>CM040177.1:30403449-31091642 GCA_022606695.1 Vaccinium macrocarpon
ATTCACCCCACCCGCCTTCCCTCAACACCTCCCTAATCTGCCCCACGTATTCCTTCACCCATTTAGGCTGTTCCGATTTGGGTATATCGAAGAACCGTTTAGGCGACTCCGACGAAGACCACGACAACATCGACGACGACGAGTTCGATTTCCTCCGCCATGTATTCCTTCACCCGTTCAGGCTGTTCCGATCTAGGTGCTGTTGAATGAAATCTCCGGCAAGGCTCGAGACGGCGAGATCCTCGCATTTCTCAGCACTAGGGGATCGGGGAAATCCACATCATAAAGTTGGGGGTAATCACGTCTTTTTGCTATTCTAGTGAATCTTATTTCTTAAAGAATATTTGGGTGGACCTTCCACTATAAAAAATTGCTATAGTGAATCCTATATCAATTCTCCCTTAATTTTATTGTCAAGGATACATGTGATTTGGTCCCAGCGCAAAAATCTTGGCCGCCCCTGAATCCCGACTCAGCTGGTGAACACGAGATCATGACTCAGCTGATCAGCTGAAGGGAAAAAAGGGTTTGGCGCAGCCTAACCATCACACGCCCAAACTCTCCACAAATGACCAGAGGCGTTACCCTCTCTCCCTACCTCACCACATAATCCCTCCCTCCCTCTCTCTCCTCGCTCTATACGTATATATACTTACAGAGAGAGAAACCTAGACACCACACAGAGGAACCCCCCAACAACAATGAAGCCACCCCAGTCCTCGTCCTCATCCGGCGCCGTCTCCTCCTCCTCCTCCTCCGCCGCCGCCGACCACCAACCCCTTTCCTCCGTCCGCCTAACCCCATCTAACTCCTCCTCCTCCTCCTCCTCCTCCTCCCTTCCCGACAAATCCACCTCGGCCGCCGTCTCCATTCCGACCGCGGCCGAGGACCCGGCTGTGCCCCGAGACGCCTCGGGTGGCCAGGAGTCCGTCATAATCGAGCGGCGGGGCGAGTACGCCGCGGTTTGCAAATGGACCATATCCAATTTCCCCAAAGTTAAAGCTAGGGCGTTGTGGAGCAAGTATTTCGAGGTCGGTGGCTACGATTGTCGGCTACTCGTTTATCCTAAGGGTGATTCACAGGCTTTACCAGGTTACATCTCGATTTACCTCCAGATTATGGACCCTAGGGGTAATTCATCGTCTAAGTGGGACTGTTTCGCGAGCTACCGGCTCGCGGTGGTTAACCATATCGACGAATCGAAATCTATTCATCGGGATTCGTGGCACCGGTTCTCGAGCAAGAAGAAGTCGCACGGTTGGTGCGATTTCACTCCCTCGGGTTCGATTTTAGATCCAAAGTGTGGGTTTTTGGTAAATAGTAGTGATTCTGGGATTGTTATTACTGCTGATATATTAGTTTTGAATGAGTCTTTTAGCTTTACGCGCGATAATAATGAAGTACAATGCAGCTCGAGTATTCCGCAAGGGGCGGTGTTGGGTGATGTGTTGTGTGGGAAGTTTACATGGAAGGTTCATAATTTTAGTATCTTTAAGGATATGATTAAGACTCAGAAGATAATGAGCCCTGTTTTCCCTGCGGGTGAGTGTAATTTGCGGATTAGCGTTTATCAGAGCTCGGTTAACGGGGTTGATTATTTGTCCATGTGTTTGGAGAGTAAGGATACTGAGAAGACGTTGGTTTCGGATCGGAGCTGTTGGTGTTTGTTTCGAATGTCGGTGTTGAATCAGAAGCCAGGGTTGAATCACATGCACAGGGACTCGTATGGCAGGTTTGCAGCGGATAATAAGAGTGGGGATAACACGAGTTTGGGGTGGAATGATTACATGAAGATGGCCGATTTCGTTGTGCCAGAGTCGGGTTTTTTGGTGGATGATACTGCGGTGTTTAGTACATCATTCCATGTGATAAAGGAGCTTAGTAACTTTTCAAAGAATTGCGGGGTGGTTGGAGTGAGGAGTGGAAGTGGCGCGAAGAAGTCAGATGGGCACATGGGGAAATTCACTTGGAGGATTGAGAATTTCACAAGGTTGAAGGACTTGCTTAAGAAGAGGAAGATTACTGGTCTTTGCATCAAGAGCAGGAGATTTCAAATTGGGAATCGAGATTGTCGACTTATTGTTTATCCCCGAGGTACGCAAGATTGCTGGCTTCTAGAGGCTTCTCTGTTGTATGAGATTGTAGTTGATATTCCAGCTGTTGATTATGCCTAGGACACTACACTATGTGATCTTTTGAATTGAAGATGTAAATGTATGGCTGCCATGGCATGGTTTGTGCATATCTCTCTCTCTATTTGGGAATTATTTGCGCCACATATGAAGTTGCTTAATCTGTTGATGTATGGATCGTTGAATTATTGTTCCAAACTTTAAGGGACTGGCTTATCAATTGTGTATTAATCTTGCTGGAGTTTACAGTTGCTCGTATTTGCATATGACAATGATGCGATCAATTACATGGGTTCTTTTATTCGGTAACTAGAAAGGGGACTGATATCATTTTATACTGAACCGTGGATTTGAACTTTATTTGCTAGGGTAGTAATTGCTTATTCATGCTTGCAAAACTGAACTGATGAAAACTACACTATTGCTTACTGGTATCAGGGCAGTCACAACCACCGTGTCACCTTTCTGTATTTCTCGAAGTCACGGATTCACGAAATACTTCGAGTGACTGGAGTTGTTTTGTGAGCCACCGATTATCGGTAGTGAACCAGAGGATGGAGGACAAGTCTGTCACAAAGGAGTCACAGAACCGTTACTCCAAAGCTGCAAAAGATTGGGGCTGGCGTGAATTTGTGACACTGACTACTCTTTTTGATCAAGATTCTGGATTTCTCGTTCAGGATGCAGTTGTATTCTCTGCTGAAGTTGTTATTTTGAAAGAAGCCTCTATAATGCAGGATTTTACTGATCAGGATACGGAGTCAAGCAGTGCAGGTTCCCAGGTAGATACGGTCGGGAAAAGGAGTTCATTTACTTGGAAGGTGGAGAACTTCCTCTCCTTTAAAGAAATAATGGAGACGCGAAAAATATTTAGCAAATTCTTCCAAGCTGGAGGATGTGAGCTTCGGATTGGTGGGTGGCCTTTATTTTATCACTTCCCCATCTCCAATGAAAGTACCTCTCCTTGGCTGGTTGGTTTATTTGTTTCTGGTTGTATACTGCAGGTGTGTATGAATCATTTGACACCATCTGTATATATCTGGAGAGTGATCAATCAGTTGGCACTGATCCAGATAAAAACTTTTGGGTCAAATACCGGATGGCTGTGGTGAACCAAAAGAATCATGCCAAGACTGTGTGGAAAGAATCATCTATCTGTACAAAGACATGGAATAATTCGGTTCTTCAATTCATGAAGGTGTCCGACATGCTGGAAGCAGATGCAGGCTTTCTTGTACGTGACACAGTTGTTTTCGTCTGTGAAATCTTGGACTGCTGCCCATGGTTTGAGTTTTCAGATCTAGAGGTTAGTTTATATGAGCCAATTCATCTCACTATGCCATTCCTTTAATTCATTTTTCTGTAAGCATGCATTCCTGTCATTCACAGTTAATTGCTACCAAAGTTGTCAAATCGTGAATCGAAATGGTCCTTTTCCGAATCGTGAATTGAATCGAATCGTGAATCGCTCTGATTTGGTCATGATTTCTATAATGCATGGTGACCTATGTATATTGATTCGGTTAACAAAAACATATACTTCAAATGAAAGTTTTAGGCCTAAATCATTAAAAACCTTCTTCTAAATTATGATTTGATAAAGATGTGGAGTATTCTGGAAGCTACTTCTATTGCAACTACCAAGAGATGACGATTCGTGAATCCTACTTGTGTTCTTTTTTGTAAAAAAGAGTTAAAAGAACAAAAAAACCTTTAGAAGGTCTATAGGGTGGTTGTATTCCCTTTATCTTTCTCATTTCTGATTCACTCTTGTAATAAATCTTCCTTTCTTATGACCTATAATATTACATAAGGAGAAACATAGACAAAAGATGGCAGATAACAATACTAAAGACCTTAAAAAAATAATTTAAGCCCTTTTTCAACAATAAGAAAGCAAAATAAGAGAAAAATAAATTTCAGAAATTTTAAGTGAATCGAACGATTCACCGATTCGGATCACTGATTCACCTATTCACGTACGATTCACAACTATTTCCAATCCAGTCAGCCTATTTGTATCGATTACCCACAGAATTGTATCGTATCATATCATACAATTCTAACAACCGTGATTGGTACCAGTTGTCAAAATTATGTGCTGAAGTGCTTGATCATGCCAAAGTATCTATAATGGAGGTTTACTCTATCTCGAGTTTTGAAAGTTGTGGCTTACTCATTTCAAGGCACTTTCCTGTGGCTTTTAATTTGACAATTTCATTCCTTGAATTATCCTGCTAGTGTGGGTATAGAATCTTGTTAAAAGATGAATGTGCCTGCTGAGAATACTTATAAAAGCACGATAAAATCAACTCTGTAAACATGTACACTATCGATGCCTCATGATAGAAGGAGTAACTTTACGAGGCTCCTTGGAATATCCTAACTGCTTATTGATTGTTGATCTTGTGGGATTTATTTCTATAACTGAACTAGCAGTATTAGCAAGTGCTTCGCATGTGCCAAAAACATTATTCGCTATGCCAACAACATTATTCACTAAAAGATAAAGAACGATTTTCTTCTCTATCACCGTCAATATTCTGTATGATATGCATGGAGTTGGTCTTTGCTCTCTAATATAATTGTCGTGCTTGTCTACCAACATGGATATTGGGAAATATATGCAAAACATAAAGGAGAGTCGAATAGCCTAAAACATTTGTCTCCCTAGGTTTATGGAGCATGCATGGTATGATTTTGCCTCTCTACAATTTAGTATATGATCCTTAAATTTGTATGGCCCTTAGTGAAAGACGAAGAAAAAATACAAAACAAAAATAAGCAAAAGTACAATGTGTGGCTTGAGGTCTCTCAAACCTGCTGTTGTACCAATGTCTATGTTACATTGATTTAAGGCAACAATGGGCATCAGGTTAAGAATTCCAATTTGAAGCTAGGCTGTGGTTTGTCAGTTCTGCTAATCCAACCTTGACGGGAAGTTGGAATCTTAAACCATTGAAGAACAGAGCTTATAAGAGCCCAATAAAAATGCTTTGTTGGCCGCTCGAATAGAAGAAGAACAGGTAATTGGTTGAATATATGATATCACTTCGGAAATTATGGATTAAGACAGTCCTAATTGGTTGAATATATGATATATGATATACACACAGAGCACTTGAAGAAGACCCATACCAAAAAAATGAAGAGAATGAAATGACACCCTGATCCTAGCAAGAAAAGGCGTGTCCATGCGTTTCATGTATCCCTATTTGTCACGGGCATTTTTGGACATGCTCTGGGCAGATGTGGACAAACTTAAAAAGGTGTTTGATTTCTTCATTATTCTTTTTGTAGCAAACACACTATGGACCTGTGGCGGGAGAACCAAGATAACCTCGGATATTAGTTCTTGAAAATTTACTCGGTTCCTATATCTTCACAATATTAATGCTATGTGGAAGTTTTTGTCATTGATTGGATAGGATTGATACTTTTGCATTTTATTTGAATTTACAATGTATGCCTATGATATAAAATCTGTTGTGGTATATGGTATATAATGTGTTCCTTAACATGTCCATCTCCTAATTTTTGGGAAAACAAAGTGTTTGTGTCATCTTGTTTTTTAATCTCTCCGTATCCTTGCTTCTTGCACAAAGTTTTTAAAGGCGATAGCCGAAAGCGTGGTGTTTTACTTAACCCCCTCACAAGAAGAAGCATAAGCGTCAAGGCATTGAGACTTGAGATATGAACATTTCAAATGTTAATTCTAAGTTTAGTAAATACTTGGAAGTTGGAACATGATGCAGAAAGTTGGACCATGATGCAGAAAGTCGGAAGCCCTGAGGTATTTTCTGGATGCATTGTGTCGAAGCGTGCACCAACTATGACTTTAAAAGTACTTCTTAACCCCCGTCTTATCCCTAGGTTTTTGGGCCAATAGAGGCTGTGAGGGACCTATGAAGGTAAGAGTGTTGCCGTTATCCATGGGCTGCATGTCTCTGGTCTTGATTTAGATTGCCTGCATTTCCAAGATGCTATATATGAAATCTGTTTGTTTTTCGCAATTTAGAATACACCTAACTGTTGGCGTTGAAAATTCACAGTAAGTTAAATTTGTAATTGACTTCCCTTTGGACACATAATAGTGGACTAAAAACTTCCAGTTTTCTTTTCTGAATAGCAGATATGCAAACGCTGATGTACAATATGAAAATTCCGAATGTTCCATGCAGGTCGCCAACCTGCAACCTTTGCGTTATTAGCATGGCGCTCTAGCTAGCTGAGCTAAAAACTTAAGTTTAAACACTTAGAATTAAAAATTCATTCCAATCCTCGACTTTGTACATGATTGGGAATTGTTCTTTTCATGCAGCATCTTTTTTTTTCCTTTCTTGATGTGTTTTGTTCGTCTGCCCTTCTTCAAACTTGGTCCTCTATTTGTCAGGTATGGGCTTCTGAGGATGATCAAGATGCATTGACAACTGACCCTGATGAACTCCTCGATTCTGAGGACAGTGAAGGGATAAGTGGAGATGAAGAAGACATCTTTAGAAACCTTCTTTCTAGAGCAGGGTTTCACCTCACATATGGGGAGAATCCTTCACAGCCACATGTCACTTTAAGAGAAAAGCTTCTCATGGATGCTGGCGCCATAGCTGGTTTTCTGACTGGACTTCGTGTTTATCTTGATGACCCTGCTAAAGTAAAGCGCTTGCTTCTTCCGACCAAACTCTCTGGTGGCGACGATGGCAAGAAGGTTAACAGGAATGGTGAATCTTCCCCCAGTCTGATGAATTTGTTGATGGGAGTCAAAGTTTTGCAGCAGGCAATCATTGATTTGCTCTTGGATATAATGGTTGAGTGTTGCCAACCTTCAGAAGGAAATTCCAATGACGATTCCACTGATTCAAATTTTAAACCATCTCCAGATGGCAGTGGAGCTATCAGCCCCTTGGAATCTGATAGGGACAATGGGGGAATAGAACCTGTACATCTTCCCGTACAGGATCGATTGGACCCAGGGATAGATGAAGGCACCAATGCATCTGCTGTACAAAGTTCTGACATGAATGGGGTTGTTATACCTGATAAAATTGTTAGCGGACTGCCTATTCGTCCACCTGAGACATCTGCTGCTGGTTTTGCAGAAGGTGCTTCCCTTCGTTCCAAGGTAAATATTTACTCTCACATGTAATATTGAACTAGTTCTTGCTGTTGACTAATTCAAGAAAATGTAGTCTCAGACGAAATGGCCAGAGCAGTCTGAGGAGCTTCTCGGGTTGATCGTGAACTCACTTAGAGCACTAGATGGAGCCATTCCACAAGGTTGTCCTGAGCCAAGGCGAATGCCCCAGTCTGCACAAAAGATTGCTCTTGTTTTGGATAAAGCTCCCAGGCATCTGCAGCCGGACCTGGTTGCTTTGGTACCAAAATTAGTTGAGCATTCAGAGCATCCACTTGCTGCTTGTGCTCTTTTAGATAGACTGCAGCGGCCTGATGCAGAACCTGCATTACGAGTACCTGTAAGATAGTTGGAAGTTTTTCTTTGTTTCTCGCTGTTGTCTTATTGGGATGTTCTTCATAAATTTGTGAGTCGACACAACCACAAACGCACAGTGTCACACGCGCACCACTGTGAGTTTGGGAATCTGAATATCTGGGGAAACATATGTAACAATTTTGAATGTCTTTATCCTTTGAATTTGCAGAGAATTGGTTGCTTGTTTTTTACTATTCATATTTTACTCATACAATCTTCATGTGTGTCAGGTTTTTGGTGCTCTTAGCCAGTTGGAATGTAGCACTGAAGTTTGGGAGAGTGTTCTTTTTCAATCTTTTGAACTTTTGGCCGGCTCAAATGATGAACCTCTGGCAGCCACCATAGACTTCATTTTTAAGGCTGCATTGCAGTGCCAACATCTACCAGAAGCGGTGTGCTTCAAAATCTCTTGAAATTTAAAGAATTCGCTTCCATATTAAGTCCAAATATTTATGATTTTTTGTTGTTTATTTTGACGGCATTTAACTTCCTTTTCTTCTCCTCTGTAGGTTAGATCTGTTCGTGTAAGGCTAAAAGATTTGGGCTTTGAAGTGTCACCCTGTGTTCTTGATTATTTAAGTAGAATGGTAAATAGTTGTGCAGATGTTGCTGAAGCTATTTTACGAGATATAGACTGTGACAATGAATATCCCGATAATGGCTCGGCATCGCCTTGCGGGCTCTTCGTTTTTGGTGAAAATGCGCTTATGTCTGAAAGATTGCATGCCCTGGACAAGCATGCTTTTTGCATTAGTCGTTATTTTTCCGATACACATATTTTGATTGAAATGCTGTCTATTCCTTCCCTTGCTGTTCAAGCTTCACATGCTTTTGAGAGAGCTATAGGTCGAGGTGCAATAGTTGCTCAATCATTGGCTATGGTACTAGAAAGACGACTAGCTCAAAGATTAAATTTTACTGTTGCTGAAAATTTTCAGCACACAGATGGGATTGTGGAGGGACTCGAGGGAGATATTGAGCAAACAGGAGGCCAGAGAGATGATTTCACTTCTGTTCTTGGTCTTGCTGAGACATTGGCCCTTTCTGGAGACTCTCGTGTGACAGATTTTGCGAAAATGCTTTACACTATTTTGTTTAGATGGTATGCGGATGAGTCTCATCGATTGAGGATGCTTAAGAGACTTGTTGACCGTGCCACCAGTGCAACTGGTAGTAGTCGTGAGGTAGACTTAGATTTGGAAGTTTTAGTAATTTTGTTGTGTGAGGAGCAAGAAATTGTTAGACCAGTTCTGAGCATGATGAGGGAGGTTGCTGAAATTGCGAATGTTGATCGGGCGGCTCTTTGGCATCAGTTGTGTGCTATTGAAGACGAGATCATTCGTATTCGTGAAGAAAGAAAAGCTGAGGTCTCCAATATGGTTAAAGAAAAAGCTACCATATCACAGAGGCTGAGTGAATCTGAGGCAACTAATAACAGGCTTAAGGTAACTTTCTGTTGATTTTTCTTCTGATTAATTGTTATGGGTTTCTTCGTATTGACACCCCCATAAAATTGCAGTCTGAAATGAGGGCTGAGACTGACCGTTTTGCCCGGGAAAAAAAGGAGCTCTTGGAGCAGTTACAAGAAGTTGAGAGTCAACTTGAATGGCTTCGCTCTGAGCGGAAGGATGAAATTGGAAAGCTCAACTCAGAGAAGAAAGTTCTTCAGGATCGTTTGCATGATACAGAGACCCAGCTTTCCCAATTGAAGTCCCGGAAACGTGATGAATTGAAGGTGTGCGGATTTCATTTGTAGTTGCCAATCATTTTGTGCTCCCATGTTTATTGGAAAGAAGATTCTTGTCTAACCACTTGGGCTGGCTCAGGCCACCAGAATACTTGTTCCTCATTATGGAGGTCAAGGGTTCAAGGCTTGCTTGTGGCAAGATTCCCCATCTCAGGCTATTGCCCCTAACTTTCGTTAAAAAAAAGAAAGAAAAGAAGATGCTATGCTGCATTTAATGTTTGAAATTCTGATCTATAACAATGAGGGCTTTTTGCCAAAGTTATTGGTCTGGGAACTGGTTTTGGTGTTTCTTAGGAACTCTCTTTACCAATTTTCCCCCTTCTGTTTTGTATTTTTTCTGTTGTTACATGGGTGGGGGATTCTTCATCAGCATTCAGACCCTTTTGAAGTGGATGACGTTCATGTTAGCACTATGTTAATGTAATATTACAACTGATTCATACTGCAAGTTCTTTGTATTCTGAACTCATCTGTACATATCAGATGATGATTTGTGGTCTCAAGACTCAACAATGCAGAAGCAAATAGTTTTAGTATCAGACTTTGTTGATGATATGATACTTTTGTGTGTGTAAGGTTTTCATCCTTGCAAAGTATGTTCCTTGTGCCTTTTTCCTGACAACGTTCTTTTGATGTCTCAGAGGGTAGTGAAGGAAAAAAATGCTCTCACTGAAAGGTTGAAGAATGCTGAAGCTGCGCGGAGAAGATTTGATGAGGAACTGAAACGCTATGCCACCGAGAAGTTAACTAGAGAAGAAATTCGGAAGTCACTTGAGGATGAAGTTCGACGTTTGACACAAACAGTTGGACAGACTGAAGGTGAAAAACGGGAGAAGGAAGAACAAGTTGTTCGCTGTGAAGCATACATTGATGGGATGGAGGCCAAGTTGCAGGCTTGCCAGGTTATTACCTTCAACATAAAATGCTTTTTTTTTTTGTGTGTGTTGGTGTTTCAATGATGTACTGCTGGTTTTTTTTGTAGGGCTAAACATCTGAATACATGTTGATTTGATCAGACATCTTGTCCCGTCTTTCCCTCTTATCTATCAGGGCGATTCATTACTACTTAAATTTATATTTGAAGTTGTATTCAGCTTTTAGGTGATCTCTGAAGTGACCTGATTTTGAACTTAAGTCTTGTCGTTTGTCTGCTGTATTGATTCTGTCGATAATTTTGACTATCAAGTGTAAGTGCTTGATGTTTATTGGTTGGACCTATTCTCTAAAATCTGTAGTTGTGGAAGAGCAAAGACGGTCCCGTTCACGCTATCAGAAAAGCTAATACGCTAGTAATTTGTATGCTTTGGGACGCATGTTCTGAATTACTAATTTAGCAATCTAAAGCAATCCCCAGCCTGTTCCCATTTAATTTCCTGTGGAGAACGAAACCCAAATACATTACTTATTATATATATAGAGACGAACTTTGGCAACATAAATGGTATGCAATGCTTTCTGTAACAGCGTTGTCCATGAAATATATGAGTAATGCCAAAGCAGCACGTTCTACTTTTGTCAGTTTAGGGTATTTAGTGTACCATGGATCAGTTCTCCTTCCTTGTACGAGAATAGTTCGCTTGCTCCAGGTAACTTGGGTCCATCATTTGTTCAGTAGATGAACTTGGACCTCATCATTTGGTCTTATATTGAGTTAATGTTTACCAGGTCAATTTATTAATAAACATACTAACTTATTCATGCTATTGTTTTTGGTTCCTACTTCCTAGTGTAGCCTAGTTCGTTAAAAAAATCACCACATTGTTCCCAAGTAAACATTTTTTTTTTGGATTCGTTAGTCTCTCTTAAGTTTATTTGTGGAGAATCCTGAAGCAGAGTATTACTAATTGTTCTCGTCTCATTTCAGCAATACATTCACAGCCTAGAGGGTTCACTACAGGAAGAAATGTCGCGGCATGCCCCTCTATATGGTGCCGGCTTGGAAGCTCTATCAATGAAGGAGTTGGAGACCATTTCACGCATCCATGAAGAAGGGCTGAGGCAGATCCATGCCCTTCAACAGCGTAAAGGTACTAGTCCTGCTGGTAGCCCTCTTGTGGGCCCCCACACCCTCCAACACCCTCACGGTTTTTTTGGTGCTGCTCCTGCGCCACCTCCTGTGGCTGTCGGATTGCCCCCTTCTCTCATCCCGAATGGGGGTGTTGCAATACACAGCAACGGTCACGTGAATGGTGCCGTTGGGTCCCCGTGGTTCAACCATGCTTGAACCCCCCCACCGGTTGGTTGTCCGGTTGACCCCTTCTGTCAATTTAGGTGATAGACGGGGGTTTCTTCTATATTGTCAAATTTTTTATTTATTTTTATCTTACTTGGGCATTTGGCTGGTAGTGCTGTTGGAACACTTGGTTAGAAAAATGAATAATGCAGAGGAGATTCCTGGAGATAGGTGGAGTAGAAGGGGGCAATGATTTGGCTGTTGTAAGGAAGTGAGTCCAATAGTACTAACAGTTGCGAATGCCATACTTCATCTCAATTTTTCAACATCATATTAACAAAGGTATTGCGAAAGTTTTCCTACTTCACCTCAAAGTTAAATTCTACGCCTTTTAGTGCCTTTTAGTTTTTTCTCCCTTGATTGCATGCATGTAATTTTTTTGCGCGTTCAAGTTTTAGGAGCATCTGCATTGTTTGATGTCCAGATTTGAGTCTCATTGCAGTCGTCCATCATCTTCTGATCGTTGTGGGGTATATTTATTAGTGTCTATTTTCATTATGATAGATTCCTTCCTTCCTTAGGACCTGTTGAGTAGTGTTTTTGTTTTTTTGGTTGAATGCTTTTAGAATGCATGACTTTGACTGTTTATTTAGGTAGAGATTGGGCTTTCAGATAACTTGATTAATGTGAATTGAAAATGTTTCAATGCAAATATGCCATTCAAGATACCCAACAGTTGTATGTGAAATGTGGAGCAACGTTTAAAAGCATAAAATCAGTCAATCTATCTGATATAGTACTGGTATATATTGCAGAATGTTTTTTCGTAACCAGAGCGGTGAATGCGACAAGTGGTGTTGGCTTTCTGTCCTGGGGAAAAAAAAACTAACTTTTAACCATTTTAAATTCAACTGGTCGAAACAATAAGATGACTTGGATTTTTGGGGAAAAAAAATGCAATTCCTGAGGAAGGGATCAAATCTAGAGGTTTTTTTTTTTGGTCAATCGATAATTGTATTATTGGTTACTGCAAATGCAAAACATTCAAGGAATCTTGTCTACTCACCTAGTCCGAGAAATCTCCATCCCAGATGGTAGGAAGCTCAATAGAAAGGACATATTTGGCTATAACATGAGCCACCCTATTGAAATTACTTCGAACAAAAGAAAATGAAATAGAATGAAACAATTGAGCTAAGTTGATGATATCCGTAATCACTATAGCCACACTGGAAACAACAAACTTCATGCCCTATAGCATTTGAATAACCCCTTGTGCATCAACTTCCACCACAGAATCTTCCTCGGAATGGTCTCTAATAGATTTAAGAGCACACCTAAAGCCTATCGCCTCAACCAACTCCGCTGACCAAACATAGGGATAGCTACTGCCAACACAATTTGTCCGACCAACACACACCTTTCCTTTTATCAAGTGCTCCATCCACATTAACCGTAAGAACTATCCTCAGTGGCATTGTCCAATTACCAATTTCACTCATTTGGACCTCTTGAACTCGGGAATTACGTGCATTACCCACACAGAAATAAAAAAACTCATTGAGGGCATTACCTAAAATTTGTGTCTCGTCCACCCATTCTTGCTTAAAAACCCATTTATTCCGTGCTCCATATATGCCACCCCACAATAGCAAACAAACCTAGACGATCCCATTTACCAATCTTGACGGTGGTGTTAACTAAATTAGACCACACCTCCCCCAACTGGGCCGAGGCCATAACTTCCGGTCTCAATCGAAAAGGAGAAAGTAACCACACTTTTGCCGCTCGGTCACATTGGAATAACATTTGTGAAACTGATTCAATCCTCAACCCACACACTGGGCAAACTTCATCAAGTGGAACTTTCCTTCTTACTAAAATTTGATTGACAGGAAGAATATCATTAAGTCCACGCCAAAGAAATATCTTAATTTTTGGTGGACTTTTGCAATGCCAAATTTGCTTCCACTTGTCCTCATCATCCTCAACCCCACTTGATTGCCCACGTAAATTTGCACGGCATCGCTTTCGGTGTAGCAAGTCTAGAGCTTGTTTGGGTGTTGTTTTTTTTTCATTTTCCCATTCTCATTTTCTCCTTCTAGCTGTTTGGGGGAGAACACCCTAAACACATTATCTGAAAATTCATTTTGCACAATCCAATCCTGAAGTGAAAAAGAGGTTAGAGGCTCCTTTGTCATTTCTCATCCTCATTTTGGATTTTCCTCTCCAATTTCTCTCTCCCATCTACCCCTTCCCATCGCATTATATTATGTGAACCCTAAACATAGACAATGACCAAATTACCCCCATAAATCTCGCGGTTTTTTTCCCTCCTAAATAAAACTATCACGCTTTTATAAGAGCATCTCTAGCAGCCTCTCCATCCCTTCAATTTTTTTTCGAGCCAACCCAGCGACCTTGGCAACCACCTTGAAAACACAATATCCGTTACAATACCTCGCCAGACGAGGTATTGTAGCCCTTGCCCTGGCCTTTTCTCTCTCTCTCTCTCTCTCTCTCTCTCTCTCTCTCTCTTGGATTGTGGTTGGATTTCATGGCGAGGCAACCGGAGGGCCTACAAACAATTATGGTTACATCCATGGTGGGGGGCACTGATGATTCTTACAGATCTGAGCTATATTTTGTGTGTGTGTGTGTGTGTTTTGGCTGAATTTTAATTTGGACAGATTTGGGTCATGGTGGTGGTGGCACGGTGATTGGTGGTGGAGGTGGGTTTGGCTGTTTGTGTGTATATTTATATATCTACACACACACACACTTGTTGTTGAATTTTTTTTTAAAGTGAAATGACTAGTCTGTTGGGTTAATGTGATATGAACATAATTTATGAATTTTTTTGGCACCATTCAAAAGTTTTCAATGAGATCTATTAAACAAGATTCATATTGCTCAACAAATTATTTTTGTAAGAGACTAATTTATGGGACAAAGGGAATATTATGAAAGGGGAAGTTCAGCTTGTGGATAAAAACAAAAACTCTCAACTTTTGGCAAAAAAAAAAGAAAAGAAAAGGGATTTAGATTGACTATTTCGGATTAAATAGAGTTAATATGATGAGAGTCAAGTTTTTTAGATTCAGGTAAAAATTGGCTGGGACACGTTTACAAAAATATTTTCCCAATATTGACTTAAAAAAGCTTGCTAACAATATTCGTACGCGTCTTAAAGACCATAATAAATAAATAAGGGCAAAATTGGAAACAATCAATCTATAACTCTTTCATCATTATTCTCTCAAACACTACTCCTTCGACAAAATGTATCTTGCACATTTCTCCAATCACTCTTCCTAGACTGAAAACATATTCTGACCATAATCCAAAAAGTCAAAAAATTAGAAATAAAAGTGTCGCAGCAAGAAACGTGAACAAGAACAAAATCACCCCCACGAATAAGAAACAACTCTTCTATAATCTAATAACTCGCAGATTAATAGAATTATAGGAAAAAGAGATATTCTCTCTTGTGAAAAAACTCAACATATTAATCAACTCCCCTAGCCAAGGGCTTACATCATTATTTATAATGGTAGAATTTCTAAACCTACCCAACCTTCCTAAAATACGAAAAATAAACTTTAGAAAATAAAATCAAGCCTAATTCTTCATGATTAAGTTTCCTAAAAAATAGGAAACCTCAATAAAAAAAAAACTAGGAAACTAAATACTTCAAGAATATTTTGACTAAATTATAACATACTGAGTAAAAATATTAAACCTAAATCAATATAAATAAAATATGACCTTTCTTGAAATTCACCCTGCATCAGAAAAGTTGAAAAGTATGCTCTCAAACACCCTCTCGAATAAAAAGAACCACCCCCCACCACACACACACACTCTGTTCACATAGGTAAGAAAATACGTTTTTCAAATCTTTTTATCGTATTTTCTCCTTTCGATTGGCGTGCATGGCACGGTTATGAGCATGACCAAATGAAAGCCAGATGGAAAACGTACGTTGTCATATACAGGAGGAAAACGTACGTTGTCATATACAGGAGGAAAACTTGGGCACCTGGTACGCATCTCGGCTCTTTAAAAGTGCTTTTGATGGTCCGGAATTTAGAGACAGAAAAAGAAGAGAGAGAGAGAGAGAGAGAGAGAGAGAGAGAGAGAGAGAGAGAGGGGAAAAAATTTGAGCCATTTAAAACACTTTTAGACGGCCGAGATACGTGCTCAGTCACCAATGTGATACCCTATTTGCACCAAAAAATTTATCCATGTATAGACTTTCTATCATTTAACATGTTTTACCCGTCATAAAGACTCAAGAAAGTGAGAAACTGTAGCGATATGGAAACGTAATAATCTTTGATTGTTGAATACTCCATTAAACCTTAGTTTCATTTAAATTTATTTATATCTATCACAGTTTCAACAAACATTAATTTAAGTTATATTTCACTTGTATGATTTTTTTCTGTGTGCAATAGCACAGATTAAGTTCTAGTAAATGTGTTGTTTTGAGGTCAGCTGTTGCTGCTGCAGCACTTTCTGCCTATATTTCTTCTGATGGAATTGTCAATAGAAACAGGATTTTCTTAAATGAAGCTCAAGCGATTTGGTAAGTTAACAAGGTGATGGGAATTGGCTATGAGGGAGATGAAAATGAAGTGATAAGCAAAATTGCTGACAAGTTAGCTCAAGACAAAGAAAGAACTACATGTGATCTTGAATAAACCTTGCTGCTATTTTTAAGGATGAAGTTGAGGTTAAGGCTGCTAATGCAGCTGAGATTTTCTGAAGTGAGTCATGAATCTGACAAGGGTAAGATAGGTGGTTTGGGTATGGTATAAATTTTGGGATTGTTTTTTGGAATTGAGGCAGTGTATATGGTATTCTTAGATATTATGGAGTGTGTTCTTGGGCATTTCTTAAATGATTGGTGCTTGAGGTTCTTATTCTTGCTAATTCACAAGGGGCTGATGCTATTTCACAAGGGTTGGTCGAGGAATGCATTTGAACATTTGGTGCGGCAGCTGGTGTTTCTAAGTTGGGTTGCATTTCTGTTTTAGGCTCTGCAGGTAGGCTTTGGTGGGGAATATCTTTTGTTGTAATTTGGCTCATTGGCTGGTGTGTTGCCATCCAAAGGTTTTTTGTTATTTCATTCTTTGGTCCTAGGCGGCATATGATTCTTGGTGTTCAAGTGCTCAAATTTCATGGGTCTGTTCGGGCTCCATTGTGATGCCATTGTGCTTAGGTCCTTTTAATCTTTGTAATGTGTTTCAAAAGATTAATAAATTTTTTCACCCTTCAAAAAAAAAAAAAATTCCTCATCCACACAACACCTCAAAAAATTGTTTATATTTTCAAATATATAATATTATTATATATTAACTATAGATCTTGTTTGATACCTCTCGATGCATGGGTTCCATTAAACAAAGTTTTCAAAATTAGATTGAAAGATATAAGAAATTGAAAATGACACGCGTACCCGTAAATGGGCAATAAATTCGGGATGCAGAGAGAGAAACATTTTTCTTGCCCCTAAAATTACTTCTTTTATCCAAAGGTTCATGCAACATAAATTGGAAAAGTCAAAACTGTTTTTGGTAATGCAAAAAACTTCAATTTACAAAAGGCTTGTATCATGTATAAAGTAGTACAATTTTTTTGTGCACGGGAGTTCTGATATTAACAAAATCTGTTTTTTTGCGTCATCACCACCCAAAACTTTTTGTTCTATTTCCACAACACTAACTGCCTTCTATTCGATTTTGATTACAAGAATCTATAGGGTCAAAAATTACTTAGAATAGAAAATAGAAAATAGAAAGAGAGAATTATTTTCGCTGTGAAGAACAACAATATAGTACGGCGTCAAATAAAGGCAGTCAAGTACAACAACATAACGATAAAAAAAAAAAAGTACAACAACATAATAAGAATTGCGCTTCTTATTCATTTTCTTGAACGGCAATTTTTATTATTATTTATCTTTGGAAACAAATTATAAAGATTAAAAGAATCCAATAAAAAGGCATCACACCGCAAGAAGAAATCACGACTAGGTTGAAACCCTTCCAAACGACAATCATATGCCCTCAAAGATCCAAAGAGAAATAACAAGGATAACCAGTGGTCAACCATTACAAAGCCACAGCTCAAAACTGATACAACTTGCAACAACCATGAATTTCCAAAATCAACATCATCAGCAGCTAGCATCCACCCAAGTGAATCTCCAAAGGACAACCAATATCATCGGACAGCAACCACAGCACCAGGACATTCTCCATTAGCAGATAGCATCAGCAGATATTAAACCAAAATAAGAAACATTATCAACACCAGCAGACAGCGACTAACAGCTTTTAAGGTTTTAGATACAGCAGCAACCACATCCAAACTTGAAATATAGCTTCAGGAATCAGATTTTAAACTTCAGCAACTTAAAAAAAATGATCTCATTAACATATCAAGAAAAGGAGCAACAACACCAGTGTCTTAGTAACAGCTTAGCTTCGTAAAGGTGTCCGTCTATCGCCGAAGTTAATTGGGTTCCTTGAGAAGTTATTATGTTCTTGAGCCTGTTAACTTCATTTTTCACTTTTTTGTACTCCTTCCGTTCTATACAGTTAGTCCCCTATGAAATTATGTGTAATTTTTAAATTAAAAAATTAATATGTTATGAACATAATTTTTGGATTTTTTTTTGGCACCGTTCAAAAGTTCTCGACGAGATTTGTCAAACAAGATCATTGCTCACCAAATTATTTTTGTAAGTACATTGTATTTGAGTTCAATAATGCTATGGGTACACCAAAAATGCACACTAGGTGATGTGGTGAATGTGGAGCCACCCAATGTGGAGCCCACCCAAGAATATAAGTGGCTCCCCATCCGCTACATCACCTGATGTGCATTTTTTGTGTACCCATAGATTATTGATTTGAGTTTGAGATCGTACATAGTTTCGTAGGGGACTAACTTTATGGGACGGACAAAGTATTATGAAAAGGGATGTACAGCTTGTGGATAAAAACAAAAACTCTCAACCTTTGGCAAAAAAATGGGATTTAGATTGACTATTTCGGATTAAATAGAGTTTCTATGATGAGTCAAGTGTAGGCATGTAAAATTTCTAGCCTTTCACAAATTGGCACGTGCTGTTAGGGCACGCAAATTGGCCAATTAAATGTTGCCAAGTGTCACAAGTCAAAGTCAAAATTTACGGATGAGCCAATTAAATGCTGCCAAGTGTCCATAGGT
Organism: Vaccinium macrocarpon; assembly: GCA_022606695.1. Lineage (NCBI taxonomy): Eukaryota > Viridiplantae > Streptophyta > Magnoliopsida > Ericales > Ericaceae > Vaccinium > Vaccinium macrocarpon. The sequence continues at coordinate 30,422,232 of CM040177.1, forward strand.
TAAAAGACCAAGCACGATAACTGGCCAATCAAATAATGCCACGTGTTTTCAAGTCAAAAGTCAAAGACATGAAAGGACCAATCAGAGGGTGCCACATGTCAAAATGATACAATAGTTTATTTATCAAGTTTGACCAATTAAATTATGCCACTTGGTGAAATAAATTATATATTCCCAAAATAAATAAAAGAAAGATATTTATTATATTTTGATTATTTTCCTTTAAATGAAACAAGTAAATAATTAAAGAGAAAGTTATGGAAAAAATTGTAATCTTGCCATAACTCTTCATCTCCCCATTCCTATAAATAGGGGTGCTCTCTTTCACATTGAGACATTGAAGCTTTCATCAGCAAGCAGAGCTCTGAAGATTCAAGCATCCAAAAGCCCTTCGGAACTCTTCAAGTCTACATCAAGCAAGGAGGTTCTTCAAGTCAAAGCCTAAAAGCTCTGAAGAACATTCAAGCTACATCATCAATCTTTTCCACAAATCACGGAGAAGATTCTGCCTTTTGATTTGGGATCAAGCTTCAAGCCCTCGTTTCAACATTCGAAGAGAATAATCAGAGGATTATTTTCTTTCACTAGAAACTACAGAGATTGTAACCCTAATTTCTCATATCAATAAAATCATCGATTTTGGTCAGCATATTTCCATCTTTTTCGTAGACTCGAAATTTGTGTGATACATCAGGTTTTTTAGATTCAGGTAAAAATTGTACGGGACACGTTTACAAAAATATTTTCCCAATATTGACTTAAAAAAGCTTGCTAACAACAATATTCGTACATATCTTAAAAGACCATAATAAATAAACAAGGGCAAAATTGTAAACAATCAGTCTATAACTCATTCTCATCATTATTATTCTCCCAAACACTACTCTTTTAACAAAATGTATTCTGCATATTTCTCCAAACACTCTTCTCAAACTGAAAACATATTCTGACCATAATTTAAAGAACATCCTCCACCCATGCACCCACCCACAGACTCTGTTCCCATGGGTAAGAAAATACATTCTTCAAATCTTTTTATTGTATTTTTTCCTTCCGATTCGCGTGCATGGCACGGGTTATGAAGAGGTACTAACAGGTTCTAATTGGATTAGAGGTGTCAAACAGGCCCGTCGTGCCGTGCCGTGCCGGTTTTCTTCGTGCCAACCGTGCCGTGCCCGTTTCCTTAATCGTGCCATGCCGTGCCGTGCCAAATCGTGCCGTGCCCATTTTCAGTCGTGCCGTGCCGTGCCATTTTTCCTCATTCGTGCCGTGCCGTGCCGATTTGTAACCGTGCCGAGCCGTGCGGACCCACTTTTAATGGGTGCCTTGTAGTGCGTGCCGCCCGGCTTAATCGTCTAACTTTCGTGTAGATGTCTTGGGTGCGTGCCCATTTACTTAATGCGTGTGCGTGTAATGGTGCCATTTTTAAATGCGTGTCGGGCCGTGCCGACCTCTTCTGAGAGGTGTCAAGCGGGCCCGTCGTCTGCCGTCTTAGTGCGGTTTTTCTTTCATGCCAACCACTTTGTACCGTGCGTGCGTGCTCGTTTACTTAATCGTGCCATAATAGGTCGCGTCGTGCCTAATCGTGCGTGCTCATTTTTAGTCGGGTAATGGTGCGGTGCCATTTTTTCTTCATTAGGTAATGCGTGCCGTGCCGTTTTGTAACCATGTCGTGCCGTGCCGGCCCATTACTTAATCGCGTCGTGCCGTGCCGTTTTTTAATAGTGTCATGCCATGCTGTGCCGTGTCGTGTCGTGCCGACCCGCTTACTTAATTATTAATGTCGTTCTACCCCTTAATGTCGTTTGACTCATGTGGGTGCCCATTTACTTAATGGTAATGCGTGCCATGCCTTTTTTAATCGTGTGGGACCGTGGGTGTGGGTTGGTTGGGTTGAGTCGGTCAATTCAACGAGGTTGGCGAGTTTTTGCACTCCTATCTAACATACACACTACCACACACATTTTTGCTAGAAGCCTAGAAATTATCCCAATTGTGATACTTCATGTATTTGCTATTGATATAGGTACTAGAGATATGAATTTTTAAAGTACCGAGATTTCAAATTGTGATAACTTTGTGTAAACTACCAAGATTTTCATTTCTCTAGATATGGTTTTTTTAAAGTTTCTTAATTCTAGATATTTTTAGAACCTATATTCACTAAATCTTTTCATAGTGGTTAGAAGCTTCATATGTCCCTAAAGGGAAAAAAATCGTTTATATGTATATGTTTGTGTGTGTGTGAGACGGAGAAATGTTCAGAAAAGAGGCTATATATATAGTTGCTCAGAAACAAAAGAGAGAAATTGGAGCACTAGCCATTATGAGAACTGCATAACGGTTATAGCTTGTAGATGGTGCAAGACCATAAAACGCGTGATCAGAACAACTTGAACTTCGTGAGATACCTGGACCTACAAATGCATGACATTAAGAACATTGTTTAGTCTGTAATTATTAGCAATTTCAGCCACAAAAATTGTAAATTTTGGCCAACATATAATAGGTCAAACAACCATCTGGATGGTTACATAACTATAGGAATACAATTACAAACAGAAAGGTAATCTCTGAGATGGTAGAAAAATCCAAATTAGAATGACTAAGAATTTGATCCACCCATGGAACTGATACCTGATTGATTCATTAGATTGTATTATATTATATACAGAAATGAAGGAACCTTACAACATGGAAATATCATGCAAGTTCATTGTACTTGTATTATAAATAAACACACTAAACAACAAGAATTCTAAGGAAACTCCAATAGTAGAAATCAGAACAATGCAGAACGCAAAATACAGATCCTCTCCTCATTGTTGTTTAACCAATCTGTCCCAAATAAACCCAATACAATTCCACAGGCCCGAAATAGCAAAATCAAGAATAGTGGAGCCATAATCACTCATTCATAACAAAAGAAAGTTAGCGTAAATTGTTAAAAAAATGAGTCATTTCAACAAATACAATTTAGCTAATACAAATATCTAGTACCCAAAAACTTAAAGTAAAACAATGTAAAGATAAGCAACCAAGGGAGTTTCGTAACAGCGAATAATTAGACTTAAGTAGTATGACAACTAACAAGCAAAATGAAGATTGCAGTTAAGTGGGTAACCCTTGTTTTCATCGGAAGTTAAAAAAACTTATACCTTTCATGGACATCATGATGTCTGAGGTTGGAGGATTATAGCTTGTCATTGCCACAGTCACGGCCTTCAAGGCCAATCGTGTTTCAGCAAAATACCACAATTGTGATTCCTAATAACAAGCACAATTATAAACTTCATTAAATCCAAAACACCAATCAAGAAAAATTAACCAAATTCTACCTTTTTACAGATACATGAAGCCTGCCTCGTTGAGACATTTTGTCGAGCACAGAATATACCAAAAGTTGTCTCTGGCCTTATAGTGAATCGAAAAGAAAAACACCGAGATATTTTTATCAGGATTCCTTTCAAACAACAACCCATGCTTCAGATTATTCATATTATAAACTTCAAAAACCCAATCATAAAACGAGCAAAAAATACATACTTTGGGGTTTTTTCTTATGATCCGAACAGGGATGGGCTGAACCAGGACCCTTTGGGGACTGAGGCGAGGATGGCTCTGAGGCAAAAGAGGTGAAATACAATCGCATTTGTCGCAAAGAAGCAGCTCGGATGGGTACTCGCCGGACCCACATTCCTCGCAGCAAGTAATGGTGTAAGAATCTCGTTTTTTTGAGCTCGATTTGGAAGAGAGAGGGGGTTTTGGAGCCATGGTTTTGCGTCAGAGAGAAGGCATTGGAAGAGGATTGGGTTTCAAGTGGATTGAGGGGAAAAGGTTGTTTAGATATAGGGAATCAGAGAAAGTGAGGAGGAGTGAGAGGGTTTTGACGAAATGAAATTTGGGTCTGATTTTGCTGCGAAATTTTGGTTTTTGCGGGAAGGTGGGAATTTTGGCGCCAATAGCTCACGTTTAGGAGGGAATTATATTACCTATTTCGCAGACAGCTTTTTTTTTTGGGTAATTATTTCGTAGACAGCTTGTTTTCGGATAATACACTTGTTTTGCCGTAAAATTGTATTACTCGAGGGTCATCATAGTATTTTTTTTTAAATCAGGACCGTCTACTTTTTACGTGGGAGTGATTATATCCTTCGTGCAAAAAATCAAGTAAATTAATTATCATTAGGTACCTGATCGAATGAGACAAAATTTTGGTTTACAATAAATCAATGTCCCGATGAAAGGGCTTTGAATACCCGATAGACTTCAAATTTGGCGAGAGTGATTAAAAGAACAATACAAACAAAGTGAACGGTTTGGATCGTCATAAGTGTGCTGAGATCGTGTGGCTAGCGTACATTATCCTATAGCATAATAGCTTGATTCATAACCAAGTAAGTTCGATGTATGGGATTAAAAGGCAGGTGCAAACTCAAAATCTCGAATGTTCGATCTAAACCGTTACAATCTCATATCTTATCGATTCTATCATTTTCCCCGAAAACGGTGGCTATCAAATGTCGGGAACCATCTGATCGAATCAAATTCGGTGCATTCAAGAGCAATAATGTCCTATAATGAATGACTCGACGAACAACAAAGCAATTTTTTTCGTATCGGAACCGTCTAGATTGCAAGTGGGAGTGATTATATCCTCCATGCAAAAAATGAAGTGATTTTACTATCGTTACGTATTTGATCGAAGGACACAAATTGTCGGTTGATAATAAATCAACGTCCCTGATAAAACGGTTTTCAATACCCGATGGACTTCAAATTTGGCAAGGGTGATTAAAATAGCAAAACAAATAAAGTGAACGGTGTGGATCGTCATAAATGTGTTGCGATCGTGTGGCTAATGCATAATATAATCAAAATTTTATACAAAACAATATAACACATTAATAATTTAACATATTATGTAATTATAAAATTCAATTTTGACCTATCAATTCAAAAATCAAATATTTCATTCTAATTAATAAAAAATTATTTTTCATTTTTTCTTCAATTTAATTAATGTTATAAATATTTTTTCAAAATTTATATGTTTGTTATCAAAATTTAATTTTTATTTTACCCCTAATTTTTCATTTATGTTATTCAAAAATTCAATTTTAATTTCCCTCATTTTTCCTTATTATGGAATTTACCAACTTAATTCATTGCCCTAATAAAATTTATTTTTATTTATTTATTATGTATTTATTTATTTTTGTGAAGTCCATTTATTTATTTAAAATATATTCAAAAAAATATATTTTCCCCCTTATTTGGCACGTGAATTTATTAAATTCTAACTATTATTCAAAATTTTATTTTTATTTTACCTCATTTTTTTCTTCTTATTATGGCAAGTCCATTTATTAAATTCTAATTATTATTTATAAATTCATTTTTAATTTCCATCTTTTTTGTTTTCATAATTATGGCATTTGGCAACTTCATTTATTTAATAAAAATTTATTTTTTTTGTATTATGTATTTATTTATTTTTCTAAAGTCCATTTATTTAATGAAAACTTGTTCTAAATTCAACTCTCTCTCTCTCTCTCTCTCTCTCTCTCTCTCTCTCTCTCTCCGTATATTTATAATTACAAAAAAATATTTTTCACCTATCAATTCAAAAATCAAAATTTTCACTTTTATTATTCAAAAAATCATTTTTTTTTATTTTTCCTCAATTTTTGAAATAAATTAAAATATATTTTTCCTCATTTTATTTTTATTTTCCCTCATTATTTTCGTTATTATACCGTGCCCATGCTCGTGCCTTGCCCCGAGCCCGCCGTCGCGTTTAGCTTGCGTCTGTAATGTCGTGCCGGACTAAGGCCGTGCCGTGCCTTTCACACTACTTGTTTTTCGTGCTGCGTGCGTGCCGCACTAAGGACGTAAGGGCCGTGCGGGCCGTGCCGTGCCATCTAAGACCGCGTGCCGTGCCGGACTAAAACCGTCTTGGGTGTCGTGCCGCGTGCGCCAGGCCAACTACCGCGTGCCGTGCCGGGCGCCGTGCCACCCATTTCCGGTGCCCCCCGTGCGGCGCCCGTGCCACCTCGGACCGTCGCGGTGCCCAACTTTTACCGCGTTACCCCAAACCGTGCTGTGCGGAGTTTTCGTCTTTTCGGCCGGTGCCGTCTTGCGGTAGGGCAAAGGCCCATTTGACACCTCTAAATTGGATGATCATGACCAAATGAAAGCCAGATGGAAAATATACATTGTCGTATTTAGGAGAAAAAATTGGGCGCCCGGCACACATCTCGGCCGTTTAAAAGTGTTTTGGATGGTTCAGAATTTAGAAACAGAAAAAGAAGAGAGAGAGAGAGAAAAGAAAATCACTTTATCCCCAAAACACTTTTAGGCAAAATTGAGATAATGTCTTTCAATCACCAACATGATACCCTATTTGCACCAAAAAATTATCCATGGATAGACTTTCTATCATTTAACGGGCTTTACCCGTCATAAAGACTCAAGAAAGTGAGAAACCGTAGCGCGATGGAAACTAGGGGTGCACACGGTCCGGATTGGACCGGTTCTCTAGAAATCCAGTAACCGGACCATTTCGACCGGTTCTAGAACATCAAGGACCAAAACCTAACCAACACACAAGTAGAACCTGTCCAGATCCAAACCACAAGATCGGACCGGTTTTGGTTCGGTTCCGGTTCTACCCGATTAAGAAACACTTTATCACAACACATGAATTCAAAAAATTATTTAGAATTTGGAGCACCAAAACAACTCATTAAATAAATAAATAATTATTGAATTTTATAAGATTTGAACTCAAATATGGTCCACATCATCCACAAAGTACTTGACAATGTACCACCAATAAAACAATTCAAAAAATTGATGAAAACAACAAAAAAAAGTAGCTTAAACAAATAATAGAATAATCTAAAAACGAGAAAATAAATTAAGCGGCATGTCTTGAGTGGTAGAACAACATCTCTAATGCTCAAACCAGAAGCAACTAGCAACACCAACTTCTTTGTTCTTAATCACTAATCAGTGACGTTAAGAGCTACCTTGTGCAAGGCTGCAAACACAAAATCAACAAAGTACATCACATTGAAAGGGAAAAAAAAGAAGACAATAGTATACTTTAAGAAATTAGATAAAAAAAAAAAAAATTGTACCTAATTCAAGTTCTTCCATTTCAGCCATGGTTTCTTCCATTTCAAATGGGAGTGGAGTAGCACGTAACCAATCTTGCATACAAATCAAGCACTCCACAATTTTCGGAGTAAGAGAACTTCTAAACTGATCTATCACACGTCCTCCTGTACTAAATGCAGCCTCTGAAGCAACACTTGATACTGGAATAGCTAAAACATCCCGAGCAATTTTAGAAAGAACCACATACTTAGAAGAATTCACTTTCCACCAGTTCAAAATATCAAAGTTTGAATCTTCTTTCTCACAAGGTTCTTCCAAGTATTTATCTACCTCCGACTTACCTCCATCAGTTTCTATCTCTTCCAAATGTTTTTGGAACTTGGATTTCAAAGATAAAATTTCTCCACTCCCCATTGGACACGATTGTTCATTTTTATTGTCAATAGAAGTCTAGCTAGAGGATGAGCTTCCTACATTGAACTTTTGATACTCATCATGCATGCGCTTTAGTGCCTCTGTAACCTTTGTTATAAACGCATCAACCATGGTAAATTCATGGAATTCAGAATAACAAAACCTCACATACCTTAACTTGAATCGGGGATCCAACACAATAGCAATCATCAAGAACATATTCATCTTCTCCATTTTCCCCCAATACTTATCAAACTTAGCCTGCATTTTTTTTGCCATACCGCTAATGGACATATCATTCAAGGATTCCAAACCCTTAGTCCACTCAAATAGAAAGCCTTGAATTGCACACACTTCAGTAAAGTAAATATTAGAGGTGACATACGTAGAACCAGACAAATGCACTGTCGCATCATAAAATTTCTGTAAAAAATTGGCGAAATACCGAGCATTATCCCAATCTCTAGTGGTAGGACATCCATCGCTAAGTTCCAAAGGGAAGAGTGGATCTTCATCCTCAAGTCTTTCAAATGCCTTTTGGAATTTTATTGCAGTAGCTAACATGAGAAAAGTAGAATTCCATCTAGTTGGAACATCTAAACACAATGAACTTTTACATGTTATCCTCTCTTTCTCCACACAAACCTTGAAGCGTTGCTCTCTTTGAGGTGAACTCCTAACATACTTTACGGCATCATGAATTCGGATTATCGAGTCCTTGATTTCATTCAACCCATCTTTCACAATTAAGTTAATGATATGTGCGCAACATCTTATGTGAAAGTATTCACCCCCTAAAATAAATGTATCAATCTTTTTTGAGAACTTTTTCTTCAAATATGCAATTGCAACATCATTGGCACTAGCATTATCCACTGTTATAGTACACAATCTCTCTACACCCCATTCAATCAAACATGACTCCAATGCCTTCCCAATGGCCTCACCTTTATGACTCGATATGACACAAAATTTAATGATTCTTTTGTGTAATTTCCAATCAGTGTCAATAAAATGAGCGGTGAGGCACATATAAGAAATATTTTGAAGGGAGGTCCATGTATCGGTAGTTAGGCAAACTCTTTGATCCGATTTCTTGAACATCCTACTCAATTTTTTTTTCTCGTTAGCGTAAATTGCCACACACTCCCTAGCCACTGTCATTCGGGACACCATTTTAAAGTTGGGCTGCATCACGCTACAAAAATGACGAAAACCATCCCGTTCAACAAATTTAAAAGGCAGCTCGTCTTTGATTATCATCCTAGCCAATGCATCTCTACAAGCATTTTGGTCAAACTTCCAAAGCCCTAGGTTACTTTCAGCATCTCCTTTTGTTGAACCATATGATGTCAAAGTCTTTTGCCTTTTAGACTCCTTATTATAGGGATTCTTGGTGCACCTTATCATGTGTTTTCTCAAACTACTGGTCCCATTCCCACTCACCCATGCATAAGAACGTTTGCAATAGTTACATGTTGCCCCTTCGTTTTAAATGCACCCTTTTTTAATTATTTTTTAAAATGATTCCACACATCGTAACTAGCTTTTTCGCCCTTTTTCTTTGGTAAGACATACCTCTTCCTCAAATGGAGGCAACGAAGTATCAATAATGGGTTCCTCCATTGAAACATCAATAGTGATAGGGTGCTCCTCACTTGGGTTAGCAGGATTGTTGGTTTCCTCAATACCAGACATCTAAATTAAAAAAAAAAATCACAAAAAAGTCACGTATTAATATGTTAGAAAATAGCACCTATACAAGTTGTCGAAAGTAAAAAATTGTTTTGAATAAATGTACTTACGATTGCAATCTTCAGGAGATGAATTTTTATTGCCAAAAGCCTGCAAAAATATACAACACTCTTAATCATAGACTGAACAATAATATTAATTAAGAACCCTGAAAAAAGAAATCACAAATGAACCTGAGAGAGAGAGAGAGCCAAAAAGATGTGAGAGTGCTACTAAGATTGCAACGTCTTAAATAGTTTTGAGGTTGAGATCAAGAGATATATTGTAAAGAAATAGGAAAGGAAGAAAAAAATAGGAAGAAGATCAAGATTAGAGAATAAGAGAATTGGATATTTGAGTTTTCCTTTGAGTAGGCAGTAGCAAACTAGCAATCTCGTGAAATTAGAGTGGAACATAAAGAATTGAAATTTTTTTTTAAAATTAACTCGTCAATATCACATAACCGAAGACGCCGTCTCAGAAAACATCTCGCCCAGAGGGCTTTAATAACTAACTTATACACAATCAAATAAGCCAAAGGTAACCTAGCTCAAGTTGTGGGTAAACAACTTGGTATGTTTGAAGCCCCTATGGAGGGTAGAGAGAGAACTACCTCCAATCGATGAAACAAACTCGTATACGGGCATAACAACAAACTGAAGAACCACAATGACGAGCTAGCCGTCGTTTCAATTTTACAACAGAGGGAATGCTGCTGACTTAAATTTTTAAGTCCATCAAGAAAGAATAATCCTATCCAAAGTTCCAAAAAATAAAAATAAAAAAATGGTCAAGATGACTTAAAAATTTTGCTTCTGCAAACAAACCAAGATACTTATGGGTAGTTCAAAGCTAGGATCGACAAACTCGACTTCCATTTTGAGTTTAGGCTCGTGATAAACAAGCTAAGCCTAACAATTTAAAACTCGGCTTGGCATAGCTTGAAAAACTTGGCTTGGCTCATCTCTCTAAGCTAGCTGGTTTAGAGCAACTCTATGTATTGGGCTTGGCTTATTTACAAAAGAGCCAACCATGAGTTTTGGGCTGATTTAGTAAATGAGCCAAAACTTTGACGAGTATACTATAAAACTCGGATCGGCTCATTTGTAACTCTACATGCACTACTTGCTGCCAACACTTGTCAAAAGCCCAGATTACCAGTCCGAGAAATTCGAACATAGGTGTATGTAGCATTGCGCAAAATTTAATATACAGATTTGTACCCAGTTAAAAACTGTTATAAAAATCCTATAATTACCCTTTCGCAAGCAATGCCGCAATGTTGCTAGTGGCGCCGGAGGAGGTGCCGGAGTGGACAAAAAGCCGATTCGGCTGCGTAGACGATGGCACGGAGGCAAACCACCTGTCGAAAACAGCCTGCTGTTTCTGAGAATAGATTAGGTATTATTAGGTTATAGTAATATATATTGAAAAACTTCTTAAAAAAATAGATTTTTATGGCAACATTCTAAACACGGTCAATAATCAATTTCAGCAAATCATACCTACTAAATAATGTATTAGCAGGTTATTAATTTAGTAGCCGATCAAAAAAAAAAAAAGTAAGTTATAGTATTATATATTGAAAATTTCTTAAAAAATAGATTTTTACTTTAAATAGACATAAAGAAAACTACATTACTAGAAACAAAATAATTTACCTACCAAATCAAGATACATGATTTAAAATTAATATTAATATTAATATATATATATATATATTAATATTATACGGTTCGGTTCGGTTCTAACCGTGGTTCTTATATTGAGAACCAGTAACCGAACCATAATTACCGGTTCTTGGTTTTTTAGAACCATAACCTGACCAATGAACCATAGAACCTAACCAAATAGACCGGTTCGGTCCGATTCGGATCGGTTTGACGGTTTTATCGATTTTCTTGTGCACCCCTATTTTCTCCGCCATAAATTTCTACATATATTATTGAGACTTGAGAGAGAGAGAGAGAGTCGTCTCGCCTCATTACCCGCCTTTCTACTTTTCCATTTTTCCAAATTTCACATCCAACACATTCCATACAACAATCCTTTAGAGAGAGAGAGAGAGAGAGAGATGAAGATGAAGACTACTTACGGAGTCTCTGCTTGTGTGACTGGTTCTGTGTTCATCATCTCAATCGTTCTGGTTTTGATCGTCTCAGGCAAATTCAATTCGTTGACATGCTTCGGTGATTTTTCGGAACCGGAATTCAGAGTGCAGATTGTTGAGTTACGAACGAAGGTTAATGAATCTCAAGGTCCACTTTCCTCCGATCGATCATCCTCTGCTACTACTACTACTAGTTCCTCCGTCAACCGTAGTTTCAGAAATTTAAATGTAATTAATGTAAGAATTCCTTCACTGATCATTATACTCTATCCATTAGTATATATTTCTTCACCTCTTCTGCCGATTTTGCGGTTCCAGAGGGATTAGCACGTAATAGAGAAATTTCGAAGCTCGATTTTGCTTCGACGATAATGTTTGGTGATCAATTGAGTTGAATTGTGCAGAGAGAAGATTACGGAGGGCTGGAGCTTGGACTAGCTCGAGCAAGGGCTTCGATTCGAAAGGCGGCTTCTAGTGGAAACCTCTCGCTACACGACGGCGGCGACGTACTCATTGGCCGAATATACCATAACCCTGGCGCATTTTATCAGTACGCCTTCCTCAACCGTTTTTTGAATTTTCCTGAAAAGAAAAGAAAAGTAAATTCAGAAAACTAAATAATTAATTGGAAAATGGTACGATACACATAATATTTGGAAAATTCAAAAAAAATAAAAAATTATCAATGCACCCAGAGCATGCCCCGTACACTTTTTCTAGCACACATTAGTGTGAGGCCCAAGTAAATGTGTAGACCCAACACAATGTGTGGTGTCCCGGACTCCCGAGGCATACACAAAATAATCTCTCAAATATTTGAATGCATTGAGTACCCCTTGAATCATATTGAATGATAATACTTGAATTCATACTTCAAGATAAATTTAGAAACCAATTTTCCAATAGTAGTTCATATAAATGTCTAATCAATATTTTTGAAGTTACTCCAGTTTGTACCGAGCTTTTTCCCGATGCAATTGATTATCTTCTTAATCAAAGTGTACATAAACTGGCTCACGCTCCTGAATTATAAAAAAATATATTTGTTCGTAAAAGTTCATAAAGTTCTTGAATTTTCATGAGTATAAAAACTTATGCTTTTGAATGATGGTGTACATAATTTGGGCTGCTTTTTGGTTACCTTTCCTTCTAAGTCACGAACAGAGGGGAAATTCCACTCAATTGTAGCATTCTCCTTTGAAGTTTTTTCTGGGGTTTTGAATTGGAATGGAAGTCGTCTAGTTGACGCATGGGGGTGTACTAATAGCTTTCACCTTTCAGAACGGAAAGTTGCCAGCAGATCATCGTACTCCTGCTGTCCTGCAATTGTCTGCCCCTATTTTAGTCGAGTCTTACATTACTTATAGTAGGTTCTAATAATAGTAGAAGTTTTTACATGCAATATGCTTGATATATTTGAAGTAGTTCTATTAACTAAAATTTCAAAAATTGCATAAATCGTTAAAAGCAATTTAAAAACGATATGAGTTCGCAAAAGGACTAACAAATTGAGACAGAGGGTGTAATTATCAGAAAATTTCATGCTAGCACTTGAAGAAGTTCAGGGTTTTTTTTTTTGTTTAACTTTTTGTGTGTTTAGTTATGAAGGAAAATGTAAAATCCACAACTTTAATGTTCTTGCAAAATATGTCATGTTAAAAAAAAGGAATTGTCATTTTTCTGCTAAATTCTTTCGCAATCGTGCACAACAGAAATTAAATATTTTATTTTTCTTTACCTTACTTTATACTTTTCCGAGAATTCATTTTCCACGCAACGTTCCTGAAACAATGGACGGTTGAATTGTTTGATTGTCCATTTTTTTCAAGACAAATTAGAACTTACCAATATATACATATCCGATTGACTTGAACTTTTTACAAAAATGATCTATACTTTAGTGTTTTTTGTGTGTGGATACTGAGAAAAGCGTGTGTGGTGTGTGAATAGAATTTCTCCGGTGATTCTTCGTCGATGTTGAAATGTGGAATGACTAATTTACCCTTCGGCTCGTGATAAATTTCCAGGAGTTACATTGAGATGGAGAAACGATTCAAGGTATACGTGTACGAAGAAGGGGGCCCACCCATAGTCCACAATGGGCCCTGCAAGAACATATACACTTCGGAAGGGAGATTCATAGTGGAGATGGAGCAAGGGAAGAGTGGGTTCAGGACAAGGGACGCGCACCGTGCGCACGCTTACTTCTTGCCATTCAGTGTCACCCAGATGGTCAAGTACCTGTACAAGCCTCTGTCTTACGACGTCAAACCGCTTCAAGATTTTGTGGGTGATTATGTGAGAGTGGTATCCACCAAATACCCGTTTTGGAATCGGACTCATGGGGCTGACCACTTCATGCTCTCTTGTCATGATTGGGTATGTCTCCTCTCTCTCTTTCTCTCTCTCTCTCTAGCTTTTCAGTTTTATAAAGGGTATCTTTTTTGTGAAGCGTAACAACTTCATTAATAGAAAGAAAAATATAATCGTAGTGTTAGTGTCATACCAATAAATGGCTTCTCTGGATCCCAACCGATTGTTAATTTGAATCCAAAACCGGATTGTTTGGAATGGTGGCATTGGTAATTTTATGGGTTTAAGACGTTAAGCTTAATCTTTCGTATCCCTCTAAACTCTCAATTTTTGGTCCTAGCTATCTCGGGCTCAAAAAATAATTCGAATCCTTTCTCATAGATATTGGTGAGAAGAATGTTTTCGTAAAAACCAGTTTGATCGAACATCTTTGTAAAAAATTAAAAATTATGAGAAAAATAACTATTATTTTTTGATTAAGGTATCCGTAAGTAAACATTAACACGAAAAAAGTCTGGAAATACACCTTTGAACACAACTCGATCGTGTTTCAAATTTGTGTCCTTATCATTAATTTCTCAATTACCATTGTTTCACCCAGCAGTGCTACCCATAAACCATACCTAGAAAATTGCAAAAAATTTAAAATCAGTAACTCAGATTCACTTATTTTGGACAATTTTCTAGGTAAGCTTACTTTAGCATTTCCATTGTTTCACCTCTCAATTCCCAAATAAAAATACGATAGATATATTCCTTCTGTCCCAAAATGAGTCCCTTTTTGGACTGCGTGTGATTTTCAACGGCTTATATCTTTTAGTTTGTAATATTTGTTTACGATTTAAAAATTTTTATATAATAAAACTAATTAAGATCTATTAAACAAGATACATAATGCATATTTTTTAAGGTTTATATTAAAAGATATAAACCGCTAAAAATGACACGCATTTCTTAAATAGACTATAGTTTTGGGATGGATGGAATACTATATAATTCATATTTCATTTATAAACGACTAAAAATGATACTAAGTAATTCTGCAATGGACTATCGTTTTGGGATGAAAGGAGTTGTGTATATTTCATATTTCATTTCACCAAATTCTCTTGTTCGGACAAATTACAGGGCCCACACGCCTCAAAAGGCCATGCCCAACTCTACAACAAATCCATCCGAGTCTTATGCAACGCCAACTCCTCCGAAGGCTTCCGCCCACAAAAAGACGTCTCCCTCCCTGAAATCTCCCTCTACAGCGGCGAAGTCTCCCCAAAACTCCTCTCCCCACCGCCACCCACCGCTCCCCGGCCCCACCTCGCCTTCTTCGCCGGTGGGGTCCACGGCCCCATCCGCCCCGCCCTCCTCCGCCACTGGAAAGACCGTGACACCGATATACGCGTCTACGAATACCTGCCAAAAAACCTGGACTACTACTCCCTCATGCTCGAGTCGAGGTTTTGTTTGTGCCCGAGCGGGTATGAAGTGGCTAGCCCTAGAATAGTTGAGGCCATTTACGCCGAATGCGTGCCGGTGATACTGTCCGAGAACTACGTGTTGCCGTTTAGCGATGTGTTGAGGTGGGAGGAGTTTTCGGTTACGGTCGAGGTTTCGGATATTCCGAGATTAAAGGAGGTTTTGATGGGTGTGGAGGAGGAGAAGTACTTGAGGTTGAAGGAAGGGTTGAGGGCTGTGAGGAGGCATTTTGTGTTGAACCAACCGGCTGAGAGATTTGATGTGTTTCATATGATTTTGCACTCTGTTTGGCTTAGGAGATTGAATTTGAGATTTTGATGGGGTGTAGTTCTTAGGGCAGTGGAGATGGTGCAGCGCAGTTAATTCGCTACACCATGCAGCGCATTTCAGAGTCATTTATCTAAAAAATTAATGGTCCGAATTCGATGAATTTTTCTTACCGGTAAGAGTATACTTTGACCGGTGAGAAAACGTCTTCGAATCCAAACTATTGAAAATACTTTTAAACAATTGGGATGTTGCGATGCATGGTGCGATATAGTTTTTAGATACCTATCAAAAGAAAATTCTTTTTTTTTTCTTAGGACAGATTGTGCACTGATGGGTCCTTAGGACTCACTCGGAGTCTCACATACACAATTCAAGCTGTTCATTAATTTTGTAATAGCTTTTTTGAGCCACTTCACAAAAAATTAACTCAATGAGATAACTGTAATTTCTCGATTCAATCTTTGTATCCTGAATTCTCAAGGAATTTTGAAAAAACGTGAGACAATTGGATTAGGAAATTATAGTTATCCGATTGAGTTGATTTTCACCATGTGACTCAAAAACTTATTCTAAAATTAATGAATAGCTTAAATAATTTGTGTAGAACCCCAAAATGAACCCCGTGAACCTATTTGTGCACAATCTATCCACATATCATTTGTGCGCACATCATTTCTGGTGATTTAAATCAACATCTCCTGGGCTAAAATATGACCAAAGTAGTTTCCTGTTTATCTACGTATAATGGAACCCTTTTATTTTAGGGGTATGGCAATACAAATTTACGAAATTGTGCATACAAAGCTTACATACTGTGCAAATGCGACATAATTATTAAGTCTCCAAAATCTTGAAAGGCTCCATATAGCGAGGACTCAACTTTCAAGTTTCTGATAGATTGAATTACACCTTTCCTTTCCGGGAAAAAAAAAAAAAATTACACCTTTCCCGGTAAATACCCTAAGAAATACCATCTCCTATTTTGAACTCCAAATCTCTCATGATTATTCACGTAACATTTTGAACAACAAATTTTTTTATTAATCTTTAAAAACAAATTATAAAGATTAATCAGGCCCGAGGCTAAGAACGCCAAAGACCCAAAAGGGAAAAAACCGAAGACACTGCATGGATGGCAAGAAAGCAGCCACTGCACAGAAGATACACACCAAAAACACCCTAGAAGCTCCTCCCCTAAAACCAGCTACGAAGAAAGCAAAACCAGCAGCAGCAAAAAAAACCCTAAGCTGTTACATGTTATTAGTAGTTTGGTTTGGATCTGCTACTTACATACCTAGCCATGTAGTCTTACGTTAAGCCTCCGTAGCCAAACTGAATGGAGTACCATATGCAAAAAATCGAATGGCTTTGCCGGTCGATTCACCACGAAATGCCATTGAACTTGCTTGACCCTCTCTTGCATTTTCAAGTACTTGTCCATTGAAATCCCAAGCAAAATCTTCTTGATTTCCGGTATCTTTGACACCGGAACATGAATCGAAAACTCACTCCAATCAAGAACGTCGCTAAAAGGGGGAACGTATCCATCAGATATGATCACCGGAACACACTCTGCGTATATAGATTCAACCACTCTTGGGCTTGCCACTTCATATCCACTTGGACACAAACAAAACTTGGCTTGACCCATTAAGGCAAAGTAATTTAGGGTTTTGGGGAGGTACTCATGAACTTGAATGTCATTGTCTTTGCTTTTCCAAAATTTGAGTAGGGTTTTTCTCACATGGCCGTGCTCGCCGCCTGCGAAAAAGGCAAGGATGGAACGGTTGTTTACTGGTTGGCCGAGGTGGGGCGGTCCGAGTTCTTCGTATGGCATCTTGATTTCCGGCAAGGAGACATCTCTTGATGGTTTGAAACCTTCGGAAGTGTTGGCATTGCAGAGGACTCTTATGAAGTTTTTGAATAGCTTGGGGTTGGAAGTTGATATATATGGTCCCTGGCAAAACAAAATAAGATTTTTCTTTATAATGAATTTTTTTTTTTAAATTCAACAAGCTGAAAGGGAAAATAATAGCAACGCCATTGTCAAAGAAATGTATCCCCAACTATAGTTTGGTACATACCACCGATCAATCATGTGCAAATTAAACCCCAATAGAAGTTGGGAAGGCATTTCTAAAGAATCATAAAAGTTTTAAAATTAAAAGTATTGAGTTTTTCTATAAGATTTTTTTTTTTTTGATAAGAAAGTATTGAGCTTTTGAAGCGAATGCGATTTTTTTTTTTTTTATAAAAAAATGGCAACAAGTTTATCGAATAAAAATTAACAATGAGTACATCAAGTCGAGGAGAGAAAAGTGAAAACCAAGAAAAAATTGAAAAAAAGTACAAAACAAACGAAATTAAACCACCCGAACAACAGCCACCCAAATGAACTCAGCCTCACCGCCATCATCGAAGTGGGATCATGCCATGCCACAACCACACCCAACCATCGACGAAAAAGAGATCATGACATGCCACTGTTGACCTCAAACAATTAAGGCCGAAATTGAAACAGATCACAAAAAGCCAAGCATCAACTTTGGCGGTGACTAAAAGTAACCTTCGTCAAATGATGACCAAACTGGAGACACCCTAGACACTACCAGCAACCATAACCATCGGCAGAGACCTCGCTACACCACCGCATCCACTGATTCCATAACGCCCACCACCACCACCACCGTACTGACCACCACAACCTCCAAACCACCTCCACCGCCGTCGTACCCACCTGCACACCAACTCCAAAACCACCACCATCGCTGTCATTTGACAACCCAACACCCACCACCAGCACCTCAAAACCTTGTTCATGCCAGAGTCAAACTCTAGCATGGATTCGGGGTGGGTGCTATGCGGCAAAATTACGGAATTTTGCTTGATTTTTTAGCACACCTAAGAAGCTTCCAAGGACCTTATTTGGAGGAAGAAAAAACTACAATAAAGTGGCTACACCAAAAATGCCAAAACCCTAAACCCAAAATGCCTAAATTCAAGTGTTTAAATCTACTATACCCTACCCCAAAGAGTTTAAATTCTCTAAAATCTAACTCCAAAATTAACTCTCCAAAAAGAGCCTTAAGAAGTTTTGGAGGTGTAACTAGAAAATGAACAAAACGATGTAGTTTTGCCGCACAATACGGTACACAATACCTATCATACAACACCGCCCCTAGATTTGAGAGGGTACGTGGTACTACTATTTTTCTTGTTATTCGCTGAACCATTAAATATTAGATTATGTAATAACATTTTATTCAACTATCTCCAATCGTACATATATAACTACTCCCTGTTGCTTCACCAAGTCAACATTTTGATATTTTGTGCGTTTATGAATAACATCAAGGTAGAGTAAATTTTGAGATTCTAATTTCTAAAAAGTAGTAGATAATGCTAGTGAAAAATTCTACTTTGAGATTGTGGAGATTCCTAGAAGATAAAAAATAACTTAGTTTCTGAAACTAAAAAATATGGATTAGAGGTGCTGTGGAAACCACATTTTAAATTCCAAGTTATTTAATACTCCCTCGGTCCCAGTTTCTTGGTCCTTCTTTCTATTTTGGAATGTTCCAAAATATTTGTCCTACTTCTAAAAACATCCATCAAAATTGGGTTACTTTCCAATTTTACCCTTAAAAATTACTTTTCCCATCTTAATTGGCTAGTCTATTATTTTTTAATTTATAACGGTTTTTATGATTTTAAAAATTTTGTATAATAAAATTAATTGATATCTATCAAACAAGATCCATATTGAATATCTTTTGACTTTCATATAATAAATTAGCCTCACAAATTTAGTCACAGTAATATTGACTAGATTTAGGGGCAAAATAGAAAAGTCAATACAAAGTTTTCACATCCTTTAAAAACTCACTTCCCCAAAAGGGACCAAGAAATTAGGACGGAGGGAGTAGTCATAGTTTTAGCTTCCACGGTAAACAATAGTACAATAGACGCACATTAAAGGTTGTATACCCTATGCACCGATTGCATGGTCCAGATTGTGTCACCTCACCGGCAATTGTAATATTTTTTAGTTTTTCATAAATTTTTAGCAATATGATTCTTAATATTTTCTGTGATTCGTAACATTTGTAACTTTTACCGGGGTGTACATACACACCCAAATAAGAGGTATGTATTGTACCCTTTTCTGACACCAATAAGTCTACATACATACCCTATCATTCACACCCTTACTCACACTCCATTGTGTGAGACCTAACTTGGGGCTTCACACTAATGATTGGAGCCGCTCAATTTGTTTAAAATATTTTTGTAAGGGCTCGTGTAAAAAATCAGCTCAGTTACAAATCGGTAAATGTTTGATAAGTTTGTTAAAGTTTTGATTCGTTTGATTCAGAAATTGAAACTTAAATGAGCCATTCGAGTCTTTATTGGTATTTGATTGAGCTGATTTTTCATAAAGACCTTTAAAAATATATCCTAAACAAATTGAATGACTTCGATCATTTGTGTGAGACCCCGAGATAGATCCCACACAATAAGATACGAGCGGGGGTGTGAATGGGAGGGTGTGTACATATATAGCATTACTCTTCTGATACACTGATCCGGTTCAATGAATTAGTATAAGCTAAAGCACAATTTGAAGAATGAAATGCATACCCAGTCATGGCAAGAAACGAAGAAATGATCAGCCCCACTGCT
The DNA here is from genome assembly GCA_022606695.1 of Vaccinium macrocarpon. NCBI lineage: Eukaryota > Viridiplantae > Streptophyta > Magnoliopsida > Ericales > Ericaceae > Vaccinium > Vaccinium macrocarpon. The sequence continues at coordinate 30,442,354 of CM040177.1, forward strand.
TCTATTCCAGTACTCGTACTTCTTCGATACGATAGCCACATAATCGGTTACAACATTCTGCAAACGATCCAGAGCGAAATCGAACTGAGGTTTGTAGAGATATTTTACGATTCTAGCGATGCTAACCGGGAGAAAGAAGAGAGTAGCATCGTCGGGATGTTGAGCCCGAAACGGGCTCTTCTCGCTCTGGATTTCGTCGATGAACTGCCCTTCGATAGAGTACATGTCCTGCATTGGTCCGATGTGAAACAATGGAGGCTCTCCCTCTTTGTACGTCCATACTTTTAATCTCTTTTCCATCTCTATGTAGCTCCTGGTGAAGACACGTTACTATAAAAATGCATAACAATGGCATATAATTCATACTTCAAGTCAGAAGAACTACATGGATTAGTTTAACGTGCGTGTAAGTTGGTCTGAGACACTATGCATTATTAAAAAAAAAACTCATAATATGATATCTATACATGAAAACATTTTGATTTTGGGTGTGGATTGGGTAGGGGCATGTGGTGCCCGACACCTAATCCGAGCCATCCAAACACGTTTTGGACGGCTCAGATCCGTACGTGGGTTGTATTTTTTTAATTTTTGGGAGTAAATTTACCCCATCAGATCTAAGCCGTCCAAAACGTGTCTGGATGGCTCGGATTGGGTGTCAGGCACCACGTGTCCCTACACAATCCGCACCCAAAATTTTCTTATGATACAGACATAATGAATTCAACTTTGATGTATTGAATTTATTGGCAAATGTTGCGAAATTTCTACAAAAATGTCATGAATTTTTTGTTCAATAGAAGGAGAGTACGTACCATCAGGGCCGGCTCAACTGTTTTTTAGCCGGCCTCAAGCTACATGTCAAAATAAGGCTTATTTTACGTTCAAAAAGTTGGCAGCACAATCTCTTACTACTAGTAAATTTCTTGCAATTTCATTACAAAATTAACCTTTTTACGGATGATTTGTAAAGAGGGGGTTTGTACCGACAAAATTCTCGCCGTTCATCTTGAGATCAACGGCTCGGATAACATGTGGATTTTTTTCCCCCTAAATCCAAGATGCTTTTAATGAAAAGAGGGAGAGTGCATGCATTGATCCGAGGGTTGGATTTCAGGATGGACAACAGGGATTTGCTCGGTGCAAACCCCCTCTTTGCGGATTTTCCGTAAAATAAAGGTTAATCTCATTGATTACTGTTATCTTAACTGATGAAAAGCATAAGGGTTTCTGTAAACGGATCCTCTAGGGATGAAATTCTCATCCTTGTGTGAAGAATAGATCCGAGTCCTGACTGCTTTACGGATGGCCGCCCGCGATCTAGCCAAACCTTCTTCTATCCTCTCAAAACGATCGCTCTTACGATCCTGTAAAACCAAAAGAAAAAAAAAAGTATACATAATCGCGACAGGATTATACAAAACATTATAAAAACGCGAAAAAAAAATGTCCCGGAAATACTTACATTGCTTCTATTAGCAATTGAATTTTGTACATCAACTATATGTTTTTTAGAAGAAGAGGGGAAAAAATGGAATTGGTTGGTAAGCGAAGGAAAGAGGAGTAGGAGAAAAAGCATAGGGAATAGGAGGATCAAGATTTTGGTGCTATTGAAGTTGGCCATGGCTTGTAAGAAACTTAGGAATGATGATTATGATGAGATTTATATATCCAAGACAAAGAATTAGTAGAAGTTTATAAAAGGAAAAGTAATAAAAGTTAAAAAGGGAATAAATTAATGAGACAATTAATATGACTTGCTTTCTATCTTTATGGAAAAGCATATGATATGTTGTTTGACTTCATAACCTATAGATTTACATTGTATTAAATGACATGTTGGGTTTTTGGAATTTTTTTCTTTCTGATTTTGTTTTGGAATCCATGAACAAAACAAAAATACGAATGACTTAATTTTTTTTCTGATTTTGATTTTGCTTCAAATCTATGTTTGTGTTCAAGAGAATGAAGGACAAACAAGGAAATAACTTAAATTTTTTCTTGTTAACTTGTCAAAATGGACAAGAATTTTGGAATAATGAAAAGTAGAAAGATGGACCAATAATTTGGGACGAAAAATAATAAATATGTTTATCCACTTCCCCTCAAAACTATAATCTATATATAGTCAAAAGCAGAATATGAAAGTGTAATTCAATATCTTCTTTCACAGCTACAAATTCCCATAGATTGGTTTTTTAGAAGGTTTCAAAGTAATTTTCCTTCCTACAAAAGAAAGTTTACAAGTCGAGAAATTTCACATCTTGAATTCCTTAAAAATAGCTACCAAATAAATTTGGAGATCTACACTAAATTTTTTAGACTATCTATTCATCGTCCAATTGATTTGGAAGAATAAAGTTGAAAAATCCTTTTTCTTATGCCATCAAATACTCAATAAGGAAACTAAAAGGAATTAAAAAACAATAAAAGATGAACACAATGATATACGTGAAAAACCCCTTAAAAGGGTAAAAATCATGAGAGGAAATCAACACACTAAAAATTACCAATATGCAGTTATAAAACAATCTCAATAATCATAATCGTGAATCCTCACCGACTAACCAAAGATTATTTTGTCAAATCCACGTACACCGCACCAAGTGGTTGATTGTCAAATGCCTCGAATCCTCAAATCCTTCGAGATACTTCTAGAATCCACCGGAAGAGCAAACAAAGTATTGGTATCAAAGTTGTTAAGCACTCTTGGAATTATCTTGAAGCTACAAAAAAAAAAAAAAATTTCTTTTTTCGTTTCAATACTAAATGCAGTCACATATAAATTCCAAAAATCTGCATATCAAAATAGCCACTCATATTGCCTTGATATATTATCGAAAGCTGCAATTAGTTGCTAAAACAACTTTCTAGAATTACTTCTCTTTCTTTCTTTAGCGCCCGATTGTCATATCTTCTTCTTTTAATGAGCAGATTCGGGATGCTCATTTTCTCCCTCCTTTTCTCTTAAATGACGTCGATTTTTTCATTTTCTTGGTACATCCCCAAAGCTTCAAGGGCCTTGGTTGGAGAGTTAATTCTCAAAGTGCATAAACCCTAAATCTGAAATGCCTAAACTAACTATACCCTACCCTAAAGAGTTTATATCTCCTAGTATTGAATTTTCCAAAGTGCCTAAATCCTAAACTCAATACCTAGGCCTTAAACCTGAAGTGCCTAAATCTGAGAGCCTAAACCGACTATACCCTACCCCAAAGAGTCTAAATCCCCTAAAATTGAACCATAAAATTAACTCTCCAAATAAAACTCTTGGAAACTTTGGAGGTGTATGTTAGGACTATATGCCACGGTCTATCTGTGTTGGCAAATTCCACGACAAAACATACATTTATTTGTATTCTTATTTATCGAGTTGTATTTTATTTTTCCTTTTTAGAGTGTTTGTTTAGGAAGTGGAGGAAATTAAATATTTTGTAAATTGAGTGAATGAGATCTTTAGGTAATGGAAGTGATGAGATATCAAGAGATTTTGTCTATACTTAACGGCTCAATAAGGAAAGCAAATAAAGCAATCATGGTTTGGAAAGATTTGGAAATTCTTCCTCAGCAAGGAAGGTTCTCTGCAAATCCTTTATTAATGGGGAACGGCAATAGGAAAAAGAACGGAATTATGGGTTCTGCGTTTTTGCCACTAATCATATTCATGTTTACATAGGCATTATTTTGAGTTGTTAATGAAGGAGTGTGCAACAACACCATCTTGGGTGTTTTTCTTGAATATTGAGTCTTGGAGTTACATGAGCCGTGGAACAACATAATTACACCCTCCAAGGAATTATTCTTTAATGTTTGATTCAAGTTGTTGAGTCACTCTTCCATGGATTCTGAAAGTATCTTAGAGGACTTGAGGATTCAAGGCATTTGGCAATCAACCACTTGGTGCGGTGTACGTGGATTCGGCAAAACAATTTTTGGTTAGTCGGTGAGGATTCACGATCATGATTATTGAGATTGTTTTTGTAACTGCACAATAATGTTTTTATTGTGTTGATTTCCTCCCGTGGTTTTTACCCTTTTTAAGGGGTTTTTCACGTATATCATTGAGTTCATATTTTATTGTTGTTTAATTCTTTTTATTTGCTTATTGAGTGTTTGATAGCATAGAAAAAAAAGGATTTTTCGGTGTACGAAAAAAATAAGCAAAGACGTTGTTTAGGAGAAAATTAAAAGAGCACCCCGTTTCCTGAATGAGCAGCCAAATATTTTTTCTCATATGGGTTCTGTGAAGGAGGGACGTATAAAGGTTGGGTCCGTTGGGAGAGAAGTGGAAGCTGCTGTAGATGCAAGGCTAAGGCAGCGAGCTAAGGTAATACTCCAGTTTCTTAACTTCAGTCGGTCGACTCTGTACACGTTGACCCAAATATCAAAAAATAATGCGGAATTAAATAACTAAATGCAACACTCAATAAAATTAAATAGATTTAAACACACAAGCAAAAATTATATGATAGTAAATAAGGAGTAAGTGAAGAGAGATATGCTGCACTATCTCCAATAGTAACACATTTTAGCTTCGCGGGTGCTAGAGAAACCGTTACAACGAGCAATATCCCTAATCGCTCCAATTATTTTTTACTCCGGTGTTACTCATACCTGTTACCCAACTAGTTTTAACTCCGGTGCTAGTAACTCCTAACCGAGTAATTTTTTCTCATACAAAAATCACTCACAAAAGATAAATTCTCACAAGGATGTGCAATCCCTTTTAGAATAATAGCTCAAATAGAACACTCAAACTAGTGTAGAATATGTAAAATGAAGTCTCGAATTGAATGAAAAAAGTAGCACACGTATATTTTTTCCTTTGGAGTTTTTTGTCCGTGTCTTTTCATTTATTCTTTTTTGACCCTTTTTTTAATCTTCTGCATGTGGACGTTGAATGCAAGCCTTCAACTTTGGAAACAGCCATTAGATTACGCCTTGATTGAACCAAAAGTAATAGAACCATTTACAAACCATTTCTTTTCATGCTCCACTAGCCGTTGGACAAAATCCCTTGATTGAAACAATTAAAACAATAGCCTCGGAACAATTCCTTTTCTCAAATTGAACTAGCTTGGAACAATTAAAAGATAGCAAATTCCATTCCTTTGCACTTAGCCGTTTGAAACAATAACTTCAAGTAAGGCAATAGATGATTAGGTAGCCATAACAAATTGCCAGACTTCCCTTTTGAGGCTTTCTAGCCATTTGAAATGAGAGGAGCTTTCCAAAATAAAATAAATGGTGGTCCATATTTTTATGAACTTAGAATTTCCTTCAACATTTAATTTCCATTTGGAGCGCTTGAGCCAATAAAAAATGCAGAAAAGATTTGTTCGTAATCTTTCTCCTTTCAATTTAAATATATATTGACAATTGGCGTAGTGATTTGGTGTAGAATCTCTCTATATGTAAACTCAACCAAATCCTACAAAATACACAATTAATCCAAATAAGTACCACATATCACAATATCAATTATATTTCTAATTTAATATAAAATATATTTTTCTATCATCAAAATCACTAAAGTTCTACAGAAACCTTTGGGCTAACAGTCCACTTTTTATCTGTAATCAAAACCAGTGGACATGCATAAAAATTATCTCTAGGTGGTATAACTTTGCCTGATCATAGGTTTATCATACGGCTACACATTTGCTTCAAGCTACTCTTAAAGAAGGTCATGATAGTCGAGGAAACATCACAAGCTGGTTAATTGGTAGCCTTCGATCGTCTCAGTTTTGATTTCAATTTCCATCAGCCACTTTCGGATAACGAGCTCATGGAGATTGAAGATATGATCAATAGTTGGATTCTATGAAGCACCGACACTCCTAAGAAGCGCTGTATTGCTGTATGAGACACAGGGATACGGCGGGGACACAATGGAATACGTATTGGACATGCCACGTGGCGTGTACCCCAATTTTTATGAATTTTTTTAGGGGGACACGGCGGGGACACATGGGGGACGCGCAGGGGGGCAAATTTTAATTTTTTTAAAAAAAATTGGTGTCAATTTAAAAATTTTCAAATTTTTAGGGGTCAATTTGTAATTTTTTTAAAATTTTGGGGGTCAAACTGTAATTATCAATCTTTAAATTTTTAATTTTTTTTATAATATATATATATATATATATATATATTGCCCTGTCCCCCGTTGTATTCGTGTCCTATTTTTCAAAATTGCCGTATCAGTGCCCGTGTCCATATTTGTATCCATGTTCGTGCTACATAGGCTGGATTGCTGATGCTACACTACTGCAATGATGCCTCTAGCTGATGCAAAAAGTGCGGGGGTCGTTGCGATGTTTGGAGGAAAATATGGAGAACAGGTTCCAGTTCTATAGAAGCTCTTTTTTAGTAGTTTTGGCTGAATGCGTGAATGCAGCAGTAGATATAGCATTATCTTTTAGCGGAATTTTTTCAGAATGTAGAAATTTTGGATGCTCAAAGAATATGATTGTGCAACAAGAGATCATTTATTTGTGTTTTTTTTTAGGTGCAGGTTGTAGAGGGGCCAGGTTTATCCCGGGAACTATATGTGGTGGCAACCATTTCAGCAATACTTCTTCTTCCTTTTTTTTTGGGGTAGTACGGAAATTATATAAAACTAGAAAGCATTATAGTGCAACTTGTCTTTATTTTCTGGGGAACATGCATCAAGATTTATTCTTGGGTGTGGTGAGTGAGCATGTGGCGAATTAGTTTTTTGGGTTTACATGTATTGGGTGTTTAGTTCGCATCTTGGTGGTGATGGCGTATTATGGCAACAACGTTTACATGTTGTGAGGCAGCAATGGGGCATATTAATGGCAGCAATGTAGAGGTGAGAAGGGGGCAATGACAATGGTTGCTTGTTTTGGGGAGTCTATGTGGTGGTCGTTTGAAAATGCAGATTTTAGGGTTGAAAATGCAGATTTTGGGGCACGGGCTGCTAGGTACTGCTCTATGGGTGATGAGTCGTTGGTATTTGGTGATGTTTTCTCTTGGCAGTATTTTCGTTGGCATCTTGCCAACTTTTCCCTTTGGTTTTTGGCTCTTCTCATTTTTGTCTGGGGGTATGTCTCATCTCTGTTTGGGGTATACTTTCCTTTCTTGGATGTTGTAGAGCTAATGTCTCTTTATCTCGTTGTACTTTGTGTATTTCGAGTTAATAAAAAAAATTTGCCGTTAAAAAAAAAGTGCTCAAATAGGTCACAGAAACTAATCTAAGATAGATCTAGTGTCCAAAGAGTCCATTATAATGAACTCTCGAATCGAGATAGGCATAGCCTCAATGACAATCAGATTATCATCTTGCTCAGCTCCCACGTGTGCTAGATGTTCGGCACATTCTTTAGCTCCTCAGTTTTTTTTTGAACGGCAAAAAAGATTTTATTAATCTTTGAAAACAAATTACAAAGATTAAAGGGACCAAGCTCAACATCACGACGGAGTACGAGCAACGAATACTCGAACAACGATAATCAGATGCCACCTAGGACCGAAGGGAAACAAAATAACATTTGATTGGCAAGTTGCCAACCAAAGAGAAAAATCCAACAAGATAACTCTCTAGCTGATACTAGAAGCACCATAAAAAAAACTCCAAAAGATGCAGCACAAAACAAACTCTCACAGAAGAAGTAGCCTCTAACCATAAGCAAGCTCCAGATCCTTTCAAGCATTCTACTGGATATCCCATACTCCCACCTGGTGAATTGATAGATTTCCTTCACTACACGACACAACATCAAAACCCACCTCTTAGAATTAGACTCCTTAGCAGAAACAACACTATGCCATCCAAAGCAAGAGACCTCAAACAAACACCAACAGACCTCCAACCCAAAAACAAACTCCCATTCAGCATGATGAAGTTTCATATACCAAAAGCTTCCAACAACTTGAAGGAGTGGCCATCAAATGCCTAGAACATCTTCTACAGATGGGACAAAATTAGAGGAGGCAATCAGCCTTGTCCATAACTTCTGCTTCCAATTCAGCAATCTTGCTAACAACTTCTTGTTCATCTCCATCATAATTAATTCCATGCATTTTGTTAATAGCCCAGATGGCTTGAGCTTCGTCTAATAGAATTCTATTTCTGTTGTTGATGCCCACTGATGAGATTGAAGCGGTTAAAGCTGCAGCAGCAATGGTAGATCTTAGGACCACAGATTTGTTTTTGTTTCTACCTCCTTTCTTACCTGGATTGACTTTTGAGTAACCAAGGATATCATTTATGTTTTTCCTTTTCTTCTTCCCTTGAAGGCCTTTCACTGCAGATTGAATTGGGGCTTGGATATGATCAAGAGAGTCCATATTTGCTTCCATCTCAGAGTTTACCAATTGATTACGACCCACTTCAGTTGATATGCATGATTGTGGTCTTAGTTCCTTGCATGAGGATTTTAGCTTCCATAATAATACTTCCTTGGGGGCGAACACCTCCAACATTGATTCTGTAGATTGCCCAAATTTTGGTAGCCAAGCTAGAATCACAGTCTGATTTCCCATAATATCCCAACACCTATTCACCATCTTTGTCCTGAAACTACCTTACAACCCTCCATTTTTTTTTTTGATCGACAAAAGAAATTTTATTAAAGAAACTCAATAATGGTACATCAAGAAGAGGGGAGGTAAGATCCAACCAAGGTTGAATGGAAGAAAAAGAAACATTTGAAACAAAATGCTACAAAATAGCAGCCAAAATAACCGCCACAAACTCCTAAAAAGCAAAAGCCACAAGAAGATCAACCCATGTATGTGTATTGAGGCCTACAACGCAGTCTTTGCGATACATCCAGCCACTTCCAAAACATGCGACATCTCCCAAAATAAAACGAAACAACCATTACCGTAACTATCCGATCTCAACCTTTGCCACGCCAAGTCACCACCGTAACTCTCCACCAATATTCACAAGGATCCTCTACCTCATCAAAGAATCAGCAGATATCCTTTCGTGCTTTCTATCATTTCCTTGCTTGCTTGACTCCGGTACATCTATGAGTTTCCATGTCTTCCAATTGTTAATCTTTTCCTTTGATTTCCTGAATGAAGCAAATTTGACAAAGAGTTTCTTATCACCAAGCTTTAAACCATGGACTTCTTGAATAGCTACTCTAGCAGAAACATGGCAATCGTAGCAAATAAAACCAAATTTGCATCCTGTGGCTTTACTCCGCTTGACGGGAATGAAAACGTCCTTGACCATGCCATAATTGTTAAACAACTTCTTTAGCCAAGCCTGGCTAGTATGATCTGGTAAGTTGTCCACAAATAGGGTGAAGAGCTCTTGCCCACAAAAACTAGAACCCATTACATGGAGTTTTCAGGTCACCGTGAAATTGATTGTAAGCCACGCTGCGATAACCACAGCCCATAAAGCAACAGACAAAGGGGCAAAACCACATAGAAATTTCTCCAGTCTCAGACCAAAACAAACCCAATTGAACAACACGCCAGCAACAAGACAGAACCAGACTTCCAACCAAATCAATTGTAACAGAGACTGACCTAAAAAATAGAGTAGCCAACTGAAGGAACAACTGGAGACAATATTATTGAAACTTTTTCTATTTCTTTGGAGTAGGAAATGATAATCTTGAAGCTCACGGTAAGAGGCGATTCAATATTATTGAAACTTTTTCTATTTCTTTCTTTCAAAATTTGCCAAAGTATTGCAATAAAAAGATTGTTCCAAGGAATCCAATTTCCTACTCCCGAATTTTTTTAAGATATAAGATTTCTTGTAATCCAATCCAAAATGGGTCATTCAACATTGGAACTTAACCAGAGGCTGCCACAGAAAAACGACCAAAGGTCCTGGGCTCTTGGGCATTCCCGAAGAAGGTGATTTATACCGAAAAAAGACCAAAAGTCCTGGGCTATTGGGCAATCCCGATCAAAGGTGATTTATATCGTCCATACCAAACTGGTATAAATCAGAGGGGAAAAGGGGGTTGGTTTTAAGACAGAAGTTATGATTTAAAATTCAAAGGGTAACCGGGCACCCATATAGGTACCCAAGCCCCCCAATACGTATCTGGGCGCTTGAATACCATATGGACCCCTCTTCACCAAAATCACAAGTTTCTCCAGCTTCCTTTTTTTTTTTTTATAAGATTTTTCATTTTAAGTCTTGTTCCTATGCATTCTTGTTCAAGATTTTTTGGGTAGCAATCTGATTGCCTCCGCCCAGTCACCATAGTATCTCAAAAATCAATTTTCAAACACTTAGAATGAGAATGAAATTTTTCCGAACCCATTCCGAAACTCTGAAGCACAAAAAAGAGGTACTTGGGTGTATAATACTTGAGCGCCCGGATTGGATATCCAGACGCTCGGATACCACACAAGCGTTCGGTTACCATAATGGGGCGCTCGGATGGTCTGGCAATAAACATGGCTGTGGTTTTGTTAAGTATTTGAATGCTTCATCCAAGGCTTGCACAATCATCAAATGTCATATCACTACGCAAGCAAACACCCTTACTGTTTTAAATCGCTACAATTTAATTGTTCCCCCTTCCCTTTGTATGAACAAAGTTCTGACATAAAATATTTTTCGGAACCCCACAAACATTAAAGAAGAGATCAGCCCTCGCGGAGGATAAGGGGTTATCATAAAACCCTTCCCCTCTTGTAATGTGGCTCTCGAACTTAAGATATTATGATGACAACGGACCAGTAACAAAAGCCTTTTTCAAAAACACGGCACAAGAGTCATTCAAGTTCAATTCCTCAATTGGCAACCCTCAAACCTAAGTGGCGGCTCCGAATGGAATCAATGCGTGCAACCCGGCGCGGCGCCGGGTGTCCACAGTGCACATTCACCAAATAGGCACTAAACAAACCCACCTTACTGGAAATGAATAACATACCAATGCCTGATATGGAAATTACAAATAAAATCAAATGAATTAATAAGCTAAATGAAAGATGAAATGCAAACGTTATGATTATGCCTTTGGGAATAGAACTTGAGCAAATTGCACGCCGTGACATGTCGAACTCTTTCTTATTCAAAGAGTGGAGGTCTAGACTCAAAATACTATAAAGAATAACTCCACAACTGAAAATAAAATACGGACACAAATGGTTTGTCAAATCCAAAAATCACCAATTATTCTAACAATTTCACCCTTTGGCATCGCCAATAATTCTAACAATCTCACCCTTTGGCATTTTGGAGACAAAACCATTAAAACAACAAAGATACAAGGAAACAAATCCTAATTACACTGAAAACCTTCAAAACTTAATCTAACAATATACAAGAAGCTTCCTTGATAACAAAGCCCTGCAAAGCTAAATCATGCACGAGAAATGCAAGCATAGATGATAGCAAAGATCAATAAGCGCAACGGAGAGATTGTGATAAAAAAAACAGTCTAGCATATATAGTTCAATGCACGAGATATAACTAAGCCATCAAGAGCAAGATATAAGCATAAGCATAGGCTTATCCAGAAGACCTAACCACGGGCGTCAACTAAAGTAAAGAAGACTAGCAAACTCTTCTCAAGCAAAACCTCCTGGCCAAGCTTTCGTTTTGATTTAATCACATGTCTTCTTTTTTGATAAAATCAAGTGCTAGATTTTATCATTTGAAAAACTCGGCCAAGTACTCCTCCCTTCTGTCACAGAAACAACGGGGAAAAGCTCAAAAATGATAGAACAGGGATAACCAAGATTACCCATGTCAAAAATCATTCCAACGCGCTTCATCGTCATAATCGGGGTCATCCTCCGCATTGTCATTGTCCTCACCTTCATTTGGAACACCGATATCCTCATCCTCTTCCCGGCACAGAGACGGACAAGCTAACCCATAACAATTCTCCAAAGCTTGAAGAAAGCCCACCATGTTACCCATGCCGATTTTAATCTTAATTGCAGTAAAGTCATTAGGGAATTGAGAACTATATATATTATCACCCACTTCAAGCTTAGTCTCTATACTATGCAATCGACCGCCAAACCAATCCAGAGTACAAGGCAACCTTACTACAACCCTCAAGAAGCTAATGGAGAAACTAAAGTAAAGAAGACTAGCATTAAGGGACAGCCCATAAACTAGTTCATTTTGTTTTTTTGTTTTTTTATCTATAGGCTACCCATTAACTGGTTACACATTAACTTTTCAAAAGGGCAAAACAGTAATAATACAAACTTTTACGCATTAACTTTTCAAAACACATAGTTATTAAAAGACTGACCAAGGGGAGGTGTTGTGCAGGTTGGTGCTGCACAGCATGTTGTGCATGCGTTTGTGGCAGCATTCCGGTGGCGCTCCGATGATTGAAAACATTTACTGCGTTGAGCTTGTTGAATAGAATAAGTGTGCCAAAAATCAGTTCCATCAGATATCATTTAGTATTTCATCGGAACACTTTTTTTTTTAAAGGAAAAAAAATTTATGAATCAAATATCCGAGATACAAGATTAAACGGGGCAAGAGGGAAGCAATAATTCAATTGCCTCTCGAGACCCAAAGACACCTAACCCAAAAGGTTGGCAAGAGGCCAATAGCGAACACCCTTAAAAGATCTCCCCAGCCCCAATAAACCAATAAACCCCCAAAAAAAAAAACACCTCACAAACACGGATCCTTGGTTGATATGGCTCTATAGTGCGCTCACCCTCTTCCTCCATCTGGGCATACTTTCTAATTACTTCCTTTTCATCACCATTGTAACTTACTCCCAAAGTCTTCTCAAAGTTCCAAATCGCTTCCGCCTCGTCAAGAAACTTGTTTCTGGAACACACTTCATTAATATCCTCCATAGGAAAGAACTTGCTAACAACTTCCTCTTCGTCACCCTCTGGTCTTGTGCCCAATATCTTATCCAAGGCTTGGACTGCTTGTGCCTCATTAAAAAGAATCATATTCCTATTTCTTATCCCGTTAGTAGACACAGATAGCGCAGTTGCAGCTATGGCGGATCTAAACATGGCTTTAGGATTGTGTCGTTTCAAACTCCCCCTTCTACAAGAATTCCTGAAGATGGCCATCACCTGATCAACCGGCCGCACTTTCCTCTTAACTTTTCTCCCACACTTCTTGTTAGTTCTACCAACCTCGGGGAGAGTAGTTTTGATAACCTCCTTAACTTGTTGTTTCTTGCTGATGGTGATTGCTCCAGAAATAAAATCAGCAGTAGGATTCATCGGAACACATTTAATTTAGCAATAATGGGTTCTATTGGTTTGATCTAAGTGTTTCGATCCATTCTTTTTAAGACAATAATGTTCTGATGAAATACTTAATGATATTTGAACGAGCTTATTTTTTGCACACTTCTTCTACTTGATGAGCTCAATGTTGTGAATACTTCCGATCATTGGAGGACCGCTGGAGCACCGTTGCCACGCGTGCACAACATCTCCCCCTTGTCCTTAAAGGACAACCCAAAATAGAATACTCAACAATTAAAAGAGACAGAGGGAATCCGTACATAACAAGTGGTCCTACAATACTAACTTTGCCATAACACAAATACAAGACAAAATTCAATGTCATATCAACCGTGTTTAATGTACACTACTTTCATCAAGCAATATTACATTGGCAACCTAATGTTAAGCCTCCTAAGCCAAACGGAATGAAGCACCATATGCATTAAATCAAAAGGTTTAGCTGGTCGATTAACGATAAAATGTCGTTGCACCTCCATAACCCTCTTCTGCATCACAAAGTACTCTTCCGCCGAAATCCCTCGCAGTATTTTCTTTATTTCCGGTATTTTCGACACGGGAACGTGAACCGAAAACTTGCTCCAATCAATAACGTCACTAAATGGCAACACATAAGAATCCGAAACGATAACCGGTACACACCCTGCATATATTGACTCAACAACCCTAGGGCTTGCCACTTCGTACCCGCTAGGGCACAAGCAAAACTTGGCTTGACCCATTAGTTCAAAGTAGTCTAGGGTTTGCGGAAGGTACGTGTGGACTTGAATGTCGCAATCTTTTTCTGTTACCCAATATTTGAATAGTTGACCTCTTACGTAACCGTGTTCACCTCCGGCGAAGAAGGCGAGGATTGAACGGTGGTTCGGGAGTTGGCCATGATGCGGCGGGCCTAGTTTTCCATAAGGGATTTTTATTTCTGGTAAGGAAACGTCACGAACTGGTTGGAATCCTTCGGAGGCGTTGGCGTTGCAAAGGACTCGGATGAAGTTTTTGTATAGATTAGGGTTAGCAGCTGTGACATCTGGGGCCTGAAATTTGGCAATTGAGAGAGATTGAACATCAAATTGATGCTATACAAATACAATCACCTCATATGAATTTTGTAAAATATTAAAATCAAGTAATTATTGGATAAAAAATTCAACCACTTTCGTTGATTTTTTACAAATTTCTTGCACTAATTCAAAAGAACTCATCTGGACGTTTAAATTGGTACAAAATGAAGTAGACAATTTATGCACAAAAGTGATTTATTTTTTAATTTAAAAAATAGCACAACTTATAGCATGCTCGTAAGGTATATACTCCCTCCGTCCATGTTTGTTTGTCAATTTTCGGCTTTCATGTCTTATTTTAAATTGTTTATATCTTTCAATTTATAGGAAACAAGGGGGGTGCTGCGCAGCGTGCTGTGCGTGCCTATTTTGGAGCCGCACCGGTACCATTTTGACGATCATAGACGTCCACCGCGTAGAGTTCATCGAGTACTATAAGTATACCAAAAATCAACTCAATCCGATACCGTAAAGTGCCTCATTGGAACACAAATATGTTAAAAAAATGGTTTCAATGGTTTTCATTTAATGTTTCAAGACATGTGTGTTCCAATTTCTTTCAACCTTTTGTGTTCCGATGAGATATTTAACGATATCCGATCGACTTGATTTTTTGGGACATATGTAGTACTCGACGAGCTCTACACGGTGGACGTCTCCGATCGTTGAAACAATGCAGGAACGGTGCCGAAATAGGCCGCACAGCATGTTGTGCAGCACCTCCCCGGTTCCCAATTTATAATAGATTTCATGATTTTGAAATTTTCGTAGTATAATAGAACCAAGTTAGATTTATCAAAATAAGATTCATATTGCATATTTTTAGAGATTCGTATCCAATGATATGAACAATCTTTCAACGGGTGTGAAAAGTTAAAGTAGACAAACAAAAATGGACGGAAGCAGTTTATGCGAAGATTATACATACCCAGTCATGGCAGGAAATAAGAAAATGGTCCGCTCCACTGCTTCTGTTCCAATGGGGATACCTACTGGACACAATTCCAATATACTCCCTCACAATGTTCTGAAGCCGAACCCTAGAGTAAGTGGTATAAGGTCGATAAACGAACCGAACAATATTGGTGATGCTGATGGGAAGGAAGAAGGCTAGGGCCTCGTCGGGGTGGGCTGCCAGAAATGGGCTGTTGTCGCTTAGGCTCAGCTCATCTATGAATTGGCCCTCGATCGAGTAGATGTCGTTGATCGGCCCGTTGTGGAATAGTGGTGGCTCTCCTTCCTTGTACGTCCACACTCTGAATCGCTTCTCCATCTCAATGTGGCTCCTTTTTGTATACAAAAATCAAATTTATGAGCAATCCCATAGAAAGGAGAAAAAATATGCAAAAGAATTAGATTTGAGATTTTATCTCCTAATTTGAAAGTTACGTTTATTTATCTGATTTCGTGACCATTGTATCTCTTTGTATAAGAGCTTTTTACCAGCCGCTCCACTTTTGTGGAGAGCTGAACCAAGCGCTCTAAATCTTCGGAAAAAAAGCATCGATCACTCCATTTGTGCATCAGTCCCTCATCCCGTTAGTCCCCTGTCCATGTGCTGTCCCATCCCGCCGGAAAAGCCAAGACCCTATGTGCTATCTCTCTCTCTCTCTCTCTCTCTCTCTATCCACCCCACCTAAATCCTAGGGTATCCTACAAAAGTGTCTAAACCTAAACCTTAGAGTACCTTATGATAATGTCTAAACCACTAAAAACCCTATAATAGGAAAGTGTACCATAAACTTAAACCCCAGGGTACCCTATGAAAGTACTTAAACCTAAACCCTAAGGTACCCTATGAATGTGCCTAAACCACTAAAAACTCTTTAATAGGAAAGTGCATCCTAAGTGCTTAAACCCCAAAAAAAAAGTGATTAACCTTAATGGAGTTATTGGTAATTAAAAAGAATGATTGGAGTTAATGGTAATAAATATTTATTTTTTGTACCGGTCCGTCATAAAACCTTTATATAACATTACTTTATATATTCTAATCTGCAAAAAAAGTATAAAAAAAAAAAAATTAATTTGTATATCAATTATTATTAAACCACCTAAAGTCCCGTATGAGAAATGTAAAGTTTAGATTTACCTATTTTCATTTATTGTATATCATATAAAAGTAGCATTTTTTAATATATCAAGCTTTTGGGGCATTTTTTGGGTTTCAATTTAGGATATATAGAATAATCCACACACCCAAAAAAAAAAAAGGCCCAATAAATGTAGAAAATTGGGTCACAATCCTGTGAGAATCAAATAGAGTAGTAAACTCCAATCACGAAAAGAGGAAAAACATTCCAAGTACCAATATTAGGAATGTTGGCGATCGGCCCCTGGAGAACGCTCCTGGTGATTGCATCTGAGCCGTCCAAACTTTTGGATGACTCAGATTTTTCCTCCATGAAAAAATCCGGACCGTCAATTGTCAAGATGGACAATTCGGATGCGATCACCATAGACGCTCTCCAGAGACGATCACCAACACCCACACATATCAAAACCTTGGTAACTAGCATTTGAAAAGAGGTAAGGAGATAAGGCAAAATGCATCCACCCCATCTCTTCGTGACAGTCTCCTATGTAACTGGTATATATCCTCCTCCTATCACAATGCAGATACCGGTTATGAGATGGGTGTTATGCAATAGGTGTTTCCACCATGTTGGGTGGCAAAATTACACTGTTTTGCTTGATTTTTGTGCACACCTCCAAAGCTTCCTAAGGCCTTGTTTGGAGAAAGAAAAAACCAATACAAAGTGTCAATCCTAAAATGCTTAAACCGTAAACTCAAAGTGTCTAAACTCACCATACCCTACCCCAAAGAGCCTAAATTCTCTGAAATTGAACCCCAAAATTAAACACTAAAATTAACTCTCCAAACAAGGCCCTTGGACGTACCAAGAAAATGAGCAAAACAACGTAGTTTTGCTACACAACACCTATTGCACAGCGTCTCCCCTCGATTCGCAAATACCCGTCCATCTCCTAAGTCAACCGGTAGTGAATTTTCCGTTATATTTTTTTTATTCACAAACTTTTTAAAACGTCTTTATGAATTTTGAGTTACTACCAAGTTACCTTTATTTGTTTGGGTTGTACATAAATGAATTATCAAATAATAATTATCTTTAATAAAGACAAAAAAAAAAAACATACAATTGGTAAAAAGGAAGTACGAAAATCAATTTGTCAGGCTATTGGTGTTTACTGGCCCAATTAATTACCATGCCACTTTTCTTCATCCCTCCCATGCCTATCCTTCGGTCAGTCCTCAAGCCCATAATTCAATCAAGACCGTCCAATTAATGGGGTTGTACTCTTAGTATATGATTGCCTAAAACTCTTTTGACTTCTTCGTTTAATCATCCAGTCTGTGTTTAGTCTGGCTCCATCAATGCTGCTTGCAATTTTCTGAAATATTTTTTGGATCTAAATCGTTCATTTTTTTTAAAGAAATTTTGAGCACATTATGGGTACAAAAATTATAATCATTGGATATTGGCATACACACAATTAAGACGAATTTGTCTTATAGTTTATTCTCTAAATAATACTGACCATCCATTTTTGTGGTATTCAACCATATGGCTACCAATATCCAATTATATTTTAACGTTATAATTGTTTTGAGTCAATTATAATCCCTTCAGGGGGTTTGTAATGAGCAATCACAGTCGTTTGTTCTGAAATCAATTGTCCGGAATATTCTTAGAGGTAAGAAAGTTCTTTGACTGCTAAGAATATTCTTTTATGTCCGGACTATTGATTTCTGAAGGAATGGTTGTGATTATGTATTCCTTTTTCCAAGGAATTTTGAATTGTGAAAGCTAACGGCATCTTAGAAAAAGGGATAGAGTTTAGGAAATCGGATTTGTTCAATGTTGGACATATAATCACACTGCACCACTATTTCTCACAAAATATAGAAATTTCCTCTCAAAAAAAATTCTCTACATATTAAATGTGGATTACTAATGGAAAAACAATGTAGAAGAAAAGTTAATGTTGGACATATAATCACATTGCACAACTATTTCACACAAAATATAGAAATTTCCATTTTAAAAAAAAATCTCTAAATATTAAATGTGGATTACTGATGGAAAAACAATGTAGAAGAAAACTTAATAGATTTTGCAGAAAGATTGTTTTCGAAATTATAATGAGAATCCAAAAAGCTTATTTGGAGATAATTTTTTATTTTGGTATTCTGCAATTCATTTCTCAGAAATAACTTTTTTTTCAAAATGTGTCATCTAATCCGTCCCAAAAAAAAAAAACCTGAAATGTGAAAAGTTGGTGGTCAAACACCCACTGGAAGAGATTGATGGAAGAAACTGATTATTCAACTCTAAGCAGAAAATAACCGATGCAAAAAAATTGGCGCTATTCTACTAGATGAGCATTTCGGTTTTACTCTTGTTGGCTCGACCGGACCCAAAAAGATAAAAAATAATAATAATAATTTACCAAACTAGACTCAGGAACCAATTTGGGTGGCTCAAGTGGAGAGCCGTTTAAAGTGTATTGTGTGATGGAAGGATACCTAACAAGTTGAAAGGAAAGTTTTATGGATCTGCTATCAGACTAGCGATGCTTTATGGGACAAAGTGTTGACCTATCAAGAAACAACAAGTGAGTAAAATGAGTGTAGCTAAAATGAGAATGTTGAGGTGGATGTGTGGCAAGACTAGGAGTGATAGAATTAGAAAAGAAACTATTCGAGAAAATAGATTCAGATGATTTAGACATATCTACTGTAGACCCCCAGACGCAGTAATCAAGAAGAGTGATATGGTAGCAGTGGATAGTAGGGGTATGGGAATAGGAAAACCTAAATTGACTTTGAAATACCGCTATATGAAAGGACTTGGGCTTACTAAACCTAAGTGAAGAGGTCACCCTAGATAGAGTTCAACGAAAAAACAAGATTAATGTAGTCAACCTTAATTGATTGAGGTTTGATTTGGTTTGGTTAGACTCAGGCCCACGAAGATAAAAAAAAAAAAAGAAAGGATGAACTTGACATTAGCAAACTAGACGGGATCCTCATTCTGATTTATGATTACGATTTCTTAGATAATTAGACTATAGTCCAAGCCAGCTTACATACATTTGTATTGATTTTCTGGGACTAATTCTAACGTTCACCAGCAGAGGCTCAATTAAAGTCGGAGCAAAACCCTTATGACCCCGTAAAAGTTAAAAGCTATGGAGAGAGAGAGAGAGAGAGAGAGAGAGTCTCAACTGATGGAAGGCATAAGGGTTTCTGTAAATGGAACCTTTGGGTATAAAACTCTCCACCTTGTTCGACTTATACCTCTGCGTCCGAACCGCGTCCAATATGGCCGCTCGAGCACGTGCTAAACCTCTCTCTACTCTCTTAACATCCTTCTTTTTACCTGCAAATTTTTCGAAAATATTTAAATAAAAGAAAGAAAAGGAAATGAATTGTATCACTTCTTAATTAGTTCCTTTCCAAAAAGGAAACGAATCTCAAAACATTTAATAACATACTATCCTTATTAGTACATTGTATTGTGACCATCGAAACGGGCTCGGCTGGTCATGGATCGTCTCCAATCCATGAAAATGGAATGGACAATCCAAATTTTGGTATTCGTGGATTCTTTTCGGATTCACTTTGATAATCGGACCAATTCAAAAACTCAACTCTTTGATGTTTTCCAATGCGAGAAAACCTCAAATAGATAGTACTTTCATTTTCTCAAAATATATTCTCTTAAAAAAAAAAAGAGTCATAACGTTAAAATATTATTGTTGCCTTGCAAATAAAAAAAAATTCAATTTTTTTTCACCACAACACCTATAATTTCCAAACCATTAGCATGTTTTGACTTATACAGAAGTTTGTATGTATACAAATATATTCATATAGCTGCACTTACACTTTGCGTTGTGCCGGTAGACAGATCCTCGACGCCGGTAAAGTTTGCAAAGATAAGTCCCTGCGAGCGGTCTTTCTCCGGTGACACTTCTCTGCTAATGGAAAGATTGATGGGAGAAGAGAAGGCAGAGACATGGAACTGATTGATTTCAAGAGAATAGAAGAAGAAAACAATAAGAGAGAGAGATGTGTGTAGAGAGAAGATGGGATTAATTTTGCAGCAGCCCATGATGATGAAGGTCATGAATGAGGTTTTTCTGTGAATGTTTTTTTTATCTTCTTGTTTGAAAATTGAGATTGATTTTGTTGAGGGTGAAGTAGAAGAGTCTTACTGAGCAACCGAGGCAAACCTCTTTGTGCCAAAGTATTTATTCAGTGCTCGTGGGTCATGGTAGAGGCTCCTCGACCATCGCACATAGATGTGGGGCCCATGGCATCACGTGGTATATACTGGATCAAAATCCATTTATCTCAAGATTAAAGTCTTTCAAATTTGGTGCTGGATCATCTGCCCCCATTGCTGTCCCACCCTTCTCAACCATCAATCTTGACAACTAACGGTCTGGATTTTATGCCGGCACTCTTGCTCTAAGTCGTCTATTTCCGAGTCCGGACCATTAGTTGCTGAGATCGATGGTTGAGAAAGGTGGGACAACAATGGAGGCAGAGGATCAAAGTCAAAACACATCACTCAGCCATCATCCAACCATTTCCCTAGCGAAAAATAATTTGGTAGGGACATTAACATTCATTTTTGTGAAATGGCGGCGAGACAATGACGAATTCACGTGGTACTCCGGGAGTACTCAAATCTTCCCCTTTTATAGATGGCTTTAGATAAAGTAGTTTAAAAACAGTGCATATCCGAATTTTTCTTTGATTTACTGTTATCTATGGAATCTAGGAGTATCAAGGTCTATGTAAAAGGAAATTAAAATGATGATTAGATTTTCTTTTGATATGAGTCCATTTCGCTTTCAAATTTCCTTTGGCAAATTATTTAGGGCTGTTTTTTGGCATGGAAATTCCCAATATATTTTTTCAGTATTCAATTTTCAGTGCTTAATTGTTTTGTCTTTCGCCTTCAATTTAAGTTTCATCAAATAGCACCAAAATCCATTGTCTTCTCATTTTCGCTAATTATCTCTTCTTTTACCAAAAGAAATTACTAATAAAATTGATAAGCCCCTTTGAAACTAGAATCCCGAATTTGACACCGGAGAAATGGTTTTGTCATTTTATGCAGCAATTTTCGATCACCGCGGCAAACCCTCATTTTGTCAACAAATCTAATAAATTATGACTTTGAGGGTCAATATAACAACAGATGGACTTGCTCTTTGATGACTCATGAGCTGCTCTTTTGCAAGATCACGGACCATAACCTAATTCATCAGAAGCCGAAACCAAGAGCCAGATGCTAACAAGCGAATGCACAGTCTCTTTTGATTTCAAAATGGATCCAACTCAGAAAGTACATAACTTTTTGTGTTTGCAAAATGGAAAAAAAAAAAAACAATGGCCAATGCACACTTTTGCTCCTTACAGTAGGATCTCAAAAAGGAAGCTTATACACAGGTAAACTAACTCGTGGTGACATAGTGGCGGAACCATGATTTCTACTTGGGAGGAGCTGAAGTAAGAGGATTTTTCTTTTTTGGGGGGGACAAAAATGAACTTTTGAGCAACATAGATTAAGTAGATTAAAAAATAGAGTTCAGAAATTAATTAAGCTAAAAAAATGTTCTAACTATTAAAATCCCAAAAGTATTTTTTGTTTTGTTTTAAAAGGATTTTTTTTTTTTTTAAAGTGACCATGAGAGTGTTATTCCACTTAACATGTGGCCAATTGAGTGACAACAAGTGATGGACACACTATACTTCTTGCATTGGGTCACGAGGTTTGAACCCTACCAATTTCATCCCTTTTCTCCTTAATTACCAGCTAGTAGAATAGAATTTGTTAAGTTTTTAGAATTAGGAAGGAAAAAAAAAAACTTCACATGCGAAACGTGAAAAAATAAATAAATAAAAAACAGGGGGACCCTTGGCCCCACCCAACCCCTTCATTGCTCCACCGTAGGAACTCAGTCACACCATCCACTTGCGGGAAGCCGGGAAGTAACAAGCTCTTATCCCTCTGTAGTGAAACGCGGCTAATTTCCATGACACAAAACCCATGCACAACCGCTGTGAGAACAAACAAAACTTGCAAATGCAGGCCAAGAATAAGAAGTAGCATTACAAGACCCCGAGGAGCAAAAACACATCACCAAAGTAAAACAAAGGGAAAACAACAAACAAAAAAATCGGATCCAGCTTGCTAACAGGCAAACGTCCGATGGAAATTCAAATGAGTGATGCTATGTATCATGAGGGTATCCATTCATTTTTACTTCAAGTACAATATAGTGAAATAGAAATGTCCATAGCCCTTGTACTAAACGAAGGGACATTATTAGGCAATACTAAAACACTGTACTTTGATAAACAAATAAACAAATACGGGCATGGATCGACTGCTTCATCAAAAAATGGTTCCTTCAAGTTAACGGTAAATGGATTTTTTTGAAGTTACTAGTAGTTAGAGTTGAGGATCAAATTGCCGCACAAACCTGTGGTTCTTATCCCTAGAGAACCCCAAGCTTTTCTAATGCTGCTTTGATGTTGCTGCTGTTGCATCCTTCAGAATCTGCAACATTGGGGCTGTCAACTGGCACAACATGTTCGAGAGGATAGTTTCTGTTTGTATGTAGTTTACTTGCACCGTTGCAAACCCCCCTCAATATCACAGTTTTATGGACTCCACCAAGCAATTGTTCATAGTCCGTGTCCCCAGATTCTCCAACAAAGACCACCATTCTTGACAAATCTACTCCCCATCGAACGTACAGGTACCTGGAAGAAACCACTGTTATTTCAAGGAAGATGTGCTCCTTAGATAAACCGTTAAAGTAAAAAAGGGAATTTGAATTCCGTATCAAATTCAATCGATAAGTGTTCAACACAAATTGAGCAAAACATGAAGAGATTATTGGGAGCATAGGAATGTAAAACTATGATAAGCTGAGTGCACAAAGTCCCTACAAAATCATAAGTGATTTTACTTCTATTGTAGTTTCAAATTTCAACTCTAGTTGCACTAGATGAGCAAACTTATGGTTCGAATCCACTGCAGGGAACCTTAAATAAGCTTATACACTAATCTCGTTACATAGAAAGCAAATAAGTGATACGTCTCCGGCAGGATCCTGCTGATTTCTGTCATAATCGAACACAAAGTTTGATGTTTCCAAATAGATATGTAAAATCACACCCTTCTTGAAGATTTAACAGAGCAACTTCAGTGGTAATAATATATGCTAAGTTGTTAACATCAAATTGTATTATTTTTTAAACGATGCGTGTTGCAGTAGATCAGCAAATTCAGGTCTGAGTGCTCTAGCAATGAAATTTCAACAGGGTAATACAAAAGTGCATCACCAGTTAAGCATATAAATGGACATCTCCTGCATGCTACAAGCAAGCTCCGACATGATCAATGCAAGTCATAAATACTTAATTAACACGTATTTCTGTAAAGCATGCATGAGCTACCATTAAGCATTTTAAAGGTTACCTTTTATTTCAATTTAGACAAATACAAACATGGCTTCAAAAACTTTAGACTGAGAAACAGGACTTCAAAAACTTTGAATGACCTAGCAACTGTTGTGAGATATATTGAAAAAATTAATTAAGACGAGGCCGACAAAAAAGAAATCAATTAAGAGAAGACAGAACACCATTGATTACCATTGAATTTAGCTTGACCTCTCACACGAGATGGGATCCAGTTCCAAATAAATTATATCAAATGCTGAGAACGTGCAAATGCATAAAAAAAAATTATGCCATGAGTTTGACAAGTGATAAGTGACAACTTGAAATGCAATTTAGTCTCTACAGAAAAACTTAAGCATGGTCAGGCTTTTATCCAAGCACGGCATCATCCCCAGTATGATTTTTGCTGAAGCACATCATCATTCCCAGTAACAAAGCTAAATACCTCCTGAGTGCACAGAATTGTGAATTCTGTCTCTTAAAACTAGTCTAGAAATGCCATCAATACTAGACACAACTAAGTTAAAAATCTTTCCCCAAAATTAGTACCCAGATAGTCATAAATCACTTCCATACAATGAAATCATCAAGCTCCAGTGAGACAGCACCATCAACATACCATCAAGACATAAATATAAATAATACAGGGTCCTATACATTGTAAAAATTTGATGTCTTTATACATATAACAACATATGCCTATGCCTCTGTTCTTCCTCCCTCCCCCCTTGTCCCTTCTGTGCATTTCACTGAGACCAAAGGGGGATGGTTTTTTGTATTTGGTTAATTAAGGATGGACCACATAGGCAAAAAGAATAGCCCAAAAAAATGTAAAATACCTGAGGGCTTGAGCTCGCGAAGCCAGCACGGGGATCACGTTTATCTTTGCACCATTCTGACAATAAATGACGTGGCATCGAAGACCCTGAATTCTCAACAATTTCCGAAGTTCCTTAGCAGGAGGAACCTACAAAAACATAGTAACTATTAAAGTAATAAAAGTGCACTGCAACAAATAAACAGGACTGTCAAATTGGGAGGAGCAGAGTACCTCCCTCAAACAGATGTAGAGAGAATGTCCATACCATTTCTGGGTTTGTCAATTTGAATGCACAGCAATGTGTAGCCGATCCAGATTCAGCTTCAACAATTTGCCCTCCTTCTACTCCTTTTTTCTCATTGATATTAGCAGCCCAGCGAACCAATGTTTTCCGCAAACCTTCCCCACCCCAACGATAACCAATATGCGAATGATAGTCAAAGTCTGGAATGACAGGAAGCCCGGAAGACCCACCTTCAGAGTTGGACGCTGGATAATAGAGTTCACTACCGCTGTTGCATATAAAAGCATCAAAGTCCATAGGATTAAAGCCTCCTGACTCCAAAAAAGAGATTATTTCAGATATGCTTGAGGCTGTTGACAGTATGAAGCCTATGGAGCCAGCACTATTGGCCGCTGCAGCCTCAAGAATGACTTTGACGTTATCAAGAAAATCAGAATTCATATCACAATCCACAGCAATGACAAAGATGAACTTCCTCTTCCGTAATGTTAGAGATTTGCTCGTGTTAGAGTCTCCCTTCTCCATGGAGCCAGCCTTTGATAGTTCCAAAACTGCATTCTCTAATCCGTTCTTTCCATCAGTAGCATTTTCTTCAGAGTCTAAAGCATTATCAAATGTGCCACTTCCTTCAATTTTTTCTCCATCCAATGAAAGCTTCAAGTTTAGAGATAGATCCTTAATATCCCTCAACGAATCGCCAGGTGAATCCGGTTCTGATGTCTCAAATCCATCATCACTTTTTTTCCATTGCGGCTTCCTTGGTTTACAGCTAGCAATTCGAGATAAATATGTCTTACAATGCTCTGGCCATGAGTAAAGGTGAATATTATTCAATCCATTCTGTCTACACCTTGCCCAAAGTTGCTTATTTGCAACAAGCTTCAGAAGGGCATCAGCAATGGACTGCTGATCATGCGGATCAACTAGCAGACCATTATCAAGGACCTGAAATAAGCCCATCTTCAGTATTGGAATAAAGAATGACAGTTCTTCTTGCTACAACTCCAATGTGAAATCAGAAAATTCCTTAAAGTAATAAGAAGATTTCTACAAAGAATACACCTTATTAATATCAACGGGGCCTCCATTTTTTGTGGCAACCATAGGCAAACCGTGAGCAGCTGCCTGTTTAACGAAAGATCTCACCTTGGATTACTGAATAAGTGAAAATATGAATCAAAAAAATCTGCACAAAGTGCAAATGAGGGCAAGTACCTCAATAAGAGTGAGCCCAAACGGCTCAATGAAAGCTGGATTGATGAAGACACCCTAAGAAAGAAGTTAGTTTGAATGAGAGTTAAAACAATAAAGATAATAAGAGTACTATGATAACAATTTTACCTTAATGTTTAATTGGTCAAATAAGAAGAACAAAAACTTGATCTGGCATTTCAGTCACTCATTTCCCACAACCATATGCCTTTAATATGCTAGCACATTGGAATTCCCACAGTATTAGAGCTTCAAAATAAGGGCAGTGTTTCAGCAATGCCGGGGCCTTCTACCAGAAGCCAAGCACTATGCAATACACAATGTGTCTACAAGCTATTAAAAAAGAGTCTTTTTTTAACTTTTTAATTATTCAAGCGCTTGACCAGGAGCCACTTTCTTTGGGGAATTGACCTTAGCCCTCAGGGTGTTGTCAAGAAACGTGCTGCACAACAATGGAATACAAAGGAAAAAGCATGCTTCTTCTTGCAAATGATAAAAAGATTCAGCAACCCACCAAATGTGCAGGCAAATGCAAACTGAAGCATGATAAACCAAGTACCTAGCAACCCACCCCTCCCTGCAGGGGCCAAAATTCAATTAGGATAACTATTAGTCTATTACACATCCAAGCTTGGCCAAACCCTCTCTTCTCTGAACTATACATGAGCAGAGCGTGAACATAAGCTAGACTTGGTTTGATATTACACCTTAAGATAAGCACAGCCAACATTGAGGATGTGCTCCAACAGGCCTTGAACTTCACCGCAGTCTAATCACAACCAATATTTTACCAAAGTTATCTTAATTCTTAAACAGCCCAACATAAGTTATATTGCCCATTCTTCATTCCAAAACATAGTCAAAACCATGCTTGGGAGAAAATTATGCCATAATAATGCAGAGGTGGTTTGGAAGTGATCAAATAATTAGAGAATCCTATGGCGTTTCGAAAATGGGAGGATGAGGGAAAGGTAAGGAAATTTAGAACACATTACGGTATGGCACATGTAAAACTGTGTATACACATGCATTTATTAAATCCCTGCAACGAATCCACTTAACCATGCTCATAATTTGCTACATGGTAATGGAACTGGAAGATCGTACCATGCTTCAATTAGACGACAGATTTGCAACACATACCTTTGTTTTTGCTGCAAGACGGTAAATGTCTGCGACCTCATACTGCTTGTGGTGTTTAGGATATGCCACTTGACCATACAGATCGTATTTGTCGATCAGTTTAAGTACTGACAGAAGAACTGATGCATTTGTGCTAGACATTTCGTCAATAACATCACGGTTTCCCATTATTAATGTCTGCAAATATAGAGATATAGTGTAGGGGTTGAATCAAAGGCACCTCCTTGACTGAGCCTTTTTGACTGCTCAGAACAATCATTTAGATGTATTATCAAATGCAAATAAAAGCTTGACATACAAGGTTAGCAAGTTCCCTCAATGGCTTGCACTCTCCAAAGGCTTTGACTAAAGTTGTGATGTTCTTTTTGGGGTCTGGCCTGGCAAGTGCAAGTATCATAGGCTTGCGAGGATTGCTAAAAAAACGCATTATCTGCAAAAAGAGGAAAATTACCAGGTAAAAAATGAAAACAAAACCTTAGACTAAAACAGAATTATCGTTGCTCATTCTGCAGCAGACAATAAGTCGGATAATGAAGTCTGCCACATAAATGGTTGTCTTTAAATTAACTTCCATATTTAGCAAATAAAGATTTAAACCTCAGACCAAACAGGTGGATCTGGACTGGAAGGATTATCCTCATCTCCTTCTGTTTCCCGGTCTATATCAGCATCGTGTGGAACAATGTGATGGAATTCCATTCCAGGAGGAATCACCTAACATCATTTTGACAATGCTGAATGAATGTATAGAAGCAGTAAATAGTGTACCAAAAATAATCAGATAATGCCTGATTTAGCACTAAGAAGATCCCCATCAAGTTCAATGGGAATTCAATCTTGGTACTTACAACCATGCGGGGCATAAACCTGCCATAACAGCTAACATTGCGCTTGATTCTTGCTCTTAGTTTTCGCTCAAGTATTGGATCAAACCCGTCATACAGACTCCATTGCTCTTCTATTTCCTGTCTGGTGCTAGTAATAACAACTTCAGAAGCATCAAGAGATAACTCCTCAGCCTCTATACGCCGCATTATTCTGTAAGTAGCATTTACTTCTTCTCTTGATTGCCGGCCTTGTTTCAAAAGTTGTTCAAGCTTGTCTCGTCCAAGTGAGTGGCCAGTTAAAAGCATAGGAACATTCAGGGCTCCAGAAAGAAGAGCGGCAGAGTCACCTGCATCTGCGTAATGCCCATGGATGGCAACAGGCCAGACTGGTTCTCCACCACCAATTTGCTCACCAAGAACTTTGGACATCTGTATAATGTGGCCAAGTGCACCATCCACAAACTCAGAAATGTAAGGCCATAGGAGCTCTTTGGAAATATATTTATCTTTTGGGCCAAATGGGATACGAATGATATAAGCACCGCTGCTTTCTCCAGTTTCTTGGATATCGTTTTCGGGATTTAATGGACTTAACATTTCTGTTGGTTCACCGTAACTCCAATCGACATCTGATGCTGCTACCTGCCTCGTCAACAAATCAACCCTATAAACTCCAGGCATTGTGCCCAAGGCCCTGGCAAGTTCTACGACGTACTTAACCTGAGAACCAAATAGGAGAAATCAAGAATTTCCCACTCGAAGAAATTTATAGATCTTTGTGTAAATGTGAGATAAGGGTTAAGCTCCCCTCCAAACCAATATCCACTTCTTTTGGCCCCATTTGTGCACTCACTCAACAATGATCCAATTGTTCATTACATAGGTGCCCACATCTTTACAAAAAAAACCATCTTGAGAGACCATCTATAGCCCCATGATCAATTCGTATTTTATTTCTATTAAATAGCCTACTCCATGAAATATGCCTATAGTAATTCTATCATGAGGAATTTTCACGTAGATGTTCTTTTCCGTGAGACCTATGGGATGAACGGGTTTAGGATCATTCTTCTGGGCCCAAAGCCTGACTAAAAACATGGAGGTTTGTGGGGTATGGTAGATATAGGTATGAAGGGGAGCTTAAAATGTCAAGTAAATTACATGGCAGAAACCATGTCAACAAGAATTTAACAATAGAGGCTACCTGACCACCTGTATCAGAATCCCGACCAAGCTCCATATTTTCACCACGTATCAAGCCATGGAGGCTGCAGGAAGACGTGAAGTTAAATAAAATGAAACAAAAACCATTTTAACATCCAAGATGTTCTAAGTTATATACTACCAAAACAAAAAGTAAAAATAGTCCTATGAAACATAGAATTTATGCAGTAAGCATCCTAAATGATAATAATCATAAGTTATATCTTAAGAGAGATTACAAAGAAAAGAAATAGTCCTTGCCTTATCAGCACAATGTAGAGTTTCTTTTCCTTTTGTTGACTAACCCAGTTCTCCATCGCATCAACAGAATTGATCCTATGCATTCTGCCTCTAGTGCTACCACCATGAGGTGAGATGTCATTAACAAGGTCTCCTTTCTCCCCTTCTGATAAGTCTTCAGACATATCAGCTGTTGCCTCTCTACGACCTCTTTCACGTTCAACCCGCCATTTGGCTGTACGCTGAGCTTCCTCACCTTCAAGCTATAACAGCAAGGCAAGTTAACCAAATAAGCAGTTTATGAGTTGATAACAGAACACTGTAAGGCCATGGTCATCAGAACAAAGAAGCAACAATGTATGTGAGGATGGAGGGAAAACAATGGGAAATAGAAAACACAAGCTTAAAGAATGACACAATGCGGCAGCAGGGCGTTAACTGAATATTGTGCAAGTATGCATAAATTTCAGTGCAAGCAGCACCAATTTCTTTATTGGGTAGAGACCATGAGATAAGATCAGCTTCCTGACAAGTGAACAACGGCAGTGTACAGAGTACACTTGAATTATCCAACTGTAGTAATATTAAAAGAAATTTACATTTACCAAGTTTCATTGTTCTTTTTTTCTTTTCTTTTTCAGATAAAAACAGACTTCCACCGGATAGTCTGCAGCACCAGCACCGCAAATCATTTCCAGATTATTGCCAGATAAGAGTCAACAAATGGAACAATCTGACACTATTACGAGATCCAATGCCTAGACAACGAATCACCATAGAAGAAAACAGCACTTGAAGACCTCCCTAACTAAGTAAAAGATAATTCAATAAAATATTGTTGTAATACCTCAGAAGCTAGTCAACCAAGCTATATGACTTGCTATAAAGTCTGGCAAACTAACAACCCTGATAGGAGGCCTTTTGGCAATAATCAACTTGTAGATTTCAGAAAGGAGTGCAGTGAGCAGCTTGGTTGAGGTGCAATGCCTCAATCCCTCATTGCCTACTTAATCAAAAAGATATAAGTATCCAACTGAGGGCCACTAGCTCAAAATCGATGCCCACTCAAAATGGATGAATTGTCCTGGGGGCCTGCCTGTGTGGTGTTGCCTCTGGCTTAGGGATTCATGCCTGTGTAGCGAGTGTGCTTCATATTAGGAAGAGGAGTTACAGGGTATCAGAACTGAAACGATCCCACAAGGGGCGTGGTCCCCCATGGGACTAGCTTGCGTGGGCTTCACTGGTAACAAGATAGAGGTGCTTGTTTTGCTTGAGCTGGTTCCATGCGGGGATGTCTGGTTCTCAAGTGGGGTGGGTTGTAAAACCCCAAGTTGGCCAATGGGATATAACCATCAGACGGCCCAGGCGCCCAGCAATCCAGTAACTCTAATAGGAGGCTAATGACAATCCCAGAGACTTCACGAAAGAGTGAAAAACAGATTGGTTGAGGTACTAAAAGCCAATCCCCCTTTAACTGATTAACTAAAGAGTTATAAATAGATGAGCAATAACCTTCATTGCTCAATCGCCTGTGGGCATTATAATGGCTCAAAAGCTTATGCCAATCAAAGGGGCTCAAAGCTTATGTCCCAATCAAAGGGGTGAGTTATCCTAGTGGCATTGCCTATGTGGTACAGGGATCCATCCTCATGTGGTGTTGCTAGACTCTCAGTGCGGTGAGTACTCTCCAACTTTGGATGGGGTGTTACGAGTGCAATCCACCAAGTATCTTGCTATAACTGCCGACCAAATGGATTGATCAACAAGCCACACTCACTTACCATTTTCATCTCTCCAAATTAAAATCGAGGACAACAGTGAATCAACTTTACATATCACAAGCAACACAGAACCACTTTCACGATCACTGCAAAAGCTAACACTCTGGAACCAACAAACCAAACTGTTTGTTATATCCATATTGGACACTCCGGGTACAGGTGATGTGTCGAGGACATGCACCCTGGGCGTGTCCAATAATTTCATTTTTTTTTAAGCATGAGGTACATCAGGAACACCCGTGTCTCAACTTGGACATGAGTGGAAACATGACAAGGATCAATTGATAATATTGAAAGCTTATTTAACGGATATGATATTCCAAAAATATGAGGAAAAAATTACGAATAAATGAATTTTTACGTTTAACTTGTAATATTTGAAAGATAAACACTAAGAATTGTAAGGATACTATTAGTTTTAATAAAACGTCCATACAAATACAAACTAAATATGTATCTTACTATGTATACATAGTTTTTGTTGTGTCCCCCGCCATGTTGTGTCCCTATTTAGAATTGTCAAATCCATGTCCTTGTTTGTGTCCGCGTTTGTGTCCTCACTTCTTAGAATGCACGCATATATTACATAGACGTATATACAATGTTTCAAAACAAAACCTGCTTCTTCTTGCGAGCTAAATTCCAAATCCTCCAACACATGTTCTCCAATCTAGTGTTCCTCTCCTGTGAATCCCGAATAGCGGAAGCCTGCATATATTTAGAGACAAATCTAAATTAGAACTGCAAGAAAATGTTTATACAAGTCAACCACTATAAATTGCTACAATTGGAAGATCAATCACTCAGAAATCAAAACAACTATGAATAACAAAAAGAAACAACACTTGAGAAATGCGTAATTCCTAGAAGATAAAAACGATTACAAGAATTTAATTTAAATATCACTCCTCCTAACTACCGCATCTGACTGTTTTACAACAGACATGTTCAAACTATCTTAAGGGTGAGTTTCCGAATGGATTTTATCTAGATTTTATCAAGATTTGATAAAATCAAGCCTTGATTTTATCCATTCGGAAACTGAGTTGATAAAATCTTAGATTTTTGCATTCAAAAATCTAAGATTTTATCAACTCAGTTTCCGAATGGATAAAATCAAAGGCTTGATTTTATCAGATTTTGATAAAATCCATTCGGAAACTCTATCCGTGCTACCCGTGCCATAGGTTTTCGTCTCTAACTCTATCTCGCAAAGTCTTATCACACATTCACCTCAACATTCTCATTTCAACTACACTTATCTTACTCGCATAATGTTTCGAAGTAACTTGGTCTTATAGCGGTGCCTTAGAATTTTCACTACAACTTTGTGGGTATCCTGCGGTCACACAGCACTTCCCAACATTCCCAAAGCACTCCACCACTTGACCCATCCAAAATGTTCATATAGATCAACCACTAACATTGATTCAACCAGATAATCGATTACTCAGACATCAAAACAACTATAAAAACAAAAACAAAAAAAACAACGATTGATAGGGATATACGTAATTTCCAGAAGGTAAATAATGACGAGAATTTGATTACCTGGACCCAAGAGCGATGAAGATCGGTCTCGTCGAAGCCAGTGATGACCTCTTCGACGAAGTAGCGAGTGGGACTGAAACGGCCTCTCTCTCTAAGCAACAAGGACGATTTAGGATCGTCCAGCGGTGGCCCCACGTCCAGGATCGCTTCTAGGTAACTGTTTATCCAGTCGTTTCCCGCCATTGCCGATTTTTCACTTAGGTTTAAGCAGAAATTGTGATTGATAGATGATCAGGGGAGAAAATGGAACAGTACTGACTAGTGTATGTTATATATATCTGTGTGTGTGTGGGTGTGGAGAGAGAGAGATCAAATGTTGATCATACAGAGATGAACATGGAGAGAGAGAGAGAGAGAGAGAGAGAGAGAGAGAGAATTCGGTTGCTATGGTGGGAAAGCGTGTCGTTTTCATTCCCTTTTCGGTTAGTATGAGTATTTTTATTTCTTTTTCATTTGGGTCAACTATCAAAATATGAAAATTCAATTATGATGGCAAAAATGTCTTGTTTGGTTTCGGTCTCGGGTGTTCTACTAAATTATTTTTTGGTTTTTGGTTTTTAGATCTTTAGTTGCAGTTTAAATCTACAACTTGTTTCATTAAAGTGGTTTTTTGGTTTTCTAGTTGTAGTTTATTATAAAGGATAGTTGGGTTTTTTTGGGAGTTTTTGTTAGTAGAATATAGTAGTCTTTGAGTTAAAACAAAAGTAATTTTTTGGGGCAGTTTTTTGTCAGTGGAATAGAATAGTTTTTGAGTTAAAAAAACTAGTTTTTTGTTAGTGGAACATGGCCTCAGCTTCTAAATTATTACTCAATCATTATTTCTATTTCTTTTCTATCATTATTTCTATTTTTAATTATTATTCGCATTTCTCTTTCTCTCTCTCTAATATTACCCCTAAATTCCAAGTGTTATTATCATTCCTGTCTCTACACAAAACTCAAAACCCAAATCGAACAACGTGCTAGTACTCCTCCTTTTCTCAATATTTTGTCCTTGGATTTATTAGATTCCCTTTGGCAGTTCTATTTTCACATTCAACATTTTGTGGTTTCACATTTTTGGTGTTTGACAAAAATTTGGAAAATGCACTCAAAACGACACAATTTTGCAAACCTAATAGTGAATTTTTCATTTTTAATTTTTTGATTTTTTGGCTTTTTGGATTATTGTCAAAATGTATTTTGAATCTGGTAAGAGTGTTTGCGAGAAATGTGTGAAATACATTTTGCAACAATAATAGTGTTTGTGAGTTACATGCAGAATACATTTTGTAATTTTTTTATTAATCCAAATAAAAATAAATAAAAATGAGAAGTCAAAAAATTACCCTCATACTATTTTTGTATTCTCTCTCTAAACCTAAATGAAGAATATAGGAGTTGCTTAGAGTTTGGTTCATTGACTTTTTTCAAAATAATTACCCTACAATATTATTTATATTTCTAGGATATGTCGTGGCTATCAAAGAATATTTGAAAAGATACTACAAGTACAAGGTACTCTATAAAAATAGCGAATTTTCTAGAAAATGAAGATAGGGGGGAAAAAAAACTATATCTCAAAGCCAACTCATCACCTGTAGTCACGTACTTGACGAGCACTGGAACATGGATTGCCTTTTTTAGAATTTGCTAAATTAAACTACAAGTCAAAGCCAAATTACAATTCAAAAATCACCATTGGGCATTTGCCACCTCCACCATATGCAAATGTATGTAAATGATTGGGACACGGACATAGATTCAGACACGTATGTTTTTTTAAGTTGTTTGGCAAATGTGCATGCATCTTGTTAATTCTACGGATATCGAATAAATATGAACATATCTGTGTCCGTAGCGTTAATTATTGTTGGAATTAATTAACAGCATTATAATTGTAGAAAAGATCAGCTAATATGTTTATTTTCCAATCCAAAAATATGCTGTAATATGAGATTATGCTAATTGCGATTTCTACATGACTTGATAGCTAATGAAATAAAGTTTGTGTTTGATTAAGAGCCATCAAAAGTGTTGGATGATTTGCGCAACGACTGTGTTCATCATAAAGTTCTTCTTGTTAATGCGTCAAGTGCTAAGTTCAAGGGGTGGCAAAGTGGTCTTGCCTTGGGACTTGGGAGTTTGCTCCCACCAAAGATCTCAGGTTTGATTTCTCTTGCCAACAAACTTTTGAGGCCACTGAGAATTATACCCGGTCGTTACCTTCAGGACTCCGGAGTTAAGTAGAGGTGCGAGCAAACTGATCCAGACATCTTGTTATAAAAAAATTTATATGTTAAGTGTTTATGTTTGAGGGCCCAGGCCCTCTTGTGTACCACAACAAAACCCGCTATATGGCCGACATGTTGTAGTTCATTCCTTTTATACTGGAGGTCAGGCACACTCAATGCATGTGCAAGTCGAATTTTGACCAAAAAAATTTATATGACCGATGAAAATCCCACATGAAAAATTCCAGTAACTAATAAAAAAATTAACATTAACATGAGTTGGCACTAGCATGGCTTCATTTGTCAAACTTCAACATCTATTTAAGATACGTACAAGTGTTTGTGTAAATAACGAAAGAATTTAGGATTGTGAGTTTTAGGGAAATGATTTTTACACCCACTTTTTCAATAATGACACCTTTTTTTGTCTTGTAGTTTACTTTTATGTGCAATTTTTCACTAAAAGATACAAAACAACTTACATACTCTCTTCAGTTGATAATCACTTTTTTTTACTCTTGCAAGTGAATTTATATAAATCTCCTATCATGTGTAAATTTGTGACATGTGAAACAATTAATAATGTTATAAATCAATTGCGAAAATAGAATACAATTACTTTGCCAGAGGAAAATTTAAAAACCAATATCCAACGGGTTGTAGACTTGCGGGCCGTTTGGATGACGTATTTGTTTTAGAGGGATTAAATAGTAAGGGGGATAAAATAATTAGGGGGATTAAATAAGAAGGGTGGACCCACATTGATGTGACAGTTAAGAATGAGAGATTAAATAGCCCATGGTTTAGATAAGGGATAAAAAAAAATGAGAGATAAGGAGGGTGGATGATGTAAAATCATGTCAAAAGACTTTATTGCCCTTGGTATCATTTACTAGATTATGTATTTATATAATTATATACATACTACAATTAATTAATTTCATTTACTATTCAACATTAAAAAGCTAAAATTATTAATTGTAATATTTTTTATTTTTAAAAAAACGGATACAAAATTGCATTTGTGCTTAATTACACAAGAATGTGTCACACCATATAAAATTTCTTGTCCTTTGCTATGACAGGAAATTTTTGCTATGACAGAACCACTTCATCTTTTTCACCTCTTTCATTTTCGAAACCCACTGAACCACTTCACATTTTACCCCCTTGTAAACATCGACCACCACCATCTCTGTCCGACGGCGTTAAAGATTGGGGGTCCAAAAACATGGTAATCTCTCCCTTTTTGCTATATTTTGGTTCAAGATCTAATTTTGGGTCTGAGATTTTGGGTCTGAAATTGGGGATTTTGGGTCTAAGATTTTGGGTCTGAAAGGGTGTGGGGTAGGAAGGTAAAAATGCTTCCCTTCTCAGCCATGACTAAACATAAATACCCCCGCTATGTTTAGTCAGGGGGAAGGGGGATGAGAGGAGAAGCCGAATTACTCATCCGGGTGGGTTGTACGCCATCCAAACCATGGGGTAAATGTCCAATCAGCTCCTCATCATCCCTGATTGCTTCATCCTCCTCTCTTGTACATCATCCAAACGAGCTGTTGAAGTGACAAACTGTTTTGATATCTCCAACTAGGGGTGTAAATTTGGAGCTGTGGCCCGAGGCCCTTTTATACCCCATCTGCTTCAAATTGTTGTTCTTGTTTCACTATTTGGAACCTCTCAAAAAATTATTTATATTATAAAATATTTTTTATATTCAATATGAATCTTGTTCAATAAATCTCAATTAATTTTGTTAAACAGATACTTCAAAATCATAAAAGACATTATAGATTGTGAAATATAGAGTATTGTTTAAGTGTCACCACTGTGCAAAAAGAAACCACAATTTGGGAAGGAGGCTCGGCTTAGCCCAACCCTAGGCCCTGCCTGATTCCTATGGGTAGGACTTGGCTAGAGGTTTTGAAGCCTGGTCCTACCTGAAGGCCATTCCGTTGGGCTACCTAATTAGCCCAACCCTAAGTCCATAGATTCAACAGGGCTTCCATCCAAATCCTATTTTGTCTTTCACTTCCTAATAAGCCTTGACACGCGTGAGGTCAACTATCCACTGACATTATCTCTCCTCCCTCCTTTTCCGTGTACCCCATCTAATAATTGTTTTTTGGTACACATTCTCTCACTCTTCTGCAATTGATTAAGACAACGGCAAAAGCAAAACAAAAATTTGTTGCTTTTTTTCATAGATTGTTTAGATTGTAAGGTCTCTCTCTCTCTCTCTCTCTCTCTCTCTCTCTCTCTCTCTCTCTCTCTCTCTCTCTCTCTCTCTCTCTCTCCCCCTTTTTCCTATTTTTTAAACTTTAAAATTTAATTTTTTTATTATATACATCTGATTTTCGTAAAAATTAAAATTTTAGAATCCACTTGACAACATCTACCAAACAAGACCCATATTGAATATGAAATTATGTGCATAAAAATAGAAATTTTTTTTGGTGTGGACTCCTCTTTTTGGAGGCTATGAATTCTTTCATTTCGGGGAATGAGTTTATGTAGATGATGTGTGAAATCTGCATTTGAGGTGCATGAATTCTTTTATTTTTGAAAGGTGTGAATTGTTCAGAAATGGAGTGAATTCTTTCCTTTTGGAGGATATGAATTATGCATTTGACGGGTGTGAATTCTTCATTTTGTAGTGTGAATTGTGTATTTTTTTAGGGTGTAAGTTGTGTAGAGAATGTGTGAATTATACATTTGATGTGGGTGAAATTTTTTATTTTTTATTTGGAGGGTGTGAATTTTGTATTTTAAGGCGTATGAATTCTTTCACTTTTGGAGTGTGAATTGTGTATTTGTTTAAATTAATCCTGCAAATTCTCCGTTATGGAGGGTGTGAATTGTGTGATAAGGAGTGTGAATCGCCTGTAGGGGGTGTGAATTGTGCCTAGTAACAATTATGGAGGAGGTGTGAATTTTATATTAAGGTGTGAATTTTGTATTAAAGGGTGTAAATAACTTTTTTATTGTGTACATATTTTGATAATCGTAAGTCTTTGTTGGTTCATACCAAGACTCTGGTATATCATCTACATTTGTAGGCTCTTTTCTAGGTCTTGACTTAAACTTACTAACTAGCCTCTTCATTATCTTTTTCAGATGAAGGCAGAGGCCCATTTCTAAGTTTTGATTGTTCTTCTAACTTTTGAAACATAAGTTCCTGCGTCTGAGCCAACTCCTTAAATGTAGCAATCAATTCAGCAAATTGACCAGATGACACACCTCCTCCAATTTTTGGATTTTTTAGGTCATCAACATGCTTTGTTTTATTATTCCTAGTATTCATTCGAGAAGCATGGCCAATTCCTATACTTGGATCTTAACCAACATAGACTTCTGGGCCTGTTTGAAGGCCTTCAACTTGTTCATTCGATATTTCTATATGGGAATGACTAAACCTGTTGAGCCCCTAACCTTACCCCAGCCACCCAAGTGGCCTTTTTTAACCCTTCTTGGCCTATATATACACCTCCTCCTCTCCATTGAAAAGGGGGATCATTCTCCCTTTCTCTTCTACTGTTATGCTGCTGTAATACTACCAGAACCTCCTCCCTCAGTGCATCCTCCTCTGAATCAACCATTTTAAGTCCACAAGCCCACTTTACATCACTCAAAGCCTTCATATCTCAATCATCCATCATCAAGCCCAACCAAAACTCAAGTAATCAATTTGTTCTAGTTCTATAGACCTACCTTAATTTGCATAGCCACTAGAACTCCCAAAATCATCCAACTAGTTCATCCATCAAGCTTTGAAGGAGTTTTTCCACCAAATGTGCTCAAAAGGGCCCTGAGAGGACACCACCAAACCACTACTGGTCTTCAATACTAGTTAAGGGTTTGGGAAGGTTGAGGAATATCATAAAAATGGGATCTTGATTTCATCTTTGTTCATCACTTATATTCACAAAGCATCTATATTAGGCTCATGTTGTATCCTCTTTTTCAAGTTTAGTTTTGCTTAGTATTCTTCTATGTGCATAGTAGGAAGATGGATCATGTCATAAATCAGTTGGATACATCTCATATCACTCATTAAATATATCAAAAACATGATTTTCAAGAGTAGATCATGTTTAAAGTTTAGTCTTTAACATCAACCAGCATACATTAGGCATATTTTCACTACTTTGAACATGTTAAGAGAAAGTATGGAGATTCAATTTGGTGTTTGAGAATGAACCTGGAATTGAAAAAGATCAGTCTGCATTGCATTCCAGGTGCCTGGATTTCATCATTCTAGGCGCCTACATCTAATCCAGGTGCCTGGATTCACCTAATCCAGGTGCCCACACTCACCCAATCCAGGTGCCCACACTCACCCAATCCAGTGCCCACACTCACCCAATCCAGGTGCCTACACCTAGTCCAGGTGTTTGGACTAGGTTAATCCAAGTGTTCAGTTTGTAATCCAGGTGTGATTTGTATCGAGTTTGTGGGTGTGTATTGAGGTCTTTTAGCATGGTTTGAGTATGTCTTAGCATAGTTCATGATTTTATGCATGGTTATTTACCACACATGACACTTAGCACATGTATTCACATACTTCATATTGACATTTTAAATGCATTTATGTGATTGCACATGTATTTGTAATTAAAGTCTATCCAAA
The DNA here is from genome assembly GCA_022606695.1 of Vaccinium macrocarpon. NCBI lineage: Eukaryota > Viridiplantae > Streptophyta > Magnoliopsida > Ericales > Ericaceae > Vaccinium > Vaccinium macrocarpon. The sequence continues at coordinate 30,481,987 of CM040177.1, forward strand.
CAATGTTTTCTAAAATCTCTTGTGCATTGAGTAGAGACTAGTGGTCTCATTTTGAAAGGCCAGTAAAATATTTTCCATTTCGAGGGCAAAAGAGTCATTTTTTAATTGGTTTCTCGGGTACGATCCTCAAAACAAGGTGGCGACTACTATCAATCAATCAAATCATTTTCCAAAATCACATTTTTTTGAAACTTCATAGGCTGTCCATAGCTGCTTGATCTAATTAGGGAGACATTCAAAGTATACTACTTATTGGAAAAAAAAAGTTAGACCTTATTTAAAGAAGTAGAATTCCAAACACATTAATCTAAGCCGTTCAATCTAATTATAGCGACATTGAAACCATTTGATAGAAATTCAACCTTAATATTGGATCATACTTTGATTGTGCTTTGCCTAGATAATATAATGGCCCTTTTTTTCTTTCCATAACTAAGGTAGTAAAAATCCTTAGTTACCGGAATCCATCCCAGTTGAGAGACTTCAAATTTTTTCTCTTAAAAACTTTTTTTTTAATGTAATCATAGTTTGTTGGTGTTATTAGTATTTATTTTTAGTTGTATAATTATTACGGTTAACGCTGTTGAAGCAAAAAAAAAAATAGATTAGTTTTTTGGCACTAGAAAGTAATGTTTGAACAAGCCCAATTGACAAAGTCCACAGATGAAAATATTATTTAAGGAGATATAAATAAATAATTTAGTAAGCTTTTCAAAATTTTGAGTACCAGTGTCACTATATACTCAATGTATGTCATTAGTTGACTCTTGGCGTATAAAAGAGGTATTGAAAGAAACTAAAGCACACCAAGGTAGACTTACCTAAACAATGGGTGGTGATTTTTTTGATCGGGTATGCTCTGTTGTCGGAATAGAGCAAATATTATCTCAATAGATATATAAAGTGACTCACTATGTTCGTGATTTTTTTGAATGTTTTTTATGAAATTATAATTTTTAAAAATTGTGACATTTCACTAATTTTTTTAGTCACCGGAAGTGGTTGGCTAGAGGTGGGGTGGTGGTCGGCCGGAGGTGGGACTGTGATTTTTTTGAATTTGACGTTAGAACTTAGAATTTTTTTTAAATTTGTGATATTTCACTCATTTTTTTAGTCACCAAAAAGTGGTCGGCCAGAGGTGGGGTTATGGTCGGTTGGAGGTGGGGTGGTGATTTTTTTGAATTTTATGTTTGAAATTAGAATTTTTAAAAATTAGTGACATCTCACTAATTGTTTTGGTCGCTAGAAGTGATCGGCCAAAAGTGGGGTGATGGTCGGCCAGAGGTGGGGTGGGATTTTTTTTAATTTTATGTTCGAAATTAGAATTTTTAAAAATTAGTGACATCTCACTAATTTTTTTGGTCGCCAGAAGTGGTCGGCAAGAGGTGGGGTTGTGGTCGGCCGGAGGTGGGGTTGTGATTTTTTTGAATTTTTTGTTCGAAATTAGAATTTTTTAAAATTAGTGATATCTTACTAATTTTTTTGGTTGCCGGAAGTGGTTGGCCACTGGTGGGGTGGTGGTCGGCCAGAGTTGGGGTGGTGATTTTTTTGAATTTTATGTTCGAAATTAGAATTTCTAAAAATTAGTGACATCTCACTAAGTTTTTTGATCGCCGGAAGTGGTCGGCCAGAGGTGGGGCGGCGGTTGGTTGGAGGTGGGGAGGTGATTTTTTTGAATTTTATGTTCGAAATTAGAATTTTTAAAAGTTAGTGACATCTAACTAATTTTTAAAAATTAGTGACATCTCACTAATTTTTTTGGTCGCCGGAAGTGGTTGGCTAAAGGTGGGTGTTGTTCAGCCGGAGGTGCGATAGAGATTTTATTGAATTTTATGTTCAAAATTAGAATTTTTAAAAATTAGTGACATCTTACTATTTTTTTTGTCTTTATGATCAATTGCAAAAATGCCTTGTCCTTTCCTTTAAAAATGTCAAATATTTTTTATTTTTATGTTCGATTGCAAAAGTTCCTTGTCCTTCCCTTTAAAAATGTCAAATATTTTTTATTTTTATGTTCGATTGCAAAAGTTCATTGTGCTTCCTTTTAAAAATGTCAAATGTTTTGAATTTTTAGCTAAGTGGCCCTTAATACTACTGCCAACTTGAACATAAGTAGTGTCTTGGCTCTATGTGTTTGGGTGTCGCACTCTTTCATAGAGTTCGAATCCTCAAAATCTTTTTTCAGCATAATAGAATGAATGAAAATGAATATCGTACTTTGTTATCACTTGGGATGCTATAGAAATTGTCATTTATTGGTGCTTACATTTAGTAACTGATATGAAAAAATAGTTTAAATTAGATATGCCTATTTTCGCTTGCATTCGCCTCTATGTTTTTTGGGTAGAGAAGACTGAAGATATGAGCAGTGTGTTACAATTTTTGAATTGAAGTTGGTTCCTCTGATGTCCTTAAATTGGACTTTGAGGAAGCTGAGAAACTTGTGCAGCCCATTGCGGGTTTCGATTCGATTATTAGAGTGTTCATTTCGTTGAATTTGCCGTCGAAATTATTCATGAAATAATTCAGTCTAGTCAAACATCGAGACATATCTCATTGAATCACATTCTTCTAAAAATAAATGGGCATGTACAATTTTGACGGTCTATTTTGTAATACATATGTCATGATGAAAACTCTTCCTATTATTCGCTCAAAAAATGAATTTCCCACTTGTATGGTCTACTTTTATGGTTATGAAATATGAAAAAATTAAATTCATGAAATGAAACTCAGAGTAAACTAGGACTAGGGATACAAACGAACCAAGCTACTTGTAAACAACTTGAGTTTCAACCATACACTTTTGGTAATTGAGCTGAGTTTTGGGTTCGTGTAGTAAACATACCGAGCTCAACAGTCTAAAGCTCCAATAGGCTAGAAAAAAACTTCACATGTTTTGTATAGGCTAGGCTCGTTTATATGAGCTTGTGGAGTAGTTGGCTCAACTTGTTAAGCGCTCAACTCATAACAAATGAGACGAGTTCGAGCTCGAATTTTAGGCTTGTTAAGTTAACGAGCTCAGTTCGAGCACTATATAATTCCACTCGGCTCGACTTGACTCGACTCGTTTGCACTCGTAACTAGACTCAAGTGAGTTTGGGCTCGTGTAGTAAACAAACCGAGCTCAACAATCTAAAGCTCTAATAGGGTAGAAAAAAACTTCACATGTTTGTATAGGCTAGGCTCGTTTATATGAGCTTTTGGAGTAATTAGCTCAACTTGTCAAGCACTCAGCTCATTAACAAATGAGATGAGTTCGAGCTCAAATTCTAGGCTCATTAAGTTAACGAGCTTAGTTCGAGCACTATATAATTCTGCTCGGCTCGGCTCGGCTCGACTCGACTCGCTTGCACTCGTAACCAAACTCAAGTTCTCCCAAGTCCATTGAGAAAGGGTCTAAAAGCAAAGTAGTACTGCCTCCACTCGTATTTGTTAGTCCATTTTGAAGTTTTCAACTTTTTTCGGGACCATCATAATTGCTTTGTACAATTTTTGTCTTTTCAATTATATCCTTTGATCATGATGATTTGTTCATTAAATATTTAAAGGCAAGATTAAAAGAGTAAAATTGACAAATTTTTAGTGGCAGAAAAATATATGTTTGTGCATGACGAACACACAGTGGGACTAGTAATAAGTTAAATGGTGAAAAAAAAAAGGGAAAAAATAATTTAAAAAGCTATGAAAATTTAAGATTATTTAATGTAAAAGTTACGAGAGACTAAAAAAATCTTATGATTATCATGAGTTGGTACGATATAGATCATACAATAAGTGCATATTGACCCACCTTTAATGTGCGTGTATATTGTAGTCTTTCCCATAGAAAAGGGGTCTAGAACACCACAAAAATATACCCAAGACACTGAATAATTTTTTCCCACATCCAAGACAACATGCAAGTAAAGGGAAAGGGTCAAGTTGTGCATAAATTGACCCAGATATCCAGCTATAAAAACATAAAAAAAAATGGAAAAGAGTCAAACCATGTACACGTGGACAAGATGACCGGTATTACCGTTTGTGGCTTCCCTGAACTTTGTTTAACATCACAATGACCCTACAAAGAATCAGATCCCCATTCACAAAGTACAGTTTTTGGCATCACAAAAGCCCTTTTCTGTAGTTAAATTAAAATTGAGGCCCCACTTACGTTTTCGAATTAAAATCCACCCACTCTATGGAACCAATTATTCCACGGTCCTCGGGCACCGCCAAACGATGTTTATACACTTTCATCTATCGCACATTTATATGAGATCAAATACAATATGTAATGGATAAAGGTATTGAGGCACTCCGTGGCTATATCTCAGATGGAATAATTACGTCACTCTATGACAAGGACCTTCTTTTGAAAATGACATAGGTACTAATTGAATTGGGATTTAAAAAGTAGAGAAAAATAAGGTGGAGGAAAAGTTAGTTAAATTTCAAACTGAATGGTTTTAAAATAGAAAAAACAACTAGAGAGAGTTCAATAATTTGGCCCAAAAGTAATTTTTGATGCCAAATTATAACATTGGACATGCTCTAATGTGGAGAGGGGGAAAATGGTATTAAAAGAAAACGATGGTGAATTAAATAATTTATTTTATTTCTCTTTGCAAAGCAACATCCAAGTATAATATATACCTCAAAGTTTTTTTGGGGGTGAGAATTGATAACATGAATAAAAGAAGGGGACATCGAATTCGGATGAGGAGGTTGAGAAATTGTTTAGCCCATTTGTCATTCCTAATTTATTACATCGGGGTGGGGGAATTGGACTTGATCTCGAGATGCAGTGCGGAGCATTCAAGAGCTTTACTGAATGAGCTAGCCGCCACTTGCATGTTCATTTTGAAGTTGATGTGCAAATTATTCAACAATTAACTATCTAAACCTTGACTAGGCTTGAAAAGCTTAGCTCGTTTGTATAGACTCAATTAATTTATAAAAGTTTGTTTAATTAGTAAATATATTTTCAGGAGATGCACTGTGAATGTTGAAGTGATTCAAGTATATTAGGATGGGGCTACCAAAGTTTTTATGGACATTGTTTAAGTCAAAGTCTTGTTATCCACTTCATTATATTTTTGGGGTTTGTTTCAAATAGAATGTTGTTGCCTTTTTGTATTTTCAGAAATGATTAATTTCAAAGAAATTTGGTTTGAAATTTTTTTGTTTGATAATTACTTGTTTGTCAAAATACTTACTCTTGCAATTTGCAGTTGTGGGCCTCATATGAGTGTTTGCAAGTGTTGGTGTAATTTTGTTGATGTCTCTAGCGTAGTTGCTTTCCAAATAGCTCGCAAGACACTATAGGACTAAGAATGGAGAGTGTGTATTAGGGTGACTTAATGGCCTCTGTAACCCTTTATAAGGTGTTCTAAGGGCAATTGAGTATAAATAAATAAAATGATTTATGCAGGAAACTTTGCGTTGGTGTTAGTTTTGGCGGAAAAACTAACGTTTTTACTTTTCAGTTTGGTCCAAAATCGAGGAGATGTAAGCATTCAAAAACGAAGTGGAGGGAATGTTTTTCAAAATCAGGCAAAGTACAGGGGTATAAATAAAAAAATTACCCTAATAGATTAAAGTATGTTTTGTGGGGAAGCTATAACATTGAATAATAAAAGGAGGGTTTAGCAATAACAAATAGATAATAGTTTGGTTAGATTGAGTTTTTAAATTGAAGTTTGTTCCCCTGATGTCCATAAATTGGACTTGAGGGAAGCTGAGAAATTTGTACAGCCCGTTACTGGTTTCGATTCGATTATTAGAGTGTTCGTTTTATTTAATTCGCTGTCCAAATTATTTATAAAATAATTCAGTTTAGTCGGACACCGATACATATCTCATTGAATCACATCCTTCTAAAAATAAATAGACGGGGTAAAGTTTTGATGGTCCATTTTGTACTTAGACATATGCAATATGATGAATACTCTTCCTATTATTTGCTCAAAAAATGAATTTTCCACTTGTATGGTTCACTTTTATGATTATGAAATATGAATAAATTAAATTCATAAAATGAAATTCATAGTATACTAGAACCAGTGTTGTAAATGAACCGAGCTGCTTGTAAATAGTTTGAGTTTCGACTCTGCTCATTTAGTAATTGATCTCGAGTTTTGGGCTCGTGTAGTAAACAAACCAAGCTCAATAGTCTAAAGCTCCAATAGGCTTGAAAAAAAAACTTCACTTGTGTAGTAATTGGGTCAACTTGCTAAGCGCTCAACTCATTGACAAATGAGACGAGTTCAGGCTCGAGTTTTAGGCTCATTAAGTTAACTAGCTTAGTTTGAGCACTATAAAACTCGGCTCGGTTCGACTCAACTCATTTGCACCCGTAACTGGACTCAAGTTCTCCCAAGTCCATTGAGAAGGGGTCTAAAAGCAAAGTTGTACTCCCTCCGCTCGTATTTGTTAGTCCATTTTGAAGCTTTCAACTTTTTTCGGGACCATCATAATTGCTTTGTACAATTTTGTCTTTTCAATTTTATCCTTCGATCATGATTGATTTGTTTATTAAATATTTAAAGGCAAGAGTAAAAGAGTAAAATTGACAAATTTTTAGGGGCAGAAAAATATGTACGTGTTTGTGCATGACGAACACACGGAGGGAGTAGTAATAAGGTTAAATGGTGAATAAAAAAAAGGGAAAAAATAATTTTAAAAATGCTATGAATCATATTTCTGAAAATTACAAATTTTTAATGTAAAAATTAAGAGACACTAAAAAATCTCGCGATTGTCTTGAGTTGGTACAATATAGATCATACAATACGTGTATATTGTACCTACTTTTAATGTGGGTGTGTATTGTAATATTTCCCTTGGAAAATGGGTCTGGAACACCACAAAATTCTACCCAAGATTTTGAATAATTTTTTTCCCCATCCAAGACAATGTGTGCAAGTAAAGGGATCCAAGAGTGGAGTTGTGCGTAAATTGACCCAGACATCCAACTATAAATAAAAAATAAAAAAGGAAAAAGAGTCAAACCATGTACACGTGGACAAGATGACCGGTATTACCGTTTGTGGCTTCCCTGAACTTTGTGTACTATCACGACGACCCTACAAAGAATCAGATCCCCATTCACAAAGTGCAGTTTTTGGCATCACAAAAACCCTTTTCTGTAGTTAAATTAAAATTGAGGCCCACTTACGTTTTCCCACTCTATGGACCCAATTATTCCATAATCCTCGGGCACCACCAAATGTTGTTTAAACACTTTCATCCATTGCACATTTACGTGAGATCAAATACAATGTGTAGTGGATAAATGTATTAAAGCACTGCGTGCCTGTGTGTCAGAACTATGGAATAATTACGCCACTCTATGATGAGGACCTTCTTTTGAAAATGGCACAAATTGAATTGGGGTTTAAAGCAAGTGGTGGCTATCTCATGCAGTAGAGTTTTTGGATCCCCCACATTGCATCCGAAAATCGAGTCTCATTCCCCCACCCCCCCATGTAATGGAGTAGGAATGACCAAAAAAAAATGAATTAAGGTTTAAAAAATAGAGAAAATTGAGGTGGATGAAAAGTTAATTAAATTTGAAACTGAATGATTTTAAAATAGAAACAACAACTAGAGAGAGTTCCATAATTTGACCCAAAAGTATTTTTTGATGCCAAATGCTCATTTCCATTTAACATTGGACATGCTCTAACGTGGAGAGGGGGAAAATGATATTACAAGAAAACGGTGGTGAACTAAATAATTTATTTTATTTTTCTTTGCAAAGCAACATCTAAGTATAATATACACATCAAAGTTTTTTTTGTTGAGAATCTAAAACATGAATAAAAAAATTCGGAACAATTAAAATAAAAGTTTGGATGCATTATTTAAATTGAACTTGGTTTCTCTGATGATCTTAAATTGGACTTCAGGAAGTTGAGAAATTTGTATAGCCCGTTACAAGTTTTTTTTTTTTTTTTTCTTTTTCTTCTTTTGGCATTCGTCATTCCTAATCTATTACATACGAGGAGGGAGAAATGGGACTTAATCCTGAGATGCAGTGTGGGGCATTCAAGAATTTTACCGCATGAGCTAGCCACCACTTGCATGTTCATTTTAAAGTTGATGTGCAAATTATTCAACAATCAACAGTCTAAACTTCGGCTAGGCTTAAAAAGTTTGGCTCGTTTGTATAGACTTGAACTCGATTGATTTATAAAAATTCGTTTAATTAGTAAATAAATTGAACTCGACTCATTAAGCGCTCGATTCTTTTACAAGTAAGCCAAATTTGAGTTTGAGCTTGTGTTTGAGTTTGAGCCTGAGACTCATTCATAAATCTCGGAGCTCGGCTGTTTTGCAACTTAAGTGAACTCAAGTTCTCCCAAGTCCATCAGAGAAGGGAATCCTTTAAATTACACTTTTCCAAACATGTAAAGGTCCAGGAGCAAAGTAGTAATAAATGAGAATAACTTATTTATGGACCGTGTGCAAACAGGGTGTTTGCATACGGCGGATCTCGGCCATCTGTTCGGAGTGATGCTTTGTTTTTTAACATTTGAAATGTATTTAAGGAGGAGAGAGAAAGAGTACACTGCTGTGAGCCATTAGATCTCAGAAGAGATGGCCGAGATCCTCCATGTACAAAATCCCGTTTGTACATGTTCCGTAAATAAGTTATTCTCGCAATAAAAAAAGTAAAAAGGTGAATAAACAAGTGAAATACAATAATGAAAACTCCAGAATGGCAAAGAAAGAAAAAGAGAGAAGAACATATTACTTTCTTCCAGAATCAATCTCCAATCCAATCCAATCCAATCCAAGCCCACCTGGATAAAACAATCATTAAACTTAAACTAATCTACAAACTTCCCACCATTACTTCCCAATCAAAATTCTGTTATTCCAATCCCCTCTCTCTCTCTCTCTCTCTCTCTCTCTCTCTCTCTCTGTGTTCGACCAAATGTCTGAACCAAGAAACTCTGTTCAATGCCATTACGGATGATCAACCCACGACGCTGGTATTAGATTTCTGGGTTTCTTCTCTAACAAATTGGGTCGGATTCGCAATTTATATTGCCGTACAGAATATGTCTTTCTACGTTGGCTTTTTCTTCGGTGTTGCACTGGGCATCGGATTGATAGTTGGTTTCGCTCGATATGAAAAGATCCGATCCAGGCGTCGCACTGATTTGGTATTATTTTCATATCTCTTGATTCCCATTTAGCCATAGTGTATATATATCCGTATAATAAATATGAGTTCAGCTAACCAACACCCACTGGGTTATGAATAAAGATAACACAAGTATCGATATCTAATGAGAGAGAAATAATGAGAACGTTTTAGCCTACCCAATTGGTTAGGAAACGAAACTTAATTTGGCTTGTATACGTATACACTGTCACGGACTGAGTTAAAACCTTTTTTTTTTCCTGGTAAGAAGTATTTTCCACTGAGTTAAAACTTATTTGATTGGTATTTCGAATTTGCGCTTGAGAAAAACGTTTAGGATGCCGGCTTGTCTACTTTGTGCGTGTTGTGTGACGGGAAGGACAGTGGTTGTCATGGGCCAAAGACTAGGCCACACCCCTATATGAATGAGATGTAACAGGACAGGGCATAGCGCCTATGTGAATGGCATGTTACGGGCTAGGCATTGCACGGCCTGGCTCGAAATGGCCTTGCCCTTCCCTTTGACAGGCATGGTTAGTCAGTGGCCTTTTATGTGCTTGAGTCCGTCGTTTGCAGTTGGATTTGATTGCGCGCCTATAAGACAATAAAGTAAAAATACCAGTAGGATGCTCAGTCTGCCACCACTTGTCCTCCTTCCTTGTTTGCACACCTATACATGTGACATGTGCATACATGCTTGCACATGTGTATATGTTCAGTATATTGCATCTATTCTGTTTGTATCACTTTGTGTTGATTGAAACAAATTTGCAATTATATGGGTTTTACTTTGATGTTGTGTTAGGCAACAACTATTGCAGCTTTCGCACGAATGACAGTTCATGATTCAAAAAAGATTCTTCCAGCTCAGTACTACCCTTCTTGGGTTGTATTTTCACAGCGACAGAAGGTGAGTTAAATCTATAATCTTTGAAATTTCTTGATATCATAATGTCAATTCATTGGAATGTTTCTGTACATATCAGAGTATAATTGGTGCTCATTGCATGTCGGTCTGCCTCTGAAGCTCTCATGTTGCTTATATTAACTATTTGCAGTTAACTTGGCTTAATGTTCAGCTTGAAAAGATATGGCCATACGTCAATGAGGTAATTTTCTTTTTTATACCAACTCTTATCTTTTGTGCTTTTCACTCTTGAATGATAGAGTAATCCGTCAAAAATTGACAAATCCAAAGTCCAAACACCGTGATATGATTTCTATTTTCTCAATTCATTATGGTGAAGGGAAAATCATTTTCTTTTCTCTCTTATTTTTTTGGGTTTTTTTGGTTACTTCGATTTGCATTTTTTGACACATGGTAGTGCAGGCAGCATCAGAGCTAATTCGAAGTTCTGTTGAGCCAATTCTAGAGCAATATAGACCGATTATCTTATCATCTATCAAGTTCTCAAAGTTGACTCTTGGCACTGTGGCTCCACAATTTACAGGTTCGTTCAATTGCATTTTGAGTTGTGTATTAGATACAGCCTAGTTATCTAAAGCCATACTAACATTCTAAAAATGGTTGATTCTTGTGTTATTATCTATCCCATACTACATTCTAAACATTGTTGATTCTTGTTTGATGAGCATTAGAAGCTGTGAAAACATGACAGTGATACTGTAAAGCTTTGGCTAGGTGTTTGAGATTTGATGAAAATATAGTCTAAAATCCCCATTTACATAATTCTTTTACCACCTTATGCAAACATCAGCTGAATAAATTTTTCTCATGTGAACCCCTTTTTCCTTGCAAGGACTTTTTTTTTTGGTAAGAATGTGAACCCTTTTGTTTTCAGGTTCAGAGACAGTTCAATGCAATTCATCATACTTGAGTTTGATGTTAACCTGGAACAATGCATAAAGTGTACAAGGAAAGTATAGCTAATTTTAGTGCACTTTTGTTGCCCGAAGTTTCTGTAGATTTTGAAGAATTCGTTTGTATACCCCCAGAATACTACTAGAACAGAATACCAGCACTGAACTTCATTTGATTGAGAATAAAATGTCTTTGCAAATAACAGGCCTCCATAAAATCACAATGCTGCTTAATATATGCCACCTTGTAGTGCATTAGCTAATTCTTAGGTCCTTGGTACAGCTTGGTTTGGTTGCTCATTCTTGTGTTGAGTTTTTATTAACTTTATTTTGGAAATTATTGTGGCCATAGATACTTGCATTGGATGTTTCTTTTTCCAGTGCATTTTTGTGGTAATACAACAATAACAACAATAATATAACCCATTTGGTCCCCAATAATTGGAGGTATGGGCGGGGGATGGATAGGAGACAGACCTAACCTTTGGCAATAAAAGCACAAAGTGACTGCTCCCAGAATACTACTAAAACAGATGGATTGGAGATAGACCTAACCTTTGGCAATAAATGCACAAAGTGGCTACTCACAGAATACCACTGAAATAGTGGTCCCCCTATACCGTTGCGTTTGCTGCAGAATCATGCCCTCAAATCAAAGCCAAAAGGCATCAGAGAGGGCAGACCCAAGAATCATTTTGATTTATGTGCACATTACCATGCTTCTTTCATTCAGCATCCAAAGCATTGGCGTTGCACAATGCATTTTTGTGGTAATATGTTGACAAGATCTAGTTCAAGAATAAACAGCGGATTGGAGTTACTATTTCGCATTTCTGTGAACAAAATATTTGAAGAAAGGATACAGATCTTTTTCAGTTGTTAGTACATTCATTGGAATTGTTGATGTTTTTAGGGGTTTCTATAATTGAAGGTGATCTCAAGGGAATCACAATGGAGTTGGAGATGCAATGGGATGGGAACCCCAATATCGAACTTGACGTTAAAACCAAAGTTGGTGTTGGATTACCTATACAGGTGCTCTTTCTCTTATTTCTACTCGCAAGAATAATCTTGGTTTTGCCTAATTAAACTATTACCTAACTAGTCAGATGTTTTGGTTCATTGGTTGCTTCTACATTTTCCTTGTGGCATGTGAATAGCTTTTGAGCAGGAAAAGAAAAATCAGATAAAAGTACAGAATAAAGGAAATCAGTTCACGGACATTTACATATGTATCAGTTAAATTCAGATACAAATTTGTGACTGGTGCATAATGCTTTCAGTTATATCTCTCTAGTTCCTCGGTCCATGTATCATAAAAACTCGATGATATGTGGGTGTGTATACATATGTCCGTTATCATAATTGTCTCCTATAAAAATTTATCATAGTGGAAAAAATGTCTTGGATAAGTTGGGATTAAAAATAGTGCTTACATCTTAACCTTTTGTCGTCCCAGCACCAGTTTCTTTTCTTAGAGCAGATGTACTTGCTCTTCATGAATTAGTATGTTTTAACTTTGACACAACAGTTTAACTGAATATGCAAAGTTTTATATTTGTGGTGGAGAGAAAAGATTCCAAGGCCACCATCTCCTACTATCCAGTGCCAATTTTACTAGGCTTTGTGCCGAGGGAGTCATAACGTTTCCCTTGCATGTGTATGGCAATTTTGGTCACTGGAGGATATCTATCACTTGGTACAACTAGAAAGACTCCTTTTTATGTCTTTTCATGAGCAAGTAATCATCCATTCGAGGATAAATAGTCATAATGTTTTATCTCTTTCTCGCTCTTTTAAGGATTCATAGCTGGCTGAGATATCAGCATCTAGAAATAACGTACTTTGAACTAAGGTATTTTACAGTTTGTAAATGTTCTAAAATTTTGCTTGTTTATGTTCATCTAGGTCAAAAATATTGGTTTCACTGGGGTTTTCAGATTAATCTTCACACCTTTGGTTGACAAGTTTCCTTGCTTTGGGGCTGTTTGTTATTCTTTGAGAGAAAAGGTGAGAATTTTCATCTTCCTTCTCTCTTTTTTATTTTAGTCTTTTTTTTTTCCAAGGGTAAACATTCAAACTTGTTCATATAGTCGAATATCTGTCAAAGGATCATAAAAAGAGTTACAGATATGCTCTTATTTTTTATTTGTAACATTTTTCTCATGATTTCTACCTCAGAAAAACCTGGACTTTACACTCAAAGTTGTCGGCGGCGAATTATCAGCAATTCCAGGAATCTCTGATGCCATTGAGGTTTGAGAAACTTTATTAGTTTATATAGTTGTTCTGCTTGGGCTAGCTAATACTTGTTGAACAATAAAGTTTAGAACAATACATATTCATTTGGGCTTTCTATGTAATTCACAGACTGACAGATAAAGTATATGTATTTGTAAATAAAACCAGTGCATATAATGGTGCACAGATATATCAACTAATATGTCTTCAGGTTTGCTAATGGAGATAGATATTGTGTTACCCAATGAATTTTTTTTTCTTTTATTGATCGGCTGTAGAATGCACTTATGCTAGCTTTGTTTCTCTTTCTTATTCTGTATATGTTACCAGTTTTGTTGGATCCATTCTGTTTATTGTATGGATAATTAACGGTTAGACTAATCTTCCTTTTCCTTTTTTGTAGGAAACGATACGAGACGCTATTGAAGATTCAATTACATGGCCAGTTAGACAAATTATAACCATTTTACCAGGAGATTACAGGTAAGCGCCTAGATTCATTTTTGCATGAATAAATGACCTGTTTTTTCATCCTCTCAATCTTGCCCCCGTATTTGCAATATGATGATTTAGTACCAGAACTTCAGCGCAGTCATGGACTAAATCCTTGCATATAAGATGATAAGACATTAGTCACTCAAAAATGAGTTTAGACTGGTGGCTTCAGGGAAAATCCAATGCAAGTTCTCGTGTGAATCTGAGATTTACTATATACTTTCAACCTACTAAGGCTTGATCTAGAGTCTTTTTATAAACTTGGCTTGTACTTTTTATGTATGAGGCATTGTTATGCATGTGAGCGATCTTAGTTTTTACTTTCAAAAGGAATTTAGAAAGGAAGAAAGAAATTCCATCCGATTCATAAACAGGTGTTGCACAGTTGAACAGCAAAGTATTCACTAAAACAAAAGAAAAGAACAATTTATCTAGCATAAAAGTTGCAGCAGGGAGGATACCTACTTCTTTCAGAAACCAGAAGTAGTTGGTTAAATCATCGTTTTCATGACATTTGGTTGCTTATAATATTAGACAACAATGCCTGGAAACTGATCACTCAAAAGGGGCTTATGTACTCATGAAAGCTGACTCAGAAGTGCGAAATAAGCAAACAGCTGTTATACTTGAGAAGTTGTTTTGGTATGTCTCCTTGAGGGCTGTTGACAAGAAATTGCAACGAATAATGCCTGTAAATTGGTTTGGTTACAGATAAATTAACAACTAATAATAGTCTTTCTGGCTAATTGTATCTATTTCTCTCTGATGTCATGGTTGGAAGTACTGTTTTACAATGTACTACATGATGTCGTACACCGTAAACTTAAAAATAAAAATAAAAAAGGACAAAGCAGCATTTTCGTATCTTGTTTACTGACTTGCGATCCGCCAAACACCCCTTAAGGGCCAAGCTTCTTTGGTTTCACATGTTATAGTCTCATACTCCTTATATAGTCAACATCTTAAGCCACTACCAATTTCCACTTTTATTACATGCTCAATGTTTGAGAACAAGTTCATTGTTTTGCGTGTGGTGCAAAAATTCCCTCATTCATCATTTTGTTATGCTTTAGTGACCTAGAGTTGAAGCCAGTTGGAACATTAGATGTCAAACTCATACAAGCCAAGGGGTTAACAAATAAAGACATCGTTGGGAAATCTGATCCTTACGCTGTTCTGTTCATACGCCCACTTCGCGACAAAATGAAAAACAGCAAAACAATTGTAAGACAACTTTTTTTTTTTTTTTTTTTTTTTTGTCTATCTCTCAGTTAGTGTTACTTTTGTTTCTACCTGAGTTTTAATAATACTCTTCACTACTTCTATAGAACAACCAATTGAATCCAATCTGGAACGAGCACTTTGAGTTCATAGTTGAAGATGCATCCACCCAATACTTGACAGTAAGAGTTTTTGATGATGAAGGGCTTCAACCTTCTGAATTCATCGGTTGTGCTCAAGTGGCGTTGAAGGATCTTGAACCCGGTAAGGTAAAAGATGTGTGGTTGAAATTGGTCAAGGACTTGGTGATTCAGAGGGATAAAAAAGATAGGGGTCAGGTGAGCTTGTTAAAGTTCTTCATATATCTGTTTAGATGAGATTGTAGTATCTGGTAATCTAATGCAGTCTTTGTTGCGGACACATTTCTAAAACTATAACACCCTTGTAAACCACTAGCCCATAACTTGTTGGAGCCTGACCACATGGCCCAAAATGTTTAAGCCCATATGACTAGTAGTAGCTGACATGGTTACTTAAATACCGAGGTTCACCTATATATTTGTAGACTTCCGATGTGGGACGAGTTGTTACAAAAACTATCAACGAGTTATTCATATGCACCAGCATTGACAAGGCTCATGTAAGTGCTTCCAAGTGAAAGGCCTTTCAAGAGTAAGACTATATGTCACGCCAAAGAAAGAGAATAGAAACCATAAGGACATGAATGTAACAAAGAAAACCAAAGCAGAGGTAGAAATAATGATCTGTTAAGTTACTAATAGTTCCAAAAGCTTGAGCTGTAAGGAAATTGGCCTACAGTATATATCAAGCTTATCTAATACCTCCCTCACGTGCAACCCCATCTTGCACGTGGAGATGCAAATTTCCATAAATAGAGCCAAACAGAGTATGAAAGGGGAGAAACAGAATGCAAAACGGAGAACAAATGCAAATGGAGAGACTTGAACCCAAGAACCCTCCCAACCAATGCTCTGATGACATGTTATCATTAGTCCCAAAAGTGTAAGCTATTAGGAAGTGTGCCCAACAATGTATATCAAGCTATCAAACATGATCATCCCTTTTAAAGAGTTTTCTCATAAAAGAAAGAAGAAAGGGGGATACATGCAAAGGTTTATGTTTTACAGAAGAAGATCAAAAGTATCAGATTGTACTAGAGATTAGAAGTAAATTAATTGATGAAATTTTGTTTCTGAAGTGTAGTTTAATATAATGGGAGAGGAAGCTAGTTTAAATGTTCTCCTTGGGAAAAGGTATAATATCTGGTTTCATATGATATATCGACCATATAATTGTAGCAACCGAAATCTGTTTCAAACAAAAAAGGAAAAAGACAAAAATAGTACTCGAAATTCCAGATTTCTTAGTAGAATTTGATACCTTCAATTCATTTTCAATAAATCTTTCTTTTTCCACAGTGGTCCTAATGTCTTTCTATGGAATCTCAGATAAATGCAGCGTAGTGTCTTTTGGTCAGTTATTATGAAAATGATAATCATCTCTCTCTTGTAGGTGCATTTGGAGCTTTTATATTGTCCTTTTGGCACAGATAGTGGGTTTATGAATCCTTATAACCCAGACTTCCGGTTGACTTCATTAGAGAAGGCCCTCAAAACTGGAATTGATGTTCCAGAAGCTGGTGATATTGCGAAATCCGGGATCCCAAAGAAAAAGGATGTAATTGTTAGAGGAGTTCTTTCTGTAACAGTAATAGCTGCTGAAAATTTGCCAGCTGTAGATATAATGGGGAAAGCTGATCCCTTTGTCGTACTCATAATGAAGAAATCTGAGCAGAAAAACAAGACTCGGGTACGTTTTTCATTGTCCTGTTGATAGAACACCATCTGTTGTTTTGAATATGTGTGGTGTTAAGAGAAATGCTAAAGAAAACTACTTTCTTAAGCATTTCACTTCTCCTGACTTTTTTCTTCTCTTTTTTATTCTTTACTTTTGAAAATTTTGTTATTGTGTGCTACATTCATTGTGGAGCATATATTCAGCTAATACAGTCGCTTTAAGATTGAGGTCCCTCCCTTCATTCCGAACCAAAGAAAAAGGCTCCCTCCCCAAATTTGGAGGTTTTAGTTATGTTGTTTTCTAACTATTGGTGCAAATTCCTACCTGTTGTGAATTTTGAATCCTATTATTTCCTCAGGTTGTAAATAATACCTTGAATCCGGTTTGGAACCAAACATTTGACTTTGTAGTCGAGGATGGGTTACATGAACTGCTGATTTTGGAAGTCTGGGATCATGACACCTTTGGGAAGGTAATTATCTCTGATGAGTCCCTTCAATTTCTTATTTTCTTCCTTCTTTTGTTGGAAAACTGGTTTTTATTCAGTGGCATCACATGGATATGTGTTCATTAAATGTAATGTGGATTGCATAAAATAGGAGGTCAATCTACTAGTTACGACTCCGATACTTCACTATATATTAATTCTTTTCTTGCAATCTATGTCTATTATTGCGAAAATGTCAGCTTAGAACTGCAAAGCCAAATAAATTTTGAAATAACACTACTGCAAATAATAATGATAACAACAGATTTCAATGGGACATATGGCATATTATTGAAATTGTTCTTACTTTTCTATCCTGATTTTCATTTTCAAAAGGAATGATGAGTTCACAACATACATCGTTGTCAATCATTTTCCTTTTCGTGCGACAACATTTTTGGACATGTTTGCAGAAAAGTTGGTCATTTTCACAGATGTACTTTTACAATATGCAACATAAATATGGTTCAACACGTCCTGAACTGATAGCCTAAGCTTCATGATACTAGGAAGTACTCATGGAAAAATTGTAAATTGTTCTGTTTTATGCTGCATAGCTGCCTTATATAAGATTTGAATGGCCCAATAAGTTTCCATGTCCTTTTGAAGCTACAAATCCACTTTGTGGAAATTGAAGAAAAATGCCTGCCAATTTCTTGAATGACCCCTTTCTATGTAGCATCAATGAAATGATTCCCCATAAGCTAATTCTCTACTGATTATGATAAAACTGATTACTTTTCTTGGTTTCTGAAGTAGACTAACTTGAACCAACTTTGTTCAGGACAAAATGGGAAGATGCATCATGACACTTACTAGAGTTATATTAGAAGGGGAATTCTCAGACACTTTTACAGTAGATGGGACTAAATCAGGGAAGCTACATTTGCATCTCAAGTGGACGCCGCAGCCGATCTTCCGAGACCCTTAACAAATTACGCCGGTAACTGGAATTTTCCTTGGTACCACAATTTAAATTTTAAGTTTTCTTAGCCAGTTTTTTTTCCCGGCAAGGAGCATTTAAGAGCACGTAAATGGAAGGAATTAGAGTTGTTCATAAAAGAAGAACAAATAAAGAGTTCCATGAATCGCTCAGAAAGTGTGTGTTGTTGTAGATGTAATGAAATTCAAAAACACAAGAAGTAAAGAAATATTTTTTCATTTTTGTATGAGAATGTTCAAGGTAATTAATCCCATTAGAAAGGTGAATAAATAATTTAGGATCTTCTTTTCTTGTTATTGGTTATGAAACTGCCGAACTTCATGAGAATCAATAAAGTTGAGAATGATTATTGAAATTGTAACTTAAATACATTTTGCTTTGGTTGTTTGAGATGTGAATTTTAATAATACTCCCTCTGTCTCTTTTTAAGTGATCCGTATGAGAATACGTGCAATTTCAAACCCCTAAAAAACATATTTCTTTATATAAATTTTTATTTTATTTTATACCAAATTGAAATGTTCATTGAGTACTTTAATTTGGTGCAAAAAAAATTTAAAAAACAATATACGAAAGCACATTTTTAAACAACCGCAAAAATACACGTTTCTCAAGTGGATCACTTAAAAAAGGACGGAGGGAGTATATATTAAGCACAAATACTTCTAGAAAGGAGTCGTATATGCATCGCATCTGGATACGGATACTTCTCGAATACTAGTGCATACATGTTTGATACTTCTCATACGTGTCTAATACTTAGATAATAATGTCAAAATTGTTTTTTATTGTGCCAAAACTCAAGTGTATAAAATGCTTCTATCATGAGTAGAAGCATTTTATGCACTTTGAATTATGGCACAATGAAAAGTATCAACTACTTTTCAGATACTCTATGCATCCAAACTTTTGAGAAATTGAAATTATGATATTTATAGCATAAAACAAGGGTAATGGCTACAATATACTCCCATTAAATACGAGTACCGTATGTCAGTGCCACCTCATGGCAATCATAACACTCTAATCTGGTACCTTGATCTGGCGAGCTCCGATCTGCTCTACTCCGGTGATCTCCAATCAGCCTCTCCGGTGTCCCTATTGCTCGGCTTCCCCTTTCGATCACCCACTCCCCATCTAGCACCGGGTTCCCCTCCTTTGTGTTTTGCGAATTAGTTTTTTGTGTTCTTTTCCTAAGGCCTTTGTTGGTCTTTGCCCGTCGGTAGCGTTATTTATGTAATGGGGACAGAGGAATGCTAGAAGCAATAACTAGTATACCAGCTATTACACTAAAACACGGCACTACTAAAATGATGCATTATTGAATACATTGATAGACTCATCCACTGAGAGAGTGCCACATACATATTTAGTGTAATAGTTTTATAGTTTATACATTAGTTAGTGCCTCTAACATGCATTTCTCGGACATAACACAATTGTACTTTCTTTACGCTTTCACCCAAAAAAACCAAAGAATTCTAAATTTTTAAAACTATATTTTAAGTGTCTCCTTCATTTCATTATTTTTCTGGAATTGGCGTATCCGTACTGCATTCGTATCTATATCCTTGCTTCAGATAATTATGCAAAGAATTTTAGCATGAGTCAAATAAAATTTGAGGTATTATTGTTGAAAGTTTGTAAGTCTTTGTTGCAGTTGAAGCTTCTTTCTAATGTTGTTAATTAGGATAAGCCATTTATTTTTCATTAAATCAACGTAAGCCTTGTTTAATTATTATGACTTTAAAGACTAAACGTTAGTTGCAATCATACATTTTATAACTTTTAATAATCAGGAATGGAAGTTCGATCCGTTAAGTTGTAGAATAATGAACGTCTAGATTGTCATTAGATTTGACATGGGTATGTGAAATTAAATAGTTTCTTGTCCGTATTTGTTGATCCATTTTCGGCCTCCATGTCGTGTTTTAAATTGTCTATAGCTTTCAATTTATAATGAGTTTTATGATTTTGAAAATTTCGTGTCATAGAACTAATTGAGATCTATCAAATAAAATTCATATTGCATATTTTTGGAGATTTGTATTAAAAAAACGCAAGTATGGAATAGACAAAGAAACACGGATGGAGATAGTAATACATAATCATCTACGAGCTAAGTAAATCAATTTATAGGTGTTGACAAACAGGCTTAAATTCTTTCATTTTTTTTTTTTTTACTGTTGTTGTTCTAAAGTTAATATATAAATGCTCTACCCCATCCAACTTCACTATTAAAATTCCATGAGAAGGCAAACTATTTATCACTGTCCATAACTCTCTAGGAGAATTTTTTTTTTTTTTGCCCTAAATTTCAAAGAATATTCTTAAGTGAAGAAATAGGTAATGAGTAGTCCACTATTAACAGGCTGCTATAAAAAAAATATTCCATGCAAGTATTTTGTTTTCAATATTTTCACTTTCCTCGTCCTCTACGATTTGGCTTCAACTAGGGGAACAGATAGAACAAACATAGTAATTTTAAGAAGGATATGAAACACAAAATGTGAAATGCTTTTTTATTTTTTATTTTTTATTTTACGAAATGGAGAAGAAGATGAGTAGGTCATCTCGTCTTTTCATTGGCAGAGGAAGGCATGTGCAGAATAGTTTGTAATTTTTAGAACTAATTAAAGGGGAGGGACGGTGTATTTGTTGAAAACCTCAAGAGAGGTCAGTGTAATTTACCCAACTATATTTGCTCCGAATGTACTAAAGCGGACTGGACCTGTTACAATTCGTTTATTTATTGTCGATTAAAATGAACCTAATTTTTTTAATCCATTCATCATTGCGTTCAAATTGCCAATGATATTCTATCTACTTCAAGCGAATATTGTAAAAATAGTGGGCAAAGGGCAAATAAGAGCAGCCTAAGGTAATCATAATAACAAGCTTATTTAATTGTCCATTTGACTAAGGGTTATTTTTGGAGAAATAGGAAGAAAATTTCATTAAAATACCAACAAATACAACAAATTACAAAAAATACAGAAAAAAGCAAAAAATAAATTGAAAAAAGAAAAAAAGAACGGAAAAGTACAGATCGCCGCCGTGCATGCGTTATCGGAAGTCGTCGGTCGTCGTCGTCGTCGTCGCGCTCGCCGGAGCTGTTGGAAGTTGTTGCTCGCTTTCAATGAAAGAGATCTAGACCGGGAACCCGGATCTGACCCCCACGGGTCCAAAAATTGGGGTGCGGTCACCCACACCGGATCGGAGAGGAACAGATCCAGCATGAGTAGTCTCCGTTCACCCTAACAGACGTTCAGAGGAGGAGGACGAAGGTGGAAGGGGGTGGAGGGGGAGGGGGAAGGGAGGCGGCCATGGCCGGCAGCCATGGAAGGGAAGCTTTTTCCTCTCCTCACTTTCTCTCTCTCACCTGCTTTTTTTATTGACTAAGGGTTATTTAATTTGCGCGAGATGACCTGAATACTCAGGCGTATAAAAAAAAGTTTAGCAATTTTCTAGGGGATGTGGTTTGAGGTCTATTTCCAAGATTAATAATGTCATTATTTTATCAAAAATTAAGTAAGCTTATCTAATTGTCCAAGAAATTTACAGATGCCTTCAGTATTTTAATAGAACCAGGGGATATTCTCTTGCTTGCCTTCCTCTATTAAAAAATTGAGGATGTTTGTAAATTCTTTGGAACTATTAGAGCAAAATCAACAGCTAGAGTATAAATTTGGGTAAAATTGCTGATGAATAGTGCATTTAGCTATCCAATTTCTCTTAACAATCCAACAGCTAGGGTGAGAGAGAGAGAGAGAGAGAGAGAGAGAGGCCAAGTGGAAGAGGGAAAGAGATGAGAAATAGAGAAAGTACACAACTAAAAGAATAAAATAAAAAAAAGAGTTGTTGATGAATAGTGTCAAGCTTCTTTTACCCAAGCACTGTAGCAAATGTTGGAGTTTGGTAAAATAGCTCACTGTTTAACCAAGCTGTTGTAGCATCTTTTTGTGATTTTGGCTGGGTATTATACCTAAGATGCTATTTTACACAATCTGTTGTTGTTGTTATTACACAATAAAGATATGCTCTTGCATTGTCCATCAGTAAAATCTGTACCGAGTTAGGGCATCATGTTTCTATAGCCTTTCTTCTCTTATTATGATTTAATTTGGCAGAAAGTTATGGTCCTTTCAAAAACCACATCAAACAACTAGAATGTCGAATTAAAAGTAAAAATGTAGAAGCTTAACGACAAAGGGATTTGGACGGTCCAGTCTAACAATGTGTAGGCCTTTTTCCACTCCACTTTATGATTGAGGCCATTCAATTTTTAGACCTCAGAGAGATCATCAACCATGCCAGCATTCATGTTGATCTGACACATTTTTGTGTGGGGAACCCATCCGTATTGAGTAAAGATGGATCTAACCAAACGTCATGGTAAATTTTTGTTTTCAAAATAGATGTGTTTTGAAATGATACTAAACAATATTCAATCAAAAAGATTTTAAGTATGGCTGATGTTCTTGAAGAGGTTTTAAAATTGATAGTTCAGATCATCGAATTTGACCAACAAAGGAGAACATAGGATGGCCCATCTATGAGTTTAAATCCTACATTGGTTGGAGACCAAAATCTCGACCAATATATAAGTAAACCCCACAATCTACTCATGTTGCTTGAGCTTTAACTTTTGAGGCCATGTGGTTAGGGCAAAAAGTTTCAAGGGCCAGCTTGGGTGCGGGCCGTTACAATTAGTATCAGAGCACATTCCTAGTTCGTATGGTAGTAGCCACCTCTTAAATCTCGAAGTAGGAGCAAACACACTAGAGAAATAAGTGTTACACCATGGCCACAGGGGATGGTACTACAAGAAGGCCGTTACATCGTAAGGTGGGGCAATTGTAACAATCCATCTATGGGCTTACATCCCACATTGGTTGAAAACCAAAGGTTGAGCCTATATATATAACAAACCCCACAAGCTACCCCTATAACTTGAGTTATAAGTATTGAGGCCAGTGGAGGAGCCATTACAAGATCAATGTGGGCACAGGCCCACGCTAGATTTTAGGGAGTTTTTTTTTCTTTCTTATAGAAAAATGTATTAGAAATTTCACTGGTACATCATATTATTTCTACAAAAGATTAATTATTACTCTTGGGGCACAACTATATAGTGTTATAACATCATTTTCCTACGCATATTGATGTGGGACTTGAGACTAAATATATGAGTTTTACCTAACTATGAGATGATAAGGCCGAAAGAAAAGGGGTCATGGAGAAGGATTTTACGGCACCATGCGGAGATACCCCAGAGCTATCGAATAACTAATTACTACAAACAAACTTCAATTCACTGAATTTTTGCCTCAAAACTAGTAAGTTTTTATGGATTCATAATCACTATATTACCATAGAATGCAAGTCGTTTTTTTCCTTACGATATACATCAACAAGAGTTAGTGAAAAAATTAGTATGTTAACAACTAGAGAGAGTTGGAAATCTCTCAACTAACTCGAATCACAGACCTCCCCTTGGAATTCAAAGGGTACACCCAAATAGGCTGAGGCACATTTATCCAAGAGAGGCTCCTTTCAAATGAAAATTAAGGCATGTTAGATTCTTGAAAAAGAGTAATTTTTTTTAAACTACAAAGTACTGGGTGTTTATGATCTAATTGTGCTCTCACTGGTGTGATTTTTTGGTTACGCCATTGTTTGAGGCCATGTGATTAGACTAAAATTTTGCTCGGGGCTAGCTTGAGTGCGGATTGTTACAAACATAGTTTCTGGCATCGTTGATGTTCTCGACCGGATCTACAAACTAAACAAATCCAAAAATCGAATTAGACCCAGAATCAGCCCGAAAAAATTGCCAAGTGCACCAATGCAGTTAGTTTCTCAACTGCCGAAAAGCCAGGTACTTTTGTACTCAAATTAGCTAAAATGGTTCTTTACAATATATTATTTATACCATAACAAGTCCTAATAGGCTAGCTCAATGCTCTTGGATGTCTTATACTGTATTCCGGGATTTAGTCTCATTCCCGCTCTCCCAATATAATACAGTAGATTAGAAATGATAAATGACGGAAAAAAAAAGGAAAAAAAAAAGAAAGAAAAAAGAAAGTCCTAATAACAAATATAATTAATCAGGAAAAATACACAGCACGTGCGTAAAGTTCATTAGTAACTATGCATATGCCTAATTTTTCTTTCGACACAGATTCTCTCCGGACGGTATTGTCCGGGCCTTTTTCTAGCCCTTCCCTAGGCCTGTATCGGAAATCAGGACAGATGATATTCTAGACCTCATAAAAAACAAAAGATACAACAAAATTCATATTAATTGAATATTATTTAATGTGTTACCGAAGCATATTTATCTTGAGAAAATGGGTTTTTATCTAGTGTTGCAGTATTTTAAAAAACCAATTTTCTCAAGACGAATGTGTTTCAAGCACACATTAAAAAATATACGGTTAAAATGAATTTCGGTATGCTTAATATTCTTGACAAGCCTTGATCTTCGAAACAGTCCCGAAAACGGCTCAGAAACTTCCCGGATAAGATCAGAGAGGATCCCATCCCTTTTTCTTTCTTAAATATAGATTTATTTATAAACACACAAAACAAGGCTATTTATAAAAAAACATGTAAACAAGGCGTAACATAGATGATCATTGTGAATTGAATGGTCCCTTTTGGATCTATTTCAAGTTCATTTAGATGATCAAACTCATTCACTTTTTTAGATGGTGGAAAAGGGCTACAAGCACCCAAAAAAAAACCCTAGTCGTCGTGGTGTTTTAGAGAGGAGGAGAAGAAAAGTTAAAATAGAGGAGTAATCACACATTTACGGAGTAGTATTTTAGTGATCGCATGTGTACCACATTTTGGGTAAAGTGACATGTGAGGCATATTTTACAAATATAAAATAGGAGTAAATCACCAATACACCCCCTAAACTATACATCTTTTACCTAGACACCCCCTAAACTAAATTAACCTACGGAGACACCCCTCAACTATTGAAAAGGTTTAAAAGGCCTAACTCCGTTAAATAAAGGCCGTGGAAAGACATTTATGCCCCTCATTTAGCAATTCCTCCTACTGACACTTGGTTGAAATTTTTTCCTCATTTATCAGAATACATCTTCTTTCCTCTCATTCGATCTCATTCTCTCCTTCTCTCCTCTCTACTTGATCTTGTTCTCTCCTTCTCTTTCTACGGTCACACACCACAAAATTGATCTTCTTTAGCTCTCCACCTGCATTGTCAATCGAGCTAGCTAGGGTTTGGAGCATACTTATGGACTTGGCTTGAAAACATAGAAGCTAGGGTTTAAAACGTACAAGCTATGATTTTTGGATCATACTTATGGACCGATCGACCAACTCAGAAGATTCATACCTAGAAGTAAGTACACGACGTACTGGTGTGTAATTATTTTCAAATCAACAGACCCGATTGGGGTTTGGGGTTTTTAGTACAATTTTTGAATTTACAATCCCAAAATTAGGGCTTTTGTTTCAATCGAACGCAGAAGTTGCATGGTTTGTGAGAAATCCTTTTTCTCTCTATATCGTGCATGGTTTTTTTCGTAGTAAAAGAGATTTTTTAAAAGTACATTTTTTTAGCCTTTTTTACTGTTTGTGATTCATCCATCCCCAAAAGTACCGACCAGAAGGTGTGGTCCATTTTTTTGTGTTTGTGGTCCATTTTTATACTCTTTGTGGTCCATTTTTTTTTATTGTTAATGGTGTTGAAGGTTGATCCCCATCAGTAACCCATTTACTATTTTTTTGTATAATCTACCATTTTCTATTTAATAGATCTTCCCAGGGGAGGGAAGGGTGACTTTGCACGTTAAGTTTGGTGGAAAGTTTTCTGGAAATTCCAAAAAATACAGTGATGATCCGGATGTTGCCATATCCAGAGTTATCCCTCAGTTGTTTACCTACAAAAATATGTTGTCAATTTTTGGACAATTTGGGTGCCGCCAAGGTTCCACATATTTTTACTTAAAACCAGGTCATGGGATAGATGATGGGTTAGTTGAGCTGGGTAGTGATATGGATATAAAACAAATGTTTGATATACACGAGGGTAATGATAATGATATCCAAGATTATCAAACTCATCCTGCCAATGAATTGGATGAAGAAAAGGAGTTGATGAGGCAAAGGGAGGAGTTAAAGGGGGGTAAGGGAGCAATGCGTTGTTAGTAATACAGGTGGATATGATAGTGACATAGACAGTGATTACCAATGTTGTGGGTTAAGGGATTCTTCCTCATCAGAGGAATCCCTCGTTGAAGAAGTAAACTCTGAATGAGTCGTGCCTCAGAAGGAACATAGTGGAAACTCTAATTTTGTGGCTGAAGGAGGAACAAGTGCTAAGGCTGTGGAGGAGGAGGGAGAAGGAACAAGTGCTAAAGTTGCTGCTAAGGATGTGGAGAAGGTGGGAAAAGGAACAAGTGTCAAAGTTGGGGAGGAAGTGGGAAAAGATGCAATACTTGGTGATGATGAGGAGGATGGAATAGTAGTGATGAAAATGAGAGTGTTCTGGACTCATATGATGATGAGAAGGGGAAAAAGAAGGCGACACACCCTGAATTCAATGAGGAAAGAGACATGAGAAATCCTAAATTGGTAGAAGGAACCGTATTTCCCAATGTAAATGCTTTTAGAAAATTGTTGAAGGAGTTCCATATTAGGAATGGTTATGATTATAAGTACATAAAAAATGAATCAATAGGATGACTTGTGAAGTGTTTAGAGCTAGGAGAGGTTGGATGTATGTTTAGATTGCATGCATCTAGGGTGGATAACACAACCAATTTTCAAATCAAGACAATTACAGGGGAACACACTTGTGGGAGAAAGTACCAAAGCAGGTGGGCATCTGCGGAGTGGCTAGCAAAGAAATATTTGGATAACTTAATCGATGACCCTGATTGGAAGGTGACTGCCATGCAAAATGATGTAAGGAGAGAGTGGATGTTGGATGTGCCACAAAGTCAGATTTACAAGGCTAAGAGAAAGGCTGAATTAATTGTGGAAGGGGACTATGGTGAACAATATTTCAGATTGTAGGACTATTGTGAGCTTATACGAAGGGAGAACCTTAGTAGTGTAACAAAAATACTTATTGACAGGCCTTTGGTGGATAATGTACCTTATTTCCAAAGGATTTTCGTAATGTTTAATGCTCAAGCCAAGGGATTTGTAGGAAATTGTAGGCCAATCATTCACTTGGATGCTTGTTTCTTGAAAGGTCCGTATGGGGGTCAGTTTATACATGCGGTTGGGAGAGATGGAAATAACCAAATGTACCCTCTTGCAATGGCTGTTGTGGAGTCAAAGTTAAAGAGTAGTTGGACTTGGTTCTTGAACATCCTCACTAATGCCATTGGCAAGCCTGAAAGAAAGGATGGGTGTTCATGTCAGACAGACAAAAGGCAAGTGTAGTTACTTATAATCTATTATTTTTCATTTTTTCCACTTTGAAATGAATTTTAATTAAGAACTATTATTAATACATGTTTTCTTTTATTTGTAGGGTCTTGTTGAGTCTATGGAACTGTTATTCCCTGGGGTGGAGTACAGATTTTGCATAAGCCACATGTACGCCAACTTTCAAAAGTTGTTCAAAGGGAAAGATTTGAAGGATCTGATGTGGAGGGTTGCTAGTGCATTTGCAGTGCATGAATTTGAAGCAAAAATGAGCCAATTGGAAGCACTTTCACCTGAGGCACATGCATAGTTGTCAAGGGAGCTAGTTAAAAATTGGGCAATGTGTCATTATAGTACAAGGGCTAAGACCAATAGGATGGTCAACAACATTAGTGAGTCCTTCAACAATGCCATTAAGAAGGTGAGAGACAAACCCATCCTAATTGTGTTAGAAAGTCTTAGAAGGTACATTATGCAGAGGTTTGTGGAAATGACTAAATTGCAGCCACTTTCAAGAACAAAATATGCCCTCACATATTCAAGAAGTTGGAGAAAGTGAAAAAGGCAGCAAGAGAATATTCTATCATTTATTGTGCTCCCTAGAAATTTGAGGTTACCACACCCTATAGTTCTTTCATAGTTGACTTAGGGATGAGGTCTTGCACATGTAGGAAGTGGGATGTCTCTAGAATATCATGCATTCATGTTTGTGCATCAATCATCAAAGATAGGGTCAACCCTGAGGACTTTGTGCGCCCATACTATCACATTGAAACATTCAAGAAGTCCTACGACTATCTCATTAACCCAATCCCAGATAAATCCACATGGCCCCACACAAAGTATGAAGACATTATGCCTCCAGAAATTAGAAGAAGATCTGGTAGACCTAAGAAAGCAAGAAAGAAAGGTGTAGATTAGAAGAACAATCTAAGTTAGAGAGAAATGCAAAGAGGAATGGAGGAACAATCTGATAATATGACCATTACAAGGAGAGTGAGAAGGACAAATACTATGATTACGTGCAGAAGATGCAACCAAGTTGGACATAATGTTAGGACATGCAAATCTACAGCTCATGATGGTTTGGTAAGTACCTCATGTAGAGACCCGTGGATTTTAATTAATTTAGTTATAAAAAAAAATAATAATAATAATAATAAAATAAAAAGGTTGAGAAAATTGTGAGGATTCGAAATTTGATTAAAGTGGGCCAATTTGATGGTAGTTTAAGCTTGGGGGCGTATTTAAAATGCATTTGAAACTTTGGGGGGTGTAGTGCATGTAATGGGTTGTATATACAACCATATGTGGCTGTTTTTTTTTTTCATATACACACATCTCTCTCTCTCTCTCTTTCTCCCCAAAAATGCAGCGTCTCTCTCCCTCTTTCTCCCCCATGGCTTCTCCCATTTCTCTCTTCACAAATCTAACCAAAATTCGAACTCCATACTTAGTCCCTTCACAAAAGCTTCTCCAAATTTCGTGATCTACGCGTTGATGTATATATTTCATCCCGGTGTTTGAAGAATTTCACTTGGAGTTTAGAGGAAGAGTTGGGGTTTTGCTCATTGGTGGGTTTCAAGCTTCTAAATATTGAGGTAGGGAACAATTTCTACCTTCTCTAAGTGTATGTTGAATGAATTAATGCACTACTCTTGTTATTGCTCCTAAAATCTTCATTTTACACTTGTTTTCACCATGGAAGTGAGCTTAGTTTTTTTATTGAGTTTGGGTTTTGTATGTTTAGTTGATCAACCCATAAATTGATTGTTGATATGTTCTTCTCCCTTGATTAGTTGTGTTTTGGAACCCCAAATTGGACTTGGAATGAAGCCCCCATCCATTTGAGCAATGTTGTGATTTTCCACCCGAGCCCAGGTGGATCGATCCACTCTTAACAGTGGATCGATCCAAAACCCTCTGTTCCACTCTTGGTACGTAGTGGATCGATCCACTCTCAACAGTGGATCGATCCGGAATGGTTTGTTCTTGAATTTCACTAGAGTGGATCGATCCACTCCTTGCTTGGATCGATCCAGAATGGTCTGCTCGCTGTTTTCCCTAGAGTGGATCGATCCACTCTCCTTGAGTGGATCGATCCAGTTTCCCTTGTCCAGACAGATTTTTTTTCCAACTTCGCGGGCACGCCCCGGCTTCGTCCGAACTCCGATTGAGGTGATTCTTGAACCGTTGGAAAGCTCTACGAGTCTACTTTCAAACCCAATTGGTTTCATATTCATATCCTTTGTATTTTGAGAGAAATTCCCTTTTTACTATCAGCGTGTCGTATTTTCTCGAGGTTTATAACTCCGTTTTCGTGTTCCATCGTTCCGGGCCCTCATTGGCCATTTCAAAACTTCTCGAATTGACCTTTAAGCTTCGGTAACCTATCTTGGTACATGTTATGCTTTGTCTTGGTTGTCTTGGTCTCTCACGCGCTTGGACACGTGCTAATTTGACTATCACCGACACGTTTTGAGTTTTTGAACAAGGATGAATACGTGATTTGTCTTGAACACTAAGTTGAACTTATTAATTGACAAGTGGAAATGTAAAGGTGAAATGCATGACACGGGGCCCGAAAGGGTATGCCCGGAGTGACACGGGGCCCGAAAGGGTATGCCCGGAGTGACACGGGGCCTTTATGGTATGCCCTGGTGACCGGGGGGCCTATATGGCATGCCCGGAAAATGATCAAATGGTTGGAATTCAATGAGATGGATGTGAATATTGTGCAAAATATATGAGGCATGTTGAGTGAGTGTCAAACACGAATGACGGGAGTAAATGAAATCTAATTGATGATGTGCTTTCTTTGAGTGACATGGGGCCTTTGTGGCATGCCCGGAGAACAAGTGAATGATTAAAAGGAATAAGGTGTATTTGATAAATGTAAAGGATGTTTGGGTTAGTTTAGACGTTTTGGGTATTTGTGAAGTGTTGGGAAATATAATGCTTGTGTGAATAACTGTGTTTTTGATGGGAATGAACCTATGACACGTAATGTGATGATTATGAGAAAACTTATGGATATTCTGGTTTCATTAGATCTTTGAGGCATCTCCTAGACACTTTGTCATCGAGTTGGTTTATCTTGGTCCATCTAGGTTTACTCATTCATGTGTATTATACTTTCATGTGCATCTTTCATTCCATATACCCTTAGTATTGGTAGAAATGTTTCCTACGAGCTAGTGAGCTCACCCTATCTTTCCCAGGTACACAGCATGGAGCATGATCTCGGGTGCGTGGAGTGTGATGCATGCCATGGAGACTTTATGAGCATGAAGTTATTTTCTCAACTTCATACTTAGTACATGTTTTGAAAGAAAATCCTGTAACTTTAATTTCTCTAAACTTTTGACTATTTCAGTTTATGTAATAACTCTAAACCTTTGTTATTTTGTATGGGTACGAGTACCCTTGATCAGAAGTTTAATGTACTTGACTTGACTTTATATGGAAAATTATTTGACTTTGATCAATCATACGTGGATTTTTATTTGTAATTTTCGCTATTTAAAATTGAGGGCGTGACAACTTGGTATCAGAGCATAGGTTCGAAAACCTAGAGACCGTGGGGAGACTCTAAGTCTCGGGATTTAAACCACTGCATTACAAAGTTTTGCGAAACCATATTTTCTCGTGCATTGTGTGACATTCATGAGCATGTTGCATTAAGTTGCATTGGAGTAGTAGAAACGTGTATAGGGTGAAATTGTGTGCCTGTGGTAAAGAAGAAAGTTTGGAGGTCTTGACCTCATAGTGTAAAGTTACAATTGACTGATGTTGAGAAGTAGAGGTTTAGCTTCATATCGGGCTGTGTGTGTTATTTGTTGGGTTTACATTACTAGTGATGGGCTTGTAGATGAGTTCCTTTATTTGGTCGAGATGGTATAAGAATGACGTGGAGGATTGATTTGAAGAGTGACTGGCCAGCACACTTCAAAACAAACCTCTAATGTCACTCCGTTACCACGTATGGGTGAGTGGAGGTGTGCAGAGGGGTATATACGGTAGTGCAAGTGTTGAGGTTAATGAACATGTTAAGTATTATTCTAAAAGTGCATGAGTTTATATTCAATCCAAGTGTTAAGTGCTTGAAGATAACGGTGGTAAGAACATGTTTCTTTGGAATTTTCGCTTTTGCACATTAAATGCTTACTTTTTCCTTGAGATGGTTTTCATTATTTTCAGTCCCGCCATGACTTATTGTGGATTATTGATGTTCCGAAGCCCAAGTGGTTTTTGCTTGTAGTAATGTGTTGAAGTTTGGGGTCCCAGATGACTGGGTGTTGATTATGATTGAAATTTGATTGATAGTGGGAGAAAATAATAATGATAATAATAATTTGATGTGGTGATTACAACAGTATCTCTTTGAGCTCTTGAATACGGAGTTGATAGAAATTTAACCTTTCATAAGGCGTAGGGATCTTGGACACATATCTTTATAAAGAATCTTTAATGAATAAAATGAGTTTGATAGCAACTTTTATGAGGAGTGTAGATACATTATCTATGGTTTGAGATATGATAGAACCTTAATGTTGATTACACAACTATATCTCAGTACTATAAAGGTTAAACTTAGTGTAAAAGTGGATGGGCCTTGAGATAGTCTCGAATAGTTTTTATTATCGATAGGACACCCTTGTATACGGTATCTCAATAGAGGTCCATGTGTGTTTTGTGTGGAATGAGATTTGATATTCTTATTAAAGATGAATGTTATGTTCGGGATGGACAATTATGCGTGTTGGTAGGATTCATATGTTGAGGTAATTAGACTAAGGAAAATTATTTCATTATTGGGATTAGCCATTCGACATTCATAGGGTCTATCGGGTTGATAACTAGTAGTGGGCAATGAGTTAGTGTTATTGGTAGCAACAACGCATAAAGAGGTGAGTTTTGGGTTATTCATAATTGGTAGAGGCTAGTTGTCTAACATGTAGTTATGATTGTTTATAAGATGGTTTATTAGAACCATGAGAGGTAGTGGTGAGATTCTAAGTAAGTAAATTCGGTGAGTGTCTTGTAGTTGCAAAGAGAATGTTATAAGTGTAACGATGTTAAGGAATAGGCGAAATAATATTTAGTATACGTAGGGTAAAAATGATTGGCACCGGTATTTCCCTTGCTTATTTACAATTTTGGGTTCCCTAACCTGAATGTTGCTATGGTCGATACTCTAATTAATGGAAGTTTTGTATGAGGGTGGTTGAGAACCACACAGGGAGAATATTCTCTGAGGTAAAGTCCTTAGGATGAGAAATGAATTTGTGATTTGAGGTTTTGAGGCACATTATGTGTAAATTGACCTTAGTTAGATGGATGTTGTTTGGAGGAGGTAAATTTGAGATTTTAGAGTGGGGTGAAATTTATAGATACGTACACAAGGAACATAGGATATCTTTCTTAGTGACTGAAATGAAGCTGTCTTTGGTTAACCTTATGAGATAGTTTGATATATGAGTTAAACTCTCCTTGGGATAACTAGATTTGATGATAGTGTATAGAAGAAATTGAGCTTGATACTGCAGTTGGACGGATGGACTATATCGAAAGGTCACGCGAACTTAATCGAAGGCTAGTGCTTAATTTAGGTTCTAATAGTGGAAATTGGAGCTAAGAAACCTGAGGTTTATCTATGGGATCATAGGACCAATGACGGGTGTGTGTATACTTGAGGATTTGATTTGCATGGTTGGGTTACAATTGTTGTTTTGGGGATATGTTAGTTTGAGCTGAGTCGAAAATTTTATGAATAGTTTCTCATGCTTTGAGGTGACACTTCTTGGGTAGAGTTAGATATGTTATATTATAGAGTGTGGTTGACTAATAACATAGATGAGAGTTTGAGAATTTTATTGGAAAATTTGTATGTACTTTTAAGGAATTCGACGATTTAGGAATTTGATAAGAAAGCGAGAGTCCCATAACTAGAAAGTAAATATGTAGGTGTTGATTGGAGAATCTAGGAAGGGTCAAGAGCTTAGTCAGGTTAAGTTTTAGTTTTCTACGTGTAAATGTACTAACAGGGACTAGAGTTATATTGAAGATGTGTTACTTGAAAATAGTAGTGTGCACTATAAGTTAATTGTTGTCCCTCCGGATGATTAAGGTGGTGAAGTCATCAAGCATTTGAGGAACGTGTGTTGTTTAGCTTTGCAATTGAGTAGCTGTTGTGTATAGTGAGATGTGAGGCCTAGGGTGGCGTTTAAGACCACAAAGGGATGAGTGTGTCATAAGTTAATGTCGCGATCTGATGAATTTGGCTAAGTAGTTAGGATAAGCTGCTTTCTTCTAATTGACAAGTTGAGTAGGGTGGTAAGTAGAGGATGGTCACGTGAAATCTATCTTAGATAGCGATTTAGGGAAACTTTTACAGGGTTAATGTGCTAATAGAATTGAACCTTTCATTTAGACAAGATTTTAGTAGTAATCGAAATAGATGAACGGTTAGAGTAGAGGAGTTGTGGTGCTAATTAGAGTATGAACCCGGGTTTAGAAGCTAAAGGTGTTATTAAGGTGGTAAGGGTGTAAAGACTCAAGAATGCGAGGTTGCAAACTACTCAAGGTTGCCATAGTAAACTTGTGAGGTTCTAGGTGTTTCTCAAAATTTGATGCACGTTTGAGCCCATATAT
The DNA here is from genome assembly GCA_022606695.1 of Vaccinium macrocarpon. Lineage (NCBI taxonomy): Eukaryota > Viridiplantae > Streptophyta > Magnoliopsida > Ericales > Ericaceae > Vaccinium > Vaccinium macrocarpon. The sequence goes on from CM040177.1 coordinate 30,516,226, forward strand.
GCCTAATTGGAAATGAGTTAAATTGTTGTCAAGCACAGAGAGAGTATACTTGTGAATTGGGTAGTCGTATGATAGATAAGAATCTAGTGAAGGAATCTGAGTTTAAGTTTAATGGAATCCATAGGTTTTTAAGACACGTATACCGGGGAGGAATGATTGTGAATTTTGTCAATTTGAGGTTCATTTTCCTTGTGTGAAATACTGAGGGCATGTGCAATTTTGAAGCTTTAAATTTTGTCTCCATCAATGTCTGATGATGTCCGGGTCAGCTTGAGTGTTAGGTTGATTAATTCATGATAAACAGCAAAATACAAGTACTAGATGAACATTGGGTCTTAAGTGGATGAATACATAACGAGTTAGGAACGCGTCATTAAGGCTTGGTCTAAGAAGTGAGATGAGTTGTCCTTTTCTAGATTGGTGCAATGTGACGAATTACTATAAATAAGTCGGTCTGATGGCGTATATTATTTGTAAGTGTTCCAAGAGATCTTTGCGAGGTCGCTACTATAACTAGAAGTCTAAGATCTTAGTTAGTTTGATTTCAAGAAGTAAACTAGGTTTAAACAACATCTTGAGGCGATTAAGAGTTTTAACAAATCTAAGGTATTTAAGCAAGTTGAGTTCGACCCTTGAGGATGAGTATCGTGAGGACATAGGAGGTTTGTTGTTCATGGACTAGTCATGTCGGTGGATGAGATTTTGGTACAAGAGATACTAGTTTATGATTGAATAAAACCTATTAACGTCGTGTAGAAATTGAAGATGAGATGGTTACCGCGTAGTTGGTGGGTCATATAGAGATTTAAGCCATATGGAATAGTTGATGTTTTACCTTAGGGTGACCATTTGGGAATTTATGTCTTCTGTTATGATAAAGAAATTTACTTGTGGTGAGGTCGTGGGATATATCATCGAGGCGATTATGATTTGTTATGAATTTGAGTCACAACTTGTAGTAGCGAGTGCATCGAGTGAGATACGATACGCGTAGCAATCCGTTAGTGGTGGATAAGATGAAGACTTGGGGTTATGCTGGAGTTTTCAGGAAAGTGATTTGGGTTCGTCTCGTGCCAGTAAGTGGCTTGACTTTGGGTTGGAAGCGAAAATGTTTGTGTCGGGGAGACACCAATGTATATGTTAGATTTGTAAGAACATGCGATTGAGGGTAAACGGTGCAGCTAGTACAGCTAATGTGGATAACATGGAAACCGTGGTAGCAATGATTTGATGTGGGAAATAAAGGATGAAATGAAAGACAAGTGTCCGGAACTATTTCTGACTCGACCTATGCGAGAACTCAGTTGTTTTCTTGTAATGCGTCTGATACGTGTCGGACACGTGTCCTATTTTATGCATGATGTATGTGGTTGCTTGATTGTATACTTAAGCAAATTTTGAGGACAAAATTTTTGTAAGGAGGGTAGAATGTAGAGACCCGTGGATTTTAATTAATTTAGTTATAAAAAAATAATAATAATAATAATAAAATAAAAAGGTTGAGAAAATTGTGAGGATTCGAAATTTGATTAAAGTGGGCCAATTTGATGGTAGTTTAAGCTTGGGGGCGTATTTAAAATGCATTTGAAACTTTGGGGGGTGTAGTGCATGTAATGGGTTGTATATACAACCATATGTGGCTGTTTTTTTTTTTCATATACACACATCTCTCTCTCTCTCTCTTTCTCCCCAAAAATGCAGCGTCTCTCTCCCTCTTTCTCCCCCATGGCTTCTCCCATTTCTCTCTTCACAAATCTAACCAAAATTCGAGCTCCATACTTAGTCCCTTCACAAAAGCTTCTCCAAATTTCGTGATCTACGCGTTGATGTATATATTTCATCCCGGTGTTTGAAGAATTTCACTTGGAGTTTAGAGGAAGAGTTGGGGTTTTGCTCATTGGTGGGTTTCAAGCTTCTAAATATTGAGGTAGGGAACAATTTCTACCTTCTCTAAGTGTATGTTGAATGAATTAATGCACTACTCTTGTTATTGCTCCTAAAATCTTCATTTTACACTTGTTTTCACCATGGAAGTGAGCTTAGTTTTTTTATTGAGTTTGGGTTTTGTATGTTTAGTTGATCAACCCATAAATTGATTGTTGATATGTTCTTCTCCCTTGATTAGTTGTGTTTTGGAACCCCAAATTGGACTTGGAATGAAGCCCCCATCCATTTGAGCAATGTTGTGATTTTCCACCCGAGCCCAGGTGGATCGATCCACTCTTAACAGTGGATCGATCCAAAACCCTCTCGCTCCACTCTTGATGCGTAGTGGATCGATCCACTCTCCAAATGGATCGATCCGAATGGTTTGTTCTTGAATTTCACTAGAGTGGATCGATCCACTCCTTGCTTGGATCGATCCAGAATGGTCTGCTCGCTGTTTTCCCTAGAGTGGATCGATCCACTCTCCTTGAGTGGATCGATCCAGTTTCCCTTGTCCAGACAGATTTTTTTTCCAACTTCGCGGGCACGCCCCGGCTTCGTCCGAACTCCGATTGAGGTGATTCTTGAACCGTTGGAAAGCTCTACGAGTCTACTTTCAAACCCAATTGGTTTCATATTCATATCCTTTGTATTTTGAGAGAAATGTCCTTTTTACTATCAGCGTGTCGTATTTTCTCGAGGTTTATAACTCCGTTTTAGTGTTCCATCGTTCCGGGCCCTCATTGGCCATTTCAAAACTTCTCGAATTGACCTTTAAGCTTCGGTAACCTATCTTGGTACATGTTATGCTTTGTCTTGGTTGTCTTGGTCTCTCACGCGCTTGGACACGTGCTAATTTGACTATCACCGACACGTTTTGAGTTTTTGAACAAGGATGAATACGTGATTTGTCTTGAACACTAAGTTGAACTTATTAATTGACAAGTGGAAATGTAAAGGTGAAATGCATGACACGGGGCCCGAAAGGGTATGCCCGGAGTGACACGGGGCCTTTATGGTATGCCCGAGTGACACGGGGGCCTATATGGCATGCCCGAAAATGATCAAATGGTTGGAATTCAATGAGATGGATGTGAATATTGTGCAAAATATATGAGGCATGTTGAGTGAGTGTCAAACACGAATGACGGGAGTAAATGAAATCTAATTGATGATGTGCTTTCTTTGAGTGACATGGGGCCTTTGTGGCATGCCCGGAGAACAAGTGAATGATTAAAAGGAATAAGGTGTATTTGATAAATGTAAAGGATGTTTGGGTTAGTTTAGACGTTTTGGGTATTTGTGAAGTGTTGGGAAATATAATGCTTGTGTGAATAACTGTGTTTTTGATGGGAATGAACCTATGACACGTAATGTGATGATTATGAGAAAACTTATGGATATTCTGGTTTCATTAGATCTTTGAGGCATCTCCTAGACACTTTGTCATCGAGTTGGTTTATCTTGGTCCATCTAGGTTTACTCATTCATGTGTATTATACTTTCATGTGCATCTTTCATTCCATATACCCTTAGTATTGGTAGAAATGTTTCCTACGAGCTAGTGAGCTCACCCTATCTTTCCCAGGTACACAGCATGGAGCATGATCTCGGGTGCGTGGAGTGTGATGCATGCCATGGAGACTTTATGAGCATGAAGTTATTTTCTCAACTTCATACTTAGTACATGTTTTGAAAGAAAATCCTGTAACTTTAATTTCTCTAAACTTTTGACTATTTCAGTTTATGTAATAACTCTAAACCTTTGTTATTTTGTATGGGTACGAGTACCCTTGATCAGAAGTTTAATGTACTTGACTTGACTTTATATGGAAAATTATTTGACTTTGATCAATCATACGTGGATTTTTATTTGTAATTTTCGCTATTTAAAATTGAGGGCGTGACACCTCATCACAGATACCACATACTTCTATAAATTATAAGCTATAACTTGTAATATACATTATATTTCATATACTATTTTCTTTGTGTTGCAGCCTAATAGTTGCAAGGGGAGATGGCAGTGGTACAACCATAGGTGTGAGTGTCAACTTATCACAAGTAATATACGTAATTATTAATTTTAGTCATGCTGCCATTAAATAGTCTTTCAATTAGTTTTTAATTTGAACTATAAAACAGCCTACTCACATGGGAAGAAGAAGCGTTGGAAGAGGAAGACCAAGTTCCAACTCACAAGTGACAATCTATGTTGAAATTATATACAAGGCATTAAAGACATTAAGTATGTTAATTCATGTTTTATGTTCACTACAGCCTATTAGTAGTGCCAACTTATCAAAGGATACTGCATCTAAGGTTGTGGGGAGAAAGGGAGTGCCAACAGGAAGGGGCTTGGGTAGGGTAAAGGGAAGAGGAAGAGGAAAAAGAAGGGGAAGGGGTTTGGCAGGTGGTACACAAACTGTTGGAGGCATTTCTAGAATAGGAGGTGGAGGTACTGCTATTCACATTGATGCTGGCAAGTTGATGTGGCATGGTAAGGCTATAGGGTTGAGGAATGCTGTAATTGGTGGTGGATCACAACAATGATTCAAGAGTGCTACAATTGGTGGATCACAACCTAGTGGCTCAAAACAAGGGTGGAAGATTGCAAAGATTGGAGATGGTGTTTTTTCCTCCAAAGTTAGCACTAGATCCACTAAAGGGTCAACCCAGTAGACATACCTAGCTACTTTTAAGACTTTGAACTTTATTAATATGATAATTTTGTGGCCTTGGCATAATGAATTGATAGTAGGTTGAAGGCTACGTTGACATAGTAGTACATGGCTTGACTATTTTAACAACTTGTTTTTGAATTATGAATGAATGTAAAAGGCTATGGGTTGTGCGTTATGGGTATGGGAATGTTACTGGATATTGATAATTTGTTCATTTTGTTGATTCCAAGTTAAGTACAGGAGCTGTGGTATTGTAATTTGTTGATAACATGTGCATTTTTTACTATGGAATGCTTGTGTGTATTTGCCCAGGTTGATATTAGAATGTATTTGAATGATTGGATTTTTCTGTTGTGGAATGCTTGACTGGATTAGAACAACTTTTTCTTATTGCTTTCTCAAGACTAGATTGGAACAACTTTGTTCATCTGATGTGTGCATGTTTGTAGTAGTGTGTGTGTGTGTGTATGTCTGTCTCTATCTGGCTATTGCAATGTGTCTCTGTCTGGTTTGTGAAGTTCCATGGTCTTAGAATGCATTTTCACTACTATTGTGTTGGATATTGCAGTGTTTAACTGGACTGTGCAGTGTGTTTGTGTGGGGCATTCCTCAATGCCCAGGTTATGGCATACTGTTGATGTTGATACCCAGTTAATTTCGCTATTTGCCAATTTTGCTGTTGTTGGACACTACATTTCGTTAGTTGCTAATTTTGTTCCCTTTTCCATTTCAAGTACCCAGTTTTTTGGGCATGGATACCAAGTCACCATGTCACCTATTTGAAGCCATGTTTTTTGGCTTCCCCATTTCAAGCCATTAGTAGTGCCATGACCATTAATCATTCCAATAAGCCAATTTGGAAAGCATCAATAAACACCTAAACACAAAAGCAATGACATTACCATAAGCCATTTGGAATCCCATCAACATTTCCGACCATAAGTTACAAATAAAAACCCTTACTTAAACTCCCATCACCTTGTCCTTGGATTACAAGATAAAACAAAACATTAAGTTGGTAGGTTGCCTTAAAAAGCGCAAAACATAAACATCACTTCCATATTCTTACACTAAGGTAATGTCAACCATTTTTTTCTTCCACATTCTATCACCACAAAAGAACACAACCATTGTGCCAACCATAGCCAACACCATTGAAGCCAAGACCTTCACCTTCCATTTCTCTGACTCAACCTTGTCCTTCAGTGCTTTGTTTTTCTTCCTTAAATCTGCTTTCTTTGATTCCACCTCTTCCATCTTCACTGCATACCAAGCCTCCCTCTTCTACCACTCTTCATTTGTCTTCTGCCACTCTTCCATTTTCATTTTGAAACCATCTTCCATTTCTTTCATCTCGTTCTTCATCGAAGCCACCTTAACTGCAAACGACTCCTTACTCCTCTTACACTCTTCCATCTTCTTCCCCATGTCTGCCAAATTCTTTTGCAAATCCGTGTTCTTCTTGACAATCCACCGGCCAAACTCTTTCCCCTTTGCACATGTTTCAGGATCAACCGATTCGAAAAACTTGCACTTTTCGTCTGGTCCCTAACATGCATACAATAGGTTGATATAGATTCATACAAATTAGTTTAGGGGGTGTCTGGGTAATTAAAACAGATATATTATGTGTGTTAATTAGATTTAGCTACAAGTAACCAAATATATATGCATATACGAGTCAAATTACCTTGTGGTAGTTCACATAGCTCAGGAATCTTCTCCCCATGTTATCATATGTTAGGGCTGTTCTTAATGGAGACCTAAGTTGACAGAAACAGTCCATTTTTAACTGGTTTGGTGTGTTCTGACTCGAAGAAGACATTGGAGGATGGTTTGATGAAACAGATGGATGGATTGATGGAACAGATGACGAGATGAGATGGATGAATTGAAGAGAGAAGGACGAGAGGATAGGGGGAGGGGGTGTTCTTAAATGAGTGAGAGAGAGAGAGATAGATGAGACGAATGGGGAGGTGTTTCCTAGGGTTTATATTTGGGAGGGAAAAGACCAAAAGAAAATGGAGGGAAATGTGAAGGAAAAAATATGTATGAGAGAATTGTAGAATGGAAAATACGTATAATGGATATCATATGTATAATATAGGAGGAGGGGCAAGTTTGGAAGAAAAATATGTATTTTTCCAAAAAAATCAACAGAACTGGACGGATTGTTAACGGAAAGGTTGTCGGGGATAACGTTAAATAGTTGAGGGGGTGATGTCGTAGGTTAATTTAATTTAGAGGGTGCCTAGCTAAAAAAAGTATAGTATAAGGGTTGTATAGGTGATTTACTCTATAAAATGGTGACGCATTGCATCATACAGAAAATGGGGTATGAGTACTTTATAGTGCGGTTTAGCGTCTAATTATAACATTAATGACACGCTCCAAGTGTTCTTTCTGTATTAAAAAGGAAAGTGAAAGGGGAAGACAGGGACACCGATGCGAGTGACATTGAAGGATTAACATGCGAGGGGGGGAGAGAGAGAGAAAGAGAGAGAGGAATGTATGTACAGCTAACCATAACTGTTAAACTAACCCAATTTACCTACATTCCTTTTGGATTCGCCAATCTTTTTGGCTTCTATAACATCCCCTCTCATTAGTCAAAAGCAGAGACAAGCTTTATATCAACGACACCTTCTTGTCTCATGGGGATCTGACCATCCGAGGAAAACCCATTTCAGATCTTAGTTGATTATTGTGTATATTTAGCGAATTTGATTTCTGGGTATTTCTTGAATTTTGGATGGGGTGGAGATACAAGGCGGGTTTGTTCTTAATTGCTGCTGTAGTTATCATTTGGGTCTCCTCTGCAGAAGTCACCCAGGTACCACTTCTTTCTCTCATTCCTTTTTCTAGGGTTTAAATTGTAGTTATCGACATAAACGTGTACCAATTATAACTCTATTCGTGTTGTAAACTTGTAATATGTTAAAGGAGTGTATTTTATGCTTAGCCCATTTAGCCGGATTTATATGCTGAAGGTTGTATAGGTGCATTGAAAGCTGTTTGTTTGGAGGAATTTTGAGCATTTTTTCTAGGTCAACGGTCTGTGGAATTTCATTCTACAAATACTTTGATTTCGTTGAAGTTCGGTAACACATTCCGCTTGAAAAAGGTGAGTTGATTGAACCGGGGGATCCCTTCGCATCGATATGCTGAATGCCTGAAGTGGACAATCAAAGGGAAAGGATCCAAAAAATCACAATTGTTAATAGTGTTTTTAACTAGACTTCATGTGTGACCCCTTGATCCCCCTTTGACTGCTGATAACTGGAGGGGTGTAAAACAGAATAAAATGAAACGTTCGATAGTTTCCAAGGCCAGTCCTCTAGGAAAAGTTTTTTAAAAAGGCGGAAGAAATTAGTATTACCCGGGCTGCAAATACTGTACCGTCATGTTGTTCTATTGACAACCAAACAGAGGAGGGTGTTACAAGTGTTTTGTTGGAGCCGCATGTATGCAGGGTGTTACAATCTAGAAGGCTGATACACATGTTAGTTTATTTTAAATAAGTGAATTGTTGAAGATGTTATCTGCACCGTCAAGTTCGTTTGTGCTGTATTCGGCAAACCATAACTCAAAAAAGAACACCCAGAACCTAAGTACCCTAAGTTGCCGAGAAAAGATTGGATTATCGTACAGATTAGTGACTCCTTTGGGTGTTGTTTTCTGGAATTTAGGCTTTAAAATCTGAGCATCTTTCTTTTGCACGAACTTCAAGTGCATTTTGTACTTTTCTTTTGGTATTCTCTAATCAGAGAAGTTGAATTCAATGGTTCTGCATTTTCTCGACTGAGAAAATATAGTGCTCATGTTAGATGCTCCAGACCATGGAGGAAGGAAGCATGATAATGAGCGCAAAAATTTATATGGTCTCTAGGCCTACCCTCCCTGAAGCCTATTGGCTTTGATTTGGGGCCATGGTTTTGCAGCAAAACGTCGTTGTAGCTCCTCGGTTGTTAGAGGTATAGGGGGCCACTATCTCAGTGGTATTTGGAGAGCATACACTTCATGCATATTGCCAAAGGTTAGGTTTGTCTCCAATTATCCCTGCCCATACCCCAATGATTGGGGACTAGATGGATTATGTTGTTGCTGTTAGAGAGAGAGAGTTTGTCTCCAATTATCCCTGCCCATACCCCAATGATTGGGGACTAGATGGATTATGTTGTTGTTGTTAGAGAGAGAGAGAGAGAGACGTACTTCCGTGTGTAACATATAGCCTGTAAATCTGTCTGTTGAATTGCATATGATGCCGGAGAAGACTTTGGTGTCCACTTTTCCGGAAGTATTCTCTCCTCTAACAATTGAGCATCGCAGACTTGTAGTCTGCTACTGCTGCATACTAAATGACACTATCTTTTAATGCAAATTTTCAAGTGATTCTTGGCTATTGATATTACATATTCACTTCTTGTCTTCTGCTTTGTGATTGCATGCATGCTCTGTGTTCATAACAACAACAGTCCTCATAACACGCCCTCACTTCGGGAATTATTTCCCAACTTGTTTTCCTGAAGCAGCAATGAGTGCCTCGAATGAATATTCATGTACTGCCCACGGCATGCATTTTGAAAGTGCAATTCTTTGGCTGGTTCTCTTTGCATAAGGATTCAAGAAATCATAAATGCTAACCTTGTTTTTTGGTGCCATTAATTGACCATGGAATATGCCCGATAATTTCTTGCGTATAATAGGTACTTTGGTTATGGTTGATATAATATATCGTTATCATAATTTGCTCATGTGTAATGTTCACCGTTATTACCTAAAGGATATAGTCTGCGGTTTGTATTCATCAACCAGATAGTAACTTGTATATCCTTTTGACAGGGTATTTTTACGGATTATAAGCAGCCATTTGCAGTTACCTATCTTGGAGCTTCTTTAATGGTAGTCTATCTCCCAATAGCGTTCATTAAGGACTGTATATGTAATATAATAAGAAAACGCTCATGTAAAAATGGTAGAAGTGCAGCAATTAGTAGTGGGTCCCCTGCTGGAGTGAGTTCCCCTTTAAAGCGCATTGGGGGGCATAAAATCTTTGAAATCGAACTTGAAGGGACTTTGAATAGAAAGGACAGCGAAGTGGACCTTTCTGCCCAGGAAGAGGGAAGGCCATTAGTTCCTAAACACAGTGACGATGCAGACACGTTAAAACCGCAAAAAGAGCTTACGAGCTGGGAGATTGCTGCTTATGGATTTTACATTGCCCCTATCTGGTTTCTTACAGAGGTAAGTAACTCCCTTGTGAAGTTTCTCCAAGACGTCTTTTTCCATTTTTGGTTGTTTTTTGGGAGTCTGACTTGATCTTGTACACTAAACCACTCCATATTGTACTTACCCGAAAAAATGCTCATTCTTTCACAAGCTTCTAGTTTGTGTAAAACAGGTTTAAGAAAATCAATGATTCTTTCTTTATATTTCCTTCCCGCCTTATAGACGTAGCTTTATGAATGTTTGACAACAGTACTTTCAGAGAATGTTACTGATAGTCTGATACTACTACTCATATAAAATGACCCAACATCCGTATTCCTTGATAACATAGTTTTCCTAACATGTTATTGACACTAATCTTCTAGTATAGACGGGCCTAAAATCCGAATTCTTTCCATACTCCTTTAACCTCTATAGTAATTTTTTCTCTGAAATTAAGGAAAGTTTTCTGATCATTGTTTGTGTCCTTCAATTCTTGCTTGGATGTCTCTACATGTAAAAAACGGGAATTTTACATGCATGACATGTTGGGAAATGAGGTGCGTTTCATCTCTCTGGATCCAGACAACAGTTTGTCATGTAGACTTAGGCTGTCTAGAAAGAATTTAGGGTTCATGCCACATGGTTGAGATGCTTAGGAATTTTTTAGCTGGACACCTTATTTCACGACGCCTCCTAAACTTACTGTTAGTTAAATTTCATAGTACCTGCATGGCGGATTGTAAATGTAAAAATCTTCCTTATGCATCAACTTCTCTCCAGCATTATGATTATTCATTCTTCGGTCCCTGCATTCTCATTGCTTGGTTCTTTCCTTGCAGTATTTATCAAATGCTGCGCTTGCGCATACCAGTGTTGCAAGTACAACTGTATTATCCTCAACTTCAGGACTATTTACTCTTTTTATTGGTGCACTTCTTGGCCAAGATTCCCTGAACATGACAAAGGTAGTTGCTGTATTGGTCAGTATCACTGGTGTTGCAATGACAACTCTAGGGAAAACTTGGGCAGCAGATGATTCGCAGTTGGATACTTCTGGGTAATCCTTGGACCTTTGTTTAGTTTCAGTAGTTTGTTTGCATGGTGTTGTTGGAGTCTAAAAAAAGGTCATTCTGCAATTATCCAAGTTGTTGTACGTGGCGTGATTGAATGACAGTTGAAACTTTTTGTTTCTTTTTAAAGGAATGGAAAACGGTCTCTCGTTGGAGATCTTTTCGGCCTTCTCTCAGCTATGTGTTACGGCCTATTTACTGGTCAGGCATCATTTTATGTATTGAGTGTTGACGTTTAGTCATTATTTTTGTGTTTGTGTTTATTTGGCGTATAATGCTGCAGTTCTGCTTAAAAAGTTTTCTGGTGAGGAAGGAGAAAGGGTTGATGTGCAAAAGTTGTTTGGATATATTGGATTGTTTACTCTTGTAGCACTATGGTGGCTAGGTAAGAATTTTTAGGTGCTCTTGCTTTGTTTATGCTTATCTTTTGTGTGTGGTAGAGAATGAAATCTTTTGTAGAATCATTGAAACAATGTTCTGCAGACCTCTTCTGTTCAATTTACAAAAAGTTAGAATTATCAAATGTATTCCAGGTCAGCTAAAAGCTTGTAGAAATGTTTTTGGCACTATGTTGTTCCTTCTTGTTGTACTTACCAAGAGTAAAACAATGTCATTGTTGAATATTTGATTTACAAGGACTGTTGTCAGTTGTCACAATAATTGTATTTGAATGTACTCATCCAAAAATAAATAAACAATTGCACTTGAATGTATAAAGGGCTTCAAAGAATGATGTCATCATGTTCATCCTCTGATTGACCAGTTCTTGTGAGTTTATTTTAATCAGATTGAACTAATTGTAAAGTGGTCTGCTTCCATAGAATTGTCGATGCAAATCGGTTCGGAAAGCAAATGACAGGAACTAATAGAGCTAAAACTGAAGCAGTGATAACAATGCGTGTCATTGACTAATTAGTCTTGTTATTTTCCATTCAGTATGGCCGTTAACAGCCTTAGGAATTGAACCGAAGTTCACCTTGCCACATTCCGCCAAATTGGATGAAGTTGTTATTGCCAATGGATTTGTAGGGAGTGTTCTTTCTGACTACTTTTGGTATGTAAAGGTTGCTATTTCCATCAAACATCTATTAATTTGAATTTTCTTTCTTTGTTTGAAGCTGTTTTTTTTTCCCCTTCTTTTTCGTAGGGCTTTGTGTGTGGTTTGGACAACTCCATTGGTGGCCACTTTGGGCATGTCTCTCACCATTCCACTTGCTATGGTCGCCGATATGGTGATTCATGGCCGTCATTATTCAGCCATCTATATTCTTGGTTCACTTCAGGTAACAATAATTTCTGGAAATGCAGCGACTTCTAAGCAATGAGAAAATTTCAGAAAAATGTTTAGTTAAAATACCTTGGTTAGACGATATTGAATATGAGCATATGGTTATCCTAATTTTAATGTGCTTGATAAAATGTAGCAGTCTCCTTTTAACATGGATCACTCTTTATTATTCTTCTTATGCCTATTCTTGGCGTGGGCTTTCTCCTTTATGCTATGTCAAACATATGGATATTCTTTTATCGCTGCATGTTAAAGTAGACATCAATACTTGTGATGATTGAATTCTTGTTGTAGATTAATTTCAGCTATCGTGTTTCTCTACAAGTTCAGCTGTTTTGAGGTGAAAATAAAATTTTCTTTCTAGAAGATTTTGAAAGCAAGTTGTTCCCGGCTTTTAACAAAAGTATGTCAGTTGTACTTCTATTATACTGAGAATGAGCCATCTACTGTTCATGTGGATAGAATAGTTTGTTATATTCTGTGCGCGCGTGCGAGAGAGAGAGAGAGAGGCTATGTTACGCGGACTCTCGTAATGGTATAAAGTAACCGTGTCGGACACTCGACACTTGGATAAGGTGTGGGATATGTGTCCAATAACTTTGCTAAGACACTTCTATAGAAAACTATAGAAAACCTAATTGTAATTCAATTTTATCATGGAAGTATGCATAAACCTCTCTTATTATCCATGAAATGCACTATAGAACCTTAAAGCACCATTTTACGTAAGAAAATACACAAAAAAAAAAAGAAACAAATTTGAATATTTTGCCATGTCCCTATGTTCTTGAAATGAGAAATAGTTGAATCCGACACCTAGATAGATACCCGCGCCTGACACCCCCGTACCCAAGTCCAAGTAACATAGAGAGAGTACAAACAGTCACCTGGGATTTTTAATCGATGTCATGTAATAGCTCTCCTCTCAGAGTAATCGTGTTTCTTTGTACTGGAAAGTAGTTGACGCCATCAACTTGAAGTAAAATATGTACCTGAAACAATCATATACAGCTTGAATTTTGGTTTACGCGCAGATCTATTTTCAGTTTCAGCTCTCACTGTCTAACATATCCGTTGGTCGTTTTGTAGGTATTTGCAGGATTTGTAATAGCTAACCTTTCTGATGGGTTCTCCAAAACCTTGGGATTTTCGTGAAATCCATCATATTTACTTTTGGGTACCGTAATTTTTGTTGGGTTTCATACTCAGCCGGGTTGATTGAAACCTGCATAGTACATAGTCAATAATGTATAGGCCTTGGGAGTGGTTCTTGGCATCTGCAACTGTAGAGAACATAAAGAATGAACGGCTGCTGTGCCCGATACGTACCATAGATTTTGTTCAAGTTCTCTGTCTGTAGTGCTTCTTCTTGTTGTATTGTTGTTCAATGGATTCTGGAAAGGTGATTTACATTGATGTGCGTACAAACCTTCGTAAGACATTGCTGCCCACAATTTTGATTTCAAATTGAGAAAACATCATATGGCTACCGTTAATTTTTTTTTGTTTTCTTAGGATCGATCATTTCAGGAATGAAGCTTTATGATAGTAATTATCATTCAGTACTCGGCAGATTATAAATTCAACACATTGGTATGGTACTTCTGAGTCATAGAACGAGAAAGGTGGTGCCGTCTTGACCCCCCTTGGTTGGATACGTGCGAGAGGAAGTTGGGCTCGTACAACCCCGTTTATGTGTGCAGCCGTTTTGGGGCCCACCTCGGATTCTGTTGTTTGATCTGAATTATTCATTTTGTTCGTTTCGTCGAGTATGGAGTTCACATAAAAATTCATGTTCATCGAACATTGGTAACTATTTGATCGGTGATCATTTAACTTGCCATTTTGTAGGGAAAAAATCACCTGAAATAGTTTCTTTGTGTTTAATTTTCAAGATAAATGCAGTCCGAAAACATAATTATCGATATCCGATTAACCTGAATTTTTGTATAGACTACATACTCGATGAGACGAGATAAACAAAATGAACGATTCGGATCAAACAATGGGACCTCGGGTGGGCCCAAAGCGGCTACACAGCACAGTCCACATTCCCATCAATTGCCATTGTTGTATTCTGCAAAAGTCAAACAGTACCCTGGCCCGCATGGAAATAATGATGCCAAAGTTAAAGGGAATTATTTATGAGAATGGTAATTGAGATTTTGCTTCCATAGCCCAATGTTATTTCCACTCGGACTATGGTAGAAATTTGCAGTGTGCACATTCCTAGATATATGAACACCAAAGACTGCCCTCATTTGGCAGGATCCCAGAATGGTATGTTTTCTGCTGCTACAGTGCTACTGCTTATGAGTTGTCTAACCTAGAAGAACAGATGTGGCTTACAACCCATTTGGTTGTATCCTTTGCCTGTCAAGGGGGAGGTCCGGGGTTCAAGTCTATGGAGAGATATCGAACCCCATTTAATTGTCTAACCAACTAACTTTCCCACTAAGTCCGCTGATGTATATCGTATGACCAAACCAAAAAAAAAAAAGTTTTGATAATGGTAAATGGACACTCGTACTAGCTGCAGGAACGTCGTGTACTACTTGAACGAAATTACCAAGGCTTATAATGTGCTAATTAACAAATTGCTACTTCCACAGTTAGCGTGAAATTGAACACTGATGGCTGCATGAACGAGAACACTGGAATTGCAGGATTTGGAGGCCTCTTCAGAGACCACAGAGGAAGTTGGCTATGGGTTTCTATGGGAAACTCACTTGCAACTTAGCTCTAGAGACGGAGTTGTGTGGCGTCTTATGAGGGACTCTTGATACTTCTCTCATCATGCCAACCAGAGTACGAATAACCTCGCACATTTGGGAGCAGAGCAAATGCAAGAACTCGTGGTGTTGGAGGAATTACCACAATAAGTGAGACACTTTGTACACCATTGTAGACACAAATTCGAGTCCTGTTGTGTTACAATTCGAGGCCTGTAATAACGACAAGAAAAAGATGCAACATTTTTTTTATTGATTTGAATTTAATGCGGGTACAATTATCTATTAAATGCTCTTTTACAAGAAAAAGAACAATAATCCTCTGATTCGATCTCTGGAGTTGAAGTAGCAATCCAATGGCTGTATGAGCTTGTTGTAGGATTGAAACGGTAAGTTGTTCCTTCAAATCTTCGATTTGAGAAGCTTGAAGAATGAATCTTGGTCGAGGGCTTGAATGGTTTTATCTCGAGCAAACGACGAATTTGAGAACGATATTGGCTAGATTTAACGCTTAGACCGTTGTTGTTGTAGATGAACCGGCACATAACTTGGGTGCTTGTTGATTCTCCACAAGTGCTTGAGAGAGATTTGAGAAAAACTTTGAAAGATCCTTGAGAAATACTAGAGAGTGTTCCCAAGTTTCCTCGGCTGAAGATCTCTCGAATGATTTGAGATTGATCTGATTTGATTTGATATCCAATTAGGAGGATTTGATTTCCAATCACGACGATTTAATTTCATTTTACTTCCAAATAGGAAGATTTCATCTCATTTCCTAAAAAGAAGATTTTGAATTCTTCTTTTTTTTTTTTAGGAAATTAAATTAACCCAAAAAGAGAAATAATATATTTAGTTTTGGCTCTCTTTTAAGGTTTTTCTGAAGGGGTATGCACGTTTGGGCTAGCCCAATTTCTTGACTCATTTGGCTAAACAATTCAGTCTAATGTATTTTCGGTCTTCATTGTATCCCAAATACACTAAGCCTATAAATTTGATGAACCTATTTATTTGAAAGTCTTAACCAATATTTGATTTTAATTTATTTATTTATCTCAATTAATCGGACGGCGATTAGGTAATGCCGAAATTTGAGTGTCTACAATCATGATGGACTAGGAATTAGTTTGCATTTTCATTGTCTATGATTGTATCTGAATCTCTAGTTTGCGCATTTTTATTTTCCGTTGGATGGCAATTAGGTAATGCCGAAATTTGAGTGTCTACAATCATGATGGACTAGGAATTCGTAATTGTATGGACTAGATGTCCTCTCTATGTTTTCATTGTTATGATTGTATCTGAATCTCTAGTTTGCATTTTTATTTTCCGTTGCACCAATGAAATCAGGGGAAAAAAAGAGAGAGAGAGAGAGAGAAAGAAGTTTAGTAGTCTTTTCTTTGAAAATTACTTATTCCTTCCAATTCAAAGAGAAAAAAAAAATCCGACCTGCCGGATTCGAACCAGCGACCTAAGGATTAGCTGTTAGGAATTTCCCACTACAGTCCTCCGCTCTACCAACTGAGCTAAGGTCGGTTTTTGTTCGTTATTTCTTTGAATATTAACTAATTTCTCACTTGCTCTCTCTTAAGCTTGATTTCAGTGGTGGGGACACCGAAAAATTTGATACGAGGAACCCCAATGGATTGACATAGTGATCTTCATTATAAATTTGTTCACTTTTGATGAGAGGTACTCATTCTGTATCTTAATTCGATGATTGAAATCATTCATTATGTCCAAATTCACTGGTTAGGAGGTCACGCAAAAATTTAGCCTTAGATGTTTATTTCATATAGAGTTTTATTTATTTTCTTTAAAATTCTCATTAAAAAAATTTGAACTTTAATATAGCTCACCGAAATTGGATTGAACTCAATTTTTGCATGGACTCCTAAGAAATGAATCTACACAAAATAAATGGTTTTGATTCTTGATGTGACCCACACCCTCGTGAGGGTAAACAAAGCGAGGGTGAATAAATTTACTCTCTTGATACTTGGAGATTTGCTCACATCTAAGATTTCAGGTTCGATTCTCCTTGTTAGCAAATTTCTTGGAGCTACTGGAAGTTATGCTCGGTCGTTACCTCCAGAGCCCCAAAATTAGTCGAGGTGCGTGCAAGCTGACCAGGACATCTGATTATAAAATAAAAAATAAAAATTGATATAGTGTACTGTAATTGTACTATTCCCATGACATATGCAAATTTAAGGCAACTGATCTAGGTTATCGTTTTTCTTTATTCAAATTTTTTCGCATTTGTTAATTCTTTCGTCAATTTGTGGTGGATTATTGGTTCGCCCCAATGAGAGAATTTTGGAAAGTAAAAAATTAATATTAACCAAACTAAAATTTTTGTGAATAAAGACATAATCCAAAAAGATTGTCTGTTTTGGATTATTTTTGTTTTAAAAAAAACTTTAGATTTTGATGATAATTTTTTACTTTTTAGATTCCTCTCATCCAAACATATCACATACCAATAACCCACAAAAAAATCGAGGTAAAACTAACACGTGGAAATTTTTTAATAAGGACAAAAAACATAATCTGGCTCAATTATTTAAAGAAAACACCCCTAAGTCTTCTGGATCAGTCTTCTACAATTTGACAAAACAAACTGTAACGATGAAACTATAGCAAGCATAATATTCATTTTCTCTGGCCTCTTTGAATGGAAGTGAAGCCCATGGTAGAAAAAGAAGTCAAAGAAATGGAATAGTTGAATAATTTGCTTCAATTACGGACTTACGGTTTGCTCTTTCTTAAAGTTACAGGTTCAAAACTTTTGATGTGTAATCAATTATTTTAGAGTCAATATATACGGAGCTTTGGTCTTACTTTAATTGGGGGGGCCCTCTCAAGTGGACGGTAAAATTAGGGTCCTAAAATTAGTCAAGGTGCAAGTGAGCTGGCCCAGGTAACCATAGTTATGAAAAAAAAATTGCTTTGAGAAGCCAAAGATTCATGTCTCAAGGTAAGTTTAATTGTTACTGTATTTGTTATGTTTGAAAAGTTATTTTGGAACCATAATATTTGGTAAACAAACAGGTAAAAACTTCAAAAAGTTCATAAAGACAAAAATTAATCGAATCTAATTATTTTTAATTTTTAGATTTCTCTTCCAAAATTACGTAAAATTATAAAACTATCCAAATTATAACTACTGCAAGCCCAGATGGTTAGTTCGATGGTCGATGCCTGAGACTTCAAACAATCTTTTTTTAAAATGAGGGAGATGTCCCAATCCGTTTTGAAATGAGGGAGATGTCCCAATAAAAAGTGTTCTAGTACATTCAAAACCCTCTTTTTTGATATATAATATGTCCCAATCCGTTTTGAAATGAGGGAGATGTGCCCGTTTTACCAAAACGATTTGTTTTCCCAACCTTCTGAGGGTAAAATGGTCACATATTTTGATGTACAAATCATATTGGGTTCAAACCACCTGAGTTAGAAATTAGACTTGACAAGCTTTCCAACGCTTCAAACCATGCACAAAACGGAGTTCGGTAGCACCCGGAATGGCCCCACAAAGTTTGGAATTTTATGCTGTCTCCAAGTCCAGGCGCCTGGATTGGATGATTCTAGGCGCCCACATTGAATCCAGGCACCTGGATTTGATCAATATGGGCGCCTAGACTCACTCCAGATACTTGCTCCCCAAGGTGAACTGAGTGGGGAGGAGCGTCTTGGAAGATTTTTTGAGGATTTTCAGCAGGAATTTTTAGAGAGAAAGTGGAGGGAAAATATAGAGAGTCTAGGTGCACCCCTAAGCCATCCTAAGGGTCCGTTTTGGACCTTTCATGCCTATATAAAGCCCCTCCCCTCCTCCATTTCAAGAGAGCTCAAGCTCACCCTCACTCTTTCTTGTTACTCTTCCAGAAACTACTCCAAAGATTCCCTTTCCAATCCATCTCTCATTTTCTCATCCATTTTCAACCCCAAAATCTTTCCTTTTATAACTCAAACTCAACCCATTCTTCATTTTTCATCATCAAACCTCTTCACAATACCCCCAATCTGTTTTAAACAATCCTAGAATCCAAAGTTCAGTTCATATAATCACCAAAAATCTCCAAAGTCAATCAACCAAGTTCATTAATCAAGTTTCAAGGTAGATTTTCTACCAAAAGTGCTTAACCGAGCCCTGAGAGGACATCAACCAAGCTCTATCTGGTCTTCCATACTAGATTATAGTTTGGGAGAAGTCTTAAACATCACAGAAAGAGGTTTTTATTTTGTGTTCCAGTACTTGATCTAGGCATCTAGATTAGCCTTTTTCAGACGCCTGTATTAAGTCTAGGTGCCTGGATTCACTCAATGTAGGCGCCTAGATCCTTTCTCTCTTGTCTTATTTTTTTTGTTCTTTCCATGATGCATTGATTCATTTGAAACATTGGTACATTATTTATGGTTGGTATAAACATTGCGTGGTCTAGATGGTGGTTCTAAGGCATGATACATGACATTTAGAATGCAAAGTTAGTGTTCAAATGAAAGCATTTTGCATTTTAGATTAAGGAACATATGATGATCTTTATTGGTTTAAAACAACGTCAAAAAGAGAGTCATTTTGTATGTGAGAAAATGAGCATCCATAGTTGCATTTGATGTTTGCTTTGTGGCTTGGAAGAAAGAAGAATTATGCCTGACGAGCTATCCAGGAGCCTGCATTGTTCAATCCAGGCACCTAAAGCCATCCCAAGCACCTGGAGTGTCTCCTTCCAAGTGCCTGCATCCCTTCCAGACGCCTGGAATTGCTTGATCTAGGTGTCCAGTTTGCTTTCCAAGTGTGACAAGCATGATGTTTTTGATTGATTTTTGGGGCTTTTCAGAGCAGGTTAGGTATGATCCAGTGGAGTTCAAACATCATATGCATATAGATCACCTTTACATAACACTCAGCATATGTATTTACATACATCATATTGACATTTTAAATGCATTCACATGCTCTCACATGTATTTGTAATCAAAGTCCATTCAAACAACATTTTCAAAATCTCTTAAGCATTTAGTAGAGACCGGTGGTTCCACCGGGCGAGAGGGGTGCTTGAAATTCCTTCCCCTCGCGTAACCTAGCTCCTGGACCCGAGAAATCTCATTTTGTGAGGCTAGTGAAACATTTTTCATTCTATGGGCAAAAGAGTCATTTTTCAATTGGTTTATCGGGTACGGTCGTCGGGTGGCGACTCTATCCAATCAATCAAAATTACATTTCAAATCAACAACCGTTTTCGTGGACTACTCCGCGAGGTGTTCACATTAACCGAACTTAACAGCCTGTCTGTACAATCCGTCTGCCCCGCGACTCACACGACACAGTCCCAGCCGTCTCATATCACAAAACTTAACCAGTCTATTTATGAGGTCCATTCACCTTTTGTTGTGCACACTTAGCCCAATCCTCCAAGTTGTCCCCGCGGAACTTGGGGTGAAGCTGTCGCTGCACTATCGCGTCATACCCAAATCCTTCAAGTTCTTCCCGTGGAACTTGTGGTGTCATCATATCCATCTAATCTCATTTCATTTTCCATTTCAAAAATACATTTTCATTCTCATCACTATTTTCTCATCCACAGCTATTCAAGCTTTCTCTTAATCCATGTCACGACCGTATCGTGAACATGTTTCATGCAATATGCTCAATTATGCTCAAATCAGTGTCCATGCAATATTTCCTTTAATTGCATCTCCTAAAATAATATTTTTCTCTCATGAAAAATACCACATAAAATAATGCTCTTTAATGCACAAACTTCTAATTTATACAAAAATAGACAAAATTCCAACTTCTTTCTTTTTCTTTTAAAACCAACACATTTTCTCTCCAGAAGAAATAAATAAATAAACTTTTCTTTTTGCTCATAATTTCTCAAAAAATTATTTGTACTCATCTTGTCATAAAATTTACTACACCAATTTATAAATAAATAATATATTGTTTTTTAGAAGAAAAAAAACTCACTTTTTCTAAAAAGCTTTTTAACTCTACAAATTTTTATGAGAGAATCTACTAAGTAAACTTTCTAGAAAAAAGTTCTTAGAAAAAATCTCTCTTATTTAGGAGAAATAATTCTACTAACTTTCTAGTAGAAAATTTCTTGAAAGTTAGTGTAAATAATTTTTCTACTCACTTTATTTTTAGGAAAACTTCTAATTTATACAAAAATAGAACTCATAAGTCACTTAGAAACTTGTTAGTAAAAACCAAGTCAAAAATTAGTAAGCTTGTGGACACCCCCAAAAAATTTCACGAATTTCGAAAATGGTTTTCAAAATATGATTTTGATTTTAGAGTCGCCACCCGGGTTTAAGGACCGTACCCGAGAAACTGATTTTTTTTAAATAAAAAAAAAACTCTTTTGCCCTTATTTGGGAAAAAAGCTTTCCAGGTTCGGGAACTAAGTTACAAGGGGAGAAGGTTTTTAAGGCACCCCCCTCGCCCGGTTGCGAAAACTGGTCTCTACTAAGTATTTTAAGGGATTTTATAAAAAAAAACATTTATTTCATCAACTCTAACTTATAAACAAAATAAAAGAAGTAAATATGGAAGGATCATTACTATTCATCGTATGCAAGTGTATACTTATGAATATGTGGATGATACAACATGATAGTATAATGACATAAATTCTAGTAATAGCAACTACAAACTATGAATGAAATGAAATAAAAACTTGTTTTGAAACCCTTTTTGCAAAATCAGATCTAGCTTGCTTGTTTTCTTTTAAGCATCTGAAGGAATATTTCAAACGCCTGAAGCTGAGAGGATCGGGCACCTGAAAGAGACTTTAGGCACCTGAAGGTACTGCTTCAGGTGCTTACCCAAACTCATTTTCACCACTGTTTTTCCTTTGAAATTGGTAGAGTAAGCCATTTGAGACCATTTTTTGGAAAATACAATCTGATCTTTGAACTTTTCTTCAAGCACCTAAAGATGTGTTTCAAAAGCCTGAGATGAGAGGAGGATTAGGCGCCTGAAGCTATTGTTTCAGGTGCCAGAAGCTACTGCTTCAGGTGCTTGATCAAACGCATTTTCACCTCTGTTTTGCTACTGGAACAAGTAAAATAATGGTGTTAAAACTCTGTTGAGAGGCAAACAAACTGGAAAGCTTCATCTAACAACTCATTTGTACCATAAAACACCATTTATTCCTTAAAAAAAAAAAAGAAGAAGTTTTTCATCCATTCAAATAGCAAAACAAAGGCTTTTCAATTCATTCATGCAAATGACCTCTAATATGGATTTTGAGACAAATAGATGGTTTTGACCCCATAAATGATCATTTACTTCCTTGAAAACGTGGTTTTTCACCTTTTGGAGTGGAAAACAGAAAGCAAACAATTTGTTCCTAGGATTTAAACCATCATCATCAAAAAATAGACCAAGAGAAAGCATTTTAAAATGGAAAGTGATAAAAATGAACAAGGCCTGAAGCTGTTGCTTCAGGTGCCTGAAGTTGCTACTTTAGGTGTCGAGCAAAAATGCTCTTTTGATGTGTTTAAGTCATGATAAGCCCATTATTGGTATCAAGAACCAACATGGATCTACTGATTTCCCTCAATAAGAACTTTGTCACACTGATTTGGTAGAACCACTACCTTTTTAAGCTTGAAATGGATGATTGAACTTTGAGAATAGGTTTTTGGGTGGATGATGGAGGTTGAGATCAGATTATAAACTAGTTTTGGGGATTTCTTGAAAGGGGATGGCAAAACTCAAGTGAAATGGGGTTTTTTGGTGGAATATAAGTGGGTTGGAGGTGATTTTGGACTTGTTTTGTGGTTTTTATGAGAGAAAAGTAGCTGGTTTTTGTGTATTTTTTTTAGAAAATGATGGAACCCTATCAAAGGAGGGGTGTGAGGGTTTATATGGAGCTCCAAAGGGTAGTTAAGGTGCCTTAGGGGTCATTTTAGGGGTCTATTTAGGCCTAGACGCTCTTCCCTTGCAGAATTAGCCAAAATCGCATCAAAATCATTACATCCCACTCCAAATTTAAAAATTCTAGAAATGTGCTTCAGGCGCCTGAAAGGGCCCTTCAGGTGCCTAAAGGGATGGCTTCAGGTGCATGAAATGAGTTCAGGTGCTTGAAGGGAGGTGCTTCAAGTGCATGAGAAAGGTTCAGGTGCTGAAGGGAGGTGCTTCAAGCACATGTAGAGGTGCTTCAGGTGTATGGAATGGATTCAACGACTTCTCTTGGTTTTTGGTTTGGAAGTGTTTTGGACAAATATCAATCATCCTTTCTAAGCTCTAAAAAGTGTTTGAAAGTTTATTTTCATCATTGGGAATGCTACAGATTTTTGTAGGCCCAAATTGGGGTGTCTACAAAGATCAACCTACTAATTAGAAGTATAACTAATTAATTGGAGATTTGAGTGAAATCTACTCAATCTTGATTATTTTTCCAAATACTTTTGATAACACACTAAGAAACTTCCTAGTAAAACCATTCTTAAACTTATCTTTGAAAACTCTTCTAATCAACTTTAATCAAGCCTATCCATAAGAAACCTCTTACTAATTTCATGTAGAATCACCTAATCCAAGATTAATTAGTAGCCTCTTTAACTTTTTAGCATGAAATCCTCTCACCGTAAGCTTTCTTGAAAACTAAGTAATCAACTTAAAAACCTTAATACATGCATAATCTTGGTAAACAAGCTTCTAATTACAACTAGTAAAACTAATTTAGAAATTACTAATTGAAACTAGAAATACTAATTAGAAGATAGGATACATATTCTACCTTAGTTTCTGGGGATCAACCAGAAGCCAACAAACAAATACTCCTCCCCAATGGCTAAGAGCTCCTCTAAATAACTTAACTTTCCTACTAATTAAGTTTAGTAGGAAGCTAATTATGGAGTAATAGAGTTTATTTTAGTTGTAGAAGGGTAGACCTTTAGAGAGAAAAGAAAGCACAAAAGTAGAAGGCTAGAAGGGTGGTGACTTGCATGAGAATGTATGGGTTTATGTAAGCACAATGGACTCTCTCGCGCTCCCAAAACTCTCAGCCTCCCCTCCCTCTCTCTTGGCCAAACTACTCCCTCCCTTGTGGAGTTATTGTGCTCATTCAATGAGCACATGGGAATTACCTAGGTGGTTGAACTAGAACCTAGTTCTAAGTAAAAGAGAATTCTAGAGATGACATAGGAGAATCTAGAGGAAGGTTGGGGCTTTAATCAAGAGAAAATCTAGACACATTTCTAGTCTCATGTAGTGTAGAATTGTGCATGGCCACCTTTGTATTGGGGTGTTTCTAATTACTTAGACACAAAAATAGAGCCATGCCTCTACATAGTAACCTAAGCTTAGCCTTACTAAGCCTAATGGAAAAAAATATTCCTCTCAATTAATGAGGAACATGCTTTAGGAAACTTGGGGACAAAGTATAATAGGTTTAGATACTAGTTTCTACACACACATGCACTAATTAAACTCACACAAGTAGGCTATATACTCTAAAACTAGCAAAGAATAGTTAGGCTTAGTTGGTTCGTAAACGGCAAGACTAGAATCTCTCATTTTAGTACAAAAATTTACTAGTTTGTAGGTTTAAACTAGCACACACGTCACATGCATACATGACCTTGCATTTACTCTTGCATGTGCAAGAGTACATGCTCTCTCTCTCTCTCTCTCTCTCTCTCTCTCTCTCTCTCTCTCTCTCTCTCTCTCTCTCTCTCTCTCTCTCTCTCTCTCGGTCAATTCTCCAATTCCCAAAGTGGGAGAGTACAAAGGAAAGGACTATGTAGGTTTTGACTAAAAGGGAAGAGAAACAGATATTGTGGGTGGATAGGGAGCACATTTAATGTGGGAAAAGTTATGGGTAGTTTGGTAGTGCAATGGTTGTGTTACTTGGCCTCGTATACTTGCATGCATGGCTTGAAATACCAATTATCTAATTAAAAAGGAATTTTATTAATTTATAAAGGAAATAATCCAATTATAGGAAAATAAAAATAATTTATTCAATTATTAAACAAAATTTTTATTTTACAAAAATTAAGGTCGTTACAGCGCTTCCACTCTCAATTCTGCTATCGTGGATTTCAATTTATAAGATGTGATTCAAAAACGCGCTCGCTCTCCCTCTCACGCAAACGCTCGCTAATTATGTGATTTAGGTATCAAGAAGTCTACAATGTTACCAAAAATAAAGCCCAACTATTGTTCCATTTTCGTTACCACAATAATAATCAAGGTCGTTTAATTTATTAAAAATAGTATTCCCTCCGTCTCAAATTCTTATCTATTTACGTGCATGCGTGCCATTTTTCAATTGTCTATATCTTTCAATCTATAATATTTTTGGATTCAGGGTGGGTGTTGTGCGGTAGGTGATGTGCAACGTGTTGTGCAACAAAACGACATAGTTTTGGACACACCTTTGAAGTTTCCTAGGGCCTTGTTTGGAGGAAGAAAAAAATCACTACAAAGTGCCTAAAACCACTATACCTTACTCCAAAGAGCCTAAATCCCCTGAAATTGAACCCAAAATCAACTCTCCAAATAAGGCCTTGGAAGTGAACCAAGAAAATGAGCAAAACTACGTCGTTTTGCTGCACAACACGACGCACATCATCTACCGCACAACGCCTCCCCAGATTCAATATTTTTTTTAAGGTAAATCAACTAGAGACTCCTTGTACCATACCTCTTTTACCTAGACACCCCCGAAACTAAATAAACCTACGACGACACCCCTAAATCATCAAAAAGGTTTAACAACCTTAACTTTTTTAGAAATGAGTAGTGAAAGACATTTATGCCCCTTATACATTAGTCCCCACCCCCAATAGAACCTCCCCGCTCCGGCCAATCTCATCTCCGGTGATTCCCCTCCCCACATACCCCAACTTCGGCAAACCCATTACTCTCCTTTGTCTATAAATTTGGAGTCTGACACATCCCAAATTCCAACCCTTCAAGCCCCCTGCCACCATAGGGAACGGCCAGATCCAATACAGATCACCACCGCCTGCCGCAGAGCTTCTCCACTCCTCCTCCACCTCGGATCAGCTCAATAAGATGCCGCCAAGTCACTGATAATTATTGTTGCTCGTGGTGTTTATTGGGATCACCCGGACGGGCGGGTCGAGTTGCAAATGGGCTTGGGCATTAGTGTTAGATGGGCTCTGGTAGGAAAATAGACAAGGAGATAACTTCGAAGAATGTCGCTGGCAAACCGTATCTTAAAAAATTAATTGAATGTAAATTTCACTTTTTGATAACACTTCTAATTTTTGTCGTTTACCGTTCAAAATACATAGTATAATATGAACAATAAAAGACAAAAAAATAGAGTGTGCTTCTCAAAATATAGAATGCCAAAATTATTTCCCTAATTGAATTGGGCCCAAAAGTGGGCATAGGAAAGTAACAAGTGATTGTCCATGAGTTCACATGTTTGAATCCCACAGAGGCCAATTATCTCAAACCTTGAGACCACTGGGGCTTGGGGTTTATGCCCAATCGTTAACTTCATAGCCCCAAAATTAGTCGAGGTACGTACAAACTAGCCCGAATATCTGGTTATAAGAGAGAGAGAGAGAGAGAGAGAGAGAGAGAGAGAGTCTGGCACTTACTCATACAATCCCTCAAAATGCCTTTCACTCCTGCTCTCAATTCTTATATTGCGCTTATGCTCTCAATCCCCGCTCTCGTGGATTTTAGGGCTAATTTGGCTAAAAAGTGATTTTTGGTTTTTTTTTGTTTCGTCTTTATTCAAATTTTTGTAGCATTTGTTAATTTCATGTCAAGATTTTGTGGTTTCTGGATTCCTCTCAGCGAGACGAATTTAACAAGTATAAATTTATGGTTAAACCAAATATTTTTTTGAATAAAGCCGAAATACTTGGATTATTTGTCAATAATCCAAGTATTTTGGCTTTATTAAAAAAATTGAGTTTTGATCATAATTTTATACTTGTTAGATTCGTCTCGCTGAGAGGAATCCAGAAACCACAAAATCTTGACGTGAAACTAACAAATGCTAAAAAAAATTGAATAAAGACGAAATGAAAAAACCAAAAAACCAAAAACCACTTTTTAGCCAAATTAGCCCTTAGTTTATGAGATGTAATTCAAAAACATTTTTACGCTCGAGCTCCATCTCACGCTGTCTCACTAATTATGTGATTTAGGTATCAAGAAGTCTACATGTACGTTACCAAAAAAAGAGCCCAACTATGGTTATACCATTTCGTATACACCAAATGTACATGCTTTTATATTTTCATTTTGGGGTACCACAATAATAATCAGAGTCGTTCAATTTATTAAAAATAGTATTTACTCCGTCTCGAATTTCTTGTCTATTAATGTGCATGCGTGTCATTTTTTAAATGTCTATATCTTTCAATCTATAATGTGTTTTTAAGATTTTGAAATTTTAGTTAGTAGAACTCATCGAGAACTATCAAGAGAGATTGATATCGAATATATATAATATTAAACATTCAAAAATATAAACAATTTTTTGAAGGGTCATAAATAGTGATAGTGAACAAAAATTTGAGACGGAATGAGTATTAATTTATGGGCCTTAAAGTAAATCTTACTAATGTATAGAAAACAAATTGAACTACTTCAATTATTTGTTCGGACCCATAAAATGGGTCCAGGGCGGTAAATATTTGGTGTACACCATTCACTTTTATTGCCAAAAAATAAAGGGTCCGTTTTTTAGAAGGACATAGTAAAGGTGCTTTTACTGTAATAAGGACATAAGATTTTTCCGTACTTCCAACAGGACAAATTGTACCCACCTTCCAAAAATACCCCAAAACTGTCGTGTATAAAAACGTGGGCCAAGTTGTAACCGCCATTTTTCTGCGCCCTTTTCGATTTTCGAACCAGAAGCGAGAGAGAGAGAGAACCACGCGAACCGTCTTCTCCATCGTCGTGCACTGTTCTTCGCACCCGTGCCCGTCGTAGTCGCCGTCTTCGTCATGATCGTCGTTCTGTTTCCGTCGTCGTCTTGACCATCTCCGGTGAGTTAGGGTTTCTGCTTTACTCTAATGCTACAAAGTGGAAGAAAAATAGTACGATCTACATGATTTTCTGTTGTACTTCCGTTTTGCGACTCATTTTCGATTACTATTAACTTGATTAGTGTTTTTCTTTTCGTCTCTAACCACTAAATTCTTGTTCATTACCTGTTCCTTTGGTTTTTCTCTCTATTCTATTACTTGATTAGTGTTTTTGTTTTGGTTTTCCTTTGGTTTTGTTGTTCCTTACTTTGTCTTTGGTTATTTCTACTCTGTTTCTACCCGATTATGGTTGATCTAGAAATTTTTTTTTTCCCGTTCGAAAATTTTTCCCAAGCAATATGGTGAAAGACTATGATATCTATTCTTTGTTTGTGTTCTTAAATATTGAAAGACTACCACATATTGTTTTCTTTGTTTAAAGGACTACCATATCTTTTTCTTGTTTGTGTTCAAGAATAGTGAAAGACTACCATATCTTTTGCTGTTTGTGTTCAGTAATAGTGAAAGACTACCATATCTTTTGCTGTTTGTGTTCATTAATAGTGAAAAACTACCATATCTTTTGCTGTTTGTGTTCAGTAATAGTGAAAGACTACCATATCTTTTTCAGTTTTTGTTTCATTAGTATTGAAAGACTATGATATCTTTTGCTTTGTTTGTGTTCATAATAGTGAAAGACTACCATATCTTTTTCAGTTTTTGTTTCATTAATATTGAAAGACTATGATATCTTTTTTACTGCTTGTGTTCATTAATAGTGAAAGACTAGCATATTTTTTTTTGTTTGTGTTCGATAATTGTGAAAGACTACCATATCATTGGTACATTTTTGTTTCATTAATATTGAAAGACTACCATATCTTTGACTTTTTTGTTTCATTAATATTGAAAGACTACCATATCTTGTGCTATTTATGTTCAGTAATAGTGAAAGAATACCAAATCTGGTTGTTATAAGTTGTTCCTTCATTTTATGGTAGATATTATAATCTTTGGATTTAGGATATTAATCTCAAAATCTATTCTGTAATTTCAGAAAATGGCAGACCAATCAAGTGAATCAACTAGCCAAGGTGTGGCTCAAGAAACTGACCGGAATTGGTGTCATGGATTATCAAAGCGAGCCAATAGCGCATAAATTCCTCCAAGTCCTACAAAAAAGAGGATTTGTTAGGAAAAAACAAATGGATAAAAAGGCTAACATCAAGGCGAAGAAGGCGGACCAAGAACACGCAAAAAAGAGTCCAAGAAAGAGAGAGAGAGAGAGAAAAATGGAAAAGCCGACTCATGTTGTCCGAGTCCAAGAAAGAGAGCCGCAAAAAGACCAAGAAGAAACAGTTGAGTCCATCCCAAAGAACAAGATCGCCACCAAAAGGAATCCTTGCAAAGTCCAATAAAAAGGCAGAGAGGAAGGCTCGAGGCATCACCAAGCGCCAAAAACACACAAAAAACAATTGCCAAAGCGCAAAAGAAAAGACAAAGGAAAAGGAAATCTATGGATGAAGAAGATGAGGAGGAGAAGGAGGAAGAAACAGAAGAAGAAGAAGAAATAGAAGAACAAGAAGAAGAAGAAGAAGAAGAACAATATGCTATGCCAAAAAAATCCACCCGTTCGAAGCAAAGGTTTGTTTAAGTCAATTTGTATCATTCAAAAAATATCTACAAATTAGATAATCTTTCTCTTTTCAAAATCTGAATCTGCAAATCCTTGCAGGTCTATTCCCATTGCAAAAAGCCCTACTACTACTCAAAAGAAGAAGCTAGTTGAGAAAAGAAAATCTGAGGTGATGGAGGGTGTAAGCAAAATGAAGGTCGAAAAGAGGAAGCGTGAAAGTGAAGAAGATGTTAAGCTGAAGAAGGTGAAGAAGGAAAGAAAAGCGAAAACTGTTGTCGAAGAAGGGGAGGTTCAAGAAGTGGACGTCAAAGAAGGTGGTATTCAGTACAGGTTAGCTCTTAGCATTGTTTCCGTACCTTGTATAATTCAACTTAGACAACTATATGCTGTTGTTTGTTTCAATCTACCTCATTTTCATCCCAATGACATCAAGAGATTACATAGTATGTTCACATCTGCCCTCTGAATCATGTCAGATTTCCAGACATATATGGTAGTCTGTTAGAATTTGCTTTCTGTTTCATGTTCACATCTGCACTGTGAATCATGTCAGATTTCCAGACATATATGGTAGTCTGTTGGAATTTGCTTTCTGTTTCATGTTCACATCTGCACTGTGAATCATGTCAGATTTCCAGACATATATGGTAGTTTGTTGGAATTTGGTTTCTGTTTCAATCAAAAAATGCAAAAGATTACATAGTATGTTCACATCTGCACTCTGAATCATATCAGATTCCCAGACATATATGGTAGTCTGTTGGAATCTGCCTTCTGTTTCATTCCTAAAATGAAAAACTTCTTTGTGTTACAAACCTTTGATTCTTTTTCCGTGCAAACTTCTTGCAGGTCCAACCTCGTTAGTTTGGTAAAACTTGTGAGGGGAATAAAATTCTCTAAATTGCAAAAAGAAGAGATTAGAAAATCACCATTTGGTAATCTTCTTCTTTGTGTAATTGAGAAGTTGATGGATGAGAGCTACGTGAAGAAGAGTGACTTAGAGACTTTGAAATTGATGAATCAGTACCAAGGCCATAGAGGAAGGTTCAAATTGGGGAGCAAAACGGTCAAGCTAACAGAAAAAGAGATTACCCTTATATTTGGACTACAATCTGGCCCCAACAGGATTAGATTGCCTCCAAAATCAAAGAAACCAGATACAAAGTTTGCTGATCGAATTTGCGCCAAGCATGATAGGATTGTAACCATTCCTAGTCTGAGGGCATGCTTTGAGAAAGTTGTGAAGAAAAACAGTCTAGAAGATGCAAAGGATGTGGCACGCGTGCTCACTCTATACCTCCTTGCTACATTTTTTTGCCCACTCAGCACATCAAGACTAAATTGGAATTACTTGGAATTTGTTGAATACTTGGAGACGAGCACATCGTACGCATGGTCGACATACATTACCGATTTTTTGATTAAAGAGCTCGACACCAAGGAACCAAAAAATGTTGGCGGATGTGTTATGGGACTTCTGGTAATAATCTCTATGCTTTCTCATGTCATACCTACAAATTAGATAATTTTTGGCTATCTGTTTGTCGGTGTTACTAATCTGGAACCTGCAAGTTTAGCATGTCTCGATATTATGATTTGTGATGTTTTGATGATTAAATTTGACAATCTGTTGCTATATCTGGCTTTGCAAGTCCGACGGACTACCATATCTTTTCTTTGTTTTACATTAAAATATTGAAAAACTACCATATCTTTTTTCGTTTTGTGTTCATTAATTGTGAAAGACTACCATATCTTTTCTTTGTTTGTCCTTAGAAATTTTGAAAGACTACCATATCTTTTTGCTATTTGTGTTTTGAAATTTTGAAAAGATTACCATATCTTTTTGCTCTTTGTACTCACAAAAAAAAAAAAAATTGGTACGTGTGAGCATACAACTCACGGTAAAGAGAGGCCCTACAACTTCCCAAGATTTAACAAATGGAGGATAAGTGGCGTAAGCGAAGTTCTTTGGCAAACACTCCATTGCAATCTCTTGAACCGGAAAATGTAAGCTTATTCGTGCATAAGAACCTTACTACCTTCTATTCAATATGAATAATATCAAGGTCTTTGACTTATTTTCATTACAGGTGATAGACTCTGAATTGGTGCCAACTGATGAAGAGCAAAAATTGTTGCAATTTGTGGAGGTTGTGAAATCCGAGCGGATGATGATGAGGGAGCCGATAAAGCCGGGCCGGCAAGGAGCAAACCAAGGAGCGGGGAGGTGGACAACAAGGAGCATGCTACGGATGCCAATTCAGAACTTCAGGCAGAAAATCAAACGCTCCGAAATGAAGTAAATAGGTTGAAAGAAGAGAATTTTCAGCTTCGGAAAACAATTTCAATGCTTGAACAGCAGAGGGATGATAGCTTTCATCAACGTGCATTTGAGAATGATGCGATTGCTGACCTTGGATTTGAAATCGAAACCGTGCATGTTGAGAAGGAAGTCTTACAGAGTGAGAAATGTGTGTTGCAGTGACATTATCAACAAGGAATCGAGAGATTGGAACCTTCTTGGTTATTAATGACATTTTAAAAGAGCAAGTGGAAATGAAAAGAAGAAAAAAATCGGTG
The DNA here is from genome assembly GCA_022606695.1 of Vaccinium macrocarpon. NCBI lineage: Eukaryota > Viridiplantae > Streptophyta > Magnoliopsida > Ericales > Ericaceae > Vaccinium > Vaccinium macrocarpon. The sequence continues at coordinate 30,548,337 of CM040177.1, forward strand.
AGTTGTTGGACAATATTGATGACTTGGAGACACACAATGTTACGCAAGAATACAAGGTACGCTGAACATACTTCCTTGTCTAATGATTGTTTCTTTTTGTTGTCTGTCTATAGGAACAACATAGATGACTTACAAGTTCGTATTGTTTCTATAAAACAGAAAAATGAAGATGTTGGAGAGCATAAGGAAAAGAAAAGGCAAGGTGGACTCGAGGACGAAATGGTCCCAGATGAAGAAGTGGAAAGGACAACCATTGGAGCATACATAGAAATACTAGGTGATGACAATCCGGTGACCGAAAAGGGTAAGAAGGTACAAGGTGACCCGTCTTCTCTTGTCAAGGGTGTTAAGAAAACAACTACAAAACGAAAAAAAAGAGGTTGGAGGACTACGTGTACCCTGATGACAAAAAAGGAAACAAGAAAAAAACAACCAAAAAGAAAGAATGGAGGCCTCATATGTCAAAGTTGCATAAATTGATGTCGCCAGAAGATAAGGAGTTATTGAATCAGCTGTGTGATTGCGAGAATGATGATCCAAAGTAAGTTAAACCACATTCCTACACTCCCATTGCGTAAATTCTCAAACAAAATGTTGCTAAAATGTAATCTGTTTGTTAAGTTGTATTGAATCAAAGCCTAGTCTCCAACATATTATGTAATCTTTTTGTGTTCTTGGCATGACTCAGAATCCAGATTTTAACAGACTACAGTATATGTCTGAAATCTTGCATTATACAGAGTGCTGATATGAACATATTATGTAATCTATTATCTTTGCATGATGATTTCCTTTACCAAATGCAACGTCTCTGTCCCACTGCGTAAATTCTCCAACAAAATGTTGCTAAAAATGTAATCTGTTTGTTCAGTTTTATTGAATCAGAGCCTAGACTCCAACATATTATGTAATATTTTTGTGTTCTTGGTTGACTCGGCTTGATTTTTTAACGGACTACGGATATATATCCGAAATCTTCCATTATCTGAGTCTTGTCTGAACATATTATGTAATCTATTATCTTTGCATGATGATTTTATTTACCAAATGCAGCGTCGCTGTCCCATTGCATAAATTCTCCAACAAAATGTTGCTAAAATGTAATCTGTTTGTTCAGTTGTATTGAATCAGAGCCTGGACTCCAACATATTATGTAATCTTTTTGTGTTCATGGCATGACTTCGGAATCCGTTTTTGACGGACTACTGATATATATGCGAAATCTTGCATTATCTGATCTTGATATGAACATATTATGTAATCTATTATCTTTGCATGATGATTTCCTTTACCAAATGCAGCATCGCTGTCTGGACAAACGATGCGTCAAATGACACCGTGGCATTGAGCGACATAATTAAACTGTTGGATGATGGAGATGTATCAAACTCAGTAATTGATGGCTTTGCTTTGCTCCTAGAGAACGTGCAAGCAGCACTACAAAAGACGAGTGGAAACAATCGTATTTCTGTCCACATCTTTGGGTAAATGGAATCCCTCTTATTTTTTCATTTTCCCTTTGATTTACGTATCTCTCATTTCATGAGTATTGGAGAAAAAGTAACTAACCAACTGTCATTCAACAGACATTAATCCACTCGGAAAATCCTGAATTCAGCAAAGTTCTCCTCGGCAAAAAAACTATAAGAAGTGTTTGACAACATGGAGAAACATGGCCCAGACTACTACCGGTTTTTGGTGTTCCCAATGAATTCGTTGGGAAACAGGCCTCGAAATAAAAATTCTAATCCGTACCACTGGACGATTCTCTTTTATGACGTCCACAAGCTCGAATGGAAACACTACAATTCTTTGAGGAAGAGAAATCGTGCGGATCCATATCTACAAGATGCAATCACAGTGGTAAAATTCATTTACATTTATTGCAATTCTCATAATCCTTATTCAAACAATTACACAAACACTAATGTTTTGTTTTGGCAACACAGAAAAACTATGTTGAAAAATTCATGAGGGAGAAGCATGCTGATAAAATAACGCAACCATCCTTCAACCTCTTTTCATCTCCGACAACACTCTTTCAAAGTCATGATTTTAATGCTCCAATCACCTCAGCTCAAGATGCGCCACTGCAATATGCAACAACGTAAGTTCCACTTATTGTAATTGTTTGAATAAGGATTATAATCGTCACTCTTTAACTGCTATCTACAAAAAAAACTGCAGGGTTGATTGTGGAATAATTGTCTGCTTCATAATGGCGAAATTAGCAAATCAAGAGCCAATCCCTCTGTCAATCGGTCAAGATGATGTTTCCAAATTCAGACTTCATTTGGTGAACGTCTTCTTGAACGATCCACCAAGATCGTGGTCACTTGCGGACTGGAACTCCAGGGAGATGAGTCGATTCTAGACTGAAAATCTAGTCAAGAGTTCATGCAAGTTGAAATTACTGAATGTGACTGAAATTTGGGGACGGTTTAACTTCTTTTAACAGAGCTGTATCATGTCAGATTTAATTACTTTTGCTGGAATGTAAATGTAGGATGCTAATTCTGATGAAGTTTTGGGGAAATGTAATCATAGCATGCTTTTTGTAGTCATCGAATATTTCTTCTTCCTATGTGCATAGTCTGCTGCTTCAACAGATTACATAGTATGTTCACATCTGCAATCAGAATCATGTCAATTTCCAGACATATATGGTAGTCTGTTGGAATCTGCTTTCTGTTTCATTCCAAAAATCCAACAGATTACATAGTATGTTCACATCTGCACTCTGAATCATGTCAGATTTCCAGACATATATGGTAGTCTGTTGGAATCTGCTTTTTGATCCGAAAATGCAAAAGATTATATAGTATGTTCACATCTGCACTCTGAATCATGTCAGAATTCAAGACATATATGGTAGTCTGTTACTTTCTGTTTCATTCCAAAAATACAACAGATTACATAGTATGTTCACATCTGCACTCTGAATCATGTAAGATTTCCAGACATATATGGTAGTCTGTTGGAATCTGCTTTCTGTTTCAATCCAAAAATGCAAAAGATTACATAGTATGTTCACATACACTTTCTCTGAATCATGTCGATTTCGGACAAAATGAAAAAAGATTACATAATATGTTAACATCGATTGCTTTGATAAAAGCAGTTTCTTGAACAAATACCCTAATGTCATGGAGGTGACCCGTCCTCTGTTTCAAACCACAAAACAAACATAATACCATATATTTTCATTCAACAAAGAGACAATATTGAAATTTTATTCCCCATTTCAACAACTAAAGTAACAATCTATTGACAAATGTTCAAATTCATAAGAAAAAATTTGAAGTTTAATCGACGGCCTCTTTACAAGTTTTTCTATTGTGTTTTCCCAACTTTTTACACCTTGAACACCTCATTTGCCTCAACTTTTCTCCCCTTGAACGTATCCGTTGAATCTTTGGTCTACCCCGAGGCTTCCTTGTCTTTGGTGGAAGAATTATACGGAACTCATTTGGCACATTTGGAGCTCCAAGCGTTGGGATAGGATTTATTGGGAGCTCATAGCTGAATCGATATGCGTCAACAAAGTAAAACGGATCTAAGTAATTTGTAACTTGTTTTCCAAACTTTTGAATGGCCGTTATTGCATGCATACACGGGAAACTGTTGATCTGCCACCGAGAGCATGTACAACACTGATTTTGAAGATCAACCACCACCGTTGGAAGAGAGAAAACTTCAAACACCTCTTCACTTGACTGTGCTACGGTCCACACCTTCCCTTTGCTGAAAGCTTCAACTAACCTACCGTCCATTTCAGGACACACAATCCCATTCATTTTCGTCGACTTCTGTCTCCGGTCACACATTTGTGTCATCAATTGAATCCTTATCTTGTCGATTGCACTCAATATGGGAAGGTGACGCGCCTCTAAAATCCACTTATTAAAAGACTCAGCTGCATTTGAACACATCTCTCCATATCTTTTGCCTTGGAAATAAGCATTCGCCCAATTCTCTCTCGGCAATGATTCAACAAAGTTTTTCACCTTTGCCCCACCAACTGAATAGAGTTCCTGTAGTGCTTCCTCAAAGTCTAACAAGGTTGGTGCATATGCACAGTCAGAAAACAAACTTATCACTTGCTCCCTAAAGCCATTCGACAACCGGCCCGTAAGCTTATCCCTCAAGTTATTCTTCAAATGTTGCAAACAATATGCATGATGTCCGTTAGGGAAAACCTCCGGAATACCTTTCAAAAGGCCGGAATGCCGATCAGTAATGAATGTAATCGGACGAGGTGATAGAATTCCCGACAACTTCCTCAAAAACCAAAGCCAATTCCCATCATCCTCAGCATCAACAATACCAAAGGCCACCGGAAATAATCCTAACCAACCAAAAAAAAAAACACACAAAAAGAGCATAAAGAAAAATATAAGCAGATTACCAAATATGTACAGATCAGCACTCGGTATCATGCATTTAATGCTAACATATATGGTAATCTTTTCCCATCTGGCCTCTGTTTCATGCCAGCATCAATAACAAATTACGAAATATGTAAGGATCTGGACTCTGTAAAATGAAAATAATCAGACATATATGGTAATCTTTAACCATCTGGCCTCTGTTTCAGCCCAAAACACAAACAGATTACATAATATGTGCACATCTGTGCATAAAAACTAAAAAAAAATAAAAAACTAACCTTGGTTGCCATCTTTTCCTGTGGCTCCCGGAGAAGTTCCCCGTGTACCTCCCCTTCAGGAAAGTACCATCAAGGGCCAACAAAGGGCGGCAGTAGTTAAAACCTTTGATACATGCATCAAATGCAACAAATATTCTCCGAAAACAATGAGTTGTCTCACAATACTCAACATCAATGACGCTTCCTGGGTTTTTCTCCTTTGCTACATCAGCATACCACCTAAGCTGGTCAAAAGACAATGCGTAATCTCCATACAACTCCTCACTGGCCTTCTCAACGCCAAGCCAAGCATGATTGTAACTGATTTTACTCCCATAATACTTCTCAAAAAACTTCACAGCTTGTATCGGTGCATACAATTTTTTACTACGAACTTCCTCCCTAATCTCTTGCGCAACTAACTTTGAACTCATTCGAGGATTCTTGGAACTAGCAAAAACACCAACACAATTGTGTTCTTTCACAAACTCTCTAATACGAAAAAAGCCATTTGCTCTATTCAATGTTGCATGAATAAACCATTTACAACCCAGATTCCCCTTCTTTGAACACACATTTGTTACCCTAGTCTTGTCATTCTTCAAAAAATATACCACTAAACCAACTTCAATAGCAAACTTTGCCAAACAACTCCTAAAGTCTTCTACTCCACCTCTAAACTCTTGTCCGACATGAGTAATCAACTTAGCCCAGCCAGAAGAAAGACGAACAGTCTTATGGTGTGGACAAAATTTTTCAAATGGATCGTCTTCCACTCCATGTACAATACTACTTTCAGCACTTTCCAATTCACCACATTCAACTGAACAAGAAGAGAGCACTTCAACATCTACATCCACACAACTAACACCATATGCCCCGGCCAACACAAACATATTAGCAAAATCAACATCATTATCTAAGTGACAATTATGGTGATCAGACACGGCATATAACAGCTGAAATCTCTTCAATTCCAAATCTTGCCACTTCTCACAAATACTTTGCACCAGATCATCAAATCGAAAATCTCTCGTCACAGTAAGAACAACTGTAAATGATCCATACTTGCAAAGAAGAATCATACTAGCTTCCATTCCCAAAAGTAAACAAAATTTCACTACAAAAATGAAAACAACAGTACCATTACCTCAAATGAAATAAAAACAAACCAAATGATAACAGCAGCAGATAACATAATCTACATTAACCTGCATTACAACAGTAATGAAAACAACAGTATAAATCTACATCAATCTGCATTATATTCCAAACAAAACAACAGTAGATTACATAATCTACATTAATCTGCATTATATTCCAAACAAAACAACAGTACATTGCATAATATGTCTCAAGAATAAAGAAAAAAAAAAACCTAATCGATGTTAATGCATTTATATTCCAAAAAAGACAACAAGATGATTGTGTAATCTGCCTCAACATACATGATCTTCTTCCCCAAAAAAAACGACAGTACATAATGCATAAAAACAGCATCTAAACCTAAAAATCTAGAAACAATAATATGCTAAGATCACTAGTACGATCCAAAAACAACAACAGTACAAGAGAGAGAGAGAGAGAGAGAGAGAGAGAGAGAGAGAGAGAGAAATACCTATCGTTTTCAACCACAAACCACAGAGATGGACAGAGATCGCCGGAGGACAGAGATCGCGAGGACAAAACAGATATGAACACACCAAAAAACGCTAACAAATAGAACGCGAGCACAGAGATGGCCGGAGAATATCGCAAGAAAAGAAAACCGAACAGAGATCGCCGGAGATTATCGCCGCAGAGTAAAGATGCGGTCACCGGAAATCACAACGAGAGAGAAAGAGAGAGACGGCAGAAGAGAGACGGCGAGCGACGTAGCTTTGATCGATTTTGAAATTAACGTATTTTTATAGCCGATATCCTCAGGGCAATTTAGTCCAAATAATTATTTCCAAACCAATGAATTCGGCCCATTAAATAAAACTAAGCTGGACTTTTGGCCCATTTAGCTACTAAATCAGGCCTTAATACCAATTTTCTGATAAATAAATTCTATGCCTATAAGACAGATACAGAAACAATAACCGGTAAAATCGTAACGCTGCAGTTTTGTCTTCGGTCTCTTCTCTTGAGCTCTCTCTCTCTCTCTCTCTCTCTGCTTCCAATGGCTGTGGAAAAGAGATCCGAATCGATCTTCCTCATTCTATTCCTCTTCTGTTTCTCTCTCCTCTCTCCAGCACTCGCGATCACTCCCGGGTACGCACCTATTCCTCTCTTCTTTTTACTTTTTACTTTCACCTCTAACCCTAAATCTCTCTCTCTCTCTCTCTCTCTCTCTCTCTATATATATATATATATATATATATATGTATATGTATATGTATATGTATATGTATGCGCTAACAAACAGTGGGAAAAGGAAATCAATTAGAATTCAGGGTTCTAGGTTTGTTAACCGTTTGGCAGTTGAGAAAACTGAGAGGAAGTGGGAAAGAAACCCTAACAGAGAATTGGATCTTAGTAGAGTACTTTGATGGCATGAAGTTTTACTGATTTGACTCCTCTTTGCCAGGAGTGATGATGGTTATACAATAAATGGTCGAGTGAAGATTCCAAGTATGCTGCTTTTTTTCTTTGTTAATTTTCTATTTCCGTTAAATTTTCCTTCAATTTCACTGAGTTTTGGTTCTTTTCGAATCGTGTGAGATTTGTTTTTTATTTGAGAAATGGATTGTGTATCTGGTTAGTGTGTGATGCAATGAGGTACTCTAAGTCATTTTGGTTGTATGCTGATGCTATTTGAATCATAATAGTTGCTGCTGTTCATTAAGATATAACCTTGGATGTTTTGTAATTGTATATGTGTTGTCAAAGTACAATATGAGGATGTGTTTTCTTGTGCATTGACCTGGTGAGGTTGTTTGATTGCCCAGATTAGACATGGGATTTGACAATTGAGTGGATGCCATTTCCAGCGTTTGATTGCAACCAAGTTGCAACATTTAGAGAAGGATAAGATACACATTGGACTACTAATTCCAAAACATGAGCTATGCATTACCATGGGATATGTGGTATTACTATAGTAGTCATCCCCTCACTATACACCAACAAATCGAAAATGGCTTCGAGACATACAGTTGTATTAGAATGCAATCTCGTTATTCTTCTTTTGAAGTTGAATGCTGGTTTCTGGACAATATGTATGATTATGAGGTGAGTGTGTAAATATTGTCTTCTGTCATTCTCCCACCTTTAGGCTTCAACACCTATGGTTAATGATGTTGATGTGGAGGTAGAATCTTCTTGAGTGAGGGGAATGGTTTTCAACTCTTGCTTTGTTGATTGTTGGGTCATGGGTGCTCATGTTGCTTGTGTTCTCTTGATACCAGAAAATGGCCGAAGTAATGGTGTCAATAACGCCGTTGATCTGATCGAAGCTTTAATATCAATCTTGTTATGATTCCAGACTTCTTTCAAATCGGAAGAAGGAATAAGCCAAAGAAAAAATGCTAGTTCCTTACCAAAGTATAGAATGTGATATTTGATAAAGAGAGGAATGAATGAGAAAGAAGATTTCAGATGCATTTGTATATTATTGCCAAGAGGAAGAGCAAGAGGCCTAACACGATTCATGTTCTTTGCCAATTCAGAGACTGAATTAACACTAATGCCACTTTAAAAGAATAACAAACACTTCTACGATGGTGGGTCATGCAGGATGTGACACCATCCATGTAACATCCCCCTATTGTCCCCCATCGGTGGGTTATGAGGAAATGGAATAGTTTATAACGAACCCAAGCAGTAACTGTATAACTTAAAGCTAACCTTTTGAGCCACGTGGGTAGGCTAAGAGTAAGCCTCATCATTTGGCCCGTTGGCCCAGGCCCGCCCGAAGCCCGCAAGGCCGTCGGGCTTTACCCGAGCCTTGGCGGGCTAGCCCAGCCCGACTTTTCCAAGAGCCGGGCTTGGGCCTACAAATTTTAGCTACAACCCGTCTGTTGCCCGCCCGATAGCCCAGCCCGAGATTCTAGCCTGCCCGTAGCCCGGTACACTTGTAATGCATTATTGCACGGTTAATGTACATAAGATATAATATATATTGTACTAAAAAAAGATATAATACAAATGTACCAAAAAAATAATAATAATACACAGTTGGACATATGTGTGTAACTATGTGTAAATATCTCACTGTAAAGTTCTAATAAAAAACTAAACATATGCATTAAAATTTTGAAAAGGTTTGAGCATATGCATTGATTGACCATTCATTTGTCGCATGGGTAATTGACAACTGTTCATAGTGTATTGTTGTTACAACATATGGTAGGCTAGACAAGGTTCAGTTGTAATAAAAAAAAAAGGCTCCAAAAGGTTCAACTATAACAAAAATAAAAAATAAAAAAGGGCATTTGGCTCGCCCAAATAGGCCAGCCAGCCCGCCCAAATATTGGCCCACATGCCCGCCCAACAAGGATAAGCCCGTGGGTAGGCCTGGGCTTCAACTTTTAAGAGATAGCCCGGCCCGCTAAAAAGAAAAAGCCCGCATAGCCTGGCCCGGCCCGATGATGACCCTTAGCTAAGAGTTAGCAAGTCAACTAGGGCAGGTCGTTACAGGTGGTATCAGAGCACAACCCCGGTCTGCATGGTGGGGCCACCTCTAGAGTTTGCACGAGTCACCTCTTGAATCCCGGAGTTGGAGCAAAGTGCTATGCAGAACTAAGTGCTACACTATGGTGACCGGGGGAAGGTTATTGGGCCAATGCAACGGGGATGTTGCATAACAAATTGGAGATTGCAATATCCCCCTATTGTCCCACATCGGTGGGTTACAAGGAAATTGAATAGTATATAACAAACCCCAAGCAGCTACTGTATAACTTTAGGTTAAACTTTTGAGCCACATGATTAGGCTAAGAGTTAGTAGGTCAGCTGGGATGGGAGGTTACAATCCAACATCACTCTCATTGTGTGCATCTCTATACCTTCTGGACGCAGCTGGAAACCATGAGTTAAAATCTTTTAAACTCGAACATGTTTTAGGCAGTTGGTGAAAACATACATTGCTGATAACTTGAAATCCTAAGTTAAAAGGAAAATACTAATAAAAATTCATACTTGTTGAAAGAAAATCCTATTATCCGGAGAGAGAAAGGGAGAAGATAGGGAGGGGGAAGAGCAACCAGTAGCCACAGGCTGTTCTTCTGATCCCTCATTCCTTAAAGAGAGGGAAGAGTGGGGTTATTATTGGAGCAAAACCAACCCTTTCCTTCCTTGGTGTCTCAGTCCCGTTAGCTTCTCCTAAAGATTATGTGCATTGTTCACAACATTTTCAACCCTCACACATAAGTGAAACAACAACAAAAAAAAATAATTTAACTCAACCCAAAAAATAAAATAACAAACAAAAAAATATCGGTGGCATTTCTAATTCTTGGTTCAACTAAAAAAAAAAGATAGGATGGACTTCAACTACCAAAGGGTTATAAAGCTTAGGCGTCTTACCCGGTGGAAATTACTAAATAGAGTCATTCCTAAGCTACATCTCTTTTGGCTAACTTAATGGCAATGGAGCTTAAATGGTTTCCTAGATTGTCCACTTGGAGACAGATGAATTAGCTAAATGGGGCAGCAGCAGCACCTCTAGAATTTTGGAGATTTTCACTTTTTAGTTTGTTGATGTTGTATGTAAGCAATTTATAGTAGACATAACGAGTATATGTGAAATAAAAAGATATCTATTGGATCCAAAATCCTTTCTCATGCTATTTGTGTTCTATTCTCCTGATGATTAATCATTTTGCTTGGTAGGTCTTGGTGCAAAGGGATTACTCCTTCCGGGAAAACTATCAAACATTAAGGTCATCCTTAATGGCGGCCAGAGGGTCACATTCCTCAAGCCTGATGGATATTTTTCATTGTATCCTATGAGCTTCATTCCATGCATAGAGATCTGGTCCATTCTTTTTTCTTTCTTTTTGACATATCTTGCTTGCATACTACATCTCTGCAATCTTGGTTCTTTATGTCTCACGAACTTGTTATGAAGTTCAATGGCTTAATTTGTGCTTCTTTGCTTGTTTATTGTCATCAGTGTTCTAAAATCTTATTTAAACTCTGAACTTTTGGATTTGAAAGCTTCATTCGTGGTTTCCCATTTATCGGGGAGGTTCTGGAAATCGGGCCTGGATTTGATGAAGCAGGATGATGATGCTCTGTCATCTTGCTGGTAAAATTTTCTTGTCCTGGATCTATTTGGGAAATTAAGCTTAGGTCTTGGAGTGAAATGAAATAAAAGATTCAAGGCATAATATTGAGAATCCTCATAATATCTGGATGAAACTGAGCATGTATTTGCTGCGCCAATTGGGACTTGGGAGCATGTCTCAGAGTGTGGGCTATCTGAATGTCGTAAATGGTATTGATGCAACTGTTATGTTCTTAAACCTGATACATAATGCGTTGCTTTTTTGTTAGATAAAAGAAAAGGTCAACCAATTGATGTTTGACTATGAAACCTGTAAATTTGTCCGAGAAATACAATTGAGAAATTATAACCTTTATACTACTTATTGTTCATATATGGTGTCACTAAATCATTTGTTAGGCTCAAGTGTTACTCCTTAACCTTCATGCTCAAAGCCATAATGTCCCAGCGGGTACACATCTGATTGAAGTGGCTGCACTTGGTTATTTCTTTTCTCCAGTGAGTTTCTCCTTAAACTTTCTGCAATTGGTTATTTCTTTGTCTTTAAATTCTTTTTTGCTAGATAGAGCAGAATGGAGAAAACGGATTCATATAGCCGCCCCAATTGGTTGAAACACATGGCTTAGTCTCGTTGGGCTTAGGACTATGAGTTTGCTATATTTCACATAGTTCTGTTCTTTCTTCTTTTCATAACTATCCAGGTTCGTGTTGATGTCAGTGCCAGAAACCCTGGCAAGGTTCAGGCAGCACTCACAGAGAACAGGAGGGGTCTGACTGAGTTGGTTTTGGAGCCTTTGAGGGAGGAACAATATTATGAGGTAGAGCTTAAGTTTATGAGCCACATTTCGTCTTTTGCTACCGTTGTTGTACAATTTAGAAACAATTGGTTACGTAACTTCTGTTCCTTTTCTTCTTTTGTTTCAGATAAGGGAACCCTTCAACATAATGTCTCTTTTGAAGAGCCCAATGGGTTTGATGGTGGGATTCATGGTGATTGTGATGTTCCTAATGCCAAAACTTGTAGAAAATATGGGTATGTACTCTACACATAGTTTTTTGATCTCTCACTGACTTGTCTTGGATAGGCATGTGTTTTTACTTAGTTGAAATATTTTCTGATCATAGTGATACCCAGATGTTGAATGAAAGAAGCTTGGTAATGTGCACATAAATCAAAATGATTCTTGGGTCTGTCATCTCTTATACCTTTTGGCTTTGATTTGAGGACATGATTCCGTAGCAAACTCGACGGTATAGGGGGACCACTGTTTCAGTGGTATTTTGTGAGCAACCACTTTGTGCATTTATTGCCAAAGGTTAGGTCTGTCTCAAATCCATCTGTTTCAGTGGTATTCTGGAAGTAGCCACTTTGTGCATTTATTGCCAAAGGTTAGGTCTGTCTCCTATCCATCCCCCGCCCATACCCCCAATTATTGGGGACTAAATGGGTTATGTTATTGTTGTTGTTGTTGTAGTAGTGATACCCAGATGGTGAATCTCTCTTTTTTATGGACTGCAGTGGAAACACAATTTCTAAAATACATCATATTTGAAGATGCCTTGATTTTAATTGGCCAAACGTTCCAAGAGCTTTTCCTTTGAGTTGAACTATATTTTCTCATTTAATATATATATATATATATATATATATATATATATATATATAGCCCACGGTTCTAGTCCACACCTCCCGGAAAAAAGAAAAAAAATGTTTTTTTTGTGTTGCAAATTATTTTTGGAAAATCCGATCCGTCCAATGTGTTCAGAAGGTGTTTTCAAGGGTCTACACGGGAAATCTTCAAAAAAAAATAGCGGGAAATGCCAAAATAGCGAGAGAGAGAGAGACGCCAAATAGCGGTACAATATTAGACAAGTCACAAGCTTGTCTTTTGTTCTATTTCTCGTTGTCCTAACACCTCTTGAACACTACTTTTGCAATATTGACCTTGGGTCTTTGCATAGAGTACTTTGCTTAATAACAGGTCTATTTTTATTTATTTCATGAATAACTTCAATCATCAATGGAATTCTTTGTTTCATGACAAGATGCTAGACTTCATACTCTATTTTTTGAAATCAACCAAATGCAGAAAGCATTTGTACCCTATGTCGCACTTGATGATTCCCGAGGCCAGACACTTGAATAGTTCTCTGAGGCTGACAAGTATTTTATGCCATGACTCTCTTGTTGCTTCCTTGGGTATTTCAAGTATCTGACACAATATTTTTTGTGAAGTTTGAGGAAGCAACGGATTCAGTTCTGGCTGTGGGCGTGCCTCTAATTTGTTTGTAGTAAACAATGGTTGTTCAATCCTTATAAATGTCAGCGCATCTAAAACCTAGCAACTAGTTGACTACAGCAAAATACTATCAGTAGTGATTCATGTGATTAGCTTTCGTATTTCATCCTCAACAAGCCTTTTTCTGTTGATTTGCGAATTCACCGACCCACATATTATCCAAGCTGCATTTTGGAAACCGTGATTTCTTTCATATTTAATTTGTCATTTCATCTTTTTCCTTCTACTGCTAATACTAGTTTGTTTCTGTGGATTCAGATCCTGAAGAGATGAAGCGAGCACAGGAAGAGATGAGGAACCAAGGAGTTCCATCTCTCACAAACTTCTTGCCTGGAGCTTCGAGGAGTTAAGGGAGAGAAACCAATGCCCTCCAATTCTTAGAGAGTTGTTACAGAAATCTGGTTGAAGGCCGGTAGGGGCCCAGCAGACAGGCTGTGACTATCAAAATTTCTTACCCAGGCTGTGTATCCTATTGTATCGTAGTCAACTTTAGTTCAATCCCTGGGACTACAACTGATTTTTAGGAAAAGCCAGTGTATCGTACGTTTTGTTTTCGTTTAGTATTACTTCTTGACTCTTCAGTTATGTTATCCAATACGGAGTACTCGTGTTCAGTTGAAAATGAAATTATGTATTTGTTCTTAAGATTTGGTTTCTGGTCATTCCACTTCAGATACAGTATGGTTGTGTAATTGTGTTTCTTGGTTTAGAGAATTTGAAGAAGAATTGCAAAATAAGTAGGGCGAAGGAAGTTAGGAAGGAATTGCAAAATAAGTAGTCTGAGTGGATTGGTGGTTCCGTCGTCCACTGTTGTACAATTTTGTGGCTTTTGTTGTACTTTTTTTTTTGTTTTTTGTACTCTTTTCTCCCTTTAGGCTTATGGACCATGTAACTTGTACTTGATTTCTATCAATATAAGTTGCACTATTACTTATTTGATCAGTGAGTGTTACAGAATTCTCAGAAATCATGGAAAAAGGCTTGAGGTAGGGGCCAGGCCTGCTGTAATTGTAATTGGTCAGGAAATTGTAAGTGGATTGGTTGTCGGAGGCGGTTCATCGGAAATATCCTTCTGCCAAAAATTGCTGACCACCGTTAAGAGTCGCGGGGTTGGCGATGGTGGCGCTGTTGATGAGGGAGTGGAGCAGGATTTGTACGTGGTGGGGTCAAATATTAATAGTAATTAAAAATTTGATCCAGTTTGCGAATATTTAAGGGGAGAAAAAAGAATTTTCATAGAACTACAGAGGCATGTTTTGCTATAACGTGGAGAAAAAAGAAGAATGATACTAGTACTTACTAGTTATTCTATGTGATTTTTTTAGGAGTGGCTTCTCATTTTTAGCCAATGTGGCTTTTAGCCAAGTTGTTTCCCCAAAAAGCCCCAACTTGGCTTTTCATTTGTCTTTATTCAAAAATATTTTGCATTTTTTAGTTTTGCGCCAATTTTTTTGTAGATTATTGATTTTTCTCGACGAAAGAAATCCAAAAATATGAAATTATGATCAAAAACAAATTTTATTATCCAAGACTTAGACCCTTTTAGCCTAGACTTCAGGGCTTTTTTTGATAATAACAAAAAAAATTGGACTCCGGTCATAATTTCATACTTTTTCTATTCTTTTGACTAAAAGCCAGTGCTTTCACCTTGGATGAAAATGAGAGAGACCTTTTCAATCTCAGTGGGGTCAAGTTTTACTCCTCCCTTCCGCGGTCCGCCCGGACTAGAGTATAGAAAGGAGAGAGGTCGTAAGGGTTGCAATCGAGCCGAGCTTTCTAGTGTTCAAGCTCGGCTCATTTGCTTAACGAGCCTAAAATTTGAGCTCGAATTCGGCTCGGTCATAAACGAGCTGAACCCTAAACGAGCCGAGCCGAACTAATTTACATAACAAGCCTCTTTAAATGAACCGAAATTATGCCGAGAGCTCAAGCTCGGCTCAGTCGTAAATGAGCCGAGCCCTAAACGAGCCAAGCCAAACTAATTTACATAACGGACCTCTTTAAACGAGTTGAGCTCGGCTCGTTTATTAAACAAACCTAAAACTCAATGTCAAGCTCGGTTCGATTAGTAAACGAGTCAAGGAGTCTCATTTGTAGCCCTAAGTGAGGGTAATTTTGTTCAATGAAGCTCAAGATTATATATATATACACAACAAGGATCCGGTCAGGACTCCCCGACCTATCTTAGGTCCGGACCTCCCACTTCCCGGCCATTTGGCCGGGATCCGAACCGTTGGATGTTTTTAAAATACAGTTTTATCAAAAAATGCTCGGATGAAGTCCTTCCTGGTAATTTTTTTTTGCCCATTTCTTGCATGGAACGTTAAAAACACATTTTTAAAACATCCAACGGTTCGGATCCCGGCCAAATGACCGGGAAGTGAAAATTCCGGACCTAAGATAGGTCCGGGAGTCCTGACCGGAACCGGATTCTATATATATATATTTTGTTCAATGAAGTTCAAGATTATTGGAAGTTTATCATATATATATATATTAATTTTTTTCCTTGATCAATTTTTTTTGTTATATTTTAGTTTCGTGTCATTTTCATAGATTATTAGTTTATCTTCATGAAAGGAATTTAAAAAGTAATACTGATCAAAATCTTAAAAAAGATCACTAAAGATAAAAAAAAAAATCCAAAGCAGATAGATTTTTTCTGGGATTATTTTTATTTACAAAAAATTTAGTTTAGTTAATCATGTTTTACTTTTTAGAGATGAACCAATAATGCACTAGTTTTGTCTTTATTTACTTTAATTTTAGGTTAGGTAATAATAATTTACTGTTTAGAGATGAACCACTAATCTATCAAAATTAACTTAAAACTATTACATTTGGAAAAAAAATTGAATAAAAAAATTGTCTGAATTATTTACTCAAAACTCTTTAAACACGAGTAAATTTTTCCGTGAATTATTGAAGGATAAATATATATTTTAATCAAAGAACTAACATTATTGAATTTTAAATTGTTTTCTTCGTGACTTATTGAAGAATTCTTGTTTCGGTAAACAAGAAAAATAGGAGCAAATGCGAGAACTGTTTTCTTTTCTTTTCCCTTTTTTTTTTCTCACCATTATATTGGTGCGGCGGATCCCAACCGTTCATTCTGAGATTCAACGGGTTGGAACGTTATGCACTCTCTCTGCTCTTTAAATGCATTTCAAATGGAAAAAAAAGAAGGCAAAGCCTCCAATGGTGAAACAAGAAAAATAGGAGCAAATACAGGAAGTGTTTTCTTTTCCTTTTTTTCATTTCATCGTTATACTACTTGACAACGGAGTTTTATGAGATTAATTATATGTTTTCTCGTAAGAAGTATCGAGTCAGTCTTTGCATTTCTCGAGGCGTCTTTAATTTCTTTAGGAATATTTTTATGATTTTTTTTAAGTTCCTTAGTGTCTTTTAGTTTTTTTTTTTTAAGATTCAAACACATTTTCCAACTATTCTATGGTCAAGTCTTAGTTAGCATTTATTTATTGTCTTTGAAATGTTAGTTGTTTTCTTTTTCTATGCTTGGAGGAATGTTCTGAGTAATCTATTTAAACCTGTGTGGTGAATGAATAGAGATAGAGTGTGTGTTTGAGTTAAAGCCTTTGGCTTGTTCAAAAGTTTATCTTCTTGTTATCGTTTCTGTATCTTTAGGAGGATTTCTTAGAGTGGTGAGCGACCCCTACGCCCTGTATGCCATTTTTAGACACCTCGGGTGGTGATAATCTGTATCCCGTTGGCGTTTCTATTTGGGTGGTGAGCAACTATCCCTTATCCTTTTATCTCTTTTTACTTTTTTTTCCATCCTATCTACAAAACCGGCATCAGTTTGGTATCAGAACTTAGGCTCGTTTCCTAATTCATTATTAAATGGCGTTCGAAGATAATGTGTTGGATGGAATTTTTTTCTATGAAGATTCAATAAGCTCACAAACAGAAGTTGATTGGAGTTTGCCTCCATTGTATGACGAGTATGATGAAGATGGATTCCTAATTATCCGCAAATGTCAGAATTTTATTTTCCTCGAAATTGAGTAATGCAATTCTAGTATAAATGTTGATTTTTTGCAATGGAGGTAATTTTGTTGCCAAACAGTTTGTTACCACACCAAATTTGAAAATAAAACATCATTCTAAGCTTTACATCAGGGGCTGGTTTAAAAAGGATAATGAGCTAAAGGTCACTACTAGGTGTCTTGTTCGTTTTCTCCATTGGAAGAGATTACCATGGCAAAATCTAGCATGATGTTCATCCTTTAACAACCTGGCATTTCATTTTTGGCCAACCTTGGCAGTGGGATAAGAACCTTGTTTATTAAGTTTGCGAAAGTTTTGAATTAAAGGTGGATGGTCAACCTTTCAGTTTGTCTCAAAAAATAAAGAATCTGAAGTGGGAGAAGTTTTCAACTATCATGAAGGAAGGAATTGCTACATTGGAGAAACGCCCACGCAAAAGAAAGAAGAAAAAAATGCAAACCAAGTTGCAAAGTTCCGGCAAAGGCATCGGCGAAGATTCGAGGGCGAATCTTTTCCAACAAAGGGAGATTGACAACGGAGTTTTATGAGATTAATTATTTGTTTTCTTGTAAGAAGTATCGAGTCAGTCTTTGCGTTTCTCGTGGCGTCTTTAATTTCTTTAGGAATATTTTTATGATTCTTTTTAAGTTCCTTAGTGTCTTTTAGTTTTTTTTAAGAGTCAAAGACATTTTCCAACTAGTCTATGGTCAAGTCTTAGTTAGCATTTATTTATTGTCTTGAAAATGTTAGTTGTTTTTTTTTTTCTATGCTTGGAGGGATGTTCCAAGTAATCTATTTAAACCTATGTGGTGAATGAGTAGAGATAGAGTGTGTGTTTGAGTTAAAGCCTTTGACTTGTTAAGAAGTTTATCTTCTTATTATCGTTTCTGTATCTCTAAGAGGATTCCTTAGAGTGGTGAGCGACTCCTACGCCCTATATCCCCTTTTTAGACACCTCGGGTGGTGATAATCTGTATCCCGTTGACGTTTCTATTTCGGTGGTGAACTACTATCCCTTATCCTTTTATCCCTTTTTTACTTTTCTTCCATCCTAACCACAAAACCCACCATCATTATCTTTGCGGTGATCTCGGTAGATCTATTCGAGATTCAATAGGCTTGGGCGGTGTCTTTCTCTTTCTCTTCTTTAAATACATTTCAGATGAACCAAAAAAAAAAAAAAAGAGCACCGCCTCCAGCGATTGGATTTTGGAATGGACGGCCGAGATTCAACGTGTGCAAAATCCCGTTTGCGGGCAGTCAGTAAAAAAGTTATTCTCTTTTGTTTTTCTTGCGAAGTTGGGCACCACGATCATTTCCCAAAATTATAGGTATAATGGATTAATAACTTGTACGTTAACTTGCGAAGTTGGGCACCCCGATCTTCGATGGCGGCTCGGCAGATTCAGAGGCGATTACTCTCTCTCTCTTCCACTAAACGGCCTCAAACCTCCTATCTCTACAACGGTAATCTCTCTCTCTCTCTCTCTCTCTCTCTCTCTCTCTCTCTCTCTCTCTCTCTCTCTCTCTCACACACACACACACACACACACACACATATTTGACCTAGTGGGTCGCGAAAAGACATTTATCGAACTACACATGCAGAATCCGAATCTTGAAGAGATCAATTCTGTGTTAGTATCTTGCTGATACTAATTATTAACTCTATAACGTAGATGTGGAGATACGGAAATTAGTAAATTTTGATTAGAGCACCTTACATGGACGTGGTTAGTTCTTCAAGATACAGTAACTGTTTTACCAAATCTAGCACCATATTTTCTGAAACACCATTTCTTTCAGTTAGTGAAACACCATTTCTTTCGGGAATTTAGGAGTCTTTGCACTACTCTTTTGTAGTCTTTTCGATTAATTTGAAAAAGGTTTTCTAGTGGAAGACAAGATGTTTGGATTAAAGTGTATTTTTTTACTCAAAGGATGTGTATTTTGGGCTCCTCAAAAAGACCAAAAAGACTAATAATTTTATCCCGAAGGGTTTGGATTTGGACTCCTCAAAAGTACCAAAAAGACTCTAAAATGTTTCGTAAAGAGTCAGGAAAATAAGATGAAACTAGATAAAAATTGGAAGATTCCATAAGAAAAAGACGTAATGGTAAGTGTTTTCCCCCTTTTCCATAGCGTAGGTATCGCCAATGTTTAGATTGAAATGATCTCATGTTATGGATTCCCAAACAACCGCCCCACAAGAATAATTGGTTAATTACAATCCTGGTTGAGGTAGCCTGGAGGGATTTTCACGCAAGTATGGTTATGACCTCTAGGTCTCCGCTTCTTGAGGCACTGATCACATACAAGGTTGCCACTTGAACGTACCCCTTGAGGTTAGAAAATATATCATCATTTGTTAGGTTGAAATGTTCTATGGGAATTATGTTCCAAAATTGGTATCATGCGAGAGAAAACCAGAACATCGTACATCCTCAAGGCCATTTTGGTCACAAAATTTATAAAAATGTCATTTATTATATCTTTTTGCATTAAGTCAATTTCAGCCTTTCATTAGTAATCAATTTAACATTGTGCATGAAATGACTCAAAACTCTTTTACTATCATGACCCTGTGGTAATGAGAATAGCAGTTACGTCACTGCTATGGTAGTATGGAATTGAGATGCTTAGTGTGCAGTGTACAGTATTTTGACTGCACTGGAGGATACCCAGGCTAAACCATATTCCAACTTGGACGATACGCCCTTCGTATCCTATGATTTCTGTTCAATTCCGATACGTTGAACGATACATATAGTTTTGCTAATGATTCGCTACGAATCGTACAATACGTCTCGCGTATCGTACGATTTCGACAACACTGATTCCAAGTACACAAATGATCCCTTTCAGTATTGAGAGAATTTGAAAATTCTTTTTCACAGAATTTGTATTGAGCAACTTCAGGGATGTGTAGTGTCCTTATAAAGCTCAGCTTGTTTATGTGATCTAGTTCTAGGTTTCATAGGCAATAAACCCCTGCATTTATGAAGTAAATTTATACCTTGCCATCATCATCTATGTCCTTATAAAGGTAGCTTATGGACTCAATTGGCTGGCCCCTGTGTCATATGTCATTGAAGATTCTGTTTGCTGGTCAACGTTTTCACCATGTAGTACATAAAGTCGCTTCAGGAGTTTGTCTGAATTTATTTGATCAAGCATGAATTTGTTTCACCAAGCACTCTAATCTCATGCTATTGCAATATCACTTTTGAAAAGGAGTAAATCTCCTTGTCTGCGTGCGTTATCACATTGGGGATCTCCTGGAGGCATGGACATTGTCTGTATCTGGGTATGAGGGTGACTCCCAAGTGTTGTGTATGATTTTTGTAGCTTTTGATCTGTATATTTCGCTTAGTAAATCTTGTATATATGGCGATAGTAAATGTGAATGTACAGCCTTAGTTATAATCTATGCCAGTTCTGTACAGGCAGGTCATCCCTGGGCTTGGTTGATTACCATCTTAAGTTGAATTCAGGTTACTTATGATTGGATGTAGGCCATTGATTTTAGTAACTAGTAGCAGAATGATAGAAGTTGAAGTATTTGGTTAACGGATTTGGCTGTTTTAACTTTTGCATATCCTAGTGATGTAGATATGTTTGCAATGGCAGAAAACTGCCATCTTAATTGTTTTTTTACCAACCTTCAAGTGTCCTCACCCCTTCATGCTTCCTTTCTACCTGTGCGACAAAGACCGCTCTTACCTTTTGCCAGCTTTGGATTCAATAGTTAATTCTGCTGGAGTTCTGAACAGGGATAAATGATTCTAAGGTTTTTTTTATGGCTAAGAGTTTAAGTTGTTAAATGCTGTTTAGTTATCATCTATTGGTGCCATTTCCTCTGGTCATTTCTACTCTTAGTTGTCTTATTTTAATTTAAAAAATTACAAATAGTGTATGAAGGCTCAAGAAACTTTGATATGCAGAAGCAGCATAACTGGAAGGTTTTGAACTTTGAAGATATCACAAAATTGTGTGTTTACATTTGATAACCCAGACTGTTCCATAATTACTGGAATATGTATTGGACATAGACACCTCTAGGGCATGTCGGGATACTTATGGGACAGAATCCTTGGCATATCATTTGGTTTGTTGGACACGATATAGACATGGCTCGGACACCTATTTAGTGTTCCTACCTCGTTTTGTTAGAAACAAGACATGAATATTGCATGTCTAACTTAGTTCTGAACTAAGATGCTGTGGCTTTCCAAAAGGTGATTCCCAAATCTGTGGATCTTGTTATTGGCGTTGATTTCTTTTTAAATTTTCTTTTTGGGTCCCAGTAAGTGCTGGGCCAATCTTATTGCTTCGCTTTCCTGAACCTCCCAATCTGATTTTTCTTGGGATGCACAAGCATATTTATGTAGTGGTTTGTTAAATATTTAAGAATTGATGCTGACATTGAAAAGCCGGAATATGGCAACAATTATTTTTATAAATAATCTTAGATGAGCTTGTTTTCTCCTTTGGAAGTTCTTGTATAGCTTGGAAATTTGATGTTACAAAATCTATAGCTGGACGAAGTTAAATTTCAAACAGGTTGACTTACCAGTTTATCATTATTCATTTCCTATTGAAGTGGGAAACATGGGTTTACTGTACTACATTTGGCAGCTTATGTCAACTAAAGAGTAAAGCAATATGAATCAAACTATTTAGCTTCTAATCTCCATTTTTATGCATCATGCATGCATGTAAAATTTTTAGCTCAAGGGAATGCTCTGAACTTCTTTAATTCTCTTCGAGAACCTATCCAATATATCCAGTATCAGAAGTTTGAAACACCACCCCCATATCCTAAGTTTAGGTTTTAACATTGATGCCTACACGTAGATGCATTTAAAAATTAAAATCCTTATTGGTTGATAAAAGCCTTTTTGGATTCGCAGTTAGTGGCTCCTCGTAGGATGGTAAAGCCACTGTTCATTAGTGCTAAATGAATCTCTCTCTCTCTCTCTCTCTCTCTCTCTCTCTCTCTCTCCTGTTTTCTTTTGGATGACTGAATCTGTTGCTTGCAGGACACTCGTGGCAATTTCTTTCGTCTGCAAATTCTTTCTTCAGCGGAGATGAAATATGCAGAAGAAGAATACAGACGTCGCCTCAACCAAGTGAGCCGGCTAGTGAAGATGTGGAAACCCCAGAAGCTTCCAGGTTGAGACCTGATTCTGACTCGTCGAAGTGTCTCTCAAACCCGCCCAATGATTCTAATTCTGCTGTTAAATTCAATGCCACCTCCAACTTAAAGGTTTCCTCCCGGCACGATCTTGCCATGATATTTACTTGCAAGGTCTGTGAAACCAGATCCATCAAGACAGTTTGTCGCGAATCGTATGAGAAAGGTGTGGTAGTGGCACGGTGCAGTGGGTGCAATAACCTACACCTAATTGCAGATCACCTGGGGTGGTTTGGAGAACCAGGGAGCATCGAGGACCTCTTAGCTGCTCGTGGCGAGGAAGTGAAAAGAAGTTCTGTTGATTCTCTGAATTTTACACTAGCAGATTTGGCTGGAACGGAATCCAAAAGATGAGTGGGTAGAATTTGTCAAATTCAGAAAGATGAGTTGAGCTTCTCATCAATCGAACAATTTCGTACTTTTGTTGTCGTCATTTATTCTAAGGCTTTTATGGAAATGGGGCTTTGAGCCAGATTTGTTTTCCCACTTGTTGCTATGACAAAACTGTTAAGAGTAGCCCAGTTGATCTGAGAGTCGTAGATATGCTTATATCTCTATGGTAAAATTCAATTTCCCCGGTGTGTCCAAGTGCTTTTTTGGGGGTTTTTTTGGCCATAGGCCAGGTAACATAATTTTCCTGTACAACCTTCGATCATGTTCTCAATTCTCGCTCAAAAAATGATAGGTACACACCCTCTTAACCACTCCCTACCACACCTTCTCTCACATGTGTGGTGGGGCTCACTCGGTGGGTTCCAGTAGATCTCACCACATATGTGAGAGGGTGTGTACCTATCATTATTCTTCTCACTATGTGTTTCCATTCTCAATCATTGTTCTTGGTGCTTCGCGCGGATTTTTGTTTTAGTTGTTTGAGATGTTTTACGCTCGCTTGGGGTGCAGCCGAGCTGAGCCAAGCTTTGTAGTGTTTGAGCTCGGCTTGTTAACAAGTCTCCTTAAATGAGTCGAGCCTATGCAATCGAGCGGAGCTTTTGCAAGCAGATCCGAGCTTTAGCAAGCTCGTAAATTAAACAAGCCTGAAAATTGAGCTTGAGCTCAGCTCATTTACTTATCGAACCGAACTAAGCCGAGACTTAACGAGCTGAGCCACGAGTTGCTCATGAGCAGCTTGGTTCGTTTGCAGCCCTACGCACAAGTAAGTCTACACAACAGGCTTGAGCAATGCCTCGGGTAATAGTACCACCTAGTAGTTTTTCTCCTTGCAAACAAATTACAGTGAGTGGCAAAGCGATAATACAAGGTGTTTTTGTGTTGATCATCCTTTGGAATTATTTTTCATCTTTATTTAGAAAATTCGCATTTGTCAATTCTGCATCAATATTATTTAGTTCTTCTTGACAAGAGCAATTATAAAAATATATAAAATAAAAAATAAAAAAATGATCCAAAAATTCTGTATGTTATTTTTTGGGGGGGAAATGATTTTCACAGCCAATTTTCTTATAAATGCATCTCTTTTTTTGTCCGGAATTTTTTTTCCCCATTTGAATTGATCGTGCGAGAATAAACATGATCCTGCGGTTGCAATACACTCAGTATATGGGTTCACGATTTTTTTGGTACTAAGGAATTAAGTTAGGCACGGACAATTTTTAGTACCGTACACATTGGTAGTCTTTTGAAGAGGATATTTTTTGCCCCCGTCTTCTCTCTCAATAGATACAAAGTTCAATTGAATTCCAATTCCGCATTTTCCTTACCGTCCATAGTCTTTTGAAGAGGACTTTTTCCTTCTATCTCTAAAAAAAAAAAACTTGATGAGACAGATACGCATATAAATAAATTATTTAGATAGACACTTAAAGTTCAAATTCTATATTTATTGTATATTTTATTAAACACTTTTTATTTATGTACTCATCAATGTTCGCTCAAGATGGTTCAAATTATGAGAGATGAAAGGATTAATCCTGTTTTCTTCATAACACAAAACACAATTGTCAAGGATGGTAGTATAATGGCTCATGGCTTCATTCCTTGGGTGGTTTGGGTGCTCAAAAGGTCAAGGTTGGAGCCATGCAATGATGCCGCCTCAACCTTTACTCGCGTGCAAAGTTCGGCTGTGTTCCACTAGTTATTGGTGGGGCAGTAAAAACTATGGCTCTTTGATCTCCTCCAAATTCCACTGCGGGTCAAAAATTCCTAAGGTCACATTAGGACAGGGCTGCTATGCCTAGTCGGCGTCTCCACCACCAAGGGTGGAGGTATGTGGAGGTGGTTGTGGCACATGCCAGCACCTGATTCCAAATTAAAAAAAATTACTCTTATAGCAATGGAAATTGATTAGGTACTTATCAGTACCCAAACACCTTAAAAATTTTACATAAATGATGAAAACCTTAATGATTGAAAAAAATAAATGGTTTAGATCAAATAAATAACCAAGCTTTTATTCTTTTTGATAGAGATATAAAACCCGAGACAAGACCCGGTTTTATGCTTAACTTTTCTTTCAGTATGTAACTATTTATGTGAACAAACTCTTGGAGGGTTATGCTCAGTCGTTCAAAAAAAGGGTTATGCTAAGTCGTTACCTCCAAGTCCTATAATTAATTGAGGTGCGTGCAAATTAGCTCAAACATCTAGTTATAAAAAATAATAATAAAAGAAACTATGTATGTGGACAACATGCAACAAATGCCAGTCAACTCCTATAGTCCTATCTACTTGTGTACCTCTTTAGCGAAATCCTGTATTTGCCGCTGTCTAGGCTGTTTTCGTTTTTTTAACGTTAAAAATGACAAACGAGTTTTGGAGAATGGTTGAAGGAAATGTGGCAACCAAGCAACCAAAAAGCAAAACACAATAATGAAAAAATGCAAAAAATAGGCCCGAAGCATTGGGGCACGGGTAGGGATGGCAATGGGTCGGTTCGGTTTGGGTATTGCCATATTCGAACCCATTACCCGAAATTAAATGAGTATTCAAAACCGAACGGGAAAGGGAAATTGAAATCATAACTGAATCAATCATGGCTCGGTTCGGTTCGGGTACTCCCGTTAGATTAGAGAACAAAATAAAAACGAAATAACTATGAATGACATTCAAATATGAAAATCAGTTAAACTGTAAATGCCACAAATCTGTCAATTAAAAAGATATGCAGATATGCATCTAGATATTTTAAATGCAAAACGAATATACATCTAAGTATACACAGGCTAAACTTCTACGTATGGAGGATAATTTTGTAATTACAAATATCTGGTTCGGTTCGATTCGAGGAACAGTTCGGTTATCTGATCAAACCAGAACCGAATCGAACCTGTTCGGTTATCTCACATCCCATACCATACCCACATCCACAGGTAATATTTTGGTTATGGTTCAGGGAAAAAAAAACTGGTTATGGTTTGGGACTTTGGGATACCATCGCCCATCGGTTCAATCGAGATTGTCATCCTTAAGCATGGGTACTTATTTGTTATTCAGCAAACTAATGAGGGATAATTTTGCAAATTAAAAGTTTAGAAAAACCTAGTATTTTTTTTGTTGGGCAGAGGGTTTTCGGCTATTACATACAGAAGATTCAGCTGGTCGTAGTCTGTACAGCAGCCATGGGAGGAAAGCGGAAGAAGAGCGAAATGGGAGAGGAGGACGACGGCAATGGCAATGGAAAGAGGAGGTCCGTTGACGCAGACGATGAAAATAACCAGAAGAAGAATGGTAGTAAGGGGCAACAGTTGCTGCCGTCGACGATAAAGAACAAGGAGAAGAGATCCGCCGTCCACGCCAAGCTCAAGCAACAAAAGAAGCTCGAAAAACGCAAGAAGGCCAAGACTCGTGATGCCGTCGAGAAGAGGGCTCTTGAGCTCGGCGAGGAGGTATATATAATACAATATACGATTACCCCTGTATTTTGCAAGCAATTTTATTTGGAGTTCGATTGGATTGTGCCTTGAATTGAAAACTAGGGCTTTGATTGTTTAATTACTGTGTTTATGCAGCCTCCGCCAAAGATGATCCCCCGTACCATTGAGAATACCAGAGAGCTTGACGAAACTATTTGCAAACCTGATGACGAAGAGGTTTTTTCTTGGAGTAATTACTTTTTAATTTTGGTGTGTGTATATGCATTTGTATCCCTTTAGCATCAATTTACTTGTTTTTATGTGCAAGAGTTTGTCATTAAAGATGAGGAATAGATTACTTCCTTTTGTATTCTAACTTGCTAGGTGTTTTGTGTGGAGTGTCGTCTGTATTTCCTAGGTTGCTTAGGTTTCTCATATTATTTCTTTAATATAGTGCGTGGTTAGGGGAGGTTTTCTTCCCTTCGGTTTGCTGTACTCCATTTTGTTGGGTGTGTTTCAATAAAATGTAACTTAACACTAAAAAAAAAAAAAAAACTTTGTAAGTTTTTACTATAGCAGTCATTTGTACAAAATTTTAGCATTGAGGAGTAGATTCAGTAGAATTATTGAACTTGCTCATTGGCTACGGTACGGGTATCAGGTTCTGTTATGTGTCTTAATGTCCGTTTCATTCAATTTGCATCTCAAGGACACAGGAATACACCAAAATATTCAAATTTATCATTATTTTTTGTTTTGTTTTCTCAGACAAATGGTGTTTACAAAGTTCATTGGGGGCATTTCACACATGATATAGGAGTTGCACATATAGTTCATTATTAATTCAAGTTGCATGATATGTGGGTTATGTCCAACTAAATGTGTCCGACACAAATCCACACCCTTTTCCAAATGTCAATTGTCTGACACGGGAATTTTATACATTTGGAGGATCCATGTACATATCTTATGGGATTGCCTTCCATTCTGTGTTCTTTGCAGCTGTTTGCCGGTAATGACGCTGATGAGTTTTCTTCAGTGTTGAAGCGTGAATGCACTCCGAAGATATTAATCACCACTTGCCGTTTTAACTCCACTGTATGTTTTCTTTTCAAATTTCACATTGGTTTGTTGCTTTAGAACCATTCATAGGAATTGTGTTTTTCTCATTTATACTGATGAATTAGGAAAAGAGTAGAAATATGATTGTCTCTTAACTGAGATTCATTTTGCAAGTTTTTCCCCTGACGTGTTTAAGTTGTCTTTGGACCTTATTTTACTTGAATTATAGAGGGACCTGCTTTTTATATCAGAATTACTCACTGTGATCCCAAATGCTCATTACTTCAAAAGAGGAACTTATGATCTGAAAAAGGTGCTGGTTTCAGGTTTTTATATTGATATTTTAAAATGAATACATATGTACAAAGTTGATGCTGTAAGCTACTTTATTAACTGGAGATAGTATCCTAATTTTTCTGCAGATTGTAGAGTATGCGAGGACTAAAGATTTCACTTCTCTTATAGTCGTCCATACTAACCGCAGGGAACCTGGTTAGCTGCCTCAGCCCTTTTTGTCACTTTTCCTTCTTGTTTATTTGAGTAGGAAGTTTCCATTTATCAATACTGGTGGCTTTTCTGCAGATGCTCTCCTTATCATTGGTTTACCTGATGGTCCTACTGCCCATTTCAAGCTCTCAAAGCTTGTTTTGCGCAAAGACATTAAGGTTTGGCAATTCTCTCTCTCTCTCTCTCTCTCTCTCTCTCTCTCTCTCTCTCTCTCTCTCTCTCCTGTTTTCGGCTACTTCATATGTTATGACTATGTTACAATGGCTCTTCAAATGTTACCGACACAGCATTTTTTTTGCCTTTTTTCTTGTGACAGATTGATAAACCATGTTTATTTCATACTGATTAATCAGTTACTTTCTTACTTAAAAATGGTTAAAAAGTAATTACATTTATTACTTTTGGAACTGTCAAACTGGAACGTAAAGAACTAAAGTTTAGCAGACGGCAGTTCTTTGATCTGATTAGGTTAAAAAGTTAACTACGGGAGCTCCATATTGCTTGATGCTACCAAATTAGTAGGTCTTACATATTGAGAAAGATGTGAATTAATTAATGATTATTGGTGATGTTGTTTGTATGTTGCTTGCAGAATCATGGAAACCCAACTAGTCACGAGCCTGAGCTAGTGTTGACAAACTTCACGACACGTCTGGGTCATCGCATTGGCAGGTTACATTCGTATCTTATCCTTTTTATTGTGTTGAATGTTCATTTTTCACTGAAGCTAATTGAAATGTGGCTTCCAATTGCACGCGTGTTTGTGGACACGGGTGATCTATTTTACATAAAGTTTTTAGAGGTGAAAGCCCAAGGCTATGCGATTGACCTCTGATAAGCAAGTAAGCGTCGTGGTGTTGAGGCATAATTATGTCGAGTTTTTAGTTATAGAAAATAAAATTAATTAAAGCAAATATAAAAGAGGGTATAGTGTTTGCCCCATACAAAGGCTCCTCATGAACAGTAAGAATATAAATAAAACCTTTAAAGCACTCTAAGACGACTCCTAAATCAGCGGAAACCCTTCACCTTCGCTCAACAACTTATGATGAACTGACTTTTCACTTAGCAAACAAAAAAGAATCGATTTTTTTGATCCATTCACCTCCATCTGGGCAGAGAAGGCGTGAAAAGTGTAACCCTTACTACGCCTCTGACAAATGGGCAAACACCTTTCTGGCTCTCTGCTAAAAAATTTATGCCCAGGAGAGTTTTTGTCGCACCTCACCTCAAGGCGTGCACCATAATTGCCTTTGAAAACATTCTTACCTTTCTAGACATGCATACTGTGCATCATCGATCTATTTCTGACAGCTATGCGTGGTTAATCTGTTCCATCTATAGGCTAATACAGTCTCTGTTCCCGCAATCTCCAAATTTTCGTGGCCGGCGGGTGGTAACCTTCCACAATCAGAGAGATTTTATATTCTTTCGCCATCATCGGTAGGTGTTTGTTCTTCAATGGTATGCTTTATTTTGGAACTTTGACTAGCGTGTGGGAAAGGTTTTTGATAAATGAATCTTGCCATTATATTGGTTAAGGTACATTTTTGAAAGCAAAGAAACGAAACAGAGTGACTCGAAAAAAGGCAAGGACACCAAGGAGGGAAATGGCTCTCAAGAGAAAATGGTTGCCCGCCTTCAGGTTTGTGTTGCCTCAGTCTACATGTGTTCCAGCTCTTAAAATCCTTTTGCACTTAGTTTGTTCAATTCTTGCCTCTAAATGCTGAAACTTCAATAAATCAATGATTGGTTGATTGCACAAAATGCTTGGTCCTCTTACATATAACTTGTTCAGTTGATTTCCATGGAAGATGAGAGAAGTGGTTCGTGAACTTTTGGGAACTTTTTGGAATGGCAAGAGTTGCAGGCCACTTGTCTGATACTTTTCTGTGTTTAACCTTTTGAAGAATCTGTCTAATGCTATACTACAACAATTATTAAAAGTTAGAATTTGCTATTCTTTTCTACTTCTATTCCCTATTGATGGCCAGCAACAAATCATCTTGTAGACAGCTAGAGCTGTAATGTGATTCACCTGATTCCTGCATCTATTAAGAGAAAAAAAGATTTTTCACTTAAGCTAGTATTCTTGTAGTCTGTTACTGTTTTATAAGGTAATCAAAAGCTTCCCCATTCCGATTTAAATTCTATTTACTTAAAGGTATGCAGCATTTCTGTGTGGGAGAATACGGGATATGGTTTAAAATGTAACTTTTCTTTTCCCTAGTTAATGATAATGAATGAATGGGAAGATATACATACGTAAAAGGGGGCGTACCCCAGAGAATTACATAATCCAAGACAATAGCTAAAAAACATCCAGCATCAGACAATGGAACAGGAAAGCATCAGCCACACATCTAGAACACTGTATCTACTACCCCAGCAAGCATCAACAGCAGAAATGTATGGTTGATAGACTCGATACTGTCTGATGCCATTTTTTTGTTTCTGCATTAATAGCACTTTTTAACTTATTCCATCAATATTCCTGGATCATTGAACTCATGTACTTGTACCTTTTAGCTATGAAACTCTCTATTATTTATGGCCTTCGACGGAGGCAGCCCGCATCAACCTACAAATAAGTTTGGTGGAGTCTACCCTGTTAGATTTGTAGCAGCCTGGGATAAAAATCCATTTCCTTCTGTACCATTGAGTAGCCACCTTACTTTAACATCTCCATTTCTTTTTTGTGAATGAGCACTCTAGAAAGTAGAAAGAGATGATAAACATTCACAATCTCCTTACACCTGCTAAGCCACTTGTAATGAGTTTCCTGTATCATGCGATAATATAAACTTAAGTTGAGCGACTAGTTTCTTAGTCTGTCCAAGACTCCCCAAGTGTCCCAAACAATTTTGCTATTCCATACTTGCAGGAATGTGGTCCTCGTTTCACTTTGAAGTTGATCAGTCTGCAACATGGAACATTTGATTCAAAAAGCGGAGAATATGAGTGGGTTCACAAGGTAAATTACTAAGCATCTAATCTGTTCTTTTCATACTTAACTGACAAATTTTCCCACATATTTCTTTCCTTCCAAATATTCCTTCACTCATCTAATTTATTTATCATTGGCTTTTGTTTCTTTTTTGTTCCACTTGGAATCATAGGCGGAGATGGACACTAGTCGCAGGAGATTTTTCTTGTAACTTGCTTTGGAATCTCATTATTGATCTTCTCGGTACTTCCAAAGACGTCTTTCTAGTTTGATTATTATAATGAGGATTTTGTTGTATTTTCTTCTGTCTTTCTTCTTTTTTTTTTCTTTTTTTTTTTGTGGTCCTGCTTTCTAATTTTTTGGCATAGAGGGTAATGAAAGTTTAAAGCTGAAGATTAAGGAAGTCAGTGCCTTGTAGGGGGTACTCCTTTTTTGTTACATTAAAGACTCTGAATTTTTCTTTCAGAGAATGTTACTTCTGATAGAAGAGGATACTCC
Organism: Vaccinium macrocarpon; assembly: GCA_022606695.1. NCBI lineage: Eukaryota > Viridiplantae > Streptophyta > Magnoliopsida > Ericales > Ericaceae > Vaccinium > Vaccinium macrocarpon. Next base: position 30,579,536 of record CM040177.1, read on the forward strand.
CCAAGTTACATGGACCTTGAAATATCTTTGCAGTCCTGTACTTGTCCTTGGCTGTTTGTGATCTTGTTTTTTCATTCTGAATTCCATTCCTTAAACAAAGAATACCAACGACTAAAAACGTAGTTTAGGACCACCCTCTGTAGGAGACAAACTTACCTCCAACAACCAGAACCTCTTTACGACAAACACAAGATTTACACTCACTGGAGAATGTCGACAAGACTAGGGCATCAAAACCCGTATAGTAAGGCAATATGGTTGAATCTAGGTATAGGCTTGCATGCAAAATTCCCGAGATTGTTGAGGCCATGTAGAATGCGTAGTTGATGCCATTTTTCTCAGCTGTGTTGTTTAAATCGAGGGCAGAGATCTGAATCAGTTGGGGCATAGAGGTTCGAAAGCAGTGTGTTGATCCTTTGTCCCTTGGCTAGGGCCAAGAGGAATATTGGGAGGGAAATTGGACTAGATGGTAGCAAGTATCTTTTCCAAGACAAGTTCGCTCGGTAGCCCCATATATCTCCGTTATGATTGCGATTAGGATTGCTAGATACGATCCCGTTGTCAGGCAGATTACCCACATTCACTGCAGGTGGATAATTAGCTGGGTTGGTGGTGTAACAGAAGTAGTGATAAGGGCAGTTGATGGGATCCAAAGGTCTCTTCTAGTTGCCACCTTGTACATTTGAAGAAGGTTTCGCAGATATCTTCTGGGGCCCGATGTCTAAATGCTGGAAACTCTGATTGCTGGAGGAGACGCCTAATCATCTTTTGGGATGCGGCAGGCATTTCTAAGATAATCGGGGGTATTATATGAGTTTGTACCTCCAAAGTTGAAATCCTGGATCGGTCGCTGGTTCTGTTTTTGTATTTATGAAGGTTTGCCTGCTTTCTGCTTGGTCTCCATTAGTATGATGAATGAATACATACGTGCGGAGGGCTGAAATCGGGTCAAGTAGTTGAGATTAGGGCCGGATCCAAGGGGGCACGCGGCCCAGCTGCTACCTGCTCAAAACTATTAAATTTTTTTTATTCATATTATATATTTAGCACAATTATGTAATATAACTCTATATTTGGCATTCACACTTACATATATCTCAAAAATAATTAATTCAATGCTCATTTTTTGTTCTTTTTTTTTTAATAAAAAGTATGCATTATAAACCTTATAATCTATAATAAATGTCTTAATTTGGCAAGATCGTTGACTAAAATAAAATTGCACGATTATAATTAATAAAGTGCCCCCATTGGGTTGGATTCCTCAGTCCGCCATTGGTTGAGATGATGTATTATTTTTGAGAAAGTAGATAAGAAATTAGTGCATAAATATATTATTTCCGAGAAAATAGTTAAGTGAAATAACAGAAAAAGGAAAAGTAAGTATTTTTCTTTATTCGTTAATAAATTGAAGGAGTAAGTAGTTTAATTATGGAGAAACTGCTATAGAACCAAGATTCTTGCAAAATTTTATATGTTTTTTACAAGATGAATTTTGAGGGAAATCTAGTCCTAATTCACCAGTGAGAATGGAATAATGTCATAACTCTCCACTGGTTACCTTCATTTTGGCCTTGGCTCCGTTCATTTGTCTATAAATTAGTGCATGCAAATTATTGCAGAGAAAATTATAGGAAAAGAAAAAAAAAATACTCTCTTCATGCGTTCATTTAATATAAGAAATTCACGGGGCAGTTAAAAAAATTAGAAGTTAATTATGGAGGAACTGATGTAGAAACAAGATTGCTGCAAAATTTTGCATTTTTTACGCGACAAATTTTGAGGAAAAGCTAATCCTAGTGGTGAGTCCAACAACTTTTCTAATAAAATGTCAAGCATCAGAGTCTAATACGACATTACATATTTTTGCCCACATCAAATTTTCACAGAATCATGGCAAAACAAGTTTAATCCCAAACTTGTAAACCAGCAACTTAAATTAAGAAAATCAACGGCTAAATTTGAATTCAAACTAGGGTTCTGCTCTTACAGAGAGTGGAACTGTGGTTCCAGAAGAGGGACGCGGCTGATGAGGTCAGTTGGCCGGAGGAGGATAGAATTGTGAACAACATGCTCTGCTTTTTCCGAAATAATGACAGATAATATAACTTACAATCATAGGACTCCTAATCCGGTTCTTCCACTTGTACAAAAGTTGGGGATCAATCGGAAGTAGCTACAGTGTTTAGATATCAATGTTACAATGTGTTTGGGTCACATCTGCATCACCAAGCACACAAGTCAGCTATGGCAAGTCGACATTGATGTCGTTTCCACAATATATATGAAAGGAATAGATATAGTTAACTGAGGACGACTCTTACGTGCTGCATTCTAAGGCATCAGGCAACGGAGTTACAAATAGACTATCTTAATGATCTCGGCAGGCCATGTCAAGCAACCGTCTGAAAAATAACGTAACAGCATGTGCACTAAAGCAAGCCCCGATACATTTCTCAATGGATGACTCGGTGATAACTGCTACACAAACACACGTGTTTGTTCAGAAGACAGATGAGTTATATAAAAAAAATTAGGCCAAAAATGAAACAAGCACAAAAGAGTCACAGTTGTAATAAGTACTAAGATAAATACAGGTTGACAGCATTGTTTATGGGTTCTAAGTTCTTGAATAGGAAGTGAATCTCCAAAGAAATGGGGAATCAATGAGACAAAAATTATGGTAAGTACAGCTCTGCTGCAAGAAATACATAACAACCAGAATAATAGAAATCATATAACTATCATTGATCTTGAACGATGGGTTTCCTCTTTCTATGATTCTTCAAACGATGCACACAAAGAGTTCAGCCTATTAACTGACCTTTCAGAGCCACTGTATTGGAGGATAGAACGAATATATCAATGATGAAAAGCACTGAAGATGGAAACTCCCAAATCTGCAATATGAGGTGCATAGTTAACAAGCAAAACGGAAAGGACTGTTAAAAAACAAAAGAAGCAAAATGGAAGGAACTGTTAAAAGCTATTACAACAGTGGCTATTTTGAAAGCTTACCGTCATGACAATCAGAAAGATCTTGAAGTAGCTAGAAATAAAAATGGCAAGCAAAATGTCTGTGTACCTGCATGAATAAGAAGACAATCCAACTGATAGGGATTAAAACTTTAAAAGATTCTTCAGAATATGGTGAAGCTACTGATAGTTAAGAATAACGTATGCCTAGGTTCTCTCTAGTCCTTCAGCCACACATTTACCAACCTCATTCTTGTCAATGTATCCTAATTTGGCAATTCTAGCAAGTTGGCAATTACTCCAGTATTAAGAAGACTGAACCAGCTGTTTAAATAATTTAATCCAAAGTTAAATTCCACGAAAACTTCTGGGAAAAGTTCCACGTCTTCAACCATATAACACGGTCTAGAAAGGAAATTCATTGCTCCATGTATCGCATATCCTGCATGGATATCGCAAAAGATATTCACAATATACCTTCAGAGTTGCGTGTCGGGTTGACCTCTAAATGTACGGGATCGTAGGACACGCATCGTATCCTAATCCTATTGTAAGATTCATTAAAATCTAAGATATATTTGGAGACATATCGAATTTACCTCCAAAAGGATCGAGTTGTAAGATACGTATTGTGAATTGCAAGGTTTTGACAAACACAGCAATCTGCATACATGATAGACCATTACTAGTACCTTTACTCATTTCCTAATAGGTAAGGGGAGTTGTAATGTAATTTTATCAGGCTTTACACTAGACACTGATTCAGGGGCTTTCACATCTGTTTTCAGATATATATGTTGTGCAACAAGGCAAAGCACTTTCAGCAGAATTTCCGTGCAACAATTCTCACACGTTCATTCAAGTAGAAGTCATCTCACTTATTAAAGAATATTCTCGAGATTACTCACTCCAGGAGCAGGAAAAAAACAGCTTAAAATTCAAAAAAATTACCGCGAGGCTCGAAAAGATGCTTCCAGAAAATATCTCGTCACTAGAAGTAGAAAACTAAGAAATACGAAGTTCCCAAATAGGAGATCCATCACCACCTAAAACTGACATTGGTAAGTTGATTGAGCTCATAGTACATTGCTGAGGAAAAGTTTGATTCATACTGGCGAAAGCAGGCAAACCTTTCCATATCTTGAAGCCAATATTGAAAGGCTTGCAGACAAAACCCATCCCTCTTCACTCTGATTCAAGAGGAGGACCCTGTCTGAAGATGCTAAGGCTTAACATGTAGCATCGGATGAGGAGATTAAATAAGTGTGCAGTAATAGTAACGGTGAAATTGAGACAAAGAAATGGATACAAGCATCCAGAAGAAGAAAAGCAAAAGCTGTCTTCCAAAACAAGCCCTGCAAAGTTGTCGAGAAGTTAGAACACAGCCTCTGTGCAGTCAAACATTCTTCCAAAATCAATACAGCTATGAAAGAGGAGACCTAACAGAAGGAATTATTACAAGGCCACAGGCTCTAAACTAGATAATTTAGCTCTTAAAAGGCCCTGTTTGATTGGTCAGACTACAAGTAAAAAGCAAGAGAAAATATTATCTCACAAGTTGAATGATCTCATCAGACTAACAATGAGGGATCACAAATAACGCATCCCAACATAATGTACATCACAAACCAGAGGGATTCATTATCCATTTACCAATCATTGTATTCAAACTGCTCAAATGATGTTGCAGGGGATATACAATCTGATTCCATTTCAATGGAACCTGCCAAGAAGGAATAGAGTGGCTTTGACAGAGTTATCACAAAAGAATGCCAAACTTCAGAGCTTAAAAAGCAGTAGCATCCCCCAAAGACAAGTAATTGATGCTAGAGGATTTCGGGGACAACTAGCTTACATCACAATATGAGGATACTAAGTTCAATTCAGCATCACATGGAGATAAGATTCATAGCGAATCAGAGTCATAAGACATATATATACATATATGTGGTCGTGTACATAAATATAGAGAGAGATACGGAGAGTATGCTAAACCAATCAATTTGTCGACACCTGAAGATTCACTGATTGTGGATTGAGCAAATTGTAGAGTAGATGTCTGTATGCCTTGGGCTTGTGCAATATCAAATCAATCAAAAGGATCTACACAAAACCGAAGTCCAGAAAACACAATGAAAGGGTCAAAAAACCCAAACAAAAAATTAAATTACAAGTGGACAAAGATCATAGCTTTTATTACCAGGACTCGAGTTTGTTCATCCTTACCATGATTTCACATTCAATATACTCATCTGCGACTGCTTTGCAATTCTCCTGCCACATCAAAAGAACACAATTTTACTGAAGAGTGAGTGAAAAATCACAAGAAAGAACAGGGTTATTGGATAATCAGAGAGAGAGAGAGAGAGAGAGAGAGAGAGAAAAGATGACATACACATTTCATAAGACGGATGTTTCCAGGTGAATACTGGACAAATAGTGGTTTATTGTTACCAATCCGAAATCCACACTCGATACATCGGAAACCCATCTCACAGCGACCTCTCTTCCCTTCTCTCTCTCTCTAGAAATCCAGACAGAAAGATAGCCAGACGAGAGAGAAGAGAAAGAAACCTGTCGGTGGTGGTTTCTTTGCGATCGGAGTCTGGGAAGATGGAGTGGAGAGGAGTCGCTGATCTTCTTCTTCGTCGTCGTCTGTCGCCTTCTCTCCCGCTACCTAAACCCGGGTCCAATTATGACCCGCGAAGCTATTTTTACCCGTTTAGGACCCGCCAACTTCTCATTCTCTTTACTCTTTAGACCCGTTCGATCCGGCTGAGAATTGAGGTGCGGAAATAAGCATTCCGGGGATCCTGGACTCACTGGAAGGCTGGAAGCTCATGGGTATATGGCATTTAAAAATGCAAACGACCCAAATCGAGCTGAGGTTTAAAGTGTTTAAGTTCGATACGTTAAGTTTTTAAGTGGATTTGAGACGAACTCGAATTTAATGAAAATTTAATTAGCTGAGCTTGAGCTAAACTTTTCTAGATTTGAGTCGAACTTAAACTTGTTTACAAACTTTTACAAGTAAAAAATATTAGATATATATGCTCTCATATAGGTCTAAAACTTCAAATATAATTTCTATTTTATACATAAACATGTTCATACATATATACCAAATAAAAAAAACATATTAAAATGTAAGTTTATCGGATTTTTAAAGATTTTTACCTGGACAAGTTATAAATTTTTCATAAATTACATATTAAAAGTTTATATATATGTTAAATGTTCTATGGGAAATTATGGGAATATGATATATATATCCGAGTTCGCAAATCTAACCGAGCCGAATAATGTCATGTCAAAGTTTGGCTCGTTTACGTAACTATAGCTTAAAACTGAGGTTAAATTTGACTCATTTAATAGACGAGTCAAATTCGAATGAGACCTTGCGGAACTAAAGTTTCGAATAGGTCACCAACTAGCTGATTCATTTGCAGCTAATTTTGCATTTGTTTGGTTTGTGAAAAGACGGGAAAATTTGCACTTATAAGAGAGAGAAGAAGAGAAAATTTGCTAATTTTCGCTTTGTTTTCCTTTCTCTCCCATTTCGGTTCTACTTCTAATTAGAAAACCAAACAACCAAACAAATAATAGGAATTTATTTATTTTACTTTTCTCTTCTTTTCCATTTCTTTCCTCACCTTCCAAAACATAGCCTAAAATCATCGCAATGCCTGATTGCAGTTCATTCTTCATGCTACATACATTCACTTTGAAATTTACTCCCGCCTTCGCCGGCTGAAAGAGATGGAGATTGACCGGCAGAGATGAGTACTTCTAACAGGGTTTTTGACTGACTACTCCATGGATTCGACCTCCTCTTCATTATCATGTCCATCAACTCCTCAATGGAACCTCGATCGACCCTTCCTCACCGGCCATTTTCACCAGGTTCTCCCCATTTCCACCCACTTCAAGTTCTTGGAAAATTTGGGTTTCAAAAATTGATTCCAGTTTCTTACTTTCTTTATTGGGTTTTGGTTTGTTTGAATAGGAAACCAAGTCATCCTCTCAACTTGCCGCATCAAAGGGATTTTCAACCGATTCGTTTGAGTAAATACTCCTCCTGTTCTCTTTAAATTGACTTCACATGATACCCTATTGTTTTTCTCCTTTCGAATTGCCCCACCCGTCTAGTAATTTGTTGAGTCAGATTATTGATTTGGTATATTGCTGCTTTAATTACTTGTTACGCAGTCCTGCAATTGAGAAGGCCATAGGCTCCTATCATGCTTCAGTTCAGGTATGCTTTCAAAGGAATTTAGTGACTTCTTAAATGATAGTATGATCAAAGACTCTTTGTTGCTTTTGTTTCTGGGTATTTGTCAATTGAAACCCTGGTTAATTATTAGTCGGTGAGTGATCCTTATTGTTCTCCTTCGTGTTGTATGTTATTGGTCTATGTACTTTTCTCTTTCCACTTCTTTTGTTTGATGGGATTTCCATGTTAGTCTGGAGGATCAGGAGCAGCTCTTGGGTTTTCTGTCAGTGGTTACATACAAAAGAATCATTATGCCATATTTTATTTTTGATGAATAAGATAAAATAATTACCATTGCCTATTGTTTGCTTTCATCTACCTGACAAACTTTAAGTGAACCTCTCAAATCACAAGTAAAAGAGGAATCTGTTATATGGATACTATTATTCCATAAAGTTAATATGCAAGTATGTAAAGTTGTACTGTGGGCCTTGATGAGTTTTGAAAATTTGAAATCGTTCATAACAGTATCATTACTTATACTATTAAACACATCCATCTAACTGTATATGACAAAATTGAGAATCAGTCAACCATTGGTCTTCTACCTGGTTACTTAGTTGAGTCGAGTCTTTAGCAATTTCATCAAGCCCGAATAAGATTAAGGTTAGTTGATGGAACGAGGTGATAGGTTTGAGGATCAATTGGTAGCGAGAGAAGGAGCCATTTGTTCCTTGAACAGTTCTTTCAAAAATCAATCTTTTGTGCATAATCCTGCATAATCTCGAATGTTATTAGTTCTGGTTTCTTCCTTGCACGCCTCGAGAATAAACCAATTCAAAGTTCTATTTATTTATTATGTATTATATACAACTTTTTTGAGCACTTTTGGTGTCTGGCTGCGTCGAGAATTGTTTCTCCAAAATCGATTCAAATGTAACATTTTCTGTTCGATTTTGTTTGGTGTTAAATGGTTTCACTTGAACCCTCTCAATCAATGGTGGACCAGGGGTGGAGCTTAGTGTCCCTTTTTTTGGGTGCTAAGTTTAGTGTCCCTTTTACGTTTTCCTTTGCAGTGTTCTTTTCTCTCTTTAAGGTATATGTATGTATTGTCTTTATCTATCTACATCATCGGAATGGAGTATATTGATCCATTCAATCCAACTTTTAACTTATAGATACTGAAGTGTATTTCAATAAGCAGGAACTGATCGTCATTGATGATCTTCTGTCTGCTCTGGTTGGAATAGAAGGCCGATACATTTCAATCAAAAGAGTCCGATCGAAGGCTGATAATTTTACCTTCCAGGTTGATGCATCTATGGATTTAGCACTTCAGGTTAGAATGTTAAATGTTTCCTTTGTGGACTTTTAATCTGGTAGCATGAGTTGCTATTATCTGTACTTCTGCAAATGGTATGAAGTACGTAATACAAGTCTAAAATTCTTTAACTTCCTAATTTAATGATGTAGTTGACTACTTGACTCAATTCGGCTGAGGACCAGATGATTGGGTTGATGCCTTTGTAATCCCTTAGGTAGTGTTAATTTGCTTGCTTTCACTGACTAGTTTCTACCAACCACAACCATCATTGCAGGAATCAGCGAAACGGCTGTTCCCTTTGTGTGAGAGCTATTTGGTGATTAATCAATTTGTGGAGTCAAGGTCTCAGTTCAAGACTGGCCTTGTTAATCATGCCTTTGCAGCTGCGCTACGGGTTCTTCTTCTAGTAGGTTTTCTGTGTTCTAAGCCGTTCGCTTTACTTCACCTGATAGACATTCTCGTTTTTGTTTCCTTCACCTGTAAGTGGACTGTCTGCTGCAAATAGAAAATCAGCTTGCACATTGTTCATCGGGATTATCATTTTTTTGGGAAACTGAAATGGTTAGTTTAGACTGAAGCATGTCATCCTTAATGTATGACTTCTTTTGAGGTTGAAATGAAAAGAAACAGAATAAGTCCATGGCCTTGTACATTTCTCTTTTCTCTCTCAAAAAACTATGTAGAATTAAGATACAGAGGCAGATTTTCAACTCCGGTAACATTTGTTGAATCTACCTTTAATACTGAATTACCTTGACTGTTAGAAACTTCTTTCTTTCCATGGGAAGTCTATTCTTTTCGAAGTTTCGCAATGGGATTATTTGGTGTGATAGCTTGATATACAGTTTTGAATTTGGCGCCGTACCTTTTTTTTTGTATTTTTGTATTTGGTGCTATACCTTGATGTACACTTTTATTTTTCGTGCCATACCTTGATGTACACTTTTGGCCCTTTTGCTAATTACTTGAGCTTTTCGCGCAATTGGTGATTTAACATTGTATCCGCAACTCAGATTGGGGAGGTACTAGAGTAGGTACTGTATCTCCAACTCAGGTTGCTTCACGCTGTGCATGGATGTTTGCGAATACGCATGGGTTACAGTCAAGGATTGGTGGGTTGACACGTATTGTTGGGTCCATTTTCTAGCAGCTTAAGCTTGTGGGAGGCTTTCTCATCTAACAGATCAAATTGAGGTTGACCAAACCTTAGGAAAAAGGAAAGTGTTTGACAAGATTGACCGTTTTCATTTCCTATCATATAGGAGTTGGTTTGAGGGAACTCAAAAGGGTTTTTATAGTGTATAAACAGAACCATGAAAGCTTTTGGCCAAACCTTTTAAAAGAACTCACATCAAAGCTTTTGACCAAGCCTTTGAAAAGATTGATAGTTTTCATTTCCTTCATATAGGAGTTGGTTTGAGCGAACTCAAAAGGGTTTTTATACTCCCTCCGTCCCAATTTCTTGATCCTTCTTTCCATTTTGGGATGTCCCAAAATATTTGTCCCACTTCTAAAAACATCCATCAAAATTGGGTCACTTTCCAATTTTAACCTTAAAAAGTACTTTTTCCATCTTAACTAGCTAGTCTATTATCTTTTATTTTATAACGGTTTTTATGATTTTGAAAATTTTGTATAATAAAACTAATTGATATCTATCAAAGAAGATCCATATTGAATATGTTTTGACTTTCATATAATAAATTAGCCTCACAAATTTGTTCACAGTAATATTGACTGGATTTAGGGATAAAATAGAAAAATCAATACAAAGTTTTCACACTCCTTAAAAACCCGATTCCCCAAAAGGGGCCAAGAAATTGGGACGGAGGGAGTAGTGTTTAAACAGAACTATGAAAACTTTTGGCCAAACCTTTGAAAAGAACTCACATCAAAGCTTTTGACCAAGCCTTTGAAAAGATTGATAGTTTTCATTTCCTTCATATAGGAGTTGGTTTGAGGGACCTCCTGTAAAAGGGCTTTGTATAAACAGAACCATGAAAGATTTTGACTAGATATTACTGTTAATTTTTCTGGAGAGCAAAATAATGATTGTTGCGTTTGGATGAACAAAATAGTAATTTACCTGCCTATCATACCTATCTGAAGCAAGGGATATGAACCAGTGGAGGATGAGCATCTATAGGAGGCATGGTGATTTGGGAGGCCATACCCAACATTGAGTTCCAGAAAGTCCTCACAGAGAATCCACAATATAGCCTTTCCTTTCCTCCACGGCTCTATTAAAGAAAGCAAACATTTGGACTGGTGGTTTTCGTAGATAATCTCTTCAAGAGCATGTTGTAGTCATAGTTCTTAAAACCCTGCGGTATGGGATACTTATCCTGCTATTCGCATCGCCTGCTTCGAAAACTGTACATATCCCAGTCTGTATCTTTCTGTACAAAAAATCCAAGATATGATGATGCGTCCTACGATGTGTCTTTGTATCCCGATTTGGTATGTGTACTGCAATTACTTGTTGAAAAAATGTCGGAACTCCAAACGCAATCTAAGACATTTGATCTAATTATGACGACGCTCAAACTATTTGGAAGAAATCCAACCTAAAATCCATTGGGCTCTAATAGAAGAAAGAATTATACTCCTATCGTGTTTTGTATGAATCATATTCTTTTGTTTTCTTTCCATGCCTAATGCACTAGAAAGCCTCAATGTGATGGACCCCACTTGGAATTTTGCATCTCAAAAAATTCTTTTTTATATATGCATAGTTTGTTGGTTTGTAATTAGGCATAACTCTTTTAAATTGTATATGAACTTTTTTTTGAAGTATCTTACGATATTAGATGCGTATCCGGGTTCCTGATATGTTTAATAAAATGGAAGAACTGATACACAGTTGTATCCCGTTTCTAAAACACTGATGCAGTATATTTTTTCATTAGGGCTACTAGCCAATTTGTAGCCTTACACTTCGGAAGCACGTTTGTGTAAGTAAGGTGAATTAAGTGAAAGTTCACATCCCTCACTGACATTCTGACTTTTAAGGAGGAAAATACCACCCAATCGGCAATGCCCATCTGGTAAGGTGTAATTTTGTTAGGAGTTATATGTTTAGTATTAGTGTCGAAGGGTATCTTTACCTTTTCTGTTTCATATTCTCTGTATATATATGAGTCTTATGTGTGTTGTGGTTAATTACACCCTAAACACTTTTCCTTCTTTTTAAAGAAACAAGCCTCGTAATAAATTAAAGCCAACATTCTGCATCACCCTCAAGTAGTACCATAACTGACTCGGAGCAGGCGGCAGTGCTCTCTCAGTTTCTTCTCAAAAGCTGAAGTGAAATCTCTTGAATTGTTGGTTTGATTAAGAGATAAATATCACTCAAATGATCTTCATTTCAGGTCATCAAATATCCTAATTCATAACTAGACTTATCTAGCGCTATCTTTAGGTCCTCCTTTCGTCCTTTTCTGTAAAATGATTTCGTTCCATTGGAAAGCTCACATCATTCAGGTGGGCAAAGTTTGTGTGGTAACTCATAGATTTGGTTATATATTCTACAACTGTAGCCTACCTTGAAATATTGTCTTGAATTATAGTAATACTGATCTAAGATGGGAAGGATTTTTCCTCCGTCTTGGGGCTCTATTTGCCCTCTTTTGGTTGTGTAATGAGCATCATTGAAATATCAAAGAGAAGTTGTTTTTAGCAATGGACATGCTAGGTAGACAAGTATCTGTCTATATTGATGTCTTACAAATTGCCAAAAGAGGCATGAACTTATGTTGAACTCGTCATATTTTTGTTGGATTGGTTGCTATTCATTTTTTGGCCCATTTGACCCGAGAATTTATTGTTTTGGTGATGCTCAACAAATGGGAGCTTTTATAGTCTCTCCTGAACCCAGAGGCCCCGTTCGTACTCGATATGGTATAGATAGAGCCCAAGATGTAATTTTTTTGGGACAACTGTGGCTTAAATTTCAGTTCCATGAAGGTCCTTAGGAGTTAGGACCTTTATATTGCAACCAAAATATCTACATCGAAGACATAGGTTAGTTTAACTATTAATTCTGGGATTTGGTATCTTCTTGTCTATCGGATGATAGTAGAACTGAAACATCTACAACAGCAAAAGCTAAAAAACAAAAAAGAAACAAACAGAAGGTCATAATTTGAAAATTTACAAAGTGGAAAAAAGATTTCAATCAAGAATGGTGTCTTTCTGGAAAAAGATGGTGACCAAATGGAGGATACGATTGTCCTGTCCGGATGATACTTGAAAATCTAAAGTTCCCAGTGAAACTTTCGGAAGGTGGGTGTTGTAACTGCATCTAATCACGACATTCCTGTTGAAGTGCTGTCACAAGTTCTCAAGTTTGAGTTCTCTGTTCACATTTCAGACGGCTAGAATATTTTTTGGGACTTGAGGTGTATCTTCTATGTATTTGTTGTCTTGGTACCTTTAGGTGACTTGTGTATTGCTGTGTCTAATAGGTCTACATTTTCTCGTTTAGAAACAATGACGTGTTCTATATTGCATGTGGCTTATGGAAAATGCCTTCAACATGAATGCATAAATAGCTTCAGTTACTTTTCAGTCTAACCAATATGGACAAGAATATATTAATCCAGCAAACTGCAATCAGATTATTCCAATTAATTTGTTATTTAAGCAATCACGATATGCCAAAAAAATGAAAAGACCATTCAGCGATGCAACTTTGCTAATAGACTCAAAAAAGCTATACTCGATCTTTTGCATAAAATTGTCAACACAAGAAAGATGGTAGGGGTGGGGACACTTTTCTACTCACACTATCAGTTATCTTTTATTGTTGTTACTTTTTGTTTTGCTCAATATATTGCTATCATTTCTATCTTCTTGTTTAAGTCTCAGTACAATTTTGCGCTTGCTTTGCTGTTTGGAACATGTTATGTATTTTTTGGGGGTAAATAACATGTAATGTATTATACATGTAATAGTAAGAACAAGCATTTGTTTTATTCTTTTCTTAAGCTGGTGTAGGTGAGTTAACCTGTCAAGGAAATTCTCCATGCATGTATTTACGGACAATATCTACAAAAACACAATTGGAGGGAAATGAGCTTGTGTATTGCATTTGTTTTCATTTTTATCCGCTATTTATGTGCAAAATGTTCTTTGGAAAGAATGATTTGGAAAGTACAACTACTGTTGTTATGCCCATTCCAAACTTTGCAAACATTCAGCCATTTTTTTTTTGTGAAGTATATCCATTGACAAAGAATTGTACTGATTCTAGAAGTTGTTTTGCACTTTTTGCACATTGAGGTGTACTATTTGTGTATTTATCTGCCATAGATTATCATCATCTTCATTTATAACTTGTTTTTCAGGATTACCAGGCCATGGTGGCACAACTTGAACATCAGTTTCGACTAGGGAAACTTTCTATTCAAGGATTATGGTTCTATTGTCAGGTTTTCCTTTGTCCAATTCATGACCTTTTTCTTTTGAAACTTTGCCTAACCACCTTATGAACCATTACAGCCGATGATGGGATCAATGCAAGCTTTATCCATTGTGATAAGAAAGGCGTCAGCTAATAACAACGTGGGCTCAACAATTCTCAACCTCTTGCAAAGCCAGGTCTAATGTTTGGCTTATTGTAGGTTCCATTGGCCCAGAAGATGCCGTCAGAAGGCTCTATCCTGTATAGAATTCAAGTTCGTTACTTGTATGCTGTTTTCTTGTTGGTAACTGATGGTTTTCTTTTCCAGGCTAAGGCCATGGCAGGGGATCATGTGGTGAGGTCATTACTGGAGAAGATGACACAGAGTGCAAGCTCTGCTTATCTTGGAATACTGGAAAGGTACTTGGCATGGATCATTCCACTTAATAGCGTGTACATTAGGAGTCAAAAGTTATCGAGGTGTTCGAGTTATTTTACGATTTAAAATGTGGTTGAATTACTAATGAGTAATGACTCATAGTTTAAGACTTGCATAGTTGAGTTTTGTTTTCCCACCCTTTGCAGATGTATGACGTTTTTGTTTTGGTATGTCTTATAATTCTTGTGTTGACATTTCATTGTTAGGGGTAATTTTCAGGGACCAAATAAGCAGATAAACCTAACGTAAAATAATCACTTTCTTAATGAATTCGCCTATTCACCCCCAACAGGCCAATATGCACAAACAGGTCCATCTCCATTATTCACTAATGATTTTATCTTTGAATAAGTCTATATGAAGTTTCTGCTAAAAAGCAAATGGTATTGCTCAAATGCAATGGTTACATCGCAATGAGTTTGTACACACTGAAATTGACTTTAGTATCAACATTTAGGTACTTGTGCATGCATATGTTTCCCAGTTATTATCATTTGACGTTATTTTCTACTTCTCTATTAGTTTCCTCATGTTGTTGTAAATCTGTAACTGATTTAATGCTTATAGGTGGGTGTATGAAGGAGTGATTGATGATCCTTACGGTGAACTTTTTATTGCTGAGAACAAATCTCTTCCCAAGGTAATGACTTTAAGAATATCTAAAACTAGATTGGATTCCTGGTTGGGTGTTTACATCTTTTCATTCCCAATAGGAAAGTCTGTCCCAAGATTATGATGCAAAGTATTGGCAACAACGCTATAGTCTGAAGGATGACATTCCTAGCGTCTTAGAAAATGCCGCTGGAATGATTTTGACTACAGGAAAATATCTGAATGTGATGAGAGAATGTGGACACAGCGTTCAGGTTTCTTATGATAATTTTGTTGCTTTATGGCTCACTTTTTTTTCTGAGCTAACAAAATTATTTTTTCCTTTCTGGTGGTGTTAACTTGCCCACTGACTAGCAGATTGTCTTGGCAGGTCTCTGTATCAGAAAACTCCAAGTTGATAAGCTTTGGCTCAAATCATAATTATCTTGAGTGTATAAAAACTGCTTACGAGTTTGCCAGTGGCGAGCTCTTAAATCTTATAAAAGAAAAGGTGCGGTACAGTTTACTCAACGAAACACAATGGCACATTTTCACCCATATTTGTGTTATTTTCTGTTTGTGTCAGTGACACTAATAGAAGTTGCTTTGTTTTGCTCCCTATTTATTGGTCTTTCTTTTTTTTGGTGTAGTATGACCTAATGGGAAAGCTGCGTTCTATAAAGCACTATCTTCTTCTTGATCAGGTACACATTTCCTGTATCTTATCACGTGAATTCAACCATCTGTGATGTATTATCTGGTTATATTCGGAATAAATGTGCTTATTTCTGTCTCCGTGAGTCTGGCTGGGAAATGGGCCTAGTCTATTGCATTGCCTTAGTCTATAGTGCATTATAATTTACAGTAATAAGTTGACAGACCATTTCTTTTGGGGGTGATTGGTAACTTGTTGAGACTCTTACAATAGTGTTTTACAGAGGTTCCATACTCGGTCCTTTAAGGGTGATGTTTTTGGGCCAAAAGCTGATTTTCTTTTCAAGTTGGATTATTGTTTGTGGACTATTTGGCCAGAGGCTTGGCCTAATTGTGTCTGATCGAATATAGACCAACTGGCCTATATCCTGAAGCTAGACAGTGAAAAGACCTTTTTGGTTCTTGGTCTTTATTAATTGGGACTTGATTCTCATTCTGCGACTCAGTTCTAATTTTGTGTTATTATGATTGGTCCAACAGGGTGATTTCTTGGTTCATTTCATGGATATAGCTCGGGATGAGCTCTCAAAGAAGCCTGATGAGATTTCTGTTGAGAAATTGCAGGTTTGTTTATCTTTATTTTATATGGGGCCTAATGTATTCGTTTCTTGAATCAGCAAAAGAAGTGAAATGAGTTGTAGAAGGGGTAACTCAGAAGTATATTCGTATGATTATTTTTTCTTTTACTTTCTGTAACTCCTTTCATAGTCTCTGCTAGACCTTGCTTTGCGCTCCACAGCAGCTGCAGCAGATCCTTGCCATGAGGACTTAACCTGTTACGTGGTTAGTGGCTGGTTTTCCATTTACTTGTATATCGTTGACGTAAACATTGTGTGGTTAATTGGTGACTCTTATTTCTTCAATTTACCACTTTGCTTTCAGGAAAGATCTACTTTGATGAAAACATTGAGTATGCTCAAAGATCTGGAAGTCAATCAGACAGTTTTTGATGGTAGTGATTTAGAAGAACCAGTGAGCATTACTGGTCTGGAAACTTTTTCTTTGAGTTATAAGGTTCGTGTTTCGTAATGATCTTTCGTTTTTCATTTTCTCCTTGCCTTTTTTTAACCTCATCTTCTCATGGATATTTCTTAACGATAATGGTCTACTTGCAATAGGGGTAACACATATGCAAAGATAATATCCCTTTTGTTAATGAAACTGCTAAGAAATACTTGCTACCCTATAATTTGGGTCTGGACTCTGCTAATTGGTTGGGTATGTGGATTATTTTTTATTTTTTTTATTCGGGGTATCTTTGCTTCAGTTGCTATCCTTTTGGAGATCCCTTATACGGGGCATTATGAAGTCTTGACATGCAAATAATGCCTCTCTGATACTACCTTGTCTCGTGGAAATGTTTATGTTGCTTATCTTTTTCGGAGTGCGGATATTGTTAAAATGAGAATGTTGGGATGGATGAGTGGTATTTTACTCGGTTGCATAATCCTCCTACAAGAGGTGATGAATCCACTTTGAGTTGTCACTACCATCAAGCGACAATCACATTCCCAACTAGGATAGAATCTCTCCAGCATATGAATCCGAACACCAAAACAACACCAGTACTCACACGATCCCCAATTGATGGGGTACAAGGGGGACTGGAGACAGAACTAATCTTTTGCAATATATGCATAAAGTGGTTGCTCTTTGAGTTAGAGGGCTCTCCCTCTGTCCATCGAGTCAAGTGATTTGCTATCTGACATTTTTTCCACTGCCTATCTCATGCCATGCTCCCAAAAGGACAAAAAAGAGAGCCACCAAGCAAGAGAACTGACAGCAACCAAATGATACGAGAAAAAGAATGAACTCAAATTTGTTCTAGAGGTTAATTGTAGTACTTACATATTATTACCTATGTGTGCAAAAAATGAAAAATAATATCTGTGACACTCTTCCTTGTGAAGGTTCTGTCGCCATCCAAAAAATGAAAAAGAAAAAACATGAAACAGAGTACTTTGCAGTAGCTAAGATCGTTGCTATCTGCCTGGCACCTGCACCTAGCAGGAAGGGTTATGGTCGGTTATGGTATCTTGGTTTTCTGGTGAAGGGAAGATGGAATAGGTTTTCTGCAGCTTTCTAACTTGAACTTTGTTGTAGTTGTTTTTCATCATCAATATAATGGTTATTTTGTGTTTCAGGTTCAGTGGCCATTGTCGCTTGTGATATCGCGAAAATCCTTGATGAAATATCAGTTGATCTTCCGCTTCCTGTTTCACTGTAAACACGTGGACCGCCAGCTTT
Organism: Vaccinium macrocarpon; assembly: GCA_022606695.1. Lineage (NCBI taxonomy): Eukaryota > Viridiplantae > Streptophyta > Magnoliopsida > Ericales > Ericaceae > Vaccinium > Vaccinium macrocarpon. The sequence continues at coordinate 30,597,444 of CM040177.1, forward strand.
GCGGGGCATGGCAAGTGCATCAAGTATGGAGCTAAAATATCTTTTTAAGTTGTGGTTGAAGCTCCTTTTGGTCGTGTAGTTTTACTACAATCTTTTTGTAGGCTGTCCGTGCTCTTAATACGCAAGGAACTGCAATCTCTCGGTCATCATTGCTGTGTCGCAGTATGCTAAAATTTATCAGCAGCCTTCTACACTATCTAACATTTGAGGCATGTTTTACGCTTTTGCTCCTCTTTGTTTCTTATTTTGTCCTCTTGGAGGAATGTTAGCAATTAGGAATACTGTCTTTGTAAGAAATAGTTGCGTTTAAAATTATTTTGCTCTATTTTCAATGTTCATTTAGCCTGGGAGGTGGATTTTCTTTCTGCAGTTGGTTTCTTTTTTTCTGGGAATGGATCTTTTGGTTGTCATAATCATAGTCTCCTGACTGTTAAATTTGTGTGTTTGCAAAGAGTAGGAATTTAGCATAGTTCCAAAAAATTCCATCAAAGAATTTGAAGGTCCCCAATTGTGGCATGATCATAAAGTAATCTACTTTCAGGTTCTTGAACCCAACTGGCACGTGATGGATAATAGACTTAAAACTGCCAAGAGCATAGACGAGGTATGTATGCAACTCTTATTGGACTTGATGTGTCCTAGTTGTTCAATCTAAGTAAAATAAGGACAAAATGAATACTGAGTTCTAATTTATCTGAATTAGTAGGATGAAAAATACTCTTTCGATTGCCTGGATGCTTCAATCTGATGCTTTTTTTACTCTTAACTGTGAAACAGGTTATCCAGTACCATGATTTTTTCCTTGAGAAATGTCTGAGGGAATGCTTGCTTCTTTTGCCTGAACTTCTTAAGGTTTGGTTTTTTTTTTTTTGGTCACATCATCAGATAGTATGTTATTCAGTTTTCCATTTGCTATATTGGGATTTGGAAACTTTGCGCTTTTCAATATTTCAACCTTCCTAGACTGAAATTGAAGCTAAACATGAAATTTGGAATGTTCCTCTAAAATGCAAGGGCGATAGAGTAAATGACCGCTTTTATGCGTTCGAAATATGTGTCAATAATTTGCTTTTTTACTAGGAATGGGATTATTCCTAGTTTCAGTAAAACACGTTTACCTCTGATTGGTACAAAAACAATTTTTCTCTGGTAACTGACTGATACAGAAGCAATATTTTTGGTTCCCTCTACATTTTTTGTTTCAATACTAAAACAAAAAATATACAGGCACTTTTTACTTTCTTACGTTTTGCGTAAGGTGCATTGTAGTTGATATATTTGTTTGCAACCTAGAAAGCTTTTAACTTGGCATGGCTACTACCATTTTTTCCTTTATCTTGTGCTTTAGTTCTTACATTGGAAGTCTCTATCTGCAGAAGGTGGAGAGGCTGAAGTCTATATGCCTTCAGTATGCAGCAGCAACTCAGTGGTTGGTTTCATCTTCCATTGACATTACCACGATTGACACGTCCTCTAATGGTTCGCGTGGAATGGAAAAGCTAAAGCAACTTAAACTAAGGAAGCCATCTCACGCTCTGAAGTTGGACAGTGAAAATGCATCAGTTACTGATTCTATTCTGTAAGTTTGGACAATATCGTCATCACAGCTCTCTCTCTCTCTCTCCCCCTCTCTCTCTCTCTCTCACACACACACTGTGAAAACTCTGCAGGAAGTTCGAGAGGGAATTCAATTCAGAGGTTCTGAGTCTGGGGCCAATTTTGAGCAGTGGTTCTCGAGCCGAACCATATTTAACTCATCTTGCTCAGTGTATTCTGAGTGTTGGAAGGGACCAGTGAGTTTTGGCTCTGTGCTCGTCGTGTTTGGGAGTTGACAAAACTCTCATTACCAGATATTTGCGTTGTTGGCTTTTGGCAGTATTGTTTATTATCTAAGGGTATAGAAAAGCGTAGAAATTTAAGTCCTTGATTCAAATTATGATGATGCGTGAGAGGGTGTTTGGCTGCTAATACCAGGCCTTACTGATTCTTATTTAGACGTGAAGTGGGTGTTTCAGTAATCCAATGGTTGGTTTTTTGTGCATACGGTAGCACCCTATTGTTTGACTTCTAGTGTATGATGCCTGCTAAGCTGTCCTAAACTTGAAGAGGTCGCGTGTATGTAGGGAAGTCTTCAAAACCAGCTAATTGCGGACAGTAGCAGCTAGGTTTACATTAGTTCCAGCAAGATACGAGCAAAATTATGCAAAACCGGTCATGGCTACGTAAACAGACCAGGGCGTACTCTTTTTGGTATGTTCGTTAAAGTTAGATTACTGGGCATTGACGTCATTCTATCAGCTTGAATTCAGAACCTCCCACTTGCAGCACATACGTACTAGTGCATAACCAACTGAGCTAGAAGACCTGGTCATGTAGGATGTGTGTCCACAAATTTGTTGCATCGGTGGGGGCTGGTGTTCTCAATTTTGGCATGAAATCGTAGCATGTCTGTGCTGTGACTTGTAGCTTTTTTGATTTGGGAGTTTTTGGCAAATTTTCAAAGGGATATGTATGAAATGGAGATGAAAAATACTGGAGATACAGATATTGTGGTTGGAGACTTGAGGTTTATATAAATAGTACAATTCTCTAAACACTCTTTGGATATGTAATTCTCTTTTAATATACTCTCAAATAGTTAATTACAGAATATCAAACTCCATCCCTCCCAAATAGACGTAAACGAAGATATCGAGTGGGGGTTGGAGATGGCCCTTAGTTGTTCAGATCCAAGCTTCTTTCTACTCTCTTCATTCTTTGGACCGGGGGGGCCCGAAAGGCTCTTTCCAAGGGTAACCATTTCAGTACCAACATTTTGAAGCTTTGTCCATAGCTGCAAAAAAAAGGGTTCCCAGTTTTGATACAGTTAGCCAAGGGAAATGTTTGCCTCGCCCTCTTTTAAGGAGGGTGAACAAAATTATGCTCCACCTTGAAGGTGCTGGTGATATGTTAAATTCTTATTGGTTGCACTTCCTCTTTCGATTCAATTTGGGTAGTTCTCTTCTTATTGCATGGAAAAGCCCGCACCACAGGAGGGGAATTGAAAATGTCTTTTCATACTATTTCTTGGATATTTCTCAAAAAAATTGAATAATTCTCATAGTTTTTTACTTCTCTCATTTCCAAGGTTGAGACAAATTAATAATCTACAAAAGTTTGACGCAAAATGAAAAACACAAAAAAATTAAATAAAGACAGCTAAATATTTAAAAGACAGTTCGACTGGAACAAGGCCTAAATTAATCCATTTGGATTATTTTTTTTGTCCTTATTCAAACAAAATTCACATTTGTTAGTTTGCGTCAATTTTTTTTAATGGATCATTGGTTCGTCTCAAAGAGAGGAATCTAGATAGTAAAAAAAAAATTAAATAACCAAATTTAAATTTTTGTGAATAAAGACAAAAATAATCCGATAATCCACAAAAATTTGGATTATTTTTGTCTTTAGTGAATTTTTTAAAAATATTGATCATAATTTTTTACTTTTACTTCTCAAATTCCTCTCGTTGAGACTAATTAATAATTCACGAAAAATAGATGCAAAATTAAAAAATATGATTTTTTTTTTGGATAATGACAAAAATATCTCTTAGCTCGTAGCGTGAAAATCAACTTGATGGTGCTCTGTGAAAAGGCCAATTCTATTGGCAATCCATTATTTAGTCCATGCAATTCAATTTTTTCATGCAACCAACAACTAAAATTCTCCAAATAAATATACCGCATACAACCCACTAAACACACCTAAACTTCCTGCAATACCCCTTCACCCTAAAAACCCTAAATTATTTCATTTTCCTGCTGTCTTCTGTCGTCACTCCCACCCTCCCATTCGCCATTGCAAATCACCAAAGTTGCAGCCCTGTCTGACCGCTGTCCAAGCATACCAGTAACCCTCTCCTCTTGTCTCTCTCTCTCCACTTGTGCTACTCTCTCTCTCTCTCCACCAATCGACCACCACCACCACCACTATCTCTTTGTCTGTGTGGCCATGCTAGTAGCAAATTGTGAAAATTGGATTTCTTCTCTCTGTATCTATTTCGGTATGTAAATGTCGAATACATCATATTTTTTCGACAAGCTAAAGTCGCAAAAATATGATGGCCTTGTTCGGTTAATAGGTTTAGTTTAGTTTTGATGATGTAAGCAGGTGTAATAAGTGGAGAGAGATAGAGATAAATGATTATGCAAGCAAAACTAAAACATGGCCAAAATCGGCCCAAAACTCCCAAACGAACACGGCCGATGTATTTCGACATTAGCTTGTCGAAATGTATGTTATCTAATTAATAAATTTCTCTAGTATCCACTTCAGTATCCAAACATTGAAATAATGTATGAATTTCGACATTAGTTTATTGGAAATTATGATGAATATCAATATTAGCTTGTCGAAATGCATGTTGTCAAAATATAAAATTTTCGAAGTATATACTTCGGTATCCAAATGTTGAATATGTGCACATATTTCAATGTGTGAATGTTGAAAATATAGTCATTTTTCAGGATGTGAATGTCGAAATTCTAGGTAGTTTTTTTTTCCAGTTGAGTTTTTAGTATTCAAATGGATTCTTTACCTCTTCATGAGGTTTCGGCCCACAAAAAGGTATAATGTCCATCATAGATGTGGAAAAGGTGGTGGTGGTAGGTCAAAAGAGGTGGAGATGGCGTCTGGTTCGAGTGGAAAAGGGTGGCGGCAGTGTAGATGGCGTCTGGTTTGATTTACGGGGAACATGGAAGAGGAAGAAGAAGAAGAAGGGGGAACGAGGAAGAAGAGTAAGAAAGAATAAGGGGCTACATGGGTTGTTAATTTTTTTAGGGGCATTTTAGTCTTTAGCCAATAATATAATGTGTGAAGTTTTTAGTGGGTTTCATGGGGTAAATAAATGGTTGCAAATAGAATTGGCCCCGTGAAAATCAACTCGACGGGGCTTTGAGATTAGAATTCGGCTCCACTACTACTAGCATTAGGGCATGTAGTGAGTAAATTCACTACACCTCTATAGTGAGCAATCAACAGTCACGATTAAATGTAATTATTTTCCGTATGAGACACTCACCCGTTATATAAGACAGTCTGAAATGTGTGATTTAATCATGACCGTTAGTTGCCGAATGGACGGCTTGGCCACTGCTATATCAGCTTACTCAGTGCAAGCCGCCCGATTCCGACTCCCCCAGGATCCCCTTCGTTTCCTCGGGTTCGGAAACTCATCATTCTTCTCCTTTCGGATAACACAGAACCATCAGAGAGAGAGAGAGAGAAGAGAGAGAATGATTACACTCTTCAAGTGCTACAAACCCTTGCTACTCCCAATCCGAACCTCTCTACTCTCTCCCTCCCAATGGCCAATTTCTAAGCATTCCGCCACCGGACCAAGGGTTCGTTTTCGTTGCCTCGGTTCAGTTGGGCATCCTCGGCCGTTACTCAATGAGAAAAGCAGCAAAATCAGCGACGGCGGTGGAGGAGAGAGTGATAATCATCAATCATGCTCGTCAGAGTTGTGGCTGTACAATACGATGAACAAACAAAAGGAAGTTTTCAGGCCTAAAGTGGCTGGTAAGGTTGGGATGTACGTCTGCGGTGTTACCGCTTACGATTTCAGCCACATTGGCCATGCTCGTGTATATGTTTGCTTTGACGTCCTCTACAGGTCCCCCTTCTCTCTCTCTCTCTCTCTCTTTCTGTGTGTGTGTATACTATGGGATGGGCACATACTTTGTGTGTGCAAGTGTAAATATATGGGGAGGAGGGAGAGGGGAAGTGGCAGGGCCGGCCCTGAGATTATAGAGGCCTAAAGCGAATTTGAATAAATGGGCCCTAGTTTTTTTTCCCAAGACATTTAATAGAGGTGACTAATATATTTAAAAAATAGTAAACATCGTATTTTAACTTCATAATTTAACTAAAACAAACTTTTAAATTTTTTTATTCCATTCTAACAAAAGGAATCCAACATAACAAGTCCCACCATTTTCAAACTAATCACATTGTTAACTTTAATTGTAAGATAGTAACATTCATAACAAGAAGGGAATTCTTTATCATTTTTAATCTAATAGAAAAATAAGAAAAAAGAATATAAAAGACTAATAGATTTTCTGCTAAAAAGAGCTCATAGAAAAAAGAATATAAAAGAAAAGAATATAAAAGACAAATAGAAAAATAAGCAAAAAAAATTTCTACCAAGAGGAGCCGACCAAGGATTGAACCCCAGTCTTCTTGGTTCTTAAGAACACACGGTGACCACTGAGGCGGAAGGCAACTTTTGCTGTGTTTTGGGAAAAGATATATACATAATATAAATCTTTTATATTGGAGTGGGCCCTTAATTTTCGCTTAATTTTTTGGGCCTAAAGCGGCCGCACCTCCCGCTTTAGGCCAGGGCCGGTGCTGGGAAGTGGGTAGGTTTTTTTGGGCATGGGAGTGGGTGGTTCTATTCATGTTATAGTGAAAACAATGGTAAAATATAGCTTTTCATAACGACAATATTGGGAATCACTTGGTGCGGAGCTTCAAAAAATAGTTCTCATCAATTTGTGTTCTCCCTTTCTATATTAGATATTAGATTAGATATTAGATTAGATATTTTTGTACAGTTCTATATGCATGTGTATATGCCTGGCGCCCGAGCATTAGCAATTCGGGTATGGATCGTATTATGTAAGAGAGCGAAAATGAAGAAGAAAAGAAGGAAGAAGAAAATCAAGGTGGTAAGGTTTTTTCTCTTCTTGGCAGTTTCTTTTGGTAGTTAAAAGGGTAGATATGGGTATTAAAAGCATGAACCTTCATCACTGATGTTCGCACCAAGTGGGTGTTTTCTTATTTTCCCTCTGTCCCCAAAAGTTGGACACTTTCACTATTTCAGCAGCCCTGTGAAAAAATCGTCTATATCTTTTAATCCATAATGTTTTTTATACGCAGTATGGATCTCGTTTGATAGGTTCTTAGTTTAATTAAACAGAAGTTTTGAAAATCACATCAAACATTAGGAATTGAAAGATATAGGCAATTTAAAGTTGGCCCGCAATTTTGAAAGTGGGACGGAGGGAGTAGTTGTAAGTCATTAGTAACTAGATGCCCAGGCACGCGAGAAAATCGTGCTATGCAAAAGATGGAAAGAGAAAAAGCCGAAATGAACTATAGGCTGTGAAATTAGAAAATAGGGGGGTTGAGAAAATTTGGGGTGGCAGTTTTGTTCTTTCTTCTTGGCAGTTTCTTTAGGTAGTTGAAGGTGTAGTTTGGGTAAAAAAGTGAGTCAACCTCAAAACAGATGTTTGCATCATAAAGGTGTGTTCCTTGTATAAGAGTAATATATTATAGACACATACACACACACATATCTATGCTTGCGTATATATTTGTTGGAATATTGACAATTATGTATTTTCAATGTCAATGTAGGGTGGGTGTGTCTTTTGAATTGGGTCTTACTTTTTCTTATTCAGTCTAAAAGGTTTAGATGAACCATGGTATTTGATTTTGTCTTGCTCCTTAAGATCGGGTTATTTGTAAATAAGTCCGATTTATGAAGCATTTTTGAAGCTTGTTGAATTTTTCAAATCAATTTTGTACAACCCATTGCTTGGGTCAATAAGCTTTTATAAATAGTTATAAAAAGACTCTGTACTTAAGTCAATTACAGCTTGTTTAGGATAGGGGTCCGAGTTTTAACATATTTCTTGTCAAAAAATTTCAAAACAAGCTTGGGCAACCCACTATTTGGCTTGACTTGGTATGTTTAAAGCCTAGTTCATTACATTGGTCTTGTAATCTCTAGATTGGTGGCCAAGTTTTATCTCATGTCTGCTTCGTTTTGAGAAAAACTGAGTGAATATGGTGAAGTTTTCCTATTTTGAAAGAAGTTTAACTAGCAAAAATTCCATTTTCCAATGGCTGTAGAAGAGCACTTGTACTGCCTTTTTTGTGTGCAAAAGTGGATTTGAGATATGCTCTCAAAAGGACTGTTTTTGTCTGCATTTTGTTGTTCCTTTAGGCTTTGACTTTCTCTCATTTTTCCCCCTGCAAAGTGGGGCCTTTTTTCTCCCTCTTCGGAATGTTCTTTGTTTTGCTTATTCCTCTTTGTTTGTAAATGCTTTGGTGCTAATTCGAATTTGTCGGTGAATATTGGTTGATTAGGCAGATACCTTAGACATTTGGGGTATGAAGTCAACTATGTTCGCAATTTCACCGATGTCGATGACAAGGTTAGTCCAAATTGCTCTTCTAAAATGTTTTGTATTAATAAAATCCTCTTGCCTTTATTGTAGATACTTAACAATGATGAAGTTTACAAGTTCACAAGCATCACCGTAGTGTCTTTCCTTTCAATTTTGTATTTAATACTCAATTCAATGAAATTCTAAACTGTTGTGTACGTTATTCTGTTTGGCTTCTGTTGTCTCCTTGATGTCTGTCTGAGTGTTGTTGGAGGAAATTAATTGTATGCATGGACTTCTCATCAGGTATTTCTTTGAGTGGTATATTTTTCTGTCCTTGGATGGAGAGGTGCAGGTCAAAGTGTCCCTTGGAAGTAATAGAACCTGTACAAATATAATGAGGGCTAGGGAGCTCAGAACTTAAACTAGATAAGATATTCCGAGTTCCAAGATGGGATACATGTTGAGTTTATCCAGTCATTCACAAAAAATGAAGAGTATAAAATCCTAAAAAATAAAAGCAATATCAAAGTTTTCAGAGGTGAAAGCGCAATGTGGGCTTCTTGACGTCTCATGAGGTGAGCTGTATGCTTCAAGGCATTGAGTTGTAAGCCTTTGGAGTTTCTACTTTTTCTTCATAAGAAAGAATAAGATTTATTAAGAATACCATGAAAAGAGGGGATAGCGGTTTTGCCCATGCAAATGTGCCTCAAAAATAAGATAATGATGGATAGAGTTCACAAAAAAGCATGTCAAGGCATAAAAACATAGCATGTTAATAGATACAACTTTTAAAATCACCAAGTCATCTTGCAAATACATGAATACCGTTTGTCTTCACCCCAATATCCTATAATGAACTGATTCTTTTGATGAACCGACTCTTCTGATGCATTCGCTTCCGTCATTTGGGTGAAAAGGGGTGAAAAGCGTACGCCTCCCATATGCCTCCGATGGATGGGTGAACACCTTTGTATTGCTCTGGCTAAAATCAACGACCAGGAGAGATTTTGCTATTCGTTGCCTCGAGGCGAGCCCCGGAATGCCCTTTGAAAACATCAACCAATATTTCTATGGACAATTAACTCAAATGTGGATAAATAAATTGGTAAAGTACATATGTGGTATGCTAATACTACTTTTGAATATAGGTTACATATGTTGTATTTTGGAATTAGGGTTTATGCAACTGAACTCATCTCTTTTTTTTTTTTTTTTCTTTTGATCCGGCATCCTTACCTTATCTTGATCATACCATTCTGATTGCGATGTTGTGACGCTCTTGCTATGGAAAATTGGGCTGTTCATTTGGTTTATTATTATGCTAGAAGACTGAATGCCGGGCATCAACTACAGGATAGCTGAGTCTACAATTTTCAAATTCTGTAGATAATTGCCAGAGCAAGAGAACTGGGTGAGGACCCCATTAGTCTGAGCAGACGTTATTGTGAAGAATTTCATCAGGATATGATGGATCTTAACTGCCTGTCTCCTTCTGTGGAGCCTCGTGTCTCAGAGCACATGCCCCAAATCATTGACATGATTAAGCAGGTATAATTTTTAAAAACAGTTTTGACTTCTTTGTTACCTGAGACCTTGGCTTTCTTGGAAGAAGCTTTGGATACTGTGGCTTTGATACAGTGGTCTGGGGTTGGGGACCAATTTGGGTAATCTTACCGTTGAGTTTTGCACAGGAAAATTATTAGAAGGATTTAAGGTTTCTTGTTCAGTAGTTGAGTAAACCTTTCTTATACTTTTCAGCTTGATTACCTTCAAAGTGTTGTAGAAATAATGCACATCAGGTCCTCAACTATGTAGTTTTTGTTTTGATTATTATGGACTCTATTCCTCTCTAAAGTTCTTCCGTTGAAAGCATCTCCCTGAAAAGAGTCGAGCTTTTTATGAAGTCTCATTAGTTTATTAGCAGTTAATGGGACTAATTTCCACCCTGATAATTGAAAACAACTTGTGAAGATGTTCTCTTTTATTTGTATTCAATTGTTACTCTAAGATGGAATAATGACTTAAGGTAGCTTTTGTAACAGATTCTTGATAATGGTTGTGCCTATGAAATTGATGGGGATGTTTACTTCTCAGTAGACAAGTTTTCCGATTATGGACGGCTATCTGGGCGAAAATTAGAAGATAATCGGGCAGGTGAAAGGGTTGCTGTGGACTCTAGGAAGAAAAATCCCGCTGATTTTGCTTTGTGGAAAGTAAGTGTTCGTAATTCTTGGTGCACATTTACAGATTTTACCTTTGCAACATCAAAGCAACAGAATTTGATTAAATTAACTGCATATGTCTATCCATCTTATTGTAGTTGTTGATAAAAAATCTTGGTTTGCAACATTTACTAATTGTTGTATAGGGCTATACTCCCTCAGTCCCATGATGTTGGTTCCCTTTGGGAGTTCCAACATGCATTAATGCGCTCAGTACCACTGGAAATGTATTGATCTCGGAGATTATGCCTTCATTCCATTCGTAAGGGTTTGTTTTGGAACCTAAAAGGCTATGCTTTAACCTTTTTTAGAAGACGTGTATTTGGGGAATCCTAATCTGGAGATTAGATGGACACAGAAAAGTGGGACGGAGGGAGAATCTTAGATGCTTTTGGGAAGTTTGTTTTGAATTAGATCTGGGGCAGTTAAAAGTTGGAAGTCATCAAGATGGCAAAGAATTGCTAATGCTGCATCCATTTTGTGGGCTGACCAAATGAATTCAGATTAAAAACCTAAGACAATGGCTATCAACTTATGACAATCAAGGTGCAATTCAGAACCTATTTCTATGTTTATGATATAACGGAGACGGTCAATTTATCTACATTTATTTGCTTTTAAGACTCGAGTATTTGGCTAATTTTAGAATGTTTAGGGTTAAGTGTGTCTATGTGCTTTGGCAATCTTACTGGTCTCGTCACTCTGTGTTATTTTGTCAGGTTTGTGATTCTCCTGGTGGTTAGAAACTTAAGAAACCTTGGTCCTAGTTGGAGTAGTAGATTATGCTGAGGTCTATAGGTCTATATTTATCAGTTCATCATCCCTACTTAGTCGCACACAATGTCTGGTGTTTGGTAAGGTGTTATGAAGACTAACCCTTCGAGGGACAAGCCTACAATTCTTGGCCAGGTTACAAGAGTCTTTCTCTGCATCCTATCTCCATCATTCCCAATTATATGCATGCCATCCAACACCACTTTGAAAGGCATTTATTCAAACTCAGAAATCCTGCATATTTTAGCCCAGACTTTTTATTTTATTTTATGACTTTGACATAGCTCTGTAAAATATGCTAAAGAAGGCTCTGCTGCTATTCCCATAGCTCCAAATGTACATTATCTCAACATCAAAGCCCTGGCGGCACTGATCCATTAGGTTATAACCAACCCAACATTCTCCTTGTCCTTGGTCTTTACCTTTCACTTGATACTTAAAAACCTGACAAGGACCAATGAACACATATACACAACATGGGTATGACACGAAATGGGCACTGGGAAAGATCATTTTGTTTTATGCAACAGGTCTTATTTTGTTTCAATGCAGAAAGCATGATACACTTTAGAAGCAAAATAACTTTCTAGTAAGGCGTTTGCGTCTGTCTTGGACACGCCATGACACGCTAGATATATGGCCAAATGTGTCAAAGTGCTGTTCTTTTTGTAATTGCGGTCCTGACACATGTCGGATACTTGGGGGACACAATCAACTGGTAGACAAATGAAAACATCGCAAATATGAAGAAACTACCTTAGAGCCAATGAATAAAGTAAAAGCAAGGAGGATTCATGCTTATTTACTTATCTTGAGAGCGCTTTTTGAAATTGAACAGGAAACCTTTGCTTTACATCCGAAATGTTTCATCTTCTGTTGAAAAGAAAGATAAGCATTCTTTCATTTCAGTGAGTACTTCAACAAATTCTCAATTTTATTTTGGCTTCCTTAATGATTTTGGCTAGCCTATCCTTGATTTAGTAGTTTCTGTGTAAGCTGCATGGTGCTGATTTTTGTTCCTAGTGCCTCTTTGGTTAAAAAAATCCAGGTAATTGAGCTATGCCTATTACTGAAAAGTACACTTTGATTATGCAGCTGTTTTTTAAGCAGTTTTTTGCCTTGTTATGGGTTCCATTGTAATACTATTTTAATATCCATATTTTCTGAAGTGTATGTTGAATCGTTGATATAAGAAACTTTATCAAGTTGTTAGTTAGATGCAATGTTAAGAGTTTAACCTGTTTCCATCTAAGTTTGCTTCTTTGCCTTAGTGGTTGATGTTGTTTATGTTTATTGCAGTCTGCAAAAGAAGGGGAACCCTTTTGGGAGAGTCCGTGGGGTCCTGGAAGACCTGGTTGGCATATAGAGTGCAGTGCTATGAGTGCTGCCTATTTAGGCTACTTTTTTGACATACATGGTGGAGGGATGGATCTTATCTTCCCCCACCATGAAAATGAAATCGCTCAGAGTTGTGCTGCTTGTAACAAGAGTAATGTAAGCTACTGGATACACAATGGGTTTGTAACCATTGACTCAGAGAAAATGTCCAAGTCGCTGGGGAACTTCTTCACTATTCGGGAGGTAAGTGAATTGTTAATCTTCGAATTGCAAAATGCTCCTCCTCTAATAAAACTAATACTCCTTAGTTTCATAAGCTTAGCGAACACGCTTTCAGTTTTTATGTTGTTTCCGTTTTTAGGTCAAATTGTTGTAGCACCATCATTGTGATCCATGTTTTACATTTTCTGGTCTGCAGGTTTTAGACCTCTATCATCCCCTTGCATTGAGACTTTTCTTGATTGGGACGCACTATCGATCTCCAATTAACTACTCTAATGTACTGCTTGAGCAAGCCTCTGACCGTGTTTTCTACATTTATCAGGTAGGAGAATACTAGACCTACAGTTTGCAAATAGGGTCTCTCTCCCTGTATATAAATTGGTAGCAGCAGCCTTGATTGTTTTGCAATGGAACCACCAAGACCTAGTGTACTTGTCAGTGTGATCTGGTCTGGCTTTGGATTCTTATGTGATCATCCTTTTGTCTAAACCATCTTTTGGTACTATCTACTTGCCAGTCCCATCTGCTCTGTTCTGTTCACTGCCTTTGGAAGTATGATACCATGTTATTTTACCATCCACCGTTGAGAATATCTCTTTGAATTATTTTCATGTTGTGATTGTGAAAAAAATAGAAAATGATTGAGGTATGTGCTTTAGAATTCCATGTATTAAACTCTGTCCAGAATTTTCCTTCTAGTGATATTTTCTGGAGACGCGTTTGGTAGAGCATTCTGATTTATTAGGTCCATTTGGTTGCAGACGTTGCATGATTGTGAAGATGTTTTGAGGCACCATAATGAGGCGAATCGAAAGGATTCAATTCCACCTGATGTCATGAGTTGCATAAGTAAATTTAATGAAGAAGTTCTAGTGTCGATGTTGGATGATCTTCACACTCCTGTTTCTATATCTGCACTCTCTGATCCTTTGAAAACCATCAATGATTTGCTACACACTCGCAAGGTATTGATTCCTCGATGAGAGGATTATAAAGATATTTATGCATATGAATGCGCATTCATGTTAAATTGTTTCATCTTATTGATTTGATCATCATTATCACATCATTCTGGTTATTGGGTACATAATTTGCCAAAAACCACAACAACAACAACAACAATAACATAACCCATTTAGTCCCCAATAATTGGGGGTATGGGCGGGGGATGGATAGGAGACAGACCTAACCTTTGGCAATAAATGCACAAAGTGGCTGCTCTCAGAATACCACTGAAACAGATGGATTGGAGACAGACCTAACTTTGGCAATAAATGCAAAAAGTGGCTGCTCATAGAATACCACTGAAACAGTGGTCCCCCTATACCATCACGTTTGTTGCGGAATCATGCCCTCAAATAAAAGCTAAAAGGCATCAGAGAGGGCAAACCCAAGTATCATTTTGATTTATGTGCACATTGTCATGCTTCTTTCATTCAGCATCCAGAGCATTGGCGTTGCACAATATAATTTGCCAAAAACCACAGAAACTTAAAAGGATGAGCTTCTATGTTTGAGCCACTGGACATGGCTATAGTTAGGACCAAATCGAGCTGACTATTAGTTAGATTGTTCAGATTCGGTTGTTAATTTTTTTAGCGAACTCGAGCTCGATGAAAATTTGCCAAACCGAGCTCTGGCCAAGCTTGCTTAGGTTTGGCTCAAACTCGACCTTGTTCCTTAACGAGCAAAAAAATCTGGTATTTATGTTCTTATACATTTCTAGAGCTACAAATAAAATTTTAATTATGCACATAAACAAGTTCATGCATATATAAAATAATAAAAACATAGGTACGAACAATTTTAGTAATGTACAAGTTCAAAATTTTTCGTTATGTAAATATGTAAGTTCATACTTGTACAAGTTATATAAGTGTATACATATTCGAGTTTATATATGAAATTCTCTTGATAGACATAGTATGTATTCTCCATTTTCACGAGCCTAGTCGAGCTGAATATTGGCAAGTTCAGGTTTGGCTCATTTATGAAACGAGCCTAAAATTTAGGCTCAGGTTTGGTTTTTTTAGTGGATGAATCGAACTCGAATGAGCCTTTACCGAGTTGAACTCGAACAATTAACGAACGGCTCGGTTCATTTGCAGCCTTAGCTATAGTGAGACAGGCAGTTGGGACCTACTTTTTTTTGGTAACTGGTTGGGGCTGACATTGCTGCTTGGTTTGGGTTGGTTGGTCGACAGATGTTATGGATCTAGTGCATGAATTAGATAGTAAATCAGGCCATAATCACAAAACAATGAGTACAGCACTCCTGGCAACTGAATTGACCCCTAAACCAGCGGAAGAGTTTAGACTTTCAGTTGGACTTTGGACCAACTTAAGCTGTGCTCTTGCTTATTGTTGCTTTATTCTGACACTGAATTTTGCAATTTGTTTAAATCCTTTCTTTGGATATTTAGTTCACTCATTTCTTCACTGAACTGTCATCTGCTATGCTTCCCTTCACCTCTAGCTTATTGCTGGTTCAAGGAACCTCTGTTATAACCTTCTTGAATCTTAGTTTTTGTGGCTGAATGCTCCATGCAGGGGAGGAAGCAAGAATTGCGTATAGAATCGCTTGCAGCTTTGGAAAAGACAATTAAGAATCTTCTCTCTATTTTAGGCCTTATGCCAACAAGTTACTCAGAGGTAGTCTATATTTATCATTGGTTGAAAATACTTTCTGGTGCAATATGACCTTCAGTTGCCATAATACATGAGTGACTGAACTGTTTGAGTTCTTTTTTTTTTGGCAAATGGAATCATTTGTTTCAACTTATTCATCGACACTGCCGAGCAAAAACAAAAAAAACTTATTCATGGACACCATTAACGAATTACTCGTGGCGGTTGCAATTCTTCACTTTCACATTCACTTTTATTGTCTGAAGAAGAAAGCTCATGCTGCTTGTGTGTACCCAAGTAATGCATCCTGAATACTGTGATGCATTTTCTCTTATCTCGATCCTTGTACACTGCAGGTTTTGCAGCAGCTGATGGAAAAGGCATTGAAGCGTGCAAAGTTGAGCGAAGAACAAGTATTGCAAAAGATTCAAGAAAGGACTTGTGCGCGAATGAACAAAGAGTACGAAAAGTCAGATTTGATTAGGAAAGAATTGGCTGCTGTGGGTATTGCTCTCATGGACAGTCCGGACGGAACAAGTTGGAGACCAGCTGTACCCCTTTCCATGCTAGAGCAACAGGTTTCTGCAGCTTGAGTGGCTTCTAAGGTTGTCATGTTGAAAGCCAATCATCATATTGCATATTTCATTTAGGATTTGTGTAGTTTACAGAGGAAAAGGAAAATGTCAAATGGGACACAAGAATTTTATGAGATGCAGATACTGAATTATTTCGTGTTTCATATGATTTTCTTTTCCCTTCGTAAATTGCTCAACGTCCATGAGCCTAAATCCAGCTTTAGGATTTTGATGATTTTTCCTATGGATTTAAGAAACAGCTTTTGAAATTTTAAGATGTTAGCTAAAAGCCCTGTATGGAGCATGCAGTTATAGATAACTGACTAGAGGTACAAGTGAACGGGAACAAAATTAACTGAAGCAAGGGTTCTGTTTTGTTAAGCTATTTTCTTTCAATATTTAGCCTTTTCGGTCGCGAGAATATTAGTTAGCTACCGTGTTACTCTGTAAAGTTTGCGGTGAACATCACGACATGTGTGACTTTTTAGTACAAGTTCCAAAATTTATCGACGTAAATAATAAATAGAATTTGCATTGTTGTATATGAGTATGCCTTTCTGCCTACCTACTACAAGCAGGAACCTGAATACCGGGAAACTGAACAAATACAATAGAGTAAGGACTAACAATAATAGGTTGTGTAGGGTTCACACTTATGGGTTGCAAGGGAGGAATATCTCCAGAGGAATCCACAGTTAGTGGTTTCCCATTTAGAAGCACTGTTTGGCTGTGTATATCTCCATTTGGGGCCGTTAAATGGTATTCTTTTCTTGGTACACCACCGGACTTTGCAAGCAGTGGGGCTGTGTTCCTATTAAGGGCCTGTGTCTCCATCACGTTCGAAACAGAAACCTCGACTTGCAATGTGTTGTTTCCATCTAGGTTTATCAACAGCAATGTGATTCCTTTCTGTCACATGCAAACCCAGTTAGTCGAGGCAAATACATACGTACTGCTAGTTATACATACTTTGGTTTGGAAATTGAGGTATTGGTTACTTACAGATTTTCTGGAACAGTGAGAGTAAGCGCGGATCATATTTGTCCCGGAGAAGCTAGTTGACAGGACTTTTCTTCCCATTAGCCGGTGAAAGAGAAGAGCACTGCACATTACATTCATCAAGAACAAAAGAAAATGTCAGGTTGGTGTTAATTCTTACTCTTGTCTTGTGACAGTAAAAGTTGATGCACTTCAATCACCAACATTTTTCCAATTTGCTGAATGTGAATTCAAAACTTGTGAATTTTTTCTATGTAAAGCAGTATGTAATTTGACTGGAACACCAAAGTATCTTCGGTTTGTAGTTCGAGGTAGAAAAAAAATATTGAAAAACTGACTCAGGGCCGACCAGGCCCAAGAGTCCTGGCCTTGGGCATCCTAAAAACTTTTAAAAATTAGGGGCACTCCCATAAGTTATAATATTAGGCTTGAGTAGGAGTCTGTTTTAGGGCCAGCCCAAAATAAAAATTACTCCTATAAGAGCCAACCCAAGAAATTTATTTTTACTATAAAAGGCAGCCCAACTCGGTTTTAAAATAGTAGACCGAAGAAGCCTAATACAATTAAACTCCCAAACCCATCTTTCTTAAGGGCACCCCAACTCTATTCCATAAATTTTTAACTATAAAGGGCAGTCCAACTCTTAATCAGACTCCAGACCTCACCCTCCCTAACTGTTCGTTCACTCTCTCTCTGCAATTCATTTCTGCGATTGCGAGCCATCAACCAGGTGAAAGTATTTTATGTAACATGTGCATATCTGCCTCCTCTCACATTATAGTGGTCACTAGTACATGTGGAATTAGTGTTATTGGAATTAAGAATGAAACCTGTAGTAATCAGGATTTGGAACAAAGGTAGTAGTGTTGAGTAGGCCATAGTTTCCACCAATGAGTGATTGTCTACAGTATGTTTTTGTATCATAAGAGGCTGCCATTCCAAGCTGATCCATGTACCTGTTTGGTTAAGCAAAAATTCAGATATCCGCAAAAATAAAATACAGAGTTAAAGAACAAAAATGATTGTGAACAAAGTCCGAATCTAACTTACCAAAAGCTGAAAACAAAGGCATTAGTGACATGGTTATGGCCACTGTTATAAGCTCCACCTGCTTCACCAACCCATGCCACTGTTGAACTTCCTGAGTTCTTGAGAATGCTCTGAAGGTTGCTGAAGGGCCCCGATCCACTGCTAAGATAGTTTGGATCAAGGATCTTGTCCACCAAGTGGTCGTCGATGCCTATGTGAACAAGGTAGTTGTTCGGTAACGTTGTGAGTTTTCCGTTTATAAAATCAGGAAACAAGTCTTTTGGTGCACTATATCTTTTGAGAAAATTGTTTCTAAAACCAAGTGAGGGGCCCAATACTCCCAAATTATTTGTACTGTTCGGATTCCATTGCATTTTTTAACCGTTCATATATTTCAATCTATAATATTTTTAGAGATTTAATGGAGATATATCAAATAAGATTTCACCAACAATTTGGGACAGATGTAGTATTTATTAATCCCATGACATTCTTTCATTTGAGTATGAATAGTACTGTTTCCTGCAAGAGTAGTCGAGTATGTTCACCTACTCTTGCCAAATACAGATACAAATGTCCGAACATAGATGTGTTGGGAACCGTTCGATGTGAGTTGGTCTCAGGTAAGTCATGTGGAACCCATGTGCATAGGCTGGTTCTGGACTTATCTATGTCCGAACATCTTTATCCGTAGCACTACTCAATGTGAAATATTCTGCAATGAGAAAATGGTATTTGGGGGGTTGAATTACCTGGACCAAGGTTGTAAATGTGGTGAGTGACCACTTGGAGAGACTTTTGAGCTTTCTGTACATATTCTGGGAACCAATTTGAATCAAAGAAGCCTCCTGGTCCAAGGACCATAGGCATCAGCTTAAATCCTTTGTAGAGATTCTGCACTATGTTTTGGAGAAAAACTGTGTCGGCCGCGTACTGGTCCGCCGCAACACTTGCTCCAATCCCACTCCCACTCAATTCATTTCCTGATGAAAACAAAAACGACAGTTACATACCGGGATAATCTGTTCATTGGAGCGGATACCGAGTTACAATAGATATGGGAATAGATTTGTATTTTAGAATGGGATTGCCA
Organism: Vaccinium macrocarpon; assembly: GCA_022606695.1. NCBI lineage: Eukaryota > Viridiplantae > Streptophyta > Magnoliopsida > Ericales > Ericaceae > Vaccinium > Vaccinium macrocarpon. Next base: position 30,616,489 of record CM040177.1, read on the forward strand.
GTTTTGATTTTATGGCACGTTGGAGTAACTTTTTCGTCCCATATAGGCCTATTCACGGTTTGGTTTTGGGTGGATCGGGTCGGTTACCAAATAGATCCTCTAGTCTTGGATTGTCGTATTCTCCATCTACACCCGTCCGTGAGTGAGGTACGGTTGGGTTGGTTCGGTTGCGGATCGGGCGGAAAAGGGAAAGGGAGAAGGGCTATCGGGCGAATTGGGCGGATCGAACACGAATCGAATCCGCCAAAACTAGAATATTAACTTACCTTGGGTGGATTTGCGGATGGTTCGGTTTGGACAGATCGGTTGACCCGCTGGGCACACCTAGTCCCATAATTTAATTTTGATCCGATAACTAGAACGACTTCGTAATGGACTATTACGGCACGGTGGGGTAACTCCTTGTAGTCAATAAGCAAGTGAGTTGTGTAATGAGAGTTCTTACCAAATTCCCAGCCAGTGATGGTGTATCCCTTGTTAATAGTGTATCTCATAAGAGCTTGTGCATTGGTAGAATCCCAAGCTCCTGTAGCTGTACCATCCGAACCTATTGTTCTTCCAGTTAATGCATTCAATCCAAATATAATCCTTGCCCTGCATGTATAAAAACAGCCAAAGTTATTTTTTTTTTGATAACTGGATATCCGGGAAAAGAGCCAAGTTGTGACAAGCTCTTTTTCGGAAAAAAATCCGCCAAACAAGTTGACTATACGTTATACGAAAATGAAAACAGGAAGCATGAAGCGCAAGCGATACCAAGTATCTTACCCGGCCTGTTTGAAGAAAACGTTCAGCGCGTCCCACCGAGCCATGGGTAAGCAACCTTGAGTGAAACCGAACATGGATCCACTGTTTACGACGAATTCGGTACACGGTGTATTGTCGCCGACAGTTTGGTATCTGACATTGTCTTGCAAAGTTCCACCCATTCTAATTTTCAGGGGAGAAAATGCTGCATTTCAAATAAAAATTGTAACTTAGGCATTTCTGCAACAAATCAAGCGTGAATACCTACAAAATTACGAATACCATTTACAGAAGTTTTTCTTACCTTTGATTGCATTCAACAGGACTATATCGGTAAGATCCTACAAGAAGTCGAATGTACGATTTTAGTAACTTACTTTCGGTACCAAAAGTAATGGGCAACGAAAAAGCGAATAATTTCACGACCATTTTAAGCGATAAGAGTTGACTATTCAAACAACGTAACTTTACCTTTAAGCAAGTCCACTCGTTGATGCTAAAATGACTTTCTTTGTCACGGTTATTTTGGTTTGCTACATAATGTTTAAAAGCCAAGAATAACAGTAAATGGAGGATGGAGGCGAAATAACGATAGCCATCTTTGGTTATTTGGTACTAAATATGGCATGATCACTTTTTTCGCATAAACATGCGACCTTGGGTTCAAAAATTGCACTAAAAAAGTAAAACATTTCAATGAAATTTTCTTTTAGCGCGGACCCCAAATTTTCAAATCCACCAAATATAAAGATTAAGAAACTTAAAAAGCATGCCATAACAAAAAAAAAAAAAGAAAAAGAATTCTGCCGTTTAGTAGGTAGAATTCAACTCAAAAATCCAGTTATATCATTTGACTTTGAAATTCAAAAAAGTGTTGTTTTTTAAAAAAATTAAAGTATATTATTTTTCTGCAGGGAGTAACTGCAGGTTATGTTAAATAACTAGGGGTAAATTTTATAATTACAGAAAGGCCAGGGGTCACGTGCCCACACAGAAGAAAAGCTCTGCCTCCCAAGTAAATTGGCTGGAAAATCATGAGATTGAAATAGAAAACACAAGAATTAAACTATTAACTGCTTTGAATACATTAAATCCTTTTAATTTCCTTAGTTCTTCTGATTTTTTTCCCAATCTTGGAAATAAGAAAAATACTGTAGCCGAAATAGAGCAATGCTACAGATACTAACTGATTTACAAACTATTAAATTAAATGTACATATTACACTACAACATTAATGCATGAAGCAATGCATGAATGGACTCATCCATTTCGGGGGTTGTTCCACTATCAACTGACGTAAGCATTTTCTAGTTTGTCTTTATTTTTTTTCCGCATTTGTTACTTTTGCGTCAAACTTTTGACATCTTTTGATTCTTTTTGTTGTGAAGAATCAGAAAAGTAAAAAAATTATGAGAATTACGGAATTACCCAATATTTTAAAGAAATATCTAGCCAAAAGACAGCTAATTGACTTCACTATTCCTAAAAGTCTGAGTTCAGATATCAAATGATTTTGCAAAATACCCAGAAGATAGACCTCAACAAACTTAGAATGCCAAATCAAAAAATTTCCAAAATCCCCAAGAGCAAATAAAGATCTTCAGAAATCAAACTAAATACACCCTCTACCCCAAATTATTTATCCTTTAATAAAAACTGTGTCCGTTTTCGAATAAAAAACAAAACACTTGAATGCATATTTTCGTAATTTTTCTGCACAAATTTAAAGAACCTTAAATTTTGTTTTAAAAATTTTAAAAAATTATGCCTGGAAGCTTATATTGTGTATAAAAAATGACACAATTTCCAAAAGGAAAAACAATTTGGAAAGAGGGATTACAAATATCAAATGATTTTGCAAAAGACCCAGAAAATAAACCTTCAACAAACTTAGAATGCCAAATCAAAAATTCCCAAAATCCCCAAGAGCAAATAAAGAAGAAAGAATATAAAAGCAGAGGAAAAAAAAAGAGTTGAAGCTAACCAAATTGAGAAGAGAAGTAGTGCTCCAGCTGCAAGTTCCATAGTCACATTTCTGAGGGGGCCACCAATCGATAGTAGCACAAATGAAATCAAAATCTATTTTGGCAATCGAAGCTGTTCCACTGATTGAAACAGTGCCTCCTTGAACAGTAGGATTTGTGGTTTGTGAATTAGCCACAAATCTTGAGAAAGAAATCAATGCCAAATACAGCAGCAGAAGCCTCCCAGGAGGCAAAAAATGAGAACCCATTTGGTAAAAATTTTTGGGTTTTCTTTGTCTGGGTGAGTTTTTGAGTGTCTATTGAAGCCATGGAAAATGGGTATAGAGTAGTTTATATAGTGGGTTTGTCATTGGTGGTTGGAACATGGAAGGAGAGAGAGAGAGAGAGAGAGAGAGAGAGAGAGAGAGAGAGAGAGATTGCAGTGTTTAACTGAGGAGGGAGGGAGGAGGAAGTGTGAAAGAAATTGCGGTGGTCGGACCAAGAAGAGAACTGTGTCTTGGAAGAGTTCTCCTAAGCAATCAAGTGCATGTGTTTATTATTATTATTATTATTATTATTATTATTATTATTATTATTATAAAGAGTATGTATCCGGAATAAAATCAAGAATACAAATTTTATCACATGTCTTGACGAATGAATAAAATCAAAAATTTAATCTTATCAAATATTAGATAAAATGCATTGGAGGACTTAGCCTTAGGCCCCTTTCCCCTAACTTTCATTATTGGTTTTCGACTTTTTACGTTTTGCGAGACATGCAACTCTCTCAACATGCATTAATTAAAAAGCCAAAAAGTCCAATTAGTGGAACTCGGCCTTGCTAAATTTTGTTTGTTTTTTAAAATTTTTTAGGTGATATATGTAAGAAAAATGACTTGTTTTTAAAAAGTGTGAAAAATAAAATAAAAAAACTTAAAAGCCCCAAAATTCCTTTAGTAGAACGACGCCTTAGTGCGGGTTTCGCTTAATTTTTGGAGACATTTTGTTATGATTTTTTGGGTGATTTTTTTCTTAATTCTGAGTTTATTTGGGTATAATTTTTTTTAAATCGCATTGTTTGGCTCAATGCGAGGAATTGAAAAAGTATAAAAATATATATCAAAATAGAAAAAATTTTATAAAAAGATGACAGAGACCCAAAACTTTGGTATATTATTTTCTTTACTTTTCGTCGATTCCTCTTGTCGAGATGAACAATATGTAAAAATTTGATCTCAATCTAGTAAAATTTTACAAAAGACTCCTAATACTGTGCAAAAAAGTCCCTAAAAGTTAGGCCAATCTCACCCTAAGCCAAGATCATCATCAATTAACAAGAGTTCAATTAAAGTTGAGGACAGTTTTGTGGTGACAAAGGAATTAATAGCATGTGGGTAGAAGTCGAATGCAATACCAGGCCTTGATTAGGTGTCTACAACTACACCTAGGGTTGATAAATGAACCGAACGAGTCAAACAATTCAGTTTTCAAGCTTGTTTGAAAGTTTAACATGCTTTGCAAATATGTTTAAACATGGCTTGTCGGTCTCAAACAAGCTTTAATTGAGTCAATCACGAAACGATCTCGAATATCTTGAAGTTTTAAGCATCATAAGTCAAAACAAGTCGAGTAGTAGCTTGTTTGAGCTTGTTTTGAAATCTTAACGAGCATAAACTAACCAAGTTTAATTAAGTTTCAATTGTTTATGATATAAATTAATCTCATGTGAGCTTTTAACGAGCAAATACGAGCTTAGACTCGAGTGGTTTGATTGATTGGCCCCACTCCTAGATGTTTGAAATTCTGCATGTTCTGGACAAATCCTGTTTTTTCTTCCTGTATCTGGGGCCATGAATATGTAAAAAATTGTACAACTTGGTTGAGTTGGTTCTGATAATTCCAACAATTATCTAATAATTACTCAAACATATAAAGAAATTCTACTGAGGAAGAAAGTTGTGAGGCTAGAGAGTGGACCGATCAGTTGCGGCTAAGCTTAAAATAAAAAAGGCTAGCTTGGATAACTAACTATGACAACTTTCTTGGAGCCTTCCAATAAAAAAATAAGGATTTGTTTTCTTCCGAAACATCCGATAAAATTGAAACGATACAAAGAAAATAAGGATTTATTACTTTAGGTTTCAACAATTTAATTGAAGAAGGTTAAGAAATGGGAGAAAATGAAAAAAAAAAAACTCAGAGAGAAAATTGAACATGTTCTTAATAGTAAATTCATTGCAAAATGAAATGGGGGCGTGCTATTCCTCAAGGGACAACATGTGTGCTGACCCATCCGAGCCATTCGTGCTCAGTGAGATGTGCTCGGCAAGGCCTGCCGAGTGGAGCGCTCAGCAAAGCCCCCAGGTTCGGTACTAGGAGTTTTTGGGTTTGAGCTGATGAAATAACATTGATACCCCTTGTATTATTCTAACTTAATTAACATACTAATATCTTATTGTCTAGAAAAAAAAAAACATAAAATAATTGCATTTCTCTTGCATCAAGACATGTAAGGCTGACCATCATCAGCACCTTCTTTCTCAAAGTAGTTTTCCAAACAATTTTAGTAACCCATATTTGATTTTAGCAAATGAGTTTAGCAGGTGCTAAAATCAATTTTTTTAAATAAAAAAATGAAGTGGTTCCGTGTAACGTTTTTCGATATATTTCGCACCAAATTAAAGTACTCCTCGTATATTTTAATTCGGTATTAAAAAATTCAAAAAATAATACACGAAAACACTTAATTTTTTGATTTGAAATACCATAATTTTAGCAACTTCTGAACTCAATTGCTAAAATCATCATGATTTTAGCAACTGGGTTGCTAAATTTTTTTGGAAAACTATGGAAATATCTCCATGAAAAAACAGGAAAAAGATTGACTAATTTGAATAACCTTAACCAATAATAATAAAAAAGAAGCAATATAGTTAATTTGGAGTTATTTAATTAATTAATTGGGTTGGGCTACCTGAATCGGTTTCCATAAAAGGGTTGACCACTGGGTGGGTGACATTGGCTTTTTGTTGTGTTCTTTACAAGAGAGGGTAGCTCCCAACTACATGATCCAATAACATTTAGCTGGGGGAGATAGATGTGGGAATTTAAATATATGTAAAAATCCTTTAAATAATGCAAAAGTAGAATTCCATTCAAAGGATGTGTGCTGAACCCAATCAGATTTAACCAGTAGATGCTTTGTATCTTTTAGCTAGCCATGTGATCATTGGTAGGAATATTGATCCCCACAAAAGAAATTGGATAATCTGTGCTGGGAGCGGAGTCATGGGGATTTGGGGTTACTGCCAGGCGTTGTGCACCATCCGAGTCGTCTGTTACTCGGATGGATGACTCAGATTTCATCTTGCATACATGACAATGAACTGTTCGGATGTAAAGGTGTTGAGGTGAAATTTGTGCCGTTCATCCGAGTAACGGACAGCTCGAATGGTACACAACACTTGCTATGCATCCCATTCACAGTAGCAACCCCATGTCCCGGGGACCCTGATGTGCCCCAGGGCACAACGGACTGTTGTGTTCTCGAATGAGGCTCGCGAAATATAATTCAAAGAGTACACTGTTTCTGGCTAGAAGAACAAAAATCCTGAAAAATTAATGTTGATCGGGTATCGGTAGCTTCTTGACCGAATCATGCAATTTGGTTGTGTATTTTTTAAATTATATTTGCCACTCTTTTTTTTTTTGGCTGAATACAAGCATGATTTATTTACTAAGTTAATGATATTGAACTGACTTGATTTTTTCAGAGAGTGCTGTTACCATCTAGCTCTAAACAGTGAATGGTTCAAATAATGTTTTCAAGCTTTGAACCAAACCCGAACTTATAAGGCACAATTGCCTGGTGCACATTATGGCCCATATGTCCCTCGGGAGTTGCTACATATTCAACTAACATTTACAGATTTTTAGTGGTATGCACCTCAAACCTGTATAGAAATGCTTAGCATCAACAATTAATTCATTAACAAAAATTTGTAAGGATTGATAATATTTGGACATAAATTCCTAACATTAACTTTAAATTCTAACAACAGTATGTCATGAGTTTTTATCTTGACGTCATAATTTTTGAAAGCAAGTGTACTGAATTTATATGCATTATATTAATGAATTCAAAGCTGCTCAATAGGAGCAAATATCTTTTTACTCCCCAGGTATTTGGCAAATTAACCTCACCCACTTCATGGCCAATTCATTGGGATGGAGTAAAATAGATTACCTGCCATGCACAACAAAAGAAAGAAGAAAGAAATCTGGCATTTAAAGTCATAAGGTTAAATTACACTGACCTCCCTTGAGGTTTCTGACTTGTACATTGACCACCCCTACTTTATCTGAAATAGCACTGACCTCCCTTGAGTTTTATGTTTTTTTTTTTTTATATCAAAAGCACCCTTCAATAGTACCGACGGCGCCGGAGACCCCATTTTGGATCCCCAACGGTCGATCCAAGCTGTCCATTCATTCCAGAATCGAATTCCGAGTGGGTCTACGCGAGAATCACCTCAATCGGACGGTCCTAAGTGCTCGATCCAAAATCACCCCATTTCATTCAAATTCTTTGGATCGAGCACTTAGGATTGTCCGATTGAGGTAATTCCTGCTTAGACCCACTCGGAATTCGATTTTGGAATGAACGGACGGCTCAGATCGACCGTTGGGGATCCACAAGGGGGTCCCTGGCTCCGTCAATTCCCGTCAGTACTGTTGAAGGGTGCTCTTGATACTAAAATATAAAACTCAGGGGAGGTCAGTGCTATTTCAGATAAAGTAGGGGTGGTTAATGTATAAGTCAGAAACTTCAGGGGAGGTTAGTGTAATATACCCAAGTCATAATCTTTGACTTTATATTTCAATATCAATTGACACAAAATATAAGTCGATCTCTTGGCTTCCTAATATATGGATAAATAATAACCCCCGAAAATTGATTTATTAAAAACAAAACAAAACTCCCACAAACTTAAAACACGAACACTCCCAGAGTCACAAATAATGACATTTGGTGTATATAAATGATGTTTAATGAAAAAAAAAACTTAAAAGAAAAGCTCGTTACAAAGCTGCTGAAATAAGCTGCCAAACAAGCCGCATTTCTTCTTGAAGATCATGAACAAATTGGTGTAAATTATATGGTTTAGATAAGCCTCAAACAGTATAATAACAAGGGCAAGTGATAAGGATAAGGCAATAACTTGACATGCATCATGACATCTACCTACTCTCAAATACCTTCCTCATGTCTAAACAAAGGACAGGGAAAAGACTCCCACCAAACCAAATGGAGAGGGAAAACCAAAAAAAATCAACCAATCGCGAGAGTTGGCTTTGTTATCAAGGCCCGAGACTTAGAATTTAGCTTCTTCCAAAGGTTTGAGTTCTGACATCTATCACTTGTTATCAATTTCTTAGAGTCTAGTCGATATGGGGCATTTGATATGGCTTTAATTGGGTTCCCAGCTAATGAATCGTGGAATTGATCCCTAAGAATAGGTGATATGTGCGTAAGCTGATCCAGACATCTGAGCTATAAAAGAAAATTCAACTAGACATTAATCACTGTGTCAACCCCAATTGATTTGGCTAAGCGGGCATGAGTAAACAATAAGTGCTTGTCTTCCATGACGTCACATGTTCATATCTTACGGAGGCCAAATATTTCAAAAAACACCCCATTGCGACATATGGCTACCTCAAAACATTCCCAAAATAAACCCAAACAGACCCTAAATTAATCATGAAACTATCTCCCTAGCAGCACCCAAATCATCCCCTATAAACAGTCCCGAATCTACCCTAAACAGCCCGAAATTGCCGCAAAACATAACCTAAATCCGCCCCCAAATCGACCCTAAACGACTCCTAATAGTGCTTTCTATTTTGTTTAAAGGGTGCTTCATCTGGACCTTTCTATTCCTTGTGCTCTGCGCCAGCTGCTCCTTCCTTATATAATTACTCCTATATTCAGTAAATATTAATGAACTGGAGAGGCATTTCTAATAGAATCTGGCTTCTCTACAGTCCATATGATCTTGGCCATCCATATTTTAAAAAGACTCAGGATCCCGAGCCTTTTTAAAATCTGGACCGCTGAAGTAGGGGAGGTTTTTTTGCAGTTGGACTGTAGAGAAGCCGGGTCCATTCCAATAAAGAGCTGAATTTTTTAGTTGGGGTGGTGGGGTGCAACTGTGCAAGTCTATAATCACGAGAGATTATGGGACTACTAATCCAACTGCTATGATTTTAAATCTATAATTTACTTTCCGATGCACCCAAAAAATAATAATAGTAATAATAATAATACTAACGATAACAGCAGCAGCCATAATAATAAGTCTACAGTCTACACTAACTAGGAACGAACAAACTTTTGTTTCCAAAACTAACCTTTCAACTCACAAACAGAAGGGGTGCAATGGGTGGCTATAGATCAAGGGTGTTTTTGGAATAATTGCTTCTACTTTTTTTTGATGACGGGTGTTTGGATCAGCATATCCGTAGCGGATCTCGACAAACTAACCTTTCAACTCACAAAAAAAAAAATCAATTTTTGGTTCAACTCTCTTGTAATCTTCAAATAAAGCCATTAAGATACTATTATATAATAATCTAAACCGTCCACTTTTTGAAAATAAATCATTATGTTATCTGTATAAAATATGAATTCGTTCTAACATTATTAGGAGCCTAAAATCTTAGTAGTATAATTTTTTTTTGGCCTGCAAATCGGGTAGCTCCACCCCTGATTTAATTTGAACCTGAGACCTATAAGGTACTTAATTAGTATAATTTTTTTAGTATAATTGGAGCTTCAGATACTTAGTATATTTTTTTATTTGTTTATTCCCAGTAATTAAAAAGTCTTAAGTACTTATTTTGAGGGAAAAATGGCATATAAGCAAACTAGGTAATTTTATTGTTTGCTTATATCTCTCAATTTTGTTTTTAATGTTTAGTTTAATTCTCATTTTATGGCTGGTTCAAGTAATTCTTCCTGGATCTCTTGCTGAGACAAAAGGAGGCATCTGCCCTCTTGAAAGGTCCATCTGGGGTTCATTTTTTTTGGTGGAAGTAAATTTGTTTTTCTCCTTTGGATATCTAACATTTAAACCTTTAAATGTGTGTTTCATTTCAAACTAATTTATTCCTGAAATACTAGCAATAGATAATGAGGCATACATTCTCCATCCTATACTGTTTGTTTTTTCTGAAAATTGTGTGTGTGTGTGTGTGTGTTTGTTTGTTTGTTTTTTTTTTAAAATTTTTATTTAAGGAATGCCCTGTCATGCACAACTTTTTGATATTTTTCCACACAAAGTTAAAGATCTTAATTAATTCTTCAAACTGGTTTTGAAGTTAAAAAAATCATAGTATTTTACTTTTAATCTAAAAAATGAAACCATGGCCTTTTGCCTCTGAAAGCGTCATTCCTTCTAGGGTTGTAAACGAACCGAGCTGCTCGTGGCTCAACTTGTTAAGTAAGCGAGCCAAGCTTGAGCTTGACTTTCAGGCTCGTTTAGTTAATAAGCTCGCTAAAGCTCAACTCGGCTTGCAAAAGCTCGGCTCAATTGTATAAGCTCGGCTCGTTTAAGAAGGCTTGTTAAGTAAATTACCCTAGCTTGGCTTGTTTATGAGCGAGCCGAGCTCGAGGTCGTTTTTTCGACTTGTTTACTTAACAAGCTAAGCTCGAACACAACAAAACTCGGCTCGGCTCGGCTCATTTGTATTCCTACTTGTACCCAGATATATGAAGCACCAACACAATCTCCAATTTTAAAAAATGACAAGCAAAATGGGATATAAGGAAACTTCATTGGGATGATGCCCAATGCCATGCATGTGCGAGAAAGAATTGAAGTGATGATAGGGCTTTTAAAGATTGGGGGCTCAATCTTGGTAACCCAGATTTTGTGGAGCAATAAATCATGGAATGTGGTTTTACAGCAGATGAGCCAGCAAACTGTTACTCAGAAAACAAATTCTAAAATGTGTGTTTGTTGATACTAACAATGATCCAAATGATGAGGCAACACAGCTGGTTTTTACAACAAGCTAGAAAGAAATAAAATAGTAATTTCACTAACTTCCATCCCAAAGTCTTCCTTTCTTCAACAACTACTCCCTCCGTCCCAAAATGTTCTGCCTATTTCTTTTTTTGGACGTCTCAAAGATTCAATATGGATCTTGTTTGATAAATCTTAATTAATATTTTTAAATAAAAAATACGAAATTGTAAAAACCATTATAGATTGTGAGATATAAATAACTTTTTGTGAGGTTCCAAAAAGGAAATAGGTGAAACAATTTGGGACAGAGAGAGTATTTGATTAGCAACTGGACAACCTGTATAGAATCAGTCATTAATTTGAATGTGGATGTGATGTTCTTTTCTCATGATCCCTATGTTCTGAAATAAAGTGAATGAAAATTTGTGACATATCCAATTAGACTATTGTTATTGTTGCATGCACTTTTTGTGTGTGTGATAATTTATTGTTCATTGATAAAGAACAAACTAACACACAGAATCAAATTAGGTGCATACCCCTGCAATCCTAACAGAACAATCTAAAGCATGCTAGCTGATGATAAAATAAAATAAAACACAAAGACCAAGCAGAAATTAGAAGCCTAGGGACAGTTACACCAACCCATTATATATAGTTGCTAGAAAAAACAATGGCAGAAATATATGACAATTGTAACAGACCCAATCTGTTCATTCTTTTTTTTTTTTTGGTTTGGCCGTCATGGGTGTTTAAGCCAATTTGTGCGCACCTCGCCTAATCCTCTCACCGTACCGGGCAATAGCAAGCCATCCACGTCGGGATAGGGTATTCACAAGAGAAGCTCTTGTAGCCTGATCTTAAGAGGTTGCCAAGTTTTGAATTCAGGATGTCTCGGTTTACTTATTAATATATAGACCTATGGAATGCATTATTTATTTTTTTACCTCCATAGAGGATCATTGACTAATGAGCTTAATCAAGTTCTCAAGAAATCTGTAAATAATGTCCTTCCTTTGAGCTAATTTTGTATGGAAATATCAATCCCAATCTCAGGCATGTTTTGTAGGTAAAATCAATGGAGGACGAACAACCAAGGGAGGTTTGTATGTGTATTTAAGTCCATCAAGACAGGTTCTATCTTTGGGCTAAGCTGTTTTATCAAATTTGTGCTAGCTTTTTACACATTCTATATAGCCAGGCCCGTGTGGCCAGGCCTAACCCTAAGGCAAAGACCGAATGGAGGCGGCCTCATCCCCCAATTTTTTTTTCCAAAATTAGGGAGCCCGTTGGGTATAATTTATATGTATATTTAAGTGCTACTCTCCTCTAAAAAAGATTGTCCGATACAAAAACTAGAATTTAAAACGAATGTATTTTGCCACCTTAATATTTAATTTATTTTCATAAATTAACAAACTCATTAACAGACAGTGAGTTATGGAAAAAAAAATTGGATATTTTTTTGACAAAAAAATAAATATTCTTTTTTAAGTTTTCGTTTTACGTACTAGACAGAGAAGTAAAAGAGGGTGAAATATTAAAATGAGATGGAATGGAGATGGGTGGATATGGAGAAGCTCATTTGTGGTTCTACTGTTATTTGAGTCAATTAATTTCCATTTCAATGCAAAAGAAAAACTATACACTAATCATTCATCATTCATGCATGTGTGGCTCGTGCCAATGTTTTCCCGATTGTGGCATGACAGAATAAAAAAGTTGAAGTCCTTTGTCATAACAAATCAAGGTAGTAGGTAATGTTCTGATTGGGATGCTTTTGATGTTTTTTTTTTTTTTTTGTTTTCATTTACATTTTCATGTATTATTTTATAACTCAGGTTCCGGGTCAACTTACACTCACCTTGCCTAATCCTGGGACCCAATTCCACCTTGCGTTTTCGTACTATTAAGATCAACCATTGAAAAGTTTGAGCACTCCCATCAAATTCCAATCATTTTATTTGAAGGAGTACTTTTTTTGAAAAGTAAAGAACTATTTGGAGCAGATTATTTTGAAGGGTAATTGATTCTTGATACTGGATTGTATATTCCAAATCATGAACCCAAATCCATGACGATCAATATGGACGGGCAGTTTTCTTGATGCATTCCTGTAGAGAATGAAGAAGACGAGAGATCTTCTTTTGAACATGAAAATTTGGTCACGGAATTCGTTGATTGATCCGTGTTGTTGTGCAACATTTATGACATAATTGGTTTAACGATAGGAGTAATTTTGCAAATCATCCTTTGAAAACCTTGGGCCACATGGTTTAGCTTCCCTCCATGTTTCTATATTTCTCTAGAATCCCATTTAGTGGAGCGACGATGATAAATTATCTAACTTATTTCAACGATCTCACAGGACAAAATACATTTTTTTTTCACGTGCCTCTTTTTCTTTTTGAACAATGAAAAGAGAATTTTATTAATCAAGTGTAAGCGATACAAAAGATTAAAAGGACAAGAGAGACAAGATAAAAACAAGAGCGAAGCATCCCAACCTAACGCTCTCGACAATCACATGCCACTCGAGCCTTGAAGATGCATGGTTGGTAAGTATTCAACCAAGCCCCAACAAGAAAAGCGACTTTGGGAACAAAAAGCCCCAAAGTTCATGCCAAAACGAGCAACAGTACCAAATGATTCTCCTACAAAGCTGATTTGAGAAGCTTCCCTAAACCCCCTTTTTGTGCCAGCAGCAACATAACATTTGCATCAGAAGCATCCTTTGGCTGCATTTCAGATGCCACATTTTGCAGCAGAAGGAACATAAACTACGGCAGAGACCAGCTACCGACAAAGACCAGTAGAGATGAGTTCTTCGCCGAACCAGGAGATACAAGCCAGGTCCTTTGCTTAAATACCATAAAAGCTAAAGCTAATTTCCCAAAGAAATTGCCAATCCAAACTTGCAGTATCCATGTACAATCAAAGAGAAGTAGCATTATTCAGCAACCTAGAGCAAAAGCATAGTGCAGCAGCAGTAGCAACCTTTGAAGCTGCAGCCCAAAGTTCCAGCAGTCCAGCAGCGAAGTTCTGCAGATTTTCCTTATGCAGCTATGTATTAGCCACTCCCAATGAAACAAAGAAGTAATCTGTATACACCAAAGCATCACCCTAGCAGTTGTATAATCATTATAGAAGCACCAGTAGCAGAATCACCAAGCCATAATGCAGAAAACATCACCAAGGTTTAAGTCCACCAAGAGTGTGAGACAGAAGATTAGCTAAGCACAAAATCCCTGGGTGCTCTCTCAGCAGCACTTGCCGCATGCAGGCGAGAGACACACACCCTACCCATCTCTGGTACCCAGTTCTAATACCATGTTACACGGTCTTGGGTAGAACTCAACCCCAAAAGCTAGCTTATGAAGTGAGGGTGCCCTCACGGTTATATACTTCATATTACTTTGGTACCTAGGTGATGTGGGACTTCGCTTCACAATAAACCTAACCAACAACACTCAAAAACCCTCACCAACCTCCTAAGGGGGCAACACTACAAAACAAAACAAGTGAAGGATTACCCCGAACAAAAAAACCTGGAATTAAGACACCAAGATCTAGCTAACAGTCGATTCTCATCACCCTTTGTCAGATCAGACCTCCCAAAGATGTGTCAGGAACACTCAATCCTGACAAAGCTGATTATTCCTCTCCCTCCAATTCTCCAAATCCAGTAAGTAGTAGCAGCCATGGATAGTTTGTACAATCTGTTAGGCATAGAATCACAAACCTTGTGAGTACACATCCATGCCAATTTCTCAGCTAAACCAGCACAGGGACGATCAACATTGTTCCTATGCAACACCATCTTCCAAACCAACCGGGAATACTCACATGCAAAAAAAAAAAAATGCTCATGAGATTCGTCTTCATCCGGGCACAACAAATAGCTTCTATACGCTACCAAATCCCACTGAGAGAATAACTAGACATTCAATAAAAGCCCAACGGGAACATGACAAGCAAACCAAACGCATTTAGCCCATGGGACAATTGGGTCCCGTATAGCTTGCCAAGCTGATTGCGCTGTATACCCCAGACTTATTCAAAAGCCATCTCACAGAATTACTAACAGAAGTATTAGGCACCAAAGAAGCGTCTGTGTGGCAACAATCTCTCTAGTAGTGCACTCCTAGGACTAGGCCACTGCCAATCACTATTATGAATAACTGAACCGATCTTGGATAACATAGATCTGCCCACGTTAAATCCCACATTCTTCCCAAATCAGAGGGGACCCAAAGTGTGCCAATCTCTGTAGTTAACTGTTTTACTAATTGCTTCATCCTCATTCCCTTCATAACCATTTACTTATAGCCTTGTTGACTGCCCAAATGGCCTCAGCTTCATTTAACATAATTCTGTTTCTGTTAGCAATACTATCCGATGAGATAGAAGCAGACAGAGCAGCAGCCGCCATGACTGACCTTAATACCACACATTTTTTCTTGTTTCTCCCACGCTTATATTTTTGTTGAGTAACGTTTGTGCAATCCAATCAAGATGATATTTTTCATAAATGTTCTCTGCTATGAGACTTACGAGGTGAACCATTACGCATTGTCATTGTGGCCTAGGTGAGACCCTTAACATGAGGCTAGGAAAGATATAGTCAATATTAGGAATGTCAATACATTCGCACATACAACATTAGCGTTGTACCCAGTCGATGCCCAGGATGAAAATAATTTACATTGATATTTCTTCACCTGCGTGTATCAAATTGGCACAACACTATTTGACATAAAAGATAGTTTATTTTTTTCTGGCCCTTTATTCGATGCATGTTTGCGTTATTCCCATTCTATGTACGGAAAACATGTTATGAATTAAAATTTTTATGTGTGAATACAATAATTCGATTGTTTTTTGTGTAAAATAAACAAATAAAAGGGCTGGCTTGAATAGAGGAAAGAACCGTAATTGATTGTTTTTTTCCTAAATCACACAAGGGCAATGTTGCACCTCATTAGGAGATTAGAGCAAGTTCAATCGTTGTTATTGAAATAATATTGCCATTTTTTTTAGTTTGCTACAATGTCAAAAAAACAAATAATTTTATCAGCTGACAAAAAGAAAAATACTAGGGGAAAAAAGAAGAAGATTTGTTTTGGTGAACGAGAATATTTGTGTTAGCCATTCAAACAACCAAAAGAAAGAGAATTTTTTTTTTCTTTCAAAAAGCATCACCAATAGTATATTTTAGAGAGAGCATCATATAATAGTGTGTGCCAAAAGTTTAAAGAAACTCTCCTTTTCTTTCCATAGCTAAGGCAACATGAAGCCTTAATGTGATAGACCCCAATTGAGAGACTTGAATTTTGCATCTTAAAAATATTTTATTTGTTGTAAATGTAAGTATAGCCTGTTGATGGCATTAGATGTAACTAATTTTAATCAGATATAAATCACAATTATTGTTGTTGAAGAATAAACTAGATTTAGTATTTTGTCACAAGAAAAATAAAGTCCAAATACTGTGCGCTATAAAGTATTATTAAAAATACATTTTTGAAATCTTGATTAGCATATGCCGTGACAAAAAATATATTTTTGAAATCTTGATTTATTTCTATTGCCGTGCATATGCTAGTTATCCTAAAACAAACGGACTTGATTTATGGAGATCAAAGTCTTCAAGATTCACATCAATCCAATGATTCATCTTATTTGTTACCACATATGGTTTCCAATATCTATCAACGTACATCTATTTACACCAAGCGGAGCACCGTTACATGGTGCTCGATCCAAAGCTTTTTACACCACACATCGGTGTGGGCTCGTGTGGCCTCTATACCGATGTTTGATGGAAAAGGCCCTGGAGTGTTACGTGCCGGTACTTAGTTACTACACCTATTTACATTTACCTAATACATCTCCTGCCGCCGCCCTTCTGTTTTGTATATATACACCTCATACCCTCACACAAATTCTTGTATCTGAACTAAACGTGAGAGAATATAGAGAGAATAAAGAGATCATAGACAGAGAGTTGTACAAGAGAAAGAGAGAGAACACCAACATGACTATAGTCTCGAAAGCCATAAAGCATGCTAGAAAAAGAGTTTGTGCAACATCGGAGTTTTATGACTAGTGATGAACCTAAGAAATTAATACTTGAAGACTTAGATGAAGCATTCGCATCTCTTGATCAACCAGTTTCTGTGATGGAGCAACGAGAAAGTTTTGGGCTTCAAGACTTAGATGAAGAATTTGCATCTCTTGCTTAACCAGATTTAGCAATAGAGCAACAAGAAAGTTTCAGGCTTGAAAACTTAAGATGAATCAGCATTAGCGTATCTTGACGAACCAGTTTTAGCATTGGAGCAACAAGAAAGTTTTGGGTTTGAGGACTTAGATGAATCAGCATTAGCGTATCATGATGAACCAGTTTTATCATTGGAGCAACAAGAAATTGTTGGGTTTGAAGACTTAGATCAGTCAGCATTAGCGTTTCTTGATGAACCAGTTTCTACATTGGAGCAACAAGAAAGTTCTGGGCTTCAAGACTTACATGAAGCATATGGGTATCTTGATGAACCTGGAGATGAAGCATATGGGTATATTGTTGAACCTGGTTTTGTATTGGAGCAACAAGAAAGTTTCGGGCTTGATCATGATGCCTTTGGCAATATGGGTTAGCCTGCATCTGCTGGGCTCTATAATGTCTATGTATGATAGAAAAACTGTTATTCGACTCCTTGATACTAGTGGAACAATGTAATCTTCTTTTGGTGGTGATTAGTGACCCTGACCAGTTCTTGTTTAGAGAGTGTTTTCTTTAGACTTCTGCATAAAGCAACAAGGCAAATCAGAATACATGATAACAACAAAATCTAATCAGGGCTGCATTATTAATATCTATAGGTGAGTTTAATCACTTACACATGCATCCCAATGCGTTGAATACAAAATCACAAATAATGCATTGCACGGTTAGGATCCCCTGGTTAGGTTGTTTTACAGTCGTACTGGTTAACTGCAAAGATTTCAAACGAACTTTGTTAGAAGTACAGGCAGAATATTGTTAAAAAACAGGCTTGATAACACTAGGACAGTCGAGGCTTTTCTTCTGTTAGATCACCAGCCATTTCTGTTTGAATCGCCCAGCATGCCTCATTAACAAGCCCTCATTGCATCTCTTAACACGCCACACATGACCAAGAGATGCTTCAGAAGTTTATTGGCAAAAAGAAAATTTTAAGTTTATTGGACGAAAAACAAAAATAGATGCTTCAGAAATCCAAACCAAAAATGAGAATTGACACTTCAAAAAGAGATGGTCGTGAGACTCCACCACAACTCGATAGAGCAAAAACACCTCATCAGTTAAGAAACAAATTACTTCAGATCACGGAGAACTTTCTGAATTTTTTTCTAACTCTCCAGCTGTGTTGCTGACCTTGTGTCAATGTGTTATTGAGGCTGGAATGAAGGGAGATTAACTGCTGCCAATAATTTTTAGAAAAAGTGCAATATGTAAGTGCATGAATTTTGTAGATTCCGAATCAATATAGCAAAGCAAACAGGTTGCTTCCTAAACTAATCTTTAGTCAGGGGTCAATAGGAACTTCCACCTAAGCATACCCTTTCTTCCACAATCTTTACTGCAGAATTTTCTCACTTGCAGCCCATTCTAAACTGCCCATGAGAGCAAGGAGCCCAGACATGCCGATCAACATTTCATCAAAGGTCCATACCACCATTCCTCATCCTCTCTCCAGTACCCCTCAACAGTTTTCTCTATCTCTTCCCCGGGAACTCGGCTGATTCCCTCCTTAATATGCGGGTGGTTCACTAACCAGGGGTACAGCCAGAATTTAGTACAAGTGATGTCACCCTTTCACAAATGGGTACCTCTCCAGAGTAGCTTTCGCCTTCTCTTGACACTTTACCACGAATGAGACACATTATAAGCATGTTTTTGCTAGATGTTCTTCCCCTCCCATAAGGACTTGCATCTCAAGACCTCAGTGGCTCAGCCCACAAAGAATCATTCTCCAGTAAGAAGAATTTAAGCTTGTATTCAAGCTATCCATGTCTAATTCTCAACTCACGATGCTCCTTAGGTTCTCAGGTTTTATCTCAGGCTGTGATGTGGATTTTCTGCATATGTTTTTCTCTTTCCCATAAAAATTAATTGCTGAAGCCTGTGAAATCTGTTATTTTTGCGTACATATATAGGCTGGGATCGTCGATGGGACAGATAGGACGAAAGGTTGCTCTTCCGGGCATGGACAATTGTGATGCTTTACCCAGGTTGCTTGTGAAGCCTACAGACCCCTTAGGACTAAGTTCATTTATATGTTGACAATTTGGCTAACACATACATTTTAGTTGGCCTCTTATCCAGCCACCAGCCAGAACCACTCCATTGTTCGGGCCATAAGACCTACTTGATTCGCAGAAGCTTCACAAATCATACTAAGCCATCAGGTCATGTACCTTTGCCTTTTCCTTTTAAATTTTAAGCCCAACTATCTCCCAAACTTGCAGCCCTGAAAAAAGTACTCGTCTTTCGACCAACTAACGTTAGTTACATAGCCTCAAAGCCATGGTTCTAGCATGCGAAAATCCTGATCACAGAGATGATCTCACACTGTTTCACCACCTTGCTCAATCAAATATTGTAATGATCTTATTGAGGATGCAACCTGCTTTCTTTACTGAGAGCTTGTAGCTTATCTAAGAAGACCTGGCAGCAGTTAAATTTTGTGTTTAGCTGTTGGACTTGTCTGAGAGGAAAATATTCCAGATGATCAACTCATTGCTCATCTTGTTCGAGTCATTTTTTTTGCCTTGTTTAAAATCCAAATTCCATAATCTAAACATTGCTCATTAGATGATCATCACCCAACGTTTGTGCAATCTGATCAAGGTGATTTTTCCCCTAAATGTTCTCCACTGTGAAACTTATGAGGTGAACTATTACGCATTGTCGTTGTGTTCTAGGTGGGACTTTTAACATGAGGCTAGGAAAGATATGGTCAATTTTAGGAATGTCAGTACATTCACTCATACACCATTAGCATTGTACCCGGTTGATGCCCGTGATGAAAATAATTTACATTGATATTTTTCACCCGTGTGTATCAAACCGGCACAATGCTACTTGATATAAAAGATAGTTTATTTTTTTCTGGCCCTGTATTCGATGCATGTTGGCGTTATTCCCATTCTATGTTCGGAAAACATGTTATGAATAAAAATTTTTGTGTGAATACAATGGATTCAAATTAGTTTGCAATTGTGAAAAATGTAAAATAAACAAATAAAGCAGAATAATATTTATTTAACATTCTTTTAAATAAAACTTAACTCCCCATTTTCCTAAATTTCTCTCCATATTCTTATTCCGTAGTCCCGTGTTTGATGCATTCCTGATTAAGCACTGAACTGGACAAGGTGAGATTATTTGTCCATTTAATAACCCATGTGTGGGATGAAGTAATATCAAGCTGGTCCTCTTTCCATGTCACTCCATATCCAAAGATAAAATATAATCCCCATTTTCTTTATCCCACTCTAACCAAACAAAGTACAACTAATCCAAGTATTCATATAATCCCATCTCATATTCTGTAGGTCCCATATGTCCCCATTATCCCTATCCTTAGTCTTAACTTTTGCAATTCTTCCTGCAAATAATTCGACAATCAAACGTGCTCTAAAGTTGTTATGCTTAAAATTCAGTTTAGATGGATTAATGTGATAAATAGGTCATCTTGTTGAAACCCCAAAGAAAAGGCCCAAAGATTAATACGGTTGTGAAAGTAACTCGGTAAGCCCATAATCGGCCCCAAAGGCCGAAGCCCATAAACTGGACTTGCTTATGACTTATGGGTTGAAGCCTGACCCCCATTGTTCTCCTCACGATCATGTTACAAAATAGAGTGTGGAAATCAATTCCTAAGATTTGGTTAGTAGGAATCATTTTTGTCCCTAAATTCTCCTTAAAAGTTGTATGAAGGTTAATTGCTATGTTTGGTTGGTAGGAATCATGCAGGCTTAAAAGTTGTATGGAGGTCTTGCTGCTAATTTATTTTTATTTGGTAGTTTTGTTTATTTCTTATAGGAAGTCAATATAGATTAAGAAAAGGAAACCAAGGTAGTATAGTTCAATTCCAAAACAGCCGGAGAGAACCCTCAAAACCAAGAAATAAGAAAAACCAAAAACCAACCTATGATGAGAAAAACCATTATGCAACTTAGCTCACAAGATACAGGCCGTGTTCGTTTGGGAGTTTTGGGCCAGTTTTGGCTCTGTTTTAGTTTTGTTTACGTCATCATTTCTCTCTATCTCTCCCCACTTATTACAACTGCTTATATCATCAAAATTAAACTAAACCTACTAACCGAACAAGGCCACAATAGTCGCAGCTAGATCTCTCGAAGAATCACCAATACTAGAAATATTGAAACCACCACGTACAATTAATTACACCAGAAACTCGCTATACATTCCTTAAGCCTCCCCAATCGTCCTATTTTCCAGGATTCCCCAAATGCTCCTGCAATAACTAACAAATTGTAAGAAACGGGACAAAATGTCAAATTTTAGATGTCCAAATTTATGGTTCATTCCAAAGTTCACCCTTATATCTGCTGGACTGCACATTTAGGATCCCCTGGTTAGCTTGCTTTAGATTCATACTTGTTAACTGGAAAGATTTCAATGGAGCCTTTTTAGAATTACTAGCGGAATATTGTTAAAAATTGGCTTGATAACACTAGGACAGTCGAGGCTGTAAGTTATTTTTGCCTTTTGAAGCCCGATGACTTGACATTTCAAGTGTTGAGTTTTAAACATTTGGGAAGTTAAAAAAAAATTCAATCACAGTTGAGTGGGGTCTATGTGGAAGAGAATTATTCCGATGAAAATTGAAAATGAGAGTAAGTATGAAGAAGGAATAACCTCTTTTTTGCTTTTTTGACAGGAAAGTAAGAGCTATATAGTGATACAAAAATGATAAATCTCCGCCAAAAGTGAAAGCTGTTTTTTACATGTATCATTATTGTTAGTGATAAATGAGTTGTAAACTAAAATTCATTTTATAATATTTTCACTCCAGACAAACGCTATAAAAGGTTATTTTCTATCATTTTTTTAAACAAATCGATGGTGGGGGTGGGGCTTTTCTTATACTCCAATAAATTTCCCAAGGAAATACACTCACACACACATATATATTTTTAACAAGGCAAAACAATTCATTTCACAGTGGCAAAAGATTTCATCTCAAAATACAAGATTGAATCAAAATTTAGACACGAGCAACTGTAACTACGCACCAGCTCACGGGCCTAAAAAACATTACCGTTAAGAAAGACGAACACAAGTTCGGCATAGAGTCCGTCACTCACACATATATTATCCAATCCAATCCAATCACCAGATATCTCCCTTCTCTGCAGTTGGCTTCAAATGTGACCTCTCAACGATGTCGTCCTCTGCTGCTCTACCTCTGCCACTCTCATCATCAGCCTGCATTACCCACACTACCAATCCAAACCACCGCTACCACCGCCATGGTTTCTCATTTCAAAAACCAACCCAAACAACAACACCACGTAATACCACACAATTATCCTCTTCTCAACCAAGTTCTTCCTCATCCAACCCACCAACCCAAGAACCCAAAAAAACCATCCGGTACCGCCTGAGTGAACTCTGCCGCCAAGGTCAACCCCACCTTGCCCGCCAACTGTTCGACTCAATTCCCCAACCGAAAACCGTGCTTTGGAACACAATCATTATTGGGTTTATTTGCAATGGCATGCCGGATGAAGCCCTGTTGTTGTATTCCCAGATGGTGTCAACTAAAAATATTACCTTCTGCGATTTCTACACTTATTCTGCAGTTCTCAAGGCTTGTGCTGAGGCTCGACAGCTTGACATTGGTAAAGCTGTTCACTGCCATGTTTTGCGTTCTGGTTTAAACCCTAGTAGAATTGTATATAATTCGCTCTTGAACATGTACTGTACTTGTTTGAGCTCTACCGTTGACGAAACAGGTTATGTTGATGATTTGGTGTGTAAAGTGTTCGATACCATGCGTAAACGGGATGTGATTGCTTGGAATACTATGATTTCTTGGTATGTAAAAACAGAGAGATTTGAAGAAGCATTTAGGAGTTTTTGGATGACGGTGAAAATCGGAATAAAAGTGACCGTTGTGAGTTTTGTCAATGTCTTCCCTGCTGTTTCAAGGATGGGGAGCATTAGGAGAGCAAATTTAGTCTACGGTTTCCTTCTTAAATTGGGAAGTAAGTGCGCTAATGATCCGTTTGCATTGAGTTCGGCAATTTTCATGTATGCTGAGCTTGGTTGTCTTGATTGTGCTAGAATCGTTTTTTACCGTAGTTTGGAGAGAAATACAGAGGTTTGGAACACCATGATTGGTGGATATGTTCAGAATAACAGTCCAGTTGAAGCAATTAATCTGTTCCTTGAAGCGTTGGAGTCAGAACATACTGTTCTTGATGAAGTGACTTTTCTCTCAGCTTTAACTGCAGCTTCACAGTTACAGCGGTTGGACTTTGCTCAACAGCTACATGCGTATTTAATGAAGAATTCAGTGTTGTCATGTATGATGATACTGAATGCTATGATTGTCATGTATTCAAGGTGCAATTTGGTTGATATGTCCTTTCAGATTTTCAGTAGAATGTGCGAAAGAGATGCAGTTTCTTGGAATACTATGGTATCTGCTTTTGTGCAGAATGGGTTGGACTATGAGGGGTTGATGCTTGTGAACGAGATGCAACAGCAAGGGTTCATGATTGACTCTGTAACTGTAGCTGCTCTCCTTTCAGCAGCATCAAATCTCAGGAACCTGGAAATTGGGAAACAAACCCATGCTTATATTCTCAGGCATGGCATTGAATTTGAAGGAATGGAAAGTTATACGATAGATATGTACGCTAAATCTGGTCTGATAAAATCTGCACAAGTATTGTTTGACATGTGCTCTACATATGGTAAGGATCAAGCTACATGGAATGCTATGATTGCTGGGAATACCCAAAATGGACAAATTGAGCAGGCTTTTACCACCTTTAGGCAGATGTTCGAGCATAATGTAGAACCTAATGCAGTAACAATAGCATCAATTCTTCCTGCCTGCCAGTCAATTGGAATTGTGTCTCTAGGCAAGCAGCTCCATGGCTTTGCCATTCGCAACTGCTTGGACAGTAATGTCTTTGTGGGCTCTGCTCTCATAGACATGTACTCAAAATCTGGTGCAATCACATATGCTGAAAATGTATTTTCCATGTCCCCTGAAAAGAACTCAGTTACATACACCAGCATGATATTGGGTTACGGTCTACATGGGTTTGGTGAGAAAGCTCTTTCACTATTCTACTCGATGAGGGGATCGGACATTAGACCTGATGCTGTTACCTTAGTAGCTATCTTGTCGGCTTGCAGTTATTCTGGGTTTGTTGACGAAGGACTTCAAATATTTGAGTCAATGGAGAGAGAATATGAAATTCGGCCTTCATATGAGCACCACTGTTGCATTGCAGACATGTTAGGGAGAGTTGGGAGGGTGGATGAAGCTTATGAGTTTGTCAAAGAATTGGGTGAAAGGGGTAATAACTTCAGAATTTTAGGATCCCTTCTCGCGGCTTGTAGAAAACATGGAGAATTTGAATTAGGAAAAACTGTTGCAAATAAGTTGCTTCAAATGGAGAGGGAAAAGGGCTCATCAGGTTATCATGTTTTGCTTTCAAATATATATGCAGAAGAAGGGAATTGGGAGTATGTTAACAGAGTGAGGAAAGGGATGCGAGAGAAGGGTTTGAGAAAGGATGTTGGCTGTAGTTGGGTAGATGTGGCTGGTTGTGTTAACTCTTTTGTGTCTAGAGATCAAAAGCACCCTCAGTGTGATGAAATATATGAAACATTGGAACATTTGGCTTTAAAGATGAAAGATACTGGTTATAGACCTGACCTTGGTTCAGAAGTAGGCATGATTTCTGAGATTGAGGAATGAAGGACATTACATTCTATATTTTGACAGTGTGGATATTCATTTGGGAGATAAATCACTTCGGGGTAAACCAATCCACGAGCCGTGGATTAGACACTTGGCTGAGTAAATAGCTGCATATTTCATTTGAAGTTTTGTGGGGCTCTGCTGGTAAGTAGGGATAATAGCTTCCCATGGGAAGGTATCTGGAAGGTGGGGGCCAGTCGCCTGTTGCATTCTTTTTTCGGACCACTAATCAGCAAGGATTCTTATGGCAGAATATCTGATTAAGAGGAAGATAGTTGTCGATGGGTGTTGCACGTGAGGGAGGGACGGAGGGAAGGGGAAAGGGGGGAGGGATCAGTCTCACACTCTCTCATCCATTGTGAGATGACGAGGGATTTTTGTTCTCATTCTGCTTGTTTTGGGAATAATTTGGTGTTACAGGAGAAAATGGCAGGTGGATTGTTTGTTTGATGGACGGAAGAGTGGATTAGGCTAGAAGAAAGCGTCCTCAGTGGAAAGGAATGCAACATAAGGAGTTTTGCAGGGATAGAAACAATGGTCACAGATTGAGAATTTACCTTTTGGTAATGCTGTAAGTTTGGTTTCTGGGAGATACATGCTTCTTTGTCGTAGGCTAATGATTTTTAGGAATTCATATCTGTAGAGTATCCTCGTCCTTTTGGCTTGACCAATTTTTTGCTCTGTTGGGATGTTTTTATGGTTAATGTCCTTTCTCTTGTATGGACTATTGATCTTCCTAAATACTTCCATGTTCGTAAGTACATGAGAAGGGCTTGGCTGAGATGTTGTGCTGCAGCTGTGTCTTACCCTTTGCTAATAAGAAAGAAGGGCCTTTTGCCTTTCGCTTTCCTTAGGCTAATGGGATACTGTTGGGGCAGCTGGAGTGGTACTTTCTACCCAGATTTCTTTGCTTTTTACATCCATAATTTGCGGCTTGCTTTGGCGAGAAGGAACGCTGTTGGTGTAGCAGTGTTGGTCATACTTGAACTGTCCTTTAATTACGCTTGTAACGGCAATCTATAAAAGCTCTCCTCACAGAGGATAGAAAGAATCAAGTTCCTCCATTTCTTCATTTCTCTTGTTTCGGTTTTTGATTAGGGTAAATAAAAAACTTTCTTTTGATATGCTTGCGTTTTGTTTTGAGATTTAGATTCGATTGCTGTTCTGATTTGCAATTTCGTATGTTTCGTACATTTCAAGAAGAAATGAGAAGTTGATTTGCGCTATTTGGTTGTGATCTTATACAGGTATTTGTTGTGATCGCCCTCTCATATTTTAGGTTTTGTGAAAGAATCACTTCCTCCATTTCTCTGGTTTCAAACTGTTATTAGGGTAAAAATAAATAACCTTGTTTTTTTGCATGGTTTGCGTTTTGTTTTGAATGATTCGCCGTTTGTTTTGTCATTTGATTTGATTGCTG
This sequence comes from Vaccinium macrocarpon, assembly GCA_022606695.1. Taxonomy (NCBI): domain Eukaryota; kingdom Viridiplantae; phylum Streptophyta; class Magnoliopsida; order Ericales; family Ericaceae; genus Vaccinium; species Vaccinium macrocarpon. The sequence goes on from CM040177.1 coordinate 30,642,675, forward strand.
TCCTGATTTGCGGAAGAAAATGAGAAATTGATTTGCACTATTTGGTTGTGATCTTCTATAGGTATTTGTAGTGATTGCGCTCTCATATTTTAGGGTTTGTGGGAAATTATTAGAATAAAAAAAATTTGTTTTTAAATATAATATTGGTGTTTGGTATTAGAAAGCTTTTTCCTATAGTATTTTGAAATGTTGTTGTTTAGTGCTCGAGCTTTAATCTTCAGTTTTTGTTTTCCAGGTTCTCACAAATTACAAATATCTCTGTTCATCTTTTCAAACGCCCCCGTCTCTCATTCAAACCCCTTAAACGCCTCTCCAATTGTAAGTACTTGATTAATTTTGATTTCCCCTCTTTTGAATTGTTTAAATTTTCCTTTCCATATCTCTATCTATACGATCAATCTCTCTATTAATTTAGTTTTTCAGGATTAGCAGATCGGTGTACATATACTAACATGCAGAAACAATTACATTTTTACGTGAAGATTATGTACTTGATCTAGATTCTCGTTAAATAACAATGAAGAAAATAAAACAAAATGAATACTTGCACTTGTATTGAATTTCCACAATGAAACACAGTTGTAGACTCTTGATCGGCTGTAGAAATTCCTTAGTTTTCAGATTCCCAATCCCTAAGTGTAATCATTTGGTTGCCAACAATTTGTCGAAATCTAATATAAAGTTAACCTTTTTTTTTTTTCGATTTCGTACTTTTAACTCAAAATTTTAGGGTAGACGTGGAATTAATGATCCGAATTGGAAGGCTTTTAAGTGTCCAAGTCGAATTGGGTTCAATCTAGGGCACTTAGAGCATCTCCAGCCCTTACCTTTTTTTCCCCTCAAATTTGAATGAAAATCTGAGTAAAAGTTTCATTTGATATCAACTCCTCCAGTCATTGACTCAAATTTCTAACCCTAACCACCGACCTCCCTCCGCCGCAGGAATCGCGAGAAGGTGTCTCTCCAACACCTGTTCTCACTCACGCTGCTCTTCTTTTTTTCTCCATCTATTCATCACCGGAACTATGCCTTTTTTTCTTGATTTGTTCGTTTGTCTCTCTTTCTCTTGTTTTCTGACCACCCTCCCCCTACAAACTACAATTGGTGATCTCTGTAACCTCTGGATCTGTTTTCTCTGTCCTTGCCGGAGTCAACAACGGCAACAATGAAATCTTCCAGCGATGTACACAACCGTGAAATAGATGTTAGAAATCTGAGTAAAGGTTTGCTTCTCCCTCAATTTGAGTAAAATCTGATTTGGTATGAGTTTGGTTCAACGACTGGAGGTGGAATTTGGGCATTTTAAACCAAATTTCAGATTTGTTTTTGGTTCTGGGTAAAGGCTGCAGTTGCTCTTACTTGTTGTAGTGTTGATAAAAGCAAGAGCTTTTCATTCATAGCTAATGTAGCATCAGATTTTAAGAACCATTCAACCTCAGTGAAAAAAACCCATGTTAATGAAAAGGGTTTTGAGGGTTTTTACATTCAAGGTGGTTTGAATGTGAAGCCTCTGGTGATTGAGAGGATAGAGATAATCCCAGATGTGGGTGAGGTGTCTAAGAAAGAAGTTAATAATGATACAAGTGTAAATATAGATGATTTAAAGGGTTGGATGGCACAAATGTTTCAATTCATGAGAGAAAGGTGTCCGTGGTTGAGAAGGAGGTGTGGAATTTGCTTCGAGAGGCTGTTGTGAACCATTGCGAAAACCCTGTGGGGACAGTCACGGCTGATGATCCTGGTGAGATTGGGAGTTTTATTTATTTATTGATTTTTTTTTTCAAAGTAACAAATTGGAAGCAAAAATTTGATATTACAATTACAGTGGGAGTAACATTAGTTGATTTTGGTGACGTTGGTTACCATTTTTGGCTGACGTTGGTTCAATCCCTTCTCTGTGCGACAGCTAGAGGCCGATTCCTTGACATGGTTATATAGATCATGAGATGGATAATTGAGGCGATACGAAGTTATGATTATAATTCATTCTTCTTATTCTTCATCATCCAATGGCTGTTTTTTGGTTTGTTTGTTCCAGTCCACTGGTTAGGTCAAGGAGAACTTCTGAAATCATTTGGAGTGCTCGCAAGGAGGAGATTTTCACTGACCCCCACCTGAGGGAAATTGAACTGTATTCCTTTTAAGAAAGTTCACCTCTTCAATCATATATGCAGTTATATCATGAAAACATTTTTATTCTTGAATGATAGTCAGACATGATATGTCGAGGAAAAGTGGCATATTTATAATTATGATTACAGTGTTGACTTTAGGGTCTCCTAAAGCACAAGGGAAAAGCAAAGTTTGGTTCAGCATTTCGCTAGTGGCAAATAGATGCCCCAAATTTTAATATTGATGGTCATTATCCAGTGAGGGGGCTATGTGCTCGTCCTAGAAGCTGCTGGACCAAAATCTTAACTCATGAAAGCAGGTCTGTTCTTGTGGTTTCTCACAATGCTGTTAACCATTCTCATTGCAACAGCTATTGGTAGTACTTGCTTTGTCTGTTGTATATTGTTGTCAGAAATTATTATCTGTCATTTGAATGGATTTCTTCTCGTTTCCTTCGGTGCTTATTCCCATTAATTTGAATTAGGCACCGTGTATTTTAGGATTTTGCTCCAAAGCCATTGTGGTGTGAGTGCTGGATTTCACCCCACGAATAGTGGGTGGGTCACCGTATATATGTCTTAATCGCTTTTTATAGCCTGCAAAATTTTCCATTTTGTTGTCTGCTTGCATTTACACTTGGAGGATCATGTGGGGACTTTAAGAAAATTTGGTGACCCAGAAAAGGGTGATCCAATATTGCTATTTCAACGAAGTATTTCTATCTTTTTGTTTGCTTTTATCACAGTGAGTTTTCTCTTCACTTACTCACCAACAAACCCAAATATCCAATGTCCTTTTTCAATCAATGGCATGTTTGATGCTTCTATCAAATCGTGAATATTTTTGCCATTGAAACTTCCAGAGTACTCTTTTGTTTGCTTGAAATTTTCTGAATTTACCTAATTCCTTCTTACAAGGTTAAATAGAGACTGCATACAGGATAGTACGTGTCTGTCTATTTGGATGGCGTTTCAGCTTGTTTAAACATATTGGTCCAAAAGATAGTGATTCATCTCAGCATGCATGACTTATCTATCTATGCTTGTATACATGTTTCCTTGGCCAAGTAAGCACCATTACGTGGTTAGTCCCCATTATGAGTGTTCGGTAAATTGCACTGGTTGGATTCTTTCCACAAAATGAGGGATGTACCAGGAAATACGACTTCATACAAATCTTCTTTGTGGACCTACTAAACAGTTTGCCACAACCATCAAGCTTTTTATTTGAAGGGATATACTAGACTAGGTTAAATGTGGAAATTTCTAGAGTTTAAAAATAATGATTTCAGGCAATTGCTTCTCAAATTTGAATTGTTAGCATAGGGTTTAATTTTCTGGCGTCTAGGTTGCTTTGAAGTTAGGACATAATTACTCTGATCAATGTAGACCCCAAATTCTCCTGTTGCTGGAAGTTCCGCAGACAAGAAAACTAGTAAGCGGACCGTTCTTGTCTGTCATGGTTCCGCAATTTAGAGGCATGAACCCATGGTTGAGATTTGGGTGGTTTGTGTACAACGCATGCTCAATTTGTTTATGTGTGGATTTTGTGTAACTTGTGATCTGCAGTTTATTGATTCTGGCAATTCGATTCATGGATCCTGACTGCCTTATCAAATATACATTAGGTCTCTGTAGTATTGTCTGCATATATTTCGTTTAATCCTTATCCCTTTCAATATGTAACAACTTAAATTGGTACTTCTTGACAGTTTAGTGTTCCTTGCGCTGGTGACAAGCCTATGAATATGCTTAGGATTATAAAAGGTACAACATTTTTCTATTTCAGTGTGGAAAATGCACGTCAATGAGTGTTTGGCTGAGAGTGACTTAGGTAACTTTTGGGTTGTGATAAAGTGGGCCCCACTATTGCCCAATGCAACATTGCCCCATCAGTTGGCTTTGGACTGACGTCCGGCCCATACATAATTCTCTTTTCACATAATACCGTCAGGATGCTTGGGTTTTATGATCTGATTTTGTCTCTTGGATACACAATAGTCCCAGGTAACTACAGAGCTTGATTCTTGACTTGAGGGTGAGTGCTATAGTCAGCATCCCTAAAGTGGTTTCAGTTGAGACTTTGTCATCTCCCGAGTAAGCTCTCTCCAATGTTCTTGTGTCTTTGCATACTCATTTAGGCATTATTCACAAGTCAATGCCCTTTGAGGTCGTGACTGCTGGTTCAAGAAGCTGCTGATTGCTTGGGTGCTGACGGTGTGCCTCGTTATGTGAAATTGAAGCAGAGAGCGGACCTCGATGTTGAAACTTGAAAATATTCTTCAAAAAAAAAGAAAAAAAGAAAAAGGCTAGTGATGTAAGATTTGTATTCTAAAAATTCTTTAGTGTTCAGTTTGATTGCCAAGCCGCAGGAAAAAACAGCAATTGTGCATGTTGATGATTGACCATTGAGAATATAATGCCTTCTCCTGGAATAATGTCTTCCATCCAGGGATTGTTTCAAAATATTTTTGGTCTAATTCAATGTTTTTACTGTTTTAGCTTTGGTTTTTTTTTTTTAGTTAATTATGTATCCTGTTTCTCTCTTCTTTTCCTCTTCACTTTCTTTTTTCATAAGAAAATACCTTAGAGATCAGCACCGAGTAGAAGAGCTAAGAGAATAAATGTGTCTCAATATATAGCACATAATTTGCTTTTTTTTGGTTCGAGGGTTAGGGATGTTTGGGTCAATTCACACACGCCTCGACTATTCAACTGTCCAGTCTGGCCAAAGTTAGACTATGCTACAAGTGTATTCAACCACTCAACAGCCTCGTTCAATTCATCACATTTCAACCTGATCGCACTTTCTTAACCTAAAAGAAAACTAAATCCTCTCGGCATAAACTACTAGGGGGTGAGCACGAGTCGGTTCGGGTCAGTTTTTGGTCGGGTTCAAGTCGGGTCACGAAAAACTACACTTGAAACCAAACCGAACATGTCTTGAAATCCGAACATGTCTTGAAATCGACCGGGTTGGGGAGTCATGTTGGCGGTTCAGGTCAGTCCAGTAAGTTGGATTGGGCTTTTTGGAATGGGCTTCTTTTACTGGGCTTTCCAAATATTTCAAATGGGCCAATGCTATATTTTTTAATGTTTGAGCCCATTGTTTTTACTGGGCTTTCCATTATTTGAGTAGAGCCAATCTATATTGTTTTAATGTTTGAGTCCATTATTTTTTACTGGGCTTTCCAAAAAATTCATGCCCATGAACAAAACCATTACATCCCACATTACATTTACATCCTAACAAACTCATGCACTTTCAGCCGAGCTTTTGATACCAGAATTCAAGCTCAAAAGCCAAACCCAATTGAAGATCCAACACTCCTTAAAAATAACTAAATAAGGTAAACAAGTTATTTTTCACAAGGTAAATTCTGGAAAATTCTGAATCACCTCCACCATTGATTCAACAAAATGAATAACATAATCATAAAATTCAATGTATACCAAACTTGGACATGAATGCAGGAAATCAAGATTGTAAAGCATTATTTCCCACCAAAACAATAGGAAATTTATGAACCTGTGATTCAAAAACCATGGATAGCAATATCATAAAATTTTGAGGAAACATATGAACATTAAGAGACTAGTCAATGCAACAGCCAAGCAACATTAAATTTCTTAGAAAACATTAAGAGACTAGTCAAGAAAGATCCCAACAGCCAATGCAAGGGAGCTTAGTTTGATACGTTGATCCAACAACCAATACTTAGATTCTTAAGATTGTTTCAACTTTCAAACATTACCACCAATCCTTACCTGGGTAGTAAGCCTAAGCAACAAAAAAACAAGTAGAGTAGTTAATATCACCAGTCCCACTTCAAAAATCCTATGACCTCCAAAAGTATACCACCAAGTATCCACAAAAAATACCCATGTACCACCAGTCAAGTATACACAAAAACATCAATTATCCACAAAAACATCAACTATAGCCTACGACCGTGTGACCTGCAAAAAAAGAAAAAAGAAAAAAGAAAAAAACAAGAAGTTCGAGTAAAAAATTTAAAAGGTAAGCTAATGTACTGAACTAAGTAACTAATGGAGATGAAAAAAAAAGAAGTTAGGGAAAAAAAATTAAGGGTACCATAATCATTGATGATGATAACTAATCAACTTGAACCGGAGTTGGAGTTTCAGATTCATTTTTGCCCAGTAAAACTAACAACACAATCAAATCAAAGTTATCAAAATAGTTGAAAAAACTAAATAAGAAACCATGCACTTAATCTAAAAAATTGATAATTACACATATCATATGATTCATATTCCTCAACGGTATCCATTGAATTGCGAAGAGATATGGGAGCATTGTTTAGAAGCCAAGTTTGTCTGCATACGAGCATCTTTACCATCTTGGGAGAAAGGGTGCTGCAAAAATGGTCTAGTATTCGTCCCCACGTGCTAAATGCCAACTCCGATGCAACTGTAGAAACGGGAGACGCCCACACATCTTGTGCCACTTGTGACAAACTCTATACCTTCCAGAATTGTCCTTCCACCATTTAAGAATGTCAAACGCTGCAGGATCCTTACTAGCTCCTTCATAACAATCAGCCAAGTATTTATCCAAATCAGTCTTCCTTGAAACTGAATGTTTCTCCTCCATGTAAGTGTTAAACCGACTAGCTAGGAGGGGATCCTCAAAATCATCGTCAACACACATAGCCGAGGCCTCAAGGCCCTTAACCACCCTAGGCACTTCCAAACTATTCGAAACTGAATGACGTTTAGCATTGTCATCATACAAACGAGTCAAACAAGCCTTCACCGTAGCCTCCATTTCATCACTCACAACTTTACCAAACAATTGATTGAAGCTAAAATTCACAAATTCCAATTTCCTCCTTGGATCCAGCACCACGACAACATATAATAACAAGTTGATTTCATCCCCTTTCCCTCAATACTTCTTAAGTTTTGTTTTCATACTTATTGCCATTGAAGACAAAAGTAGATCATCCTTTTGGATCAATTTCTCTATTTCGGATTGAATCACAAACATGTCATTAAAGAAATCATTCGAGGTGACATAAAGGGTACCGGAAAACCTTAAGAAGTGAACAAACGTTCTACAATCTGCCCAATCCCTCTTACTTGGCATCCTCTTTTGACCACTCCCTCTATTTGCCATACTTGCCTCATTAATCCCGGTTTCCTTTTCTCCCTCACTAACATCCTCATCCTTAAACAATGCCTTAAAATTTGAGTCATCTTCATGTAACCGGTTAAAAGCCTTCTCATAATTTTGGGCCGCATCAAGCATTAAATAAGTGGAATTCCGCCTAGTTGGAACATCAAGGCACAAATACTTTTTTAAATCAATTCTTTCTTTCTTGGCACAATTCTTAAATGACTCTAGCCTTTGAGGAGAACCCCTTATATGCCTCACAATGTCAAGTATTCTTGCAATTCTTAAAACTACCATGAGAATTTATTTGTTTAACTTGGCATCTTGGTAACTTTCTGCTTCGGGGTTTGAGGTGGTTGTGATCGCCTTGAAGGATAACCTCTTTCATTTGTGATATTGTTTTGTACTCGTACCCCTTTAATCATTGTAATCTTTCAGAAATTAATAAATTTTTTCCATTCAAAATATAAAAAAAACATGAGAAAAATAAATGACAGAAGAAGAAAACCATTAACCAAATTGAAGCTCTGTATTCCAAATTGTGGGACCATCCTAGTTGAGCAATACGTTCAATATTTAAACCATCATATTTGTAGTTCGTTGAAATTAGATTACTTACAAATGAACAAGAATTGGCTCAAGGAAATAGTAACTAAACATCTACCACTCCCATTCATTGTGTTTCTCATTCCCCCTTTCACAACACACGCACAACAAACATATTGTCTTTCCACAATTTGAAATCTTTTGCTCTTGATGTTCCTAGCTCCATCCCTCGTTTTACAACAGATCTATCTCACCCCCAAACCCATGTTAAGGGAAACTTTTCTTTGGCCATGACATGTTTTTAAACCATAGTATCTCAGGGTCCAACTGAACATGCCCGTTGCTGGAAACAAAACATCTTGGCAATGGTTGTGCTGTGGCGCCACAAAAAACTAGAGTTTGGCGACAAGAACCCATTGCTCTCTTGATCACTAGGAAAAATCTCATCACTTAATAAGGTTTCCATAAATGACAAATTTTACGCCAAATCATCTTGAGAACTTTTTGGTGGCAGTACAGTTTCTGGAACTAAAACAAGGCCAGTGGGAACAACTTTGGGAGTTGACTTAGGCAAGGAAGTTATACACCAAAGCATTGTGATATTGAAGGTTTTGGGCTTGATTGTGATGCGTTTGGAAATATTTCTTCGACTCCCGAAGTTGTTCCCACTGGTCTTGTTTTACTTCCAGAAACAATATTGCCACCAAATAGTTGTCAAGATGATTTGGCGGAAAATTAGTCATTTATGGAAATCTTAATTTTGTTGCCAAACTCCAGTTTTCATGGCGCCACAGCACAACCATCGCCAACATATTCTGTTTCCAGCAATAGGCATGTTCATTTGGACCTTGAGATCTTATGGCCGCTTAAAAATATTTCATAGCCAAAGAACAACTTCCAACAACATGGGTTTGGGATGAGATAGATCTGCTGCAAAATGTGGTATGGAGCTAGCAACATCAAGAGCAAGAGATTTCACATTGTGGAAAGACAAATGTGTTTGTTGTGCTTGTGTTGTGGGAGGGGGCTGTTGTGCTTTCAGATTATGCACGAGATTTACAGGGTTGGCAACTAAGCCCCCTTGTTGGAAGAGGAGGGGGTTTCTCTAGAATTTATTTGGACAAGTTTTGGAAGAGGGAAAAGTAATTGAGACAAGAGTGGTGAAGGAAATAACCTGTATTACACTTGGACTCACACTTTTTGGTTTGGTACAAATTGGCTAGAACCCACCCCTATTTATACTACTCCAATGATGGTTCTAGACCTAAATATTTAACTAAAAAAAATAATATTTTATGGTATATTCTAGATTTAGGCATGTGACTAATACAAATACAAAAATTAGTTATTTCATATAGGTTTTCTAGAACTCTTCTACAAACTAGATATTCTTGAGAGATTCTAGAAACTTGATTTTTATCTCCTCCAAAAATATCTTCTACTTTGGGCTTTTTTTTATTGGGCTTGTCCTGGGCTTCATTTATTTTTCCTTGGGTTTCATTTTTTCTTGGACCAAATCAAGTTTATACTTTGACACCCTTGGCTAATTTTCATCGACGAAGACCCGTGGGAGAGATGCAAAACCAACAGCAAGAATGGAAATTGTGGGGCGCGCTTCTCCGACGTGCCTATTTGAACCGAGGAGGATTGACGTAGACGGAGGACGTTGGGGGCATAGAGCCTGCTGTACGGATGACCCGCTTAAGGAGTAGCCTGCACAAGTGGCACCCGCATTAGTGCCTTGCACGGACGGTGGTGGTCCGGGAAGATACTCCGACGATCTAGTAAGTATCTGGTGACAAGATATGAATGAGACAAGTGAGGAATGAGTTCACTTATCAGAAAGTCCAATGTTCTTACCTGATGGGGGAGCTCCCTTATATAGGCGAAGTGAAGCCCCTTTTCTTACGCCATCCCACTTCCCCAGGCAATATCCCATCCTGACTAAGCACATGGGTCTGTCGCGATCACTCAGCTACTTCGGCTGACGTCACCCTACTCTGAACACTTGTCAAATCCCGGATACCCACCAGCTCGTCACGTGATCTGCCAGGTGCCTCGGGCGCAACGTCCTGACACCACCTGACACTGCCTCAATCCCATCTGTCAAATCGCCAACTGCCCTGTGTTAGTACGGCTCCGTGGGTCCTCGGCGATATCCCCCCTCGGCCAACATATCTCGAACACTTTGAACTACTGTCCATGCTCCCCTCCCCTCGGCGGACACCTTAGGACCAACCGGCTACTGGCCGGGATGGCGAGCCAATGCAATCGCGGTCCTTCGGCGTTGAGGCCCTTCGGCTGAAATCGCGGCACTCGGGCGGTATCCACATTTAATCAACCGAAGAGATTCCAGTGGAGACGAAATCGGATGGAACTAGGCAAGACCCATATGAGCGCTTCGACGCCGAGAGATTTTACTCCCACTTAGCAAAGGGGGCAGGTCAGCCGAGCCCCAGTCGAACCTCTCGAACCTTCTGGACCTCGGCTGCTACAGAAATACATCAAAGACCGAAGGTACCTACCATTTATGTTTTCACAACTTGATCAATGCCAGCAAGGACCGAATATCTAGGACACTAGATTGTGGTGCATGGCATGCTAAGATCACTCTTGAAAAAGTATTGGACAATAACAGTCGTGTAATAGGGCACAAGAGGATGTTGTGCTTTCAAACTATGAACAAATCGGTTGTGGTGGATGAGAGGGTGACAAAATGCCACTGGATGATGCATGAGTACTCTCTAAGTGGTAACAATACTGGATATGTTCTTCGTAGAATAAAAAGAAACGACTCAAAGTACACCAAGAAATCTCTTAGAGTAAAAAAATCTTCAAGCTGCTACTACTAAAGAGGACGTTATAATCCCGACACCATCCAAGCGTGTTACAACAGAAAAAAGATGGTCTTTGTTGGATATTTTCAAAAATAGAGTTCAGATTTTATGGATTTTTACAAAATATTCCTTATTTCTTAGAAAGCATGTTTTTAACTTGGGAATTTTATCCCACTTTGGAGAGATAACGGTTGGTAACTGCCGGCGGTTATGGCGGTTAGGAATTTGGGTCAAATAGCTGTGAATTTGGGTCAAATGGGTGTGTGTCTAAACCGTTGACCTTGCAACCGCAAGATCGAACGGTCCGCTGTCCTTCCAAAGTGGTGTGTTGGTTGCATACACCAGTTAGGAAAGTTGCAACTTTTATAAGGGAATTGTACCCTTTGGATAAAGTGGCAGCACACCTCTTCAAAGGGTGTGTGTACACGCCTTGAAATGGGCAGACTCTTGCCTATTTGTTTTATCCGAGAAAACCATTTTTGCACCCGAAAATTCCGCACGTTTGTTCTCTCTCAAAAAGCTTTCAGTTCATTGTTTTACTAGTGATCAGATTCTGCAGATTTGATCACTAGTGTCTTGGTTCTTTTGTTCATACTACCAAGTATTCTGTTTTACTTTTAGAAGTGCTAATGCCGGTAGAAGAACTGTAGATCAAGTTTCATTGTATCCTGGAGACAAATTTGACGAACATGTTACACACTTTTGGTGGAGGTAAATATCGTCTTTAGGAAAGCGACTCAGTAATGCGACTTGAAGTGGTTTCATTTTTCAGAATCAAAGCACCGTACCAAATGTTGGAAAACTAAGTGGAAAAATAGTTTTGAATTTAACAAATTCTGGAAATTAAGAATTGGAAAAATTAGAAACACAAAAACAAGTCAGGGCCTGTGTTTCACACGATTTCCTTAAAGCAAATTCGCCCGCTTCACCACGGGTGTTTCAGGGGCTGATCGACATTTTTCCTCCCAAGATAAAGTGGCTACAAATGATCAATCGGTAACACCTATCGGACTGCACTGTTGAAGGAACTAGTGTCTGTACTCTCTCGAAAACAATGGAAGAACTTAAAATAGAGAGGATTTTTTGGTGTCTCAAAATAAAACCCAATACTCCCTTCATATATAATTAAAGGAAGAGCCAAAATAATCATACAGAAATGAATATGAGAATTCAATAGGGGAAATCAATACGCGAATTCAATTTCTGGAAAAAAAAATTGATACAACTATTAATCAAGAATTAAACACGTAGTATTAATCAACCATGATTAATACCCTATCGTCTAGCTTCGATGAATCTGAAGAGGTCCTTTCTGTTGCCTCGTCAAACCTTCCAAATAACCTGATTTTATTCATCTGAAATTCTAAAAAATTTCCCACAATCCCCCACATGAATGAAATTCGAAGAAATTGACACCAAAGACAATTAAAACTCGGAGAGAGAGAGAGAGAGAGAGAGAGAGAGAGAGAGAGAGAGAGAGAGAGAGTACAACAGATCAACTCCACATAGGAGTAGCTTTTGGCCTTCAACCTTCCCTTGTGAAGACCTATTGGGTTTATAGGTTGACCACTATGCGATCTCACTTTGAACTGTTCTACCATCTGTGTAAACTGAGACAATAGAAATCACACGGAGCATCACCTGACACAATTTTGTTTTCACTATATGTTTGTTTTGGCCGTGAAGACTCTCCCTGGTTCTACAAGTATTTTTTGGAAAATGTTACCAATTTTTCACAGAAGCAACCCCACTTTATACTCACATGGGTGAACTTCTTATGAAGGGTATCCTAGTATACCCCACTCGGTAACCTGACACATAAGAGTCATTAAAAACAACACTTAACCTATTTTTCTTTACCTGTATCACTATTTCATACCATAGGAATGGGTAGGAGATCTAGTCTCCTCAGTGATCCACAAAAGATAGGCTCACTAAACCTAGATCTTGGGATCTCCAGTCAGCTAGGTTGGCTACCCCCACAATAACTATGTGTGTGATATGGCTTTAATTCTGTTCTTGCTTTCGAGCAAGTGCATGTAGCAATATTCAGAGGTTGAGATCAGGGACATCTCTCGAGACTGTCTTCGTCCCGCCAAACTCTGTCTGCCTTGCCGCCTTTGGCAAAGGCAGGAGCGTCCTTACTCAATAACCTCGCAAGTTTTTGAGTAGTGAGGTGAACCAACATTTTTTGCTACCACTTCTTGAAGTCCACACCATAGAATTTCTCAGATGTACTCACGCTCAACCATTCTGTTTGTTTTCCCGTCTTCGGAACCGATTCCACGAGGGAAATCCCTTAGCAACCGAAAGTTTATCAAACGCTAATTCAAACAATGACCTGAGAATGGAAGGAATTAGTCCATATTCAAATATCAAACCAATTATAATCACAAAGGAAACCAATATTCTATGCCATGTCAGCCGTTTTTGTGGAGTATTATAACAGAACCCAACAACCACTGACCCAAGTATTAGACGAACTTAAAAAACTCCACCAATCAACAAAGTTAATGGAACTTAATATCACTTGCACTGATCCGTGATCGAGTCATGCGGTAGATCTCTTGGATGCCTCACATTGCATCCCGGGATTGAGTCCCATTCCCCCTCCCTCATGTAATAAATAAGGAATGAAGAATGACAAAAAAAAAAAAAAAAAATTGAACGGTGAAATACTTTCCCAGAAGTTTCTGAAACATTATTTTTGTTTGAAACTCTAGAAAAGAAAACGCACATTGTGTGTGTGTGTGTTTTAATGTAAAATAGCAGTTTCCACGAAACTGTTTCTCCAAAACAAATTTGCTTTAAGATTGTTGAAAAACTATGCAGAAGAACAATTTTGAATATAACAAATTCTGAAAATTAAAAACCAGAAAAATCATAAACACAAAAACAAGCCAAGGCTTGTGTTTAACCTAGTTTCCTTAAAGCAAATTCGTCACCTCACCATGGGTGTTTGAGGGGTTGATCGACATTTGCCTCCCAGGATATAGTGGCTACAAACAATCGTTAGCTACAGGATTGCCCTATCGAATAAACTAGTGTTTGCACTCTCTCTCGAAAACAACAATCGTAGACATACATGAAAAGGATTTTTCGGTGTCTCAAAATAAAACCCAATACTCTCTTTATATAGTCAAAGGAGGAGCCAAAATATTAAATACAGAAATGAATACGAGAATTGAATATGGGAAATCAATACACAAATTCAATTTCTGGAAAAAAAAATACACCTATTAATCCAGAATTAAACACGTAGTATTATTCAACCACGATTAATACCGTATCATCCAGATTCTATGAATCCGAAGGGGTCCTTCGATTGCCTCGTGAGACTCTCTGAATATCCTGATTTTATTCATCTAAAATTCTCAAAAATTTCCAACACCAAATTCATTTTGAAGGCCCGATTTTTCCAACAATCTAAAGACAATATCATGGCTCGTTCATTACAACATATGGCACAAGACTTCATCAAGCTGGAACATTTCAATGGCGTGAATTTCCACCATTGGCAGAAGAAGATGCACTTCCTCCTAACCACACCCAACATGGTGTACATACTCACAATTCCATACCCAGAGGAGAAGGATGAAACTTTGGCAGAGCAGGGCAATCGGACAAAGTGAGAGAATGACAACTACATTTGCAAAAGCCACATTTTGAAGGCGTTGGGAGACTCATTGTTTGATATGGACCAACATGTGTAGACCGCAAAAGAACTTTGGGCTACACTGGAGACTAAATAACTATCTGATGATGCCACCAGTAAGAAGTTTCTCGTTACTTTGTTTACTGCAAATTGTTAGGGTTGATGGTAAATCTGTGATTGAACAATTCCATGAGATCATACATATTCTTAATCAGTTTCTACAACAAAAAATGAACATGGATGAGTCTATTGCAGTTTCTTCCATAATAGAAAAATTGCCACCATCTTGGAAAGATTTTATGAAGAGCCTTACACAAAAAGGAAGAAATTAATTCCATTGAATTTTATGTACGAAATTAGAATTTTTAAAAATTAGTGACATTTGACTAATTTTTTTGTCGCCAGAATTGGCTGGCACAGGTGGGTGGTGGTTGGAAGGAGATAGAAGTTGATTTTTTTGAGTTTTCTGTACGAAATTAGAACGTACGTTTAAAAATTAGTGACATTTCGCTAATTTTTTGGGTTGCCAAAAGTTGTTGGTTAGGGTGGGACCGTTGTTGGGTGAAGGTAGGAGTTGATTTTTTTTGAATTTTCTGTACAAAATTAGAACTTATAAAATTAGTGAAATGTCACTAATTTTTTGGGTTAGCGGAAGTTGTCGGTCAGAGGTGGAGTGTTGGTTGTCTTGAGCTACGAATTGATTTTTTGAATTTTGTGTGCAAAATTAGAACTTCAAAAAAATAGTGAATCTCACTAATTTTTGGGCATAAAAAAATGGTCGGCCCAAAAAGGGTGTGGGTCGGCCTAGGAGGCAGGAGTTGATATTTTTTTGAATTTTCTGTGTGTAATAGAACTTATAAAAATTAGTGACATTTCACTTTCTCACTCTTTTTTTTTTCTCTTTATTGTTTGATTGCAAAAGTCCTTCTCCTTCCCTTTAAAAATGTTGCCTTGTTCATGTCACTTTTTTCTTTCCCATTTTCAAAAATTCTTTTCAAAAAGACTCATTCTTTTTCCAATCATTTCTTACATCTATGTCTCTACTTATTACCTCATTATTCTCATTTCTTTTTATATCTCTCTTCAATCATTATCTTATTATTCTTGTTTTAAAAAACCCAATCAAATAGTATTTCAAAAATTCTTCTCAATTTTTTTTTTCAAAACTCATCCAGACACAAGATTTTTGGCTAAGTGGCCCAAAAAAAAAATGTACCATATGTTTTCCGCAATTGTGTATTACTATTGAATCCAATCAACAAATACTCCCTCCGTCCCTTTTTAGATGTGTTAGTTCGTAAATATAACTTATTAAAAAAATATCATTATTACACATTTCACATCAACTTTTTTCTCCACTTTACACTTCACATCAACTTTTATCTCTACTTTTCAAAATTATTCTCCACTTTTACCCATTAACTCTTTACCCACTAATTTTTCAAAAGGGAAAATTGATAAGGGATTATTACCTTTAGGTCTAGAAAAGAGATGTCTAATTACCAATAAGGTAAGTCATTTTTTTTAATTACCACTAAGGTAAGTCACTCTTTTTTAGAGTTTAGGTTTAGGATTCACTTTTCTATTGTAGGGTTTAGTGGTTTAAGCACTTT
The DNA here is from genome assembly GCA_022606695.1 of Vaccinium macrocarpon. Lineage (NCBI taxonomy): Eukaryota > Viridiplantae > Streptophyta > Magnoliopsida > Ericales > Ericaceae > Vaccinium > Vaccinium macrocarpon. The sequence continues at coordinate 30,658,577 of CM040177.1, forward strand.
CATAGAATACCCTAGTATTTTAGGCACTTTCATAGAATACCATAGTCGTAGGGTACCCTAGTCATAGGGGTACCATAGAGTTTAGGTTTATGGTGCACTTTCCTATTATAGGGTTTTAGTAGTTTAGGCACTTTCATAGAGTACCCTAAGATTTTAGGCACTTTCATAGGATACCCTAGTCAAATGGATTTTAAAAACTTTCATAGGGTATGCACTTAATTAAATAGGGTACCCTAGTCATAGGGTTACCATAGAGTTTAGGTTTATGGTGCACTTTCCTATTATAGGGTTTTAGTAGTTTAGGCACTTTCATAGAGTACCCTAAGATTTTAGGCACTTTCATAGGATACCCTAGTCGTAGGATTTTAAAAACTTTCATAGGGTACCCTAGTCGTAGGGTACCCTAGTCATAAGGGTACCCTAGTCGTAGGGTACCCTAGAGTTTAGATTTAGGGTGCACTTTCCTATTATAGGGTTTAGTGGTTTAGGCACTTTCATAGGGTACCTTAGGATTTTAGGCACTTTCATATGGTACCCTAGGGTGTACTTTCCTATTATACGGTTTAGTGGTTTAGACAATTTCATTGGGTACCCTAGGATTTTAGGCACTTTCATAGGGTACCCTATGATTTAGGAATTTTTATACGGGTTTGGGAGTTGATGGAAATTTTTCAGAGTTGGGCTTGACCTGATAGTAATTATGAGATCCAAGGGTGACCTAGTGGTAAATGTCCCAATTGATAATTGTACAAAATTTTACCCGTTAACTTTTCAAATCACACATTTATTTAGGAACAGCCCAATAAAAATGTCTACATTTAAAAAAGGACGGAGGGAGTATCTCCCTCATGTGCAGGTGGCTTAAATGTGAGTCATGTGACCTCCCAACCATGTCAAAATAATCTGCACTACTACTAGTTCAGTCCATAGATTTCCAAGGAAATACACCGATACATAGTATAGAGTGCTAGGCGTAAATAAGAATTTGTACATAAAATGCACAAATCAGTTGGTTTGGGACCGTTTCAAGTCTTATACGGATGATCGAAGCCGTTACTTGTTTCCCATAAAAAATCATCTCAATCGGATACCGATAAATGCTCCATCCATTTATCTAGTTTTTTTTATTATTATTTTGAACCAAAAATTGGATAAATGGATGTAGCATTTACCAATATCCGATCAAGCTTATTTTTATCGTGGTACATGTAAACAATATTTTGAAAAATGTGAACCGCTGTGATCATTCGTGTGAGATCCGAAGAGGCTCCAAATAATAAAAAATTGTACGTTTTATGCAAATACACACACCCCTTGTTTGGGTGTACCATATGCACCTATTGTATGGTTTAGAATGTATCACCTCATCGGCAATCGTAACACTTTTTAGTTTTTCGTAACTTTTTAGTAATATGATTCGTAACATTTTGGTGTGTCTCGTAACTTTTACAAAAAAATCATAACTTTTACAAAAAAAAAAAATCATACACATGTTTTCCGCGATAGTATAGGGATGTGTATAATACACACCCAAATAAGAGGTGTGTATTATAACCTTTCCAAAAAAATACTTGTACACAAGTTTTCCACGATAGGATATTATCCAATCCAATCAACGGATATCTCCCTCATCTGCAGGTGGCTTCAAATGTGACCTCCCAACCATGTCCTCTGCTGCTCTACCTCTACCACTCTCATCATCAGCCTCCATCACCCACACTACCAATCCAAACAACCACTGCCACCACCATGGTTTCTCATCCTCATCCTCTTCATCAAATCCCGGCTGTTTTGAGGATGGGAAGCATTAGGAGAGCAAAATTAGTCTATGGTTTCCTTCTTAAATTGGGAAGCAAGTACGCCAATGACCCATTTGCGTTGAGATTGGCAATTTTCATGTATGCTGAGCTTAGTTGTCTTGACTTTGCAAGGATTGTTTTTTACCATAGTTAAGAGAGAAATACAGAGGTTTGGAACACCATGATTGGTGGATATGTTCAGAACAATAGTACAGTTGAAGCAATTAATCTGTTTCTTGAAGCGTTGGAGTCAGAACATCCTGTTCTTAATGAAGTGACTTTTCTCTCAGCTTCAACTGCAGCTTCACAGTTCCAGCGGTTGGACTTTGCTCAACAGCTACATGCATATTTAATGAAGGATTTTGCAGCATCACATATCATGGTACGAAATGCCATGATTGTCATGTACTCAAGGTGAAATTTGGTTGATATGTCCTTCCAGATTTTCAGTAGAACGTGCAAAAGAGCCGCTGTTTTGTGGAATACCATGGTTTCTGCTTTTGTGCAGAATGGATTGGACAATGACGGATTGATGCATGTGCATGAGATGCAACAGGAAAGATTCACGATTGATTCTATGACTGTAACTGGTCTACTCTCAGCAGTGTCAAATCTCAGGAATCTTGTTGTGTTGAGAAGGACTTCAAATATTTGAGTCAATGGAGAGAGAATATGGAATTCAGCCTTCACATGAGCCCCACTGTTGCGTGCAGACATGTTGGGGAGAGTTGGGAGAGTGGTGGAAGCTTTTGAGCTTGTCAAAGAATTGGGTGAAGAGGGTAATAACTTAAGAATTTTAGGATCCCTTCTTGCGGCTTGTAGAAAGCATGGAGAATTTGAATTAGGAAAAACTGTTGCAAATAAGTTGCTTCAAATGGAGAGGGTGAAGGGCTGGTCAGGTTATCATGTTTTGCTGTCTAGTATACATGCATGGGAAGGGAATTGGTAGTATGTAACAGAGTGAGAAGGGATGCAGGAAAAGGGTTTGACAAAGGATGTTGGCTGCAGTTGGTTCTGATTGTGTTAACTCTTTTGTGTCTAGAGATCACAAGCACCTTTGCTTTGATGAATATACAAAACATTGGAACAATTGGCTTTAAAGCTGAAAGACGCTGGTTATAGGCTGGCCTTGGTTCTGAAATTGGCTCAATTTCTGAGTTTGAGGAATGAAGGACATTACATTCTAGATTTTGGTGGCATGGATATTCAGTTGGAGATTAATCACTTCATGGTAAACCAATCCACAAGCAGTGGAATACAGGCTTGGCTAAGTAAGTAGTGGCAGATTTCAGAAGTTTTATGAGAGTCCGTTGGGAAGTAGGGATAGTAGCTTCCCATGAGAAGTTACGTGGATAGGTGAGCATGAATCATGTTGCTACTTTAACATGAAATATTTCAAGGAGCTAGTTCGTAAAAGGGATTCGGAAGAGTCAGAAAGATAACTTTCGGGTTTCACCAAATTTGAGGACAGCGAAAACTCGAAGAGATGTTCTTAGAGTTGAGAAAACAGAAGCACTATGAGGCTTTAGATAGGTATTTTTTTTTCAAAGAAAGTTGCAATCTCTTGACATTTGGCCTTTGTTTTATGGTGGCTTTTAATATTCATAGCCAATCGAATTTTTTAAAATCGTCCAGGAGTGATAAGACTTCAGCGGTTGCCATCCTCAATAATGAACTCAAAGCAAGCAGTCAAGGATTTTGCAGGCCTATTGGTATTGGATGAATTTAGGTATGCATCTTTGTTTCATTGTCAATCTATGATATTTTCTGCAAAATACCAAATGATGTTTCTGTACAAAGAAGAAGAACAACTTGCCAATTATCACCGACCAATAACAGCTGAAAGATCTGAATAGATGCTCGAGCTCAAGCAATGTGTAAACGAAAAATTCCATTTTTCTTAGTAAACTGAAGCGTCCCGACTTGCCATTTTGAAGCTTATGGCACCTGAAAAATTTAACGTTTCCTAACTGAAGTTTAGAACGTTATGTTGATGTCTGGTTTGCTAGAATGATTTTGCAGAGGAATGGAATGTTGATTCCTTGGCTTCGCAATGGAAATAACCAGCAAATCAAAACTGGTGAATGATCATTCCATTGGTAGGTGTACGTTCCTGCCAGTTTTTTTATGGTGAACCATTCTGCTTCTCATTCAAGTGATTCAAAACCTGCCTACAGAAATTAGTCAGCTATAAAAGAAACACCGAAGTTGTGTTGAATTTATGTAGGCCTTTTGCTCATAGCTATCATACTGAGTGGACTATTTGAATTGACAGTTTCAGTTGGTAGCATATACTAAACAGAAATCAGCTTCCAAATCATGAAATGAAACCTAAATGTGTAAACTGTAAATGCAGGCTAAACAATGCTTCATTAAGGGTCAAAGTAATATGAACCGAACAAATATATCCACATCAATGCATGGGTATTCCACCCAATGGCTTCAAGTATGCTTAGGGCATTGGTGCTCAGCGTAAATCCAGGTGGTCGTTCAGTTACTGAACTACTCCTCTGCGTTCTAACTTATGTTATTATGATGAAGATTTATATAGTAAACTCTTTTGTTGCTATCAATTTTTAAAAACTAACTGCATCATCTCGCACTGTTGGATCTGAACGGAGCATCAGGGATAAGTCAGATTAGCTCAAATATTTGAGAAGGCACATCTTGTTTCTTCTCACATATGTTTGACCTATTTTTTAGCTGCTTTTACATCTGCCAAAATATCTGTTCATTTGCTGTAGATGAGGATGCCAATCATTGGTCCTAACACGGCTGCGGAATTCCCATCACTGTAATTAGCATATTGAATCAGGTATCACGGTCCTCTTTCCCAACAAGCATGGATTTTCTATCGGGTTCTTTCGAGTCTCCTTTTAGGTCAGACATTTAGATTGTGTGTTCAAATGCAGTCTGCATTAGTCAGTGATCCATCTGTATAAAACGAAGTCCCACCGGTTTTTTAACAATGGGCTGTGGAATATCTCATGATCATTGGTGAGTTAGTTGCTGCTTATGCGTATAATCTTCCAATTATGCATTAACTATTGTAGCATCTGAAACATTGAAATATCTCATGATCTGAATTAATGCAGTTGATTAAGATAAAAACTCTTTTCTATGTAATGAAGCAGGTGCTGCATATGGAAAATACATCTTGCACTTGATTCTTATATCCCGGCAAAGCTTACATTCTGAAGCATTTGGAGGTCAGTTCCAGCTTTCATATCGTTTAGATTTATGAGTATAGACGCATATTCCATACTATTTTGTTTCTATATGGTAGATTCTTAGCCTTCAGATTGAGTCTCACATTGACAGCGTAAATGATCTGGCCTTTGCAATTCTCTGCTCTAAACTTTTAGTTGTTACCTATGGAGATGACGAAACTATTAAGGTGACTTTCAACTTTCTAGTCTCCTATAGTTCTATTTCTTTTCCACTCCAGCATATATTAACTGTGTCCATAACTGGAGGTGTGGGATTTGGCTACGGGTGCTGAGTTGTTTACTATTGAAGGGCATGAGTCTCCTGTTTGTTTGCCCTCACATAGCAGATGATATTTTTCTAAGGATTAAAATTGAAGTCTTAATTTTCTGCTTGTAGCCTGTATATTTGTTTTACTTGCCTAATGTTTTTAGGCATTTGCATCCAATTTTAAGCTTCTTTATTCATCCGTCACGGTTGGAAAGACAAAATTATGGAAATATCATAACCCCAGAGTCGAGTGTATATTTGAGACAATGGTTGGAGGGTGCACAAGAGTGGCTTGTAGCACAGATGGCAGAAGGTATGTCCTGTGAACCTAGTATACCAAACATAGTTTTTGGGCATCTCGTATGTATGGAGGACAAACGGAAAAACAAATGGAGTCATTAAATATAGTAGGTTTTTTGCATGTGGTACACTCCAAATGGTACAATGGATTGCAGACACCTTCTTCCAGTGATAATGTGCAGTTTGATACAACAAATAACCATTTTGTGGCAGAATTGGGAAACGGGTATTGATAATCTCTTGACTAATTGTAAAATATTTGATGTCCACAAATGGACATCTGTTGGACAAAAGTAAAAAACTGCAACAGTTGATTTTTAATTTCTGGAATCTAAAGGCAAACCCATACTCGTCCGTTTCAACAAGGATGGGACATTACTCGCTGCATCTATGAGAAGTTATGAGATCAGTCAGCTATTTCTGTCATTGCAAGCTTATAAAACACCTTCATCCATTGCCTTACTCAGGTCACTTCCCTAAATCATGTCAGGGGGATCTAAACCGAATCCTTTGTTTACCATTTGATGTATTTTAGAAGTAATATGCTTTCATTATCTCAAGCTGTCCTATTTCATTATATCAGGTTACTGTACTTCTTGATTGTCAACTGGAGAACTGCGCGAACTGAAACCAAGTGTAGAAAAAGTCTTCTTGATTGTTCTTATACAGGTTAGATAATAGCATCAGTTTCTACAGCCGTTTTGTTCCCTCCAAATCTGCCTCTAGAGGCATAGACAAATAGTTTGAGCAAGTTTTTGAATCTTTCCATGCATCATGTCTTGTACAGTAATAGAGATTTCACAATTGAGAACAGTACCAAATTCATTTTTCAGTTTTGTTCCTAGTGAATGAATGACACGAAATGTTGGTGCTATTTGGTTGAGAAACAGGCTTTGGTTTTTCAGTGTTGATGCAAGTCAATGGGCCTCATAATAATTTGATGAAGTGTTTGTTGCCCTGTTAAATTCTGTATTTAGCTCTTGGGCTGATTGAAGTTACATATTAAGATGATCAATTCATTGGTCATTAAAACTGTGATTCCTGGAAAAAAAATTTGGTGTGATTCTGTCCTTTATTCTAGTAGTTTCTGCATATTGCAGCCCCTATATCGGTTTATTTTATTTTATTTTGCTTCAAACTGTTATATTTCTTTCAGGTAATATAGAACCAACATCTTTGCACACATTGTTTTCACCCACTCAACAGCAGTACTCCGTTTATAACATTGCCACCAGAATCTTTGTTTTTCTTTTTTTCCTCCTTAAGCATCTTACGAAATCCTGTTAGCCGCCATTAAGTACCATGAGAGAAATAACGCTAGACACTGGTGTATTTTTGACTAATATTTATATATTTTTTTTCTTAGGATCACAAAAATTATTCCGTGTGTTCCTGTGCATCGACCAGGAATAACGCTAATACATACTTTATATAAGTGTGGTTGTGCCTCCCAAGTCTCCAAACCACATTCAAATTTTTTAGACTTTTAATTTTTTATTTTTAAAAATGGGAGAGAGAGAGAGAGAGAGAGAGAGAGAGAGAGAGAGAGAGAGAGAGAGAGAGAGAGAGAGAGAGAGAGAGAGAGAGAGAGAGAGAGAGATTTGGGATGTGGGGTTGGGGTCTATCATATAAAAAAGTGGCAAAGGGTACAATACACATCTCCTCTTTGAGTTTATTACACAGACTTAGAAAAGTCACGAATTGATCAATAAAAGTTAAAATATTCTTACAAAAGTCACGAGACCCACCAAAATGTTATGAATCATAGAAAATGTCACGAATCATATTGCTAAAAACTTATGAAACACTAAAAAATGTTATGAATTCCGATGAGGTGACACAATATAAATCATAGAATATGTGCATATGATCCACACCTTTAATGAGTGTGTATTGTAGTCATTCCAAAAAAAAATTGCACTTTTAAGCTTTTGTTTGTTTGCTTTATTTTTCATGTACTCTTCATTCACAAAAGTAGATCTATGTCTTCTCGCAAATAGAACAGAAATAACGCTAGACACTGGTGTATTTTTCCCCACTAAATTTCTCACATTGGTATTTTTAGGGTCCTGTGTATCAAACGAACACAACACACTTATATGCTATTGGATTCTAAATTTTCTAACAAAAAAAAAAAACCTATAGTTTGAACCCTTGCTAATGGTGAATTCAAAGTCAAACATTGTGTGGGGCTTATTTTGAATCTTACACAAATAATGTGATACATTCATTTCTTTCATAACAACTGTTTTAATGCGCCCAATGATCAAGTCCTTATCCATGTTGTTTTATTTCCAAATAGAAATAAAACTATTATCAATATCCGATTGAATTGAAATTTTACAAGGAACATAAAAATTTATTTCGTTTAAATCTCTTAAATGATTTTTGTGTGGAACCTGAAGTGTTTCCCCACGGGAGGGCGGTTGGCATTGTTGCATACATACCCCATAAGCATTGTGGTTCTGGAACCAATGAATGTCGTGCAAAGGTAGTGAATTTTGAATTTTGATTTTGTTGGTTACACATGCCCTCAAATGGAATTCCCGCTTTACATATCATTGTGCCCAAAAAAAGAAAAAGAAAAACAAACTCATAATTACAATTGAATTGCAATTTTGGGAGTTGAATTGCCACATCAGTCATCGGCTAATATTGTAGAACTAGGGTTTGTTCGTACCTAAAGGCACGAAGCAACACATTTTAAATAGAGTTAAATTAAATTATGGTTTTTTTGACCCGCCAACCAAGCCGATTTCTCCTCAAAGTAGTGTTTTTAAAGGAGCTTTAAATAGAATTCATCTAATAAAGGATTAAATAATTACGGAACATGATCAATTCAATGGGACAGAGGGGGAGTGTTGTGCAGCCTTGTGCTGCACAGCAGCTTTAGGTGCTGTGCAGGTATCGTTCTGACAATCTGAAACGTTCACCGTGTAGAGCTCGTCGAGTACTTCAACTCCACCAAAAATCAACTTGATCGAATATCGTTAAGTCCCCCATTGGAACTAAAATAACTTGCAAAAAATGGGTTCAATAGTTTTCATCTAGTGTTTCAAGTTTTATATGTTTTGATTTTTTTCAAGTTATATGCATTCCAATAATGCACTTAACAATATATGATCGAATTGATTTTTGGTGGAGTTGTAGTACTTGACGAGCTCTACGCAGTGGACTTAGGAGAAAGAATTATTAGAAAAAAATAGGAGAGAAATACTAGAAAAATTGGGAGAGAGAATGGGTGTTTTGAGGTTTATTTGAATTTCAGATGGAATCATAAGTATTCAAATCTCATAGGATGAAATCATAATGATCTTTTTTGTACAGGATACCTAATTAACTCTCTCTTAATAAATCAATATTATAATTTTCTTAAATAGAAAAGCCAACTTCTGTAAAAGTTTCAAAGAAAACTTTAATAAATTATTTTAATGGAAAGGTAAATGTCAGCTAAATTATTACAACTCGAAATAAATAGAACTCTAACTTGTCTGAAAAACTTAAATATTTATTTAATGTTCAACTGAAATAACAGACAGAGCTATCTAGCTAAAGATCTACTGGTAAAGCCACGGCTCTGCCACTTCATAACCTTCTTGCTACTCCATCGCCTCGAACTTAGCAAGCGGCTCTTCCTTTCCTTCTATACCTAGTGTTGGGGACACAAGCTAGGGCCACAAAAGTAGTACCGTGAGTGATAAAATTACACTCAATAGGACACCGAAACTACCCCCTTACAAAAGATTACTTATGTAGCAGTTAAAACACATGGAACATCAACTTAAAGCATAGAACAACCTAATTACTTCAACATTTCTCAACATAGTGAATTCTATAGATTAAATATTTCATCATCAATCTCAAGGTTTCACAATTCTCATTCCCACTTCCAAGAAATAATTTTCATCACCTGCTTCCACCCACAGTATACCTCAGGTGCCCAATCACACAACAAAGCCACCTCGAGGTATATTGCATGTGGCTCACAATTGATCACCCATTGATCAATCTCTGTCCGGCATCGATTCCTACCCACATAATACCTCCGGCGCCCAGTCACACACCAAAGTATAAACTGCGCATGGCTCAAGACCCATATTGGACACGTCCCATTCACCAAATCCGATAAATGAAACAATCATCTTTTTAGTTTATTAAACTAATTGCAATAGTCAATTACACAAGCTTAATAGTTTAAAAATGCTAGTAAGCCAAACAATCACATGCGTCCAATTATAACATGAAAAGAAAATTTAATGATAAAATCGACTGTCTCCACCCCATAAAGGTCAATTACTATTCCAACCACTAAAAATAGCAAAAGGGTTCTGATTCACTGTTTAGCTTAAAACACCGTTTTGCTTCATTTAGGATTGAAAAATCATAGTTAATTCTACGAAACTCGGATTGAAACGAGTTCTATATGAAAGTTGCTAAACTTTTTGAGATCTACAACTTTATTGTTTACGTTTTCTCTAAATCTAAACAAAAATACTCGAAAATCCGCAAGGCAGAACTACGCGCAAAAAAATTGTTTTCGTCTCTTTGGTTCTGTTTTAGACTTACAAAACCTTATCGACTACTATTTCACATTATATTCGTATCACAACTCTATTTAGATATACGCGAATATACCGAAACACAAAAGCAGTATAACTTAAGTAAAAAGTAAGTTCTAGGTATCCTACCTTTCGTCCGAAATTATTAGCACGCTACGAACGTAAAAAGATTTAAGGTTGTGGAATGGTTGAGTTCTCGGAATATGAATATGTGGAAGGAGAGATATTATTTGCGAGAGAGTTATAAAAATTGAATGGCGAGATCAATAAATGTTAACTATAGAGAAAGGATGTTTACCGCACGAGAGGAGACAAACCGAGAATGATAATTGGCGAGGAGTTTATGTCAAGAGTGAAATCAAATGGGATGGAAAATCCACAGGACCACAGCCGTGGCTTTGAGGTTTAGAAAAAAACAAAAAGCAAAAAGTAAGGCGCTAAACAGAATTGTTTTAAAAAATAAAAAATTATGTTTCCTTCCTAGGAAGATTTTGACTTGCTGACTTAAATTATTAATTTTTCTTCATAAATAAAATCTTACTACAATATTAGTTCTGAATTATTATTTTTTGTCCATTTTCTTCAGAAATTTTTTTTAAAAACAAAATATACAACTATTGATCAAGATTCATCTAAAGATTTCAACTTAGGATTTGTGATAATTTTAGCGAAAATTTTAGAGAGAGTTAATTAGGCATCCTGTACAAAAAAGATCGTTATGATTCCATCCTATGAGATTTGAATACTTATGATTCCATCTTGAAATTCAAATAAACTCCAAAACACCCTTTCTCTCTCCTAATTTTCCTAATATTTCTCTCCTGATTTTCTTAATATTTCTTTCTACTAATTTTCTAACATTTCTCTCTCGTAATCTTTCCTAGTCTCTCCCTCTCTCTCTCTCTCTCTTGAAAAAATATCTTTCTTAAATACAAAAAAGAACATGAAAAAATTCCTTATAATAACAACCACAGAAAATATGATAAATTAATGAACCATCTTAGACTATAAAAATAATAATAAATAGAAAGTGACAAAATACACAAAACATGATAAATTAATAAATCATGCTCACTGTAAATTATACCTAACATGGTAAACAAATTAACCATAACTCTTATTTCCAAAGTCATGAGTAACAAATACACCATGAAACCATAACTTTTGTTTCTAAAATTATGAGTAACAAATACACCATGAAATCAAGAATTAACTTTGCACACACTAATATACCATATTCACTGTACGAAATCATGGTAAACAAAAAAAATAATATGTTTACTCACAAAAACATGCAAAACCCACAAATCCCCAACAAATCTCACAAAAACATTGAGAATACAAACCCTTTCGTTCCAAAATTGGTCAAATCAAGTCGATCTTCCAACTTTCTGACCGGACCAATTTGCCATGAACATGAAGAACATCTACATATTGAACTTCCAAGAGTAGATCGGAGTGGTCACTCTTCCCTTCTAATCTCTAGCTGCCGCCGCCGCCGCCTTCATTCCCGATCGTCTGCCGTGAACAAAGATCTCATATAAAGAATACGGTGGGTGTGTTCGGTTGAGTAGTTTAGTTTAGTTTTATTTTGTTTTGATGATGTAAGCAGGTGTAATAAGTGGAGAGAGATAGAGAGAAAAAGTGAAAAAAGTGATGATGTAATCAAAACTGGAATAGTGCCAAATTGGGAGAAAACCCCCAAACGAACAGGGCCGTCATATCCTTGTGTATTTTTCTTGTTCTGTTCTCTAGTAAATCTTCTCCATACAATTTATAGTCTGTTAAAAAAAATGAAGATATCAGGGAAATCAATCAGGAATACATGGTTCATATAAGTGAACAAAAATTACAAGTACCTTTGTATCTCCGGAGAGAAACTAATGTAGAAAACAACTTATTTCACAAAAGAAGTGGTTAACCATGAAAAGATGCAACTTAGTAGAAGAAAATAGACAAGACTTAACAAGACTTAAGAGAGAGAGAGAGAGAGAGAGAGAGAGAGAGAGAGAGAGAGAGAGAGAGAGAGAGAGAGAGAGAGAGAGAGAGAGAGAGAGGGTGAGTGATTTTTGGGATTTCAAAATGAGTTAATATGGTAAAAGTGAACCACATTCCACTAAAATAGGGATGTGATTAGTGTAATCCCTTTAATTTTGGAATTGTAACCATATGTATATAAATGTAAAAATTCTTAATGAAGATGGTTTTGCCTATAAATAATTGATAATGAATCAATTAATATTACATTTACAAGATTGAATCATAAAGATTCAAATCTCATAGGGTGGCATCAAAAGGATACTATTGAAATAGGATGGCTAATTAAATTTCTCAAAAAAGTAATGAGAAAATGATCTATATTTTAGAATCCACCAGACTACGGAATAGTGTTGTGCATAGGCTAGGTTTAATATTCAAATCAAAGGGATTATCACTAGGGTTTGTAAATCCTTTCGATAATCGTCAAGAAAATATTTCGCATTGCCAACCGGCTTGAACTCTCACATAGCACGAACCGCCATGCTAATACAACCCATCTCTTTCATGGGCTGACCGGTGGCACAATCCGTCTTACGAGTATAATCCATCTCAATCACCCAAGCACAAACACAAAAATCAATTGCATAACTTGTATTTCAAAAGCATGCATACAAATACTCAATTGATTGAGAACATTCAAAATCATTTTGTACAATTGAAACAAAACGGGTTCTTAGTTATACAATCGATTTGAAAAATAAACCTAAACGTATGCATAAATAAAGTTACTTGGTGCAGGGCTTCATCTTACCCTTGACAAGGGTTTAGCCGGCCATGGATTTCTTAGTAGTTATTCTGCCACTGAACCTCGCCCCTTTTCCCTTCTCTGTTCTTAGGGCATCCTCATCAGCCTCAACAAAAAAAAAATCAAATTTAACCTCAAAAACACCTTTTATAAAATTAGCAAGTCACTTATCAAAAAATTCACAAAATCAGACTCTCTATCTAAACTTTACTATTCCCTCAAGTTTGATAAAAAAAAAGTTTTGTTAAACTATTATTCTCTCCAGCTGGGGAGTGGTCCATTTGGAAGCCCCACTTGCTATTGCTCCCCTTTGCATCAAAAATCTTGGCTGGGGAGTGGTCCACGTTGTCCACCTGGTTACGGAAGGTAGGGGAGAATCGTCAAACAGTACATTTACCGAGTGAGAGGGGAAGAAGTCAAAGAGAGAGAAACTATTAAACTATTCCTAACCCGTGAACAGTGTCATTACCCAAATACCGAGTTACTGTAGCGCATTTGCATTTTGCAAATTAGCCAAATATTTGTTGAGGCTGATTTTGGGGCGTTTTTTCCACTTTGACTCAACAAAATACCCATCAAGCCAAAGTAGCAAGGCTCTTGATGGGGATGCTCTTATGCATGTATATCCTTCCAAGCCACCCCATTGTGGAATATATGCTGGCAGTTCCCAACAAAATGAATTCACTCCAATTCAAGGCCCCAATTTCTTTATTGTATCAGCCAAGATTTGGGAGGAAAAAACTTCTTTTTTTTAATCAAACTCTAAATCCCTGTTGGCAATCAATAGTATTCAGTACTATACCAATTCCTAAGGGATCCCTTCAGAATGGAAACTGGTCCCGAACCGTATGGAAGCTCATTCAGAAAGGAAATCCCTGCTGGCAGTCAAGTATTATGAAAGTAAACTGGTCCATTCAGAATGGATTTCGGACAAAGTTACTTTATGTATTGAGGGGTTATCGTATGTATTCTTAGCAAAAAAAGAGTATGCGAGAGAAAGACTTTTAGTTAATGGGAAACAAATTGACTTTTAACACTTTTATGGAAATTTGGCTTTTATAATGGTGTTAAAAACAGAAAACTCGGCCTTGGTGGAGATGACATTATGTACATATGAGTGTACGCATATGGTGTATTGAATTAACAAGTGACGCATTACCCGTCATTGAGAGAATACAATAATACTACATACACAACATCAAGAACAACACCAAACTCAACATCCTACTAAATGATTGGGGGTTCTAAAGTGGTTAAGAGTCTTTCTTTATCCCATTACCAATATGAAGTGCGTACCAATCATGTAGTGTCACAAAGGGGGAAATGGGAGTGCTGTAAGACGGCCCTGTAGTGCGGCATGTGGACCGTCAGATGTGTTTTCAACGGTCCAAATTTCATCTCCGCACTTTATAGATCCGAGTTGTTGATTGCCGAGATCAACGACTCAAATGCTGCACTTGAAGGCTGTCTTACAGAGGCACCATAAACACCCCAGATCGAACGCAGAATGTCTGGTGTGGAGTCTTGATGTGATGTTCCTACATTATTAGAGAGTATAATTGAGAAGTATAGTAGAGTACTATTTGACCTTCGTTAGCTTTGTTACTGTTGAGTGTCGAAGAACTTCTCTTCTCACACCACATAACATTTTGGGATCTCCGATGACATAAAAGACTCACCACCGAACCTATTATCAGTCCTTGTTCTCTTCCCTTTTCTTCCCATTTTCAAAAATTCTTTTCAAAAAGATTCTTTCTTTTCAAAAAAAAATCTCTCTATACTCATTATCTTATTATTTCATTTCTCTCTCTATCTCTCTCTAATCATTATGTCATTATTCTCATTTTCAAAAATTCAACCAAACACTATCTAAAAAATTCTTCTCAAAATTTCCTTTTCAAAACCAATTCAAACACAGCCATTATCTCTGAAGTAACAAACAGAAGAACTGCAAGAAAATAATACACTTCCCCATGTCGCCTTCTCTGAAGCCGGGAATTCGATATAGATTATATTGCATTGAATTAATCTTACTGAAGCCGGAATTCGATACAGATATATTGCATTGAATTAATCTTATTTTTGCATCTTCTGAAATTGACGGTTGATACCCCTGTATACTTTGCATTCTAGTTTTCTTCTACGGAGCAAAGAACAAGTAAACAACTGAGATGATTTTATCGGAGATGACCAACGTGGTGTTGATTGTTCTTGATGTTACAGGGGAGGACGGGCGTGGTTGCCTCTCTTTGGAGAAGAATTTTTTTTGCAGATTATGTTATAATCTTCAAAAGACAGCAGTAATGATGCTAAAATCAACACAAAAAGCCAAGCACCCAAAACAAAAAAAAAAAAAAACTGTTCACAACTTCAAAAGAACAAAGATTTACTAAAAGAAGTTAGCATCAACCGAAACAACTGCTTATCAAAATGCTAAAACAACCCAAAATTGTATTCCTAACAAAGGACCTAAAAACAAACCCCTAAAAGCCTTGTATGTGGTGGTTTCTTGAACCCAGAAGCCCCAAATCACATGCTTTAGGTAAAAGATTACAAAGAGCAAAAGGCCCCTTCACCCAACTTGTCAACTGTCAAAAATTGCTGTTGTTAACGAGAGAAGATGAGCGATCTGAAACCCAAAAGCCCTAGGTGTGGTTTGTTGAACCCAGAGGGCCTAGATCACATGCTGTAGGCAAAAAGATTATGAAGGGCAGAAGGCCCCTTCACCCAATTTATCGTGTGTCTAAAAGTTTATGTTGACAGGAGAAGATCGCAGTCCGATGTTTAAAAGCTAAATCTGCATTCTGAGCTGAATCGTCGTCATCCACCATCCCTACATCAGAATCACTTTAGATCTTGAACTCAACCTAACATACGCTGTATTGCACTTTCAAGTTTGAACAAAGTTTAACGTGGACAGTGGACAACAAGAACATTTTTGTTGCATCTTCATGAAAGTGATTCACTCAAAGGAAAAGATGCTGGAAAAACAAGTATGCAAATATGAATAAATAAAAACACCAATTATTTCCAAAACAAATTCATAAATCTTGTAAGCTTGATCTATTTAACTAGACGTAAGGAACTTAAACTCTGATAATGTGACAAGCGAAGTACATGCACTACCCAACAACATCAAAACCGGTTCACAACAGAACTTCACAAGGCAGACCCTGATTTTAGTGAACAAAAATGGAGGCAACATATACCGCTCTATACACCAACGATGGTGGTAGCCTAGATGGCAGGGTACACCACACCACACTCCCAGTCCCAGATGAGCTCCAGATTCAAGTCTTGCTGATGGCGAGACTGTGGAGTGGCGCTTATGCCATCTTGTACCTAGGTGGTGCTGTGGTGACGGCCCGTCCACACAGATAGTAGCTATGGGTTGAATTGATCATTCCACAGCGGGTAGGGAGCTCCTACAGTCACACCCAAGGAGGGTTGCTATTCTGGTTGCCCCCTCCCACCCTTTTCCAGTTCAAAAAAAAAATGTAAATACTGCTCTATGGTATTCTACATCAAACCCTATTTTCTGTACGAAGTCAAAAATTCAAAACACACCTGATCAGTCAATGACTTGACTTGTGATGCCGCTCCTTTCTATATCGAGATTGGCCTGGATCAAAGCCACCTTCTTCCGCTCCATAAACAGCCCAAGATGGTGTCACTGCCATGTAATCCTTACTGTCAAAAGGTCTTCCACTAGCCACCTGAATTAGGAGTGAACCCCAAACAAATACATGCATTACGCAAGGAAAATGAAAAGGGAACATAGACTGGAAAAATAAGAGAGGACAAAGTTACCAACCAGATTATGAAACTTTTCATAGTCAATCCATGTGAACCATTGCCCATTGATCTTAAACTTATTGACGTTAGCTAAGAGGACACAGCATGAGTGGACATGCTCACAAGCAACCTCGTACTCCCCTTTGCTTTTTTTAGCCAAAGCCTCAGAAAATGCTTTCACGTCAGCATGCCAGGGCACGTTTTCCATTGTCAATTTAGATGTAGCAGACCTATTAAAAAAAATTCTTGGATCATTTCACCAAGGACTGCAATTAACAAAGTAAACATGAAGAACAGGAACTTAGAGAGAGATACTTACGATCCACAGTAGGTGACCCCTTTAATTTCAATAAAATCTGGATTCCCGATGCCAAACAGGCTAGAATAGGCCTCTATTTCCTCGGTATTCCACCCTTTAACTAGAGTCAAACGATAAACAGTTCGCTGCTGCTTCTCCCTGAGAGCTTTCAAGGAATCCTGGCATTTTTAATTTTTATTTTGCAACATTTAGACAAGTAGAGCCCTGGGTGAGAGAAAAATTAAGGTAGCAGATCATTCAGGTCACCAAAACT
Source organism: Vaccinium macrocarpon (assembly GCA_022606695.1). NCBI lineage: Eukaryota > Viridiplantae > Streptophyta > Magnoliopsida > Ericales > Ericaceae > Vaccinium > Vaccinium macrocarpon. The sequence continues at coordinate 30,675,864 of CM040177.1, forward strand.
ACACATCCCTTCTCTCCCTCACAAAACGCTGGCCACTGGGACACACAATGTCATGCAACGGATATAGGACATAATAACACTAAAACTAAACACAAACCATTAAAGTAGTTGACATGGACAAGCGAGTAAATAATTGCACCAAGAGATTATGTTGAAGTTTCTTTTTTCCTTTCAGTCATCTCCCATGTTCGTAACTCTCACAATTTCAGGAAATGCCAGACTTCTATTATATAGTTTCTCTTGGATATAATTACGTAAGAGAAAATAATAGAAACAAGATAACAGCAGCTAGTTTCACATTAACTATTTGCCTTCCAAGAAAATCACTTACAACAAATCGCTCCCAAAAGTCCCCAAAAAGTGGCCTATCAATAGCCTTCAAGCTCTCCTTTGTTGGAGCATCTACGCTAACGTATAACTGCATAAGCCAAAAATGGCTCGCATAAGAATCCAAGCTCCAATCTACAGGCTATCAGTCAATGTGAAGTCACTGAGAGTGAACAGACAAGTGTGTCAAACCTGGGTAACAGGTTTCAGCATCTTAATCTTTTCCGGGAACTGCGCATTTGTTACAAGAAAAGTAGAAATACGCCTCCGATGAAGCTCATCTACAAGTGAGTTAATTTCTGGATACATGATCGGTTCACCAACAAGAGAGAGGGCACAATGTCTCGGGGAAAGTCCTTCCATTAAGCGCTCTGTTTTAACACCTATAAGGAATATTTGCTATTGTCAACTTCAGTTCATCAAATCGAATAATAGTGATGAAACTAATCATTTTTACACACAGGTGACAGGACTAGAGTGAAAATTTACGCACAATATACTAGCCCAAAAATGTAAGGCCCACCTGGAACTCCTTTCATTTGCCTTATCATTTTTGTATGCAGTTCTATTGCAGAGTTCACAATATCTAGGGGATCATCCATCTTCCACTGCCAGCTCTTTCCAACGGGATTTGTGTGATGCCTCCAACAGAAAACACACTTGTTGGCACATGCCAAACTTGGAGTTGTCTCCATGCACCTGATCCATTGAGAGAGAGGGAGAGTCAGCTTTTCGCTCAACAAGAACCATAGCTGATGTATGTGAGGATGGCATGAAAGTCTATCAATAAGAGAAAAGTAGCCATGAATCTAAAAGTACACATTTCCACAATAAATAACGATTGCTAGAAGTCTCATTGTGATCATAAGTTTTAAAAAAATGGTAAAAAATAATCTTCACACAAACAATAGATGGTGACATGGTGTTCTTAGTGGATTTCCCCATCAAACAATATGAGGTGGAAGAAAAAGGCCATAAACTTCACTGGATCAATAAGGGTGGTGCATCTCCTCATAGCGAGGCACCAAAAAGAGGCTTCCAGAACATAGCTAAAAAAACACCCATGTTACTATCTAAGCGTGAAGAAGATGCTGCTGTTCAGATGCATAAAGTACATATAAAAGACAATTAATCGAGATTTTATTCATACTACATTGATACATTTTTTCATTAGCAACCAGTACACGATGTGATTTATATTCTGCAGTTATCCCTCCTATTATAAGATGGCATTGACAGGCTCTACCTTACGTTCTTGTCAAAGATTAAAACAACCACAAAGGCCCCTTTCCCTTGGAGCTTCACGTCATTCAATGAAAGCAATGGTATGACCACACACTCAATTTATAAGACCTGGGTAGATAGAGGAAGATGTAAAAGATATGAACAATTAAAATCAGAAAAATAACATGCAATTATAGATCTCTAATCTCTAAGCCGTGACTTGGAACCCACCCGACTTACTAATGCATCATACATTACACAAAACTTGCTAATTAGACTAGTAGAACATAATCAATTCAAGATACTTGCATAACGAAGAAATATACAGTCACCTATGACTCTCTATGCCATAAAATGAGTGTTTGTAGCAACCTCCACGCCCTCTAAGCTGTGCCTTAGTCCATCTACACAATTTAACTCCGCTATGTGAACCAATAATCTTATAACCCTGCAAAGATAGTGCAATTTGAGAGAGGAAGTTGACATGGCAAGAATTCAAATTAACAAGATGATGAATGGAGTCACGCAAAAGCAAATTTCATCCAACTATCCAAGACACCCAGATGACATCTGTTACTTAAGATATCACTAATATCAGCAAGCAACAACAACTGAATTATGTCTTAACAAGAATATTACAAGGTTACAATCCAGGCTGGTCACTATGAATTTCCTTCAGAAAAAAGGTAAAATTGTGTTTTTTGGCAGAAAATATAAAGGTTTTTCAACAGGCTAAAGATCAATCTTTTAGTCAAGCTATAAACAGCTAATCAGTGACACCCACTTACACTGGGTCTTCCACAAACAAGCAAAAAAACAAACAGTTTTTTCCAAAAACCGAGATAAAATTCTCTCACAATACATCACATAAAAAACCATGAAAAGCCAGTTTATTCTGAAAACACCCTTAGTGGAAAACCCCCGAGCTTCATCATGTTTATTATCTTTGATTTCAACCCTCTACTAAAAGCTGAAAAAAATTAAAAATAGAAAGCAAAACAGAGGCACTGACAGGAAATAGGAATGTCCACGAATTGAATGACTGCTTAAATTGGAATCAAAGTGTTCAACTAATTGGAAATGATGGCAAAACTTGTCATAATTGTGAATTAAATACCAATATTGAAACACAAGCCCAAATAATCTTCGCAGCGGAGGTTAATTGTAGGAACATCCAACAATAAATTTGAAAAGGAGTACCTGCTTTTCCAAGCTAGCTCTAATCACAGGAGTCACCATTTCCTTTTCCCCATTCAGTTTCCCATTAGATTTAACCACTATTGTAGATTTCCTTGAAGGAGCTTTTCCCGCAATGTCCTCCAGGTCAACAACGCTAGAATCCCCTCCATTCTCTTCCCCATCCTCCTCATCCGAATCGCTTATCACCTCATAGTCACTCTCATCCTTACCCTCATACCCACCACCCATCCCCTCATTTCCCAAATCACCACCATTCAAAACCGTAACTAACTTCTCACTCCAATCTCCAAACACCTCATCCAAATCACCCTCATCCACATCCCCTTCCCACAATGGCAAAACCTCTGCTGCCCCCAACGATCTCATCCGCTTTGACAACTCCTTCCCCACAGCATTGAAGTTTACTCCGTACGATTGGCTCCCGACACCAAAAACAGCAAACCTACACTTGCTGAAAATGGGTTTTGACTAAATTAATTATTCTTAAAAGACTGGGTTTTGTTTAGTTTTTCTTCAATTTTTTTGTCATCAATCATTTGTCTCCATGAGAAAAATATAAAATTAACAACCCAAAAGGTCAAATAAGACTTTTGGCTTCAATGCCTCGTGCTTGCACATCCTATGAGGTCGAAAATGACCTACATGTTCCTAAAATGGCATGTGTTTTTCACCAGGTTAGCACACTAAACACACTAATAAGACCGTTGTTTTGAATCATCTATCAGTGGAATTTCTTGCTTTTGATTATAAATTTTACTTTTCAAATTGATCTCGTAAAGAAGGTTGTTAATCCAAAAATCTTAATGGAAATTCAATACAAAATAATAAAAAAAGAAAAGACAACAAAAATACCGAAATGAAAATTCAGCCAAAAGGGTACCTAAGTAACAGCGACCCCACTCTGAAATCCTCAGCGCTCTCACCCAACCAATCAGCAAAAAACCCGCCATTCGGGGGCGGCTTGCCGTCTTCCCAAGTGGAAGCGACGATCAAAACTAGAGTTTCCTTATGTAAGTCTTCGGGCTCGTAGTTGCTGGGATCAACAAGGTCGAATGGGAGGTTGGTGGAGGAGAGGAGGAGGTCGTGGAGGCGGTGAGCTAGGGTTTTGGAAGTGCCTGTCTGGGAGAGGTAGAAGAGTTTTGGTTTGGGAGGAGAGTTAGGGTTAGGGTTTTTGAGGAGTTTTTTGAGGCGGAGGGATTTGTAGAAGCAGTAGAAGGTGGTGGCGGAGAGGAGGGCGAGGAGGGTGAGGTGCGCGGCGGCGGAGGGGGAAGGCATTCTGGTCATTTCATTCACTGGTGGTTCGTTGGCGCGGAGAGTTGAGGCTTATTTGGTGGTTGGTAACTCAGTGGAGTGACGACGGCGGAAAACACGTGTTCAACAAACACGTTTTAAATATTAAAAAAAAAAAAAAGGAACAGGTAGCGCCTTTTGGATTGGCTCTACCTGGAAATTTTTTTAAAAAAAACGTTATTTTATTTAAGCGTTAGCAAAAAAACCAAAAAATCCGCGAATAAATAAAAGAAAACAAAAATAGCTAGCGCCTTTTCGATTGGCTCTACCGGGAAATTTTAAAAAAAAAAAACGTTATTTTAATTAAGCTTTGGCAAAAAAACCAAAAAACACGCGAATAAAAAAAAAAAAAAAAAAAAGTAGCGCCTTTTGGATTGGCTCTACCTGGAAATGTTTTTTTAAAAAAACGTTATTTTATTCAAGCTTTGGCAAAAAAACCAAAAAACCCGCGAATAAATAAAAAAAAACAAAAACAAAAACAGCTAGCGCCTTTTCGATTGGCTCTACCGGGAAATTAAAAAAAAAAGCGTTATTTTAATTAAGCTTTGGCAGAAAAACCAAAAAACCCGCGAATAAAAAAAAATAGGTAGCGCCTTTTGGATTGGCTCTACCTGGAAATTTTTTTTAAAAAAACGTTATTTTATTTAAGCTTTGGCAAAAAAACCAAAAAACCCGCGAATAAAAAAAAAAAAAAAAAAAACAAAAACAGCTAGCGCCTTTTCGATTGGCTCTACCGGGAAATTAAAAAAAAAAGCGTTATTTTAATTAAGCTTTGGCAAAAAAACCAAAAAACCCACGAATAAAAAAATAAAAATAAAAAGGTAGCGCCTTTTGGATTGGCTCTACCTGGAAATTTTTTTTAAAAAAACATTATTTTAATTAAGTTTTGGCAAAAAAACCCGCGAATAAAAAAAAAACAAAAACAAAAACAGCTAGCGCCTATTCGATTGGCTCTACCGGGAAATGAATAAAAAAAAACAAAAATAGGTAGCGCCTTTTGGATTGGCTCTACCTGGAATTTTTTTTTAAAAAAGCGTTATTTTAATTAAGCTTTGGCAAAAAAACCAAAAAACCGGCGAATAAATTAAAAAAAAAAATAGGTAGCGCCTTTTGGATTGGCTCTACCTGGAAATTTTTTTTAAAAAAACGTTATTTTATTTAAGCTTTAGCAAAAAAACCAAAAAATCCGCGAATAAATAAAAAGAAAACAAAAACAGCTAGCGCCTTTTCGATTGGCTCTACCGGGAAATTTAAAAAAAAAAACGTTATTTTAATTAAGCTTTGGCAAAAAAACCAAAAAACCCGCGAATAAAAAAAAAAGAAGTAGCGCCTTTTGGATTGGCTCTACCTGGAAATGTTTTTTTAAAAAAACGTTATTTTATTTAAGCTTTGGCAAAAAAACCAAAAAACCCGCGAATAAATAAAAAAAAAAAAAAACAAAAACAGCTAGCGCCTTTTCGATTGGCTCTACCGGGAAATTAAAAAAAAAAGCGTTATTTTAATTAAGCTTTGGCAGAAAAACCAAAAAACCCGCGAATAAAAAATAGGTAGCGCCTTTTGGATTGGCTCTACCGGGAAATTTTTTTTAAAAAAAACGTTATTTTATTTAAGCTTTGGCAAAAAAACCAAAAAACCCGCGAATAAAAAAAAAAAAAAAAAAAAAACAGCTAGCGCCTTTTCGATTGGCTCTACTGGGAAATTAAAAAAAAAAAAAGCGTTATTTTAATTAAGCTTTGGCAAAAAAACCAAAAAACCCGCGAATAAAAAAATAAAAATAAAAAAAGGTAGCGCCTTTTGGATTGGCTCTACCTGGAAATTTTTTTAAAAAAAACATTATTTTAATTAAGTTTTGGCAAAAAAAACCCGCGAATAAAAAAAACAAAAAAAAAAAAAGCTAGCACCTATTCGATTGGCTCTACCGGGAAATGAATAAAAAAAAAACAAAAATAGGTAGCGCCTTTTGGATTGGCTCTACCTGGAAATTTTTTTTTAAAAAGCGTTATTTTAATTAAGCTTTGGCAAAAAAACCAAAAAACCCGCGAATAAATTAAAAAAAAAAAATAGGTAGCGCCTTTTGGATTGGCTCTACCTGGAAATTTTTTTTAAAAAAAAAAGTTATTTTAATTAAGCTTTGGCAAAAAAACCCGCGAATAAATAGAAAAAAAAAATAGGTAGCGCCTTTTCAATTGGGTCTACCTGGAAAATTTTTAAAAACCCGCGAATAAATAAAAAAAACAAAAGTAAAAACAGCTAGCGCCTTTTCGATTGACTCTACCGGGAAATTAAAAAAAAAAAGCGTTATTTTAATTAAGCTTTGGCAAAAAAAACCAAAAAACCCACAAATAAAAAAAAAACAAAAATAGGTAGCGCCTTTTGGATTGGCTCTACTTGGAAATTTATAAATAAAAAAAATGTTATTTTAATTAAGCTTTGGCAAAAAAACCGAAAAACCCGCGAATAAATATAAATAAAAAAAACAAAAATAGGTAGCGCCTTTTGGATTGGCTCTACCTGGAAAATTTTTTTTTAAAAATGTTATTTTAATTAAGCTTTGGCAAAAAAACCATAAAAGCGAATAAATAGAAAAAAATGAAAATAGGTAGCACCTTTTCAATTGGCTCTACTTGGAAATTAAAAAAAAAAAACGTTATTTTAATTAAGCTTTGGCAAAAAAACCAAAAAACCTGCGAATAATTAGAAAAAAAACAAAAAAACAAAAATAGGTAGCGCCTTTTCAATTGGCTCTACCTGGAAAATTAAAAAAAAAGCGTTATTTTAATTAAGCTTTGGCAAAAAAACCAAAAAACCCGCGAATAAAAAAAAAAAAAGGTAGCGCCTTTTGGATTGGCTCTACCTGGAAATTTTTTTTTAAAAAAACATTATTTTAATTAAGCTTTGGCAAAAAAACTAAAAAAACCCGCGAATAAATAAAAAAAAACACGTTTTACGTTTTCTAGAGAACGTTTTTCTGGTTACATGGTTTCATAGTGAAATAAGACGGAATAGCCAGAAAATTAAATTAATCCTAATTCGGTCTGAAAATGTGTTTGCGAGAAACATAATTTCTAAAAGTGTGGTTAGAAAACACGCCTTCTAAAGGCGTGTTCTTGAACCCCGTTTTCCCCTTAAACACTCTTCAGCAGTTCGGCTCAAGGTTCAGCTACTCCACCGAGATGACAAAACAGGAAGTAGGAATTGAGAAATTCAGTAAGAGACAAAAAGGGATGATCAAAATTTGGGGCTTTTACCTGCAAGCCTTGCAAACCCACCGTCTCTCTCTCTCTCTCTCTCTCTCTCTCTCTCTCTCTCTCTCTCTCTCTCTCTCTCTCTCTCTCACACACACACACACACACACACACACACACACTCTACCCACAAAAACGAAAACAGAACTCAATAGTGAATGATTCTCTCCTGAAATCGTCCTTACACTCTCCCGTGAAATATTCCTTTCCGTTAAACGTCTCTCCTAAGGGAAAACCGGGTTGAGGGTTTTGATTCAGTGAAACCAAACCTATTTCAAGAAACAGAAATTCACTCAGATTAAGCACCATTTTATATTTTGTGAACGTGATATTTTTACATGATATTTATGATCATAATTTCTATATAATTAACGTTCCAGATTATTAATATATGGTCTATATACGTGGTAATTGTCCTTGTAATACCCAACTTGAATGTTAGCTTAACACGATGTCGTTTTTTATGGCATGACATAGGTTGAACCTGTGTAATGACGTGGAAAATTGTTTTAAATGAACCCCATAATTCTTTTTCTTTTTTTCTTTTTCCAAGCCAACACTCGCTTCCCCTTCTTCTCCTCCCTCTGTAATCAACCTCCTCCGGCAGCATGTCTACTGCCGGTGACCAATCCGGTGGCCTTCTCTCCAATCAGCCGTGTGAAAGATACGAGATTGCATTGATCTTTCAAAGGGAAGGCCTTCTTGGAGTTGGATATGAAACAGGTTTGCGTTTTAATCTAGTGGAACAAACCAAACCCCATTTTAATCCTTTGGCAAAAAACAGTTTTTGGTTTTTTCGTTTTTTTTATTCATTTTTTTTAGGGGCTGTTAATTACCCATCCTAAACAAATAAGATTGTTAGGATTCCATCCTATTGGTTTTGAAATGTTATGATTTCATCCTGACCTCTCATTAATACCTAGAATGCCCTTGATTAGTGTTTTAGTCTTAGTGAATTTATTTGTTTATATAGACAGATTTTGGAAATAATATTAGTCCTGAAAACCATCCCACAGAAACTGCCAAAATTTAAAAAATTTTGCATCCCATTATTTTCGGACAGGTTTTAAACCTCTTCAATTATTTGTCAGTTATGGAATATTTACCATCCTAGAACCCACTCCATACCCAACCCTTGATTTTCGGTGGAAAAAAAATACCCTGCAACAAACACAAAACACTTGCAAACTGACCCACCCGTAGGCCTTGTTTTTCGCTGAAACAAAACCCCATTTTGAAACATCAGTAACCCTTGATCTTCGCTGAAACCTGACCCCATCCCCAAACCATCCCACCCCTTCCTTTTCGGTGAACCCTCACCCCATCCCCAAACCCTCCGAATCCCTGATTTTCCGGAAAACCAAACCCATCCCCCAAATCGTCCCAACCCATCTTTTTCGGAGAAAACCAAACCCCTCAGCACGCCATCCCACCCCATCCCCAACCATCCAACCACGAAGAAATCAACGGAGTACCGGACAACCCTTTGGAAGGGCAGAGTGCGACGAAAGAGAAAAATACAAGCCCGTTAAATACCGATTTCCACACTCGGGATGTGGCTGCCAATTTCTACACCGGTGTAAACGCCTCAACAGCGTACAAGATTTTCGGTTAATCGAATGGCTAGTAAGTTTTCTTGAATCCCAATCCTGTTTGAAAACCACTCCCTATGATGTATTATAGAGGTTTTGTGGAGGTTAGTTTGGGGGTTTTACGAGCAAAAAAATGGTGTATTACTATATAGCAGATTTAGGATTGTTTGTTGATTTTTTGCATGTTGAATTTTTAGGTTTTTTGTGTAGATTTACAGAGAGGATTGTCGTATGTCAATGTACCATATATAACTGTAACTTGATTTAGGGGGATTAAGGGGGAAAATATGGTATATTAATGTACCAAATATGTACACAATTCATGGTTTTCAGGACTACTATTATCTGCGTTTGATTTTTTCACTGGACCTGGCCACTAGATTAAATGGCAGCATCCAAAGGAGCTCCCAATGGACTCTTCTGTATAAGAATTAGAGCACGATTAGTCAGTTTGGGTTTTTTTTAGTATTGAAGTTGGGATGCTTTCTCTATTTTAATAAAATGGAATACTATGTTTGCATCTGCGTATTGATTTATATTTTCTGACATGGTGTATAATTCAAGTTATGGGTGGTTTCCATTTACTCTTTTTTGTGTGGCGAAGCTTCATGTTCAATACAGTGACAGAGGAGATGGGGATATATAGTAGTATCCATTGTAATTGAATTAGGGGGAGCTTCATGAGTTTAATCCGTAGAGGTTGACCTCCTGAATTACACTTTGAACATAGGGATTTTATGTTCTGTGGTTGATTGTTTGAGTGAAGATTCTACACCGTTTTACCTTCTTTTTTTGGGGGGGGGATTATGGTTTTCGAGTGCACCAATATGTTCTATTAGATTTAAACATATTGTGTGGTTGATCATTTGGGTGAACATGTAACACTGTTTTACCATTTTCCGGTGATTTGATTATAGTTTTTTAATGTACCAATGTTTTGTAACTTTTGTAACATGTTTTGTGATTGATTGTTTGACCAGAGATGGAACACTGTTTTACCATTTGTCGAGTAATTAAGATCGATGTATGTTAGGTGGGAAACTTAGTATTACTAATATTGGTTTCTACTATATCATGTTTGAATTAGATATTGGAAACTAATAAATCATATTGTCCTTAAAAAAACAAATCATGTTTACTTAGTTTTGGATGGGTTTTGGAATTAATGAGGTTTTTAGCTTCGTTTGGTTATGGTTTATGACAGGAACTAAAAACACCGGAGAAGTAAAAGGCGCACAGCTGAGATTAGCCGAGAAGCCAATATATGACAAATCCCCTGCACGTAAGGGAAAAATGAAAACCGGTAAATGTGGTATAGTAGTCTAGTCAATCTCAGATAGTCGTTGGTTCTATATTATGTCATTACTTTTTGTGTTTTATAATATAAATACTGGAATGTGACAGGTGGATCCTCGGCAAAGGAAAAAAGGCAAACCAGGCTTCGGGGGAGAGAATTAATAGTTGTCATTTCACCTACCTCAAAGAAGCTATTGAAATCTGTTCCAGGTTAAGATCACATCATGTTCTCAAAAAACTAAAATCATGATCACCTAAAATATCTATCTCAACCTTCTAGTTTCTTTGAAAACACCCACATTTGAAAATGCGGTTGTTGTGAGTTAATTGTAATAAATTGTTTACTGGCTGTTTTTTTTTTTTTTTTTGATTTTGTAATTTAGGTACTTCCAGAAAAAAAAGGTAGGACTGCCGAGGTGGAATGTGAAAATACCGACGGGCAGGCAGGTAAAAGAAAGGTATCTACCACGGACGGAGGAAGAGGGGATAAGGTTAAAAAAGCTCGTAAGGCAGAGGTTAATGAGGGAGATGCGCGCGAGACCCCATACCGATCAAGCTTGGGAGGCATAATAACATAAATCAAAAGATTGAATCTAAGGGAGAGTCACAAAAGAGTGTTGAAATTGACTCCATTTTGGGCAATATTCGAGGCCATCATTAATAATGAGGTGTCTCAGTCACAATGTCGTAAGAGTGACAAGATGATAATCGAAATCATCGAGACATTTGATCCCGAGGAAGAAAAATTCAGAATTGGATAACGTAGACAACTGTTGGATATAACAAGGGATGACATGGTTAGATTCTTCGGCATCCAATGTGGGGATGAATTCGTTAGCCTCCAGTACGGATGCAAAGAGGCGGTGAGGTTTGTTATGAGAAGGGGGATACAAGACAAAAAACTGACAACCACTTCCTTGAAGCAACTATTGGGTCAATATGTCAAAGGTGATGGAAAAGATGACGTGGAAGATGTTGCTAGATTGTTGTGCGTGTTTCTACTTCACACATTTTTCTTCCCGATTGGCATTAATGTGAAGTGGGTCCTCTTTGAACGTGTCGATGATTTGGAAAGAATGCGACGTTATGATTGGAATGGAGCAATTATAAAGGATATAATGTCATCCATCAAAAAATACCATGAAGAACCAAGGAAGGTGTCCGGGTGTGTCATGTCACTTCTGGTACGTTTGAGTTTAAAAACTTTGACTTGAAATTTTGCTGTTGTAGTTGCTCACATGTTAAATGACACCATTTTTTTTTGCGATTTCATAGTATTGGTTGTGTGAACACACAACCCTGACGAATCCTGTACGTCCAGAACACCCCTTGGGAATTGTTAGATGGAGTATTCCTCAATTGGTGATCAAGTTTAAGAAGGTGTGGATAAAGGATCTCAAGCATAAACAGGTTTGTATCCAAAGCTAACTAACATGGTTTACTAGTTATGCGTGAAATAATGGACAAATATTTTCCATGATATGTTGGTCATATAAAACTTAGCAAGTACTTGACCATAATTGGACCGTAAAATACCTACATGATTTACGTCCACATCAGGTATTGCATCCATTTTTAGTAAGTAAGGACAAAGGTACCTACCTCAATGTGTCAAACCTTAAAGGTGACATACACTTGACACGGGACTTGTTAATTATGGTGTATAATGATACCATCAGTTTGAACAAAAAACCACGTAGTTTTTAACTCAAGAGCTATTTCATTATATTAACAAACGACCACTTAGTTTAGTTTTTTTTTTGGAAAAGCTAAAACCAAAAAAGCCCAAAAACTAGTTAGTAGAACAAATTAGTCTTTTTGCAAAGCTAAAAACCAAAAAACTAAAAAACTAGTTAGTGGAACAACCCCTTAATTAGTGTTCTCCTTTAAGTGTAAATAAAGCACTGGCATGATATGATTTAGTTTAGAATTGTTAATTATGGTTTGTAATGATACCATCAGTTTGAATCATGGTGTATTGTGTTACCATTTTGCAATAATACCCCAAAAATGGAAGTCCAGTAGTCCATGTAAATCGTCCAGGTTAACCAACCTTGAAATCCCAGTAAATGCATGACAATAATCGTGGTTTGTTAGATTACATTGTTCACTTTTGGGTTTTTTTTAAAAAGAAAAATTTTAAAAATCATTGTTCATATTTTACATCCCACCTTAATTATAACCTTCGAAAACATTACTTATTGGTGTAGGTGGTTTTGGAGGTAACAAATGGTGCAAGACCGAGTGGCGATGATGAGCCAGAAGAAAAACATGTTGTCCTTGATACAATACAGCCGGGGGATGTGAAAAAATCAAATGAATCGAGTGCACACCACACAGATGATGTGTTTCACTGTGGTGAAAGCATGCCCTCCCCATCTGACAGCAGAGGAAATATCGAGGGGTATGTACCTGATTCATCAGGACACATGGATAGAACCCCCGTGGGATGCTTCACATCCAGAATACAAGTACAAGATGAAGTGAGATCCCAAGGCTACAATGATTCACCGCCGAATGATGATAATTCATCAATGGTTAAAGAGCTCCGGGAACAGAGTAAGATGAGAGATGCTGAAATTGTCGCTTTTGAAAAAGCATATAGAAGATAAAGATGACAGGCATAAGGTGGAGATCGAGGTGAAAGATGTTGAAATTGCTCTTTTGAATGAAAAGATACTAAGTCTACTCGCCAAGGGCAGTGAGCTTTGGGAGGAATATGCGGATACCGTAACACACGCGGTTACACAAACTAGTAGAAAAGTACCAAGAGATGTTGAAGAACAACAACGTACCTTAGTTAGGAATGTGAAGGCTGCGAAGAGAAAAGGCACCAAGAAAGAGGAGTATGTGTACCAACTTCCTTCCAAACGTCAAAGAGGAGTACCGGGCGAAACCGATGGAGAGGGGAACAAAGAAATGGTCGATGTTGATACCTATAAACCAGGCCCGAAGAAGCCAGGGTCGAAGCTTGTGCCACTGAAGGGCATACAGACAAACAAGGTACTCCGATTCTTGTCAAGTGAAGACAAAATCAAGATAGACCAAATATGGAACGAGGCAACAAATAGGTATAAATATGCACTCAATACTATATGTTGTTTTTACCTTCAAAATGTACATAAATAATTGTTACACATCTTTATTCATTAATTTTTTTTTTGTTGAAGCACAAATATTTGGTGTGGCTCAATTCATCAATGTTCCGTGTTTGCTGAAGATCTACGATGCCTAATCACAGAGAATGCAATATCTGGAAATGTAAGTAACTTTATTAGAATTACATAATTGTGTCCTCCTTCCCAAATCCTTGACATTTGTTAAGATCAATTTATATGAAAACTTACATGTCTATTGTGGAAGCTGAATGGTTATTGTACCATAATGCTTACATGACAATGATAATGCTTTAACCGTGTAGGTTATAGATGCATATTCGGAGTTCCTACTCATGGAGCAAGAATTAAAAATGAAAGATATTAGCAAGGATGGAAATAATGGTGAATTGACACAAGAGGGTACCAATGTGTCATCGTACACATTCACAAGCAGCTTCTTGGTGAGATAAAACCCTATGTCATGACAAAAGTAACTACGCTTTTTAAGATATGATTCTTTTACATATGATGATTCTTAAAATAGGGTTTGAGTTGTGCTATCTTTAGATTATAGAATAATAAGTTACCATTCTATGGTTGTTGATTAAAACCTCTACTCGTTGAATGGTCTTGATGATGTTGGGTGCAGAGTTTAATTGTGGGCAAGACAAGTGGAGAGCGCACTGGAATATTTGACAATATCATGCCCAAGACAAGTCAATACCGATACTTGCTATTTCCATCCACCACCTTTTCCAATTGGACATTGCTTGTGCTCGATACTAAGGAGGGCACTTGGAAGTTCTATAATTCAATGCGCCCAAGAAAAGGCATGATGGACGCTAATCTGGAGGCAGCAAGGCAACTGGTATATGATTCATGATAACTTAAATTCCCATAATAATAAATGTTGTTAAGACCATTCTGAGATCCTTTTTCCTTGTATTGATTTGTGTTTTAGAAAATACAAATCGATGCTTACTACAAGCGCAAGACTAGCGGTGTACATAGCACACAAGATTGCCAGGAAATTGAGCAAGTGGTAGATTCCCCCCAACAATCCCCTGGAAGGTAATTATTACTCCTAAATGAAGTAACCTCGTAATGAGTGAAAACACTCATCATTGTTTTTTGTTTTAAAAAAAATGCAACTTGGATTGTGGGGTAATTGTTTGCTACATCATACGGCAATATTTCCAAAACGAAGAAGTTGCGACCAAGTTGCCGAAATCGAAATGTCGTCGAATGCGTGCTAACATACTCCATTCCTTCTTGAGTGATGAACTGCATTACTGGAGATCTCAACAACATAATGATGAAGAAGAACAATGACTAATGAGTGGAAGTTAGACAGTGTAGGATGTTTAAGACTTGGTCATTTCCATTACTCGCTCGTATCTATTTTTTGGCTTTGTGGAATTAGTTAATGTAGGATGTTTAAAACTTGATTACCGGTGGTGATATTGTGGAATTTTTGGGGTCTCCAGTAGGCTAATTTGAAAACATGGGGTAACTTGAATGTTTGTGGTTAAGACAAACGTAGTTGCTTTGTTACTTCTCGGAAGTTTCGGTCAATTTTTGTGACTATGCCCGAATATGTTTAATTGGGCAGATTGGGCTTAATTGCCATTGATAGCATGACATAATATTGTGAGATGATGATTTTAATTGCTAATGTTGAAATCAAATTCATATTAGCTGGTTGGTGAAGTGCTAATACAAGGAACATGTTTTATTAGTTCTCCATGTTTTAATGGTTTCTTAAGTTACCATGTTTGATAGTTTATTAAGTCAACAGGTTATAATTTTTGGGTTTCTTCATTTTCCTAGAAGGTTTTGTTGATGATGTGATATCATGTTTCTTTAGCTGGTTGTTCAAGTGTTTGGGGGCAAGAGCTAATACAAGGAACATGTTTTATTAGTTAGCCGTGTTTTAATGGTTTCTTAAGTTACCATGTTTGAAAGTTTATTAAGTCCACAGTTCAACATTTTCCGATTTCTTCAATTTCTAGTGTGACGGTATATGAAAGCGCAATGTTTGGTGTGCGACCTTAGTCCCGAGAGCCACATCAATTATGGTTCTAGAAAAATTAACATCGTGCCATTGGCGTACACCAATAAAACTTGTTTAGTGAACATCATGAACTGTAAGTTAATTTAGGTTAATTTTCTGCCTCCCTTTCAAACCGATGGAAACATCCATTATGGTAATTTTGCATTCCATGAATTCTGTATGAATTATGTCCTCCACCTCAGGTATTAATTTTCCACATGGATGGTGTATCGTTATTCACCAACTCCAATCACAATAAAAATGGTAAAGTAGTGCACCATAAGCATACTGTGCAGTCACCTTCAACTTCACACAAACTGTAAACACCTTAAGACAAACCAAATAAACACCAACATAATGAGATAAAAAAAACAATTGTTGTACTAAAATGAGCTCCATATACACTTAGGAGCTATTGAAATATGAGTTCGACAACCAACAAGAAAAGAAAAACAACGACCAATGAGATGATTGATCTTGGGGGAAAAAAAATAGTTCGACATGGGTTTGAAGTAAGATAAAAAAAAAAGATGCACTTAAACTTATTCTGCCTTCATAGAACCACCAAATTCTACATGGCTTCCTTGCATGTCGACCGGTTGTGGTTTCCCAACTTGTGACACCTTCCACATCTAATTTGAGACACCTTCTCTCCCCTGGATGGTATCCGACGAGACTTTGGCCTGCCCGGTGGTTTCTTGCTCAAAGGAGGGAGAATAACATCTTCATTGGTTGTCTGTCGCGGCATCCACATAGTAGGAATTGGATGGATAGGATACGAATATGAGGCACGATATGTATCCGCATAGTAGTACGGATCAACATAATAACTGAGGTCCCCGCCAGAACTGGCAATTACTCCAACGGCGTGACAACAAGGAAACCCATCCTGTTGCCATTTTTGGTAGGAACAACTTCTCTCTTCAATATTAACAGAAACTGTAGGCTCTGAGTGCACCTCAAACACACCATTCCCCGAGGGCGAGACCACCCATGTCCTAGATTCTTGGTACATATCATTCAACTTCTGGTATATTTTCGAGCAAAATTTTCCAACCCATTCGCTTGCTTTTTTACTCCTTTGAACAATCATATCCATGATTTTCACCCGTATGGCATCCACCAAGTTCCGTATGTGAAGGTAGCGCTCGGCCTTAATCCACGAATTAAAAGACTCTGCGACGTTAGAATACATCTCCCCATATCGACAACCGGGAAAGTGCACAGTGCTCCAATGTTTAACAGGGAGATTCTTTAGGAAGTCGGACACTTTAGTTCCGCCCTCGGTCACCATCCTCATAATATAATGATGGAACAAGTCGACTGTAGGGGCATGTGCAGCAAGTCTCAGCAAATGCATCATCGTCTCTCTATAACCTTTATGAGTCCCACGTAGATGGTATCTCAAGTTGAATGTCAAATGGTATAAACAATAACCATGAGGAGAGGTTGGGAAAACCGTCTTCATCGCCTCCAATAACCCGAGATTCCTGTCTGAAACAAAAGTAAACCTCCTTTCATGACCGATTATGGAATACAACTGTTGTAGGAACCATAACCAATTGTCATGATTTTCCGAGTCGACAATAGCAAAACACAACGGAAAAATCTCTGGAAGGGAAAAAAAAAAGATTGAGTTAGTACAAGGTACATACAACATTCCCATATAAATGATTCAAAATAATCAGGCTTTTAAAAAAATTACAAAGTGTTAAACTGAGCAAGTTAACAATCATGATTCCTAATTTTTCAAACTAGAGATGTGATTAGTTTTCACACATGCAGTCAATGGAAGAAACAACCAAAAATGGTATATTATCAACCCATGTTACCAACATGGCATTACATTATTCAACATGCAGTACTACCAAACCATATCCAAAATATTGTATCACACTATTAGCTAGAACATATAACTCAGGAAAGTATAAATTAAACTAAAGTACCTTCATTACCAGTTTTTCCGGTCGCGCCAAGCAGCTGACCTTTCTGCCTCCCTTTCAAAAATGTACCATCAAGAAATAGGATGGGCCGACAGTGTTTAAACCCATCGATGCATCCACGAAACGCCACGAATAACCTTTTGAACCGTTTTGAATCCTCGTCGACCTCCAACAAAATGTGACTGCCGGGATTTGTGCGTTGGGCTTCTCGGACATACCAGTTCAAACTAGAATACGAATTCTCAAAATCTCCAAACACATCCCCTCTCGCACTCTCCAGTGCCCACCATGCTTGGTGGTACGAAACATCAAGACCGTACTCCAACTTCATTTCAGTAATTATGTCCGAAGGAGACTTCTTGGATTTGGCCCGGACATCCTCTACAATGAGACTGCCGATTAACTCAGATGTGGCCCTTGGATTTCTAGTTGACCTTAACACAGAACCACATTTGTGCTCATCCACGAAATTCCGAATATAGAAAAAACCATTAGCTTGTAACACCCGGCCATGAACTTCCCACATGCATTTATTCTCCCCATTCCTATGATTGCAATGCGCCGTGACACGCTCCTTATCATTCTTTACGAGGACATACTCAATTCCCCATTCGATGCAGTATTTGCGCAAAACATTCCGAAATTCAACCACCCCCCACCTTCAAAGGACTGTCCAACACTTTTAATTCCAAACGCTCATTTAGCCGACTTCAAACTCTCTTTTTTTGTGAGTTACAAATGATGGGGTTACCATATCACTGTCACCCATATATGAAGTCCTAATCCTTTTCTTATTTTGTGACATCTGACTGCTTGACCGACCCGAATTGGAATCTAGATCAGCCACAGTAAATTCCAGTGACCCATCCTCAATGAAGACTTCAATATCATTGATTGCCCCAGCATGTGCAAGCTCCCACAAAGTTTCCAAACCGACATCGTCCTCCATAACTATAGGTTCATTGTTGAAAAGTGAATAAGTCATGATCAGCGTGTCGGGATCCAAATCAGTCCACCTGTTACATATTTTCTCCATAACCGCTCCGAAATTCATACCACTTTTAACTAGAACCGAACAAATCTTGTCGCCATATTTGCAAACCAGAATCAAACCATCTTCCATCGTAAAAGAAAACACTGCAATAAACATATAAGTAGCTATCAGCAAACATACATGCAAAAAAGGTTGACATGGGGACTAAAATTGTTGCACACAAACAACATGTTAAAAATAAAATAAATAATCTTGGGACAAAGAGCTTCATATTGACCCATCCTTAACGTCAGAGAGCTTCTACATGTCAAAAATAAAATAAAAAAACAATAGATCTTTCCCTATTGTTTCATCAACCACAGAGGCATTTGCATAAGAACTAAACAACATGGTGCCGCAGAATACCATTTTCCAAAACGAAAACATACATCGGAATTGATTACATGTTGAACAAATTACCAAATTTTCATTTCAGCAAACTAAAAACCTTGGGACTCATAAAAAGTTGGTGACATATAATACCATTTTTAATATTGAGCAATATTTTCATGGGTTTGACGTAAGATAAAAAAAAAAAAAAAAAAAGAGATTGTACCCTGCTATTTCCGTCAACGACAGAGGGCTTTACATAAGAACAAAGAAAATGGTAACATACAATACCATTTTCCAATAACAAAACATACAACGACAAAAGAACCAAAAGAACCAAAATAAAAAAAAGTGACATAGAATACCTTTTCGAAACTAACTGGGAAGTTGCTTGATGAATTGATTGGAACCAACTTTTTATGACCCACGAAATGGCTGAACAATTGGTTGATGACAGTATTATATGGATCGAAATGGGTGTTGTTTTTTGGTTTGGTTAGGGCTGCTAAATTTGAAATTCAAATCACCCAACGGCTTAGGAAATGTAACAGCAACAAATCAAAAAATCAATCAGCAAAGGAAATAAACACCAAGGCAATATGATGGGCGGATTTTTAGGTAGGATTTACAATAGGAGGAAGGTCGGACATCTTTTTCAAAGGATGGAAATCAGGATCATGGCCGGAATTTGTGGTAATTAGTTATACTACAAAACATCATTAAGTACAATATATAATCCTAACCTAATTAATAAGGGTAATAAGGTCATAAAGTACAATTACGGGATGGCATCATAACGATTCAAAACGCATAGGATTGCATCATAAAGCAAATATTTTTACGGGATGACAAATTAAATATCTCAAAATTTTAGTATGTGCTCTATAACTTTTATATCTTTATAACGCAAAAAGTCATTATAGTTTCAGAAAAAGAAAAAATTTCCGCTGCCGGGATTTGAACCCGGAAGATTAACTCACATCCGAGAATATGTGCTACAGCGGATGTGCTATTGGTATCCCATAAAAATATTTTTATATACTAGGTCTATTCCTCTTTTTTGGTTAAATAAAAGGGTGGTAATAATGCAAAAGTGTTTTTGTTAGTACCAAAACGTTAGTGCATAAAAGACTTGTACTATACACATGAATACAAGCCTTTTGTACATTAAAGTTTGGCCCTAGTATAATACATGAATAAAAAACATGAAAATGACCATGAAAAGGCATCCAATGGAAGAGATCCACTTGGTACACTATTCAAGCAGTGTTCCGGAAAGATCTCAAATGTCGGATGCCTTTTCATGTTTTCTTTTCATGTTCCTTACACTTTCTCTTAAAGTTTTGGCACTAACGAAAATGGTTTTGACTTTAATAGGAGTAACAATTATCATTTTCACCTTCCGTTGCTTTTGGCTAAGAGTGAAAGAAAGGAAAGTCAAGTGATAGGTTTGAGGAGTTTTTCAAAATCCTCTATTTGCAACTACGAATTAAAACCACGAGAGATTTCTTCCCTCTCTCTTTCTCCTTCTCTACTTGCAATCCTGACCATCAAATTCAAAACTCTTTTTGATGGCGAGATTGCGTGATCGTGCATCACGTGACCATACCCGATAGGCACCCAAATGTTCCTCATGGTTTTGACTTTTGAGAACAAGGTTCAGAATCAAAACAATGTGGATGAACATTTATTGTGTTATGCTGCCCTCTCCTCTTTGCTATGAATTTCTGGGAAGTACTTACTACGTTCTAGATGAAGATAGGGTTTGACATGAGGGTTAAAAACATTTTTCGTAACTCTAAAGTTTAAAATTCAAAATCCTAGACAAAGAGATTTCTTTTTATGATTTTGATTCATGCAGTCAATTCCCCAAAAAAATTGAGATTCCTCCCACTTTCCGGAAACAAATTAGATGACCATTCCTCTTCCTCTTCCTCTTCTTCTTCTTCTTCTTCTTCTTCTTCTTCTTCTTCTTCTTCTTCTTCTTCTTCTTCTTCTTCTTCTTCTCTCTCTCAATTGCCTTTTAATTGTTTCCATCAAAGGATCCCATTTAGGAAAACAAACTACACAAGAAAATATCGCACACAGATTAGTACACAAGTAATATATGAATGGAAATGAATTACAAGCCTTTTGAATTAATTCCTTCAACAATTTTTGGTTTCCAACCTTTTATTTCCTTTTGAATTAATTCTTTAACCAATTTTGGTTTCTAATATATATCATACTAATGTGGATTTGCCGTTCAAAAAAATACTAATGTGGATTTTTTTACTAATCACTAGATTGTCGTGAATGCTCCAAGATGGAGAAATTACGTTCAACTTGATACATGGATATTCAGAAAAGAGATGAGAAGAAGTTCAAAGACATTCATCGTCAAATAGATTAAGATTGAGAAGAACATGCTTGGAGACCACGCGTAGTTTATTAAGAAGATTAATCTCTCACTTCATGTTAACTTTTTTACGTTACAACCCTCTTCTGGTATCCCTTTTTTTGATGTCTTAGCATCCTACATGAGATATTTATTCATGTTTTAGGTTTTCATGGTACTGCGAATGCGCTATTTTTTGGACAATTTTTTATGAGAAATGCTAGAGGCACTAACTAATGTATCCAATAATGCATTAATGTACGTAGTAGTGCATGTGTATTATCAAAAATTTATTATATCGATTTGATTAAAAAATCGGCGTTAAATAGCTTTTCACCTTCTTGTTAAAAATGCAAGAAAGAGGTTATCAACCTACTTCTTTATACTTACTCTCATTTTCAATGGAGTGATTTTTTTTTTTTTTGATACATTATTCTAAACCCCTCTCAACTATGATTGATTTTACTTAACTTTCCTCATCTCTAAAACTCAATACTTCACCCCTTTATGTATTTATGTGATGATAATAAGCTCCTTCTGTTAGCAAAACGTCAGGATATTGGACGGCAATAGCCATGTGAGTGAAAATAAGAGTTTAAGATGAAATTATCCTTTCTCTTCAGCTAAGTGTAATTTTCCAAGATCTAAATAGGCTAAGAAGGGTACAAAAGAATCTAACTATTGGAGTCACTTGTAGTGGAATCTTAGGTTAGGAGATTATTGGGTTTGGAATTGTTTTTGTTAGATTGTGGTGATTGCGTTTGGTTTTCCATGTGATTATACGGAGGTTATTGGTGAAGGATAAAGGTACCCAAAAAAAAGGTGATGGGCTTATGATTAACAGGACAGGCAAGAGGTAAATCGTGATTTTCCTTTGATGCCATCATTGACATCTATGATTCATATAATTTACAAGGGTTAAGTATTGGGTTTTAAACTTAAGGAAGCTTACATGAAAATAAGTCATAGTTGAGGGGGTTTAATGTAATTTACCTTTTTTTTTTCAAGGTGATGGGCTAAAGATTAACAAGCAAGAGGTAAATCGTGATTTTCCTTTGATGCCATTATTGACATCTATGAGTCATATAATTTACAAGGGTTAAAGTGTTGGGTTTCAAAGTTTAGGGAGCTTGTGTGAAAATAAGTCATAGTTGAGGGGGTTTTAATGTAATTTACCTTTTTTTAAGAAGTCAAAATTACCCTCTTAAGATAGATGCACAATCAAAATGGAGAACAATACATAATCCTCAGTTTTGCTTCCCATTTCGCACTTCTGGATTACCATTTGAAATCAGACTCCAAAATTTCTAGTATTGTTGTAAGACCATCACTAGTGGTATACTCAAATATGGATACTCAAATATTGCAATATCACATTTTGAGTATTCATTTAATGGGTTTACAAGTTTGAGTGCTACCCTTCTACAATGGTTCATTTGGATCCATAATCAAAAAAGTACTATTCACTCTATTTTTATTCATAAAATGGACACAACTTTAAATTTGTACATATATATATTTTTTATAATATTAGTACAATTTAAAAGATATTCACAATACGTTTAAAATGAGATCAATCTTGAACATATTTTGGTAAAGATTAAAAATTGATAATTTCAATTTTTTGAGAGAAAGTGCAACAAGATTGAGTTTTGAATTAAGTATTTGAAAAATGGAGAGAGAATGCTGTTACTTTTGATAGGGTGCGGTCCCCAAAATTTGGTTATTGAGAAAGATTGGTAGTTTTGAGTATCCAAATGCCAAAAGTTGAGTATTTGTAACAAATGATGTTAACTTTGAGTATTTATCCAAATAACATTGCGAGCCCCTTTTGCGTATCAAAATACTCATCTTTGAGTATTTTTGTGTTTGAGTATACCCTAGTGATGCTCTAAGTAATTAAGATTCTCAGTCCCCTCACTAATGTGATATCTATAATCTGGATTTGAGTTTGCAATTCAACTTGTAAAGGCAATGTGTCCATTTAACATCACAACATTAAAATGTATCCAAGTTGAACTTAACATATGAACGAGAATTTTGCCTGAATTATGATAAATTCCTTTTTTTTCTCTAAATTATAGTTAAATTTTTGTAAAACCTTAAGTGTTTTTCTAGTATCAGTACTAGAGTTCAAGTACCTAAAGAAGAGCTAACTCAAATTCAGTCTCAGTACTTTAACTATAGTTAATTATTTGAACCTCTATACTATGGAGAAAGAAGTTCTAGCTAAGTATGTGTACCTGCTAATACAAAGTTCTTCCACCAGAAATTATGTTCTCACTGGGCCAGGAATGCAACTCTTAGTTTGAATGATGGGAATGCGGTTTGCTTGATGAGCCTGACGAGGTTAATAAGGAGATTATGCACTACTCTCGTTTGGGGATAGACGTGACGCCAAGGATCTATTACAACAGTCTATTCAGAAGAAAACACCAAGTGTTTCACAGGATCAGTTGGTAAGGCCAGTGTCTATTGAGGAAATAACTTTGTGGTCTATAAATGGTGAAAAGCTATATATGAAGCACGGGTACTTCTAAAACCCCCAACGTACTCTTACCCGTACTGTCCATATTGGGTACTTCTAAATACATACTGGGTACTCTGAAAATGTACCAAGTATTTTTTAGTTTTTGGGTACTGCAATGGGTACTTGATCTTTTGGGTACTTTTAATCCTTTTCATAAAGATTTAAAAACTTTGGAGTTCCGCGTGGAAAAAAAAACTCAAACAGCTAACCTTAACGTATGCAATTGCCAATGCAATAAAGTCATAAACTGAAGACCACGACTCAAATAGGACTCCACATTATACCCAAGGAGAGACTAGGTTGTGGGACATTGCCGGAGATGCATTTGATTCAATGAGGGGTGCTAGTATTCTTGAAATCACTGATATTTAACTTGATGAGCCAGTGATGGAAACTGTGTTGTTAGAGATGAAGTCAATGAAGTTCAAGATCCTTACTTCTTATGACTATTTTCTTTCTTTCTTTTTTTGTTCTGGAGCTTGCTTTAAGTATTGTTGGTATGTACAAAAACTCGACAACAACTTTGCATTGTTTTGCTTTGATCTAGGATTCTAGGCATGTTGAACTTGATGTATGAACTTTTAGTCTCTAAACTTCTATTTGTGATGCTTTTTGTTGGCAAAATGGGTTTATTATTTACTTTATGTAATGGAACATAGCAAAATTAAAAAATTAAAAAAAATAAAATTACACTGACGTACCCAACCGAACATGTACCCTACTTTTTTTATGTTTTTGCCGTATCTTGTAACCGTACCCCGTACTGGTACCCATACTTCATAGGTTAAAAGGCTCCTGGGCCGGATGGTTTTAACTTTATATTTTATCCAAAGAATTGGGAAGTGGTTGGGAGAGATTTAGTTGCAGTTGTTCAGTTCTTTTGTAAGCATGGGTTTGTGACAGGGAGACCATATCTCCCCTTAAGGCACTTGTGGGTCTTGTATAAGAAAGCGAGCTCCCTTTGGGTGAAGTGGCTCCATACATATATCAGTAAAGAGCAGAATATTTGGCACATGAACCTTCCACATGAAGCCTCTTGGTCTCTCAAGAAGGTTTTTAGTGTCAAACATTTAGGAATGGTAAGTCCACCTTTTTGTGGTTATATAATTGGCAGAAGTTGTGTTCTTTGTTGCCTCAATTTGGGGTGGGAGATCTTTTCAAGCTAATGTATCTTCCAAAATCCGTAAAGGGCAGTGGAATTGGCATAGAAGAAGAAACAACACCATTCAATTTATCATTGCTTATTCTTCCCTTTCCCTGGAAAACTACATGTGGTGGTTGGGTGCACCTCAGGGTGGTTCCTGCTGGAGGTTGTTGTGGAGTTTTAGAAGAGTGTGAAGAAAGGAGATATGAAAAAGAATTCCTTCCTAAAAGGGTTAAAATTGTGTTTCACAAATATACCTGTTGATATCATGACAATCTGTTCGGTGCCAAGGCTGCAAATCGCAACCAATTCTAAATCTTAATGGATGAGACTATGATTTCTTGAACGTGAGGGGGGAATTTGTGAAAAAATGAAAGCGAGAAGCGAATGGAAACCAATGGTAAATCATAATGGATATATCATAACGGTGACCAACAATCGTAATTGTACTCAACCACGTCTCATATTATCTTGAATGGTATTTCCAATCTAGAGACTCTGAGACTTGGAGAGGTGAAAAATCCGACAAGCGCCTGGACAGAAAGCATTCCGTATAGTTGAACGAACTAGAAAATCCAAGAGATGCATCCAAACAATGTAGCATGTCATCCTGGTTCATGTCATCATCACCACACATGAGAAGTTCAAAAACGTCATCAATGCATACCATGTTTCCTTTTTTTAGCCAAGGGTTTTTGAATCGCTGGATTTCATTCAAGGAAGCTTTAAGGCTCATATAGCCCAACCCCAAGTAGCTAGTACAAAAAACATGTTCTCTATCGTATGAAACGAACAGCCGGAGGAAGTAAGAGAAGCAAACCTTACTGGAATGTCAACCCAACATAACAGGGAATTAGTGACTAAGGAGCAAATTAATTTTTTGCCTTCTACCAAACTCGTGTCACAATTTTTGGAACGAAACACAAAAAAGAAACCATTGCTGCAACAAAGTAAGATTAAAATTCTGGATCATTCACTGAATTGGACAAATCACCAAGTCTATAGATCATTCACAAATTACAAACATTACCTCAAATGTACATGAAAAACTTCGGTAAACACCAACATTATCTCAAATCACAAGTCTTGCGTGATTAAAAAGACTATCTATCAGAAAATGTTACCAACAAAAAAAAATTCTTTTAAATTGATGCTGGATTAGATTTCAAAAGCATTGGAAAAAATAATTAAATCAAGCATACTACCAAAAAAATGAAATGCTTTACAATACTAGACTTTCACCACTAATTTATGTCATCGCTCGCTTGAAATTATCTTAATAGTTTGACACTTCAAAAAATAAAAAATATAAAGTCAGGATGATTGGTGCGTCTCTTCATGTAGAATTAGCTAGTCTAAAATACCTGTCATCAAAAAATGCAACAACTCAAATCTAATAGTACAATTTTTGTTTTCTATGAGCAAAATGATAAGTTTTAGGTTTGTCAAAGTAATATACACAAAATTTATTGGTTATTCTAATTTTTTTTTTAAATCGATAATATTTTACAATCCACACTCTCTTTTTTGTCTTTATTCACATGAATTTACAATATTTCCTTCTTCAATACACCCCTTTCACACATGCAAGGGTAATATTGTAAATTCATGTGGATAAAGACAAAAAAGGGAGTGTGGATTGTAAAATGGAGTGTGAAGTGTGAAAATTATTTCCCTATCTAAAATATACAATTCTACTCGTGATCGGTTTGTGATAGATCGGCTCATTAAAAATTTAAAACTTGATTGAGATTGACTCATTGGCAAAGGTATATAGGGGCGAGGGAGCCCCTCCAGGGATTTTTTATAAACATTAGACGTAATATGGTTATTATTTACATAATTTGTATGGTAATTATTGAACTCTAAATAGTTTTGACTTGATGCGGTCAAAAATGAAATTTATTTTACACTGTATTTAATTAATTTCTTTCATAAACAAAAATAATCACATCAGCATTGCAATTGCCAACAATAAAACAAAATAGTATCATATATTGAGTACATTTTTACATGAAAATATTTTTCTTAAGTTGGCCCTCAAGACCAAAATTCTACGGGCTCTGCCACTAAACGAACTTTTCTCATAAACAAGCTAAAGCTCAAACATATTTTTAAAACTTGAAAAGATGTCAAACCAAGCTTCAAGGCCAACCTTTGGGCAAGGCCCGAGAGGCCAAGCCTTGGGCACAAAAAAAAATCAGCCCAAAAGACGGGCACCCTACTAAATTTTAGTATAAGACTTAGTAGGGGTCTTTTGAAGCTCAAACAAGTGGTCCAATTTGGTTTTAAGGCCCATAATTGATAATTTTGCTTCTAAAAATGAAGAAAGAGTAATATTTATGTGACACTGCTACATTTTTTAGATGATATGTATTTTGGGGACTTCGTATTTTTTGTTCTTATATAATGATTAGTAGGACTTTATATAGTTTTGCATTTCCCGCATTATTTTTGTTTGAAACTCTAGAAAAGAAAACGCACACTGTGTGTGTGTGTGTGTGTTTTAATGTAAAATAGCAGTTTCCACGAAACTATTTCTCCAAAACAAATTTGCTTTAAGATTGTTGAAAAACTATGCAGAAGAACAATTTTGAATATAACAAATTCTGAAAATTAAAAACCAAAAAAATCATAAACACAAAAACAAGCCAAGGCTTGTGTTTAACCCAGTTTCCTTAAAGCAAATTCGTCACCTCACCATGGGTGTTTGAGGGGTTGATCGACATTTGCCTCCCAGGATATAGTGGCTACAAACAATCGTTAGCTACAGGATTGCCCTATCGAATAAACTAGTGTTTGCACTCTCTCTCGAAAACAACAATCGTAGACTTACATGAAAAAGATTTTTCGGTGTCTCAAAATAAAACCCAATACTCTCTTTATATAGTCAAGGGAGGAGCCAAAATATTAAATACAGAAATGAATACGAGAATTGAATATGGGAAATCAATACACAAATTCAATTTCTGGAAAAATAATAATAATACACCTATTAATCTAGAATTAAACACGTAGTATTATTCAACCACGATTAATACCGTATCATCCAGATTCTATGAATCCGAAGGGGTCCTTCGATTGCCTCGTGAGACCCTCTCAATACCCTGATTTAATTCATCTAAAATTCTCAAAAATTTCCAACACCAGAATTATTCCGAAGGCCCGATTTTTCCAACAATCTAAAGACAATATCATGGCTCGTTCATTACAACATATGGCACGAGACTTCATCAAGCTGGAACATTTCAATGGCGTGAATTTCCACCATTGGCAGAAGAAGATGCACTTCCTCCTAACCACACCCAACATGGTGTACATACTCACAATTCCATACCCAGAGGAGAAGGATGAAACTTTGGCAAAGCAGGGCAATCGGACAAAGTGAGAGAATGATGACTACATTTGCAAAAGCCACATTTTGAAGGCGTTGGGAGACTCATTGTTTGATATGGACCAACATGTGTAGACCGCGCAAGAACTTTGGGCTACACTGGAGACTAAATAACTATCCGATGATGCCACCAGTAAGAAGTTTCTCGTTACTTTGTTTACTGCAAATTGTTAGGGTTGACGGTAAATCTGTGATTGAACAATTCCATGAGATCATACATATTCTTAATCAGTTTCTACAACAAAAAATGAACATGGATGAGTCTATTGCAGTTTCTTCCATAATAGAAAAATTGCCACCATCTTGGAGAGATTTTATGAAGAGCCTTACACAAAAAGGAAGAAATTAATTCCATTGAATTTTATGTACGAAATTAGAATTTTAAAAAATTAGTGACATTTGACTAATTTTTTTGTCGCCAGAATTGGCTGGCACAGGTGGGTGGTGGTCGGAAGGAGATAGAAGTTGATTTTTTTGAGTTTTCTGTACAAAATTAGAACGTACGTTCAAAAATTAGTGACATTTCGCCAATTTTTTGGGTTGCCAAAAGTTGTTGGTCGGGGTGGGACCGTTGTTGGGTGAAGGTAGGAGTTGATTTTTTTTGAATTTTCTGTACAAAATTAGAACTTATAAAATTAGTGAAATGTCACTAATTTTTTGGGTCAGCGGAAGTTGTCGGTCAGAGGTGGAGTGTTGGTTGTCTTGAGCTACGAATTGATTTTTTGAATTTTGTGTGCAAAATTAGAAATTCAAAAAAATAGTGAATCTCACTAATTTTTTGGGCCGCCAAAAATGGTCGGCCAAAGGTGGGGTGGTGGTCGGCCAAGAGGCAGGAGTTGATATTTTGTTGAATTTTTTGTGTGTAATAGAACTTATAAAAATTAGTGACATTTCACTTTCTCACTCTTTTTTTTTACTCTTTATTGTTTGATTGCAAAAGTCCTTCTCCTTCCCTTTAAAAATGTTGCCCTGTTCATGTCACTTTTTTCTTTCCCATTTTCAAAAATTCTTTTCAAAAAGACTCATTCTTTTTCCAATCATTTCTCACATTTCTGTCTCTACTTATTACCTCATTATTCTCATTTCTTTTTATATCTCTCTTCAATCATTATCTTCTTATTCTCGTTTTTAAAAAACCCAATCAAATAGTATTTCAAAAATTCTTCTCAATTTTATTTTTCAAAACTCATCCAGACACAAGATTTTTGGCTAAGTGGCCCAAAAAAAATATGTACCATATGTTTTCCGCAATTGTGTATTACTGTTGAATCCAATCAACAAATACTCCCTCCGTCCCTTTTTAGATGTGTTAGTTCGTAAATCTAACTTATTAAAAAAATATCATTATTACACATTTCACATCAACTTTTTTCTCCACTTTACACTTCACATCAACTTTTATCTCTACTTTTCAAAATTATTCTCCACTTTTACCCATTAAATCTTTACCCACTAATTTTTCAAAAGGGAAAATTGATAATTGTACAAAATTTTACCCATTAACTTTTCAAATCACACATTTATTTAGGAACAGCCCAATAAAAATGTCTACATTTAAAAAAGGATGGAGGGAGTATCTCCCTCATGTGTAGGTGGCTTAAATGTGAGTCATGTGACCTCCCAACCATGTCAAAATAATCTGCACTACTACTAGTTCAGTCCATAGATTTCCGAGGAAATACACCGATACATAGTATAGAGTGCTAGGCGTAAATAAGAATTTGTACATAAAATGCACAAATCAGTTGGTTTGGGACCGTTTCAAGTCTTATACGGATGATCGAAGCCATTACTTGTTTCCCATAAAAAATCATCTCAATCGGATACCGATAAATGCTCCATCCATTTATCCAGTTTTTTTTTATTTTGAACCAAAAATTGGATAAATGGATGAAGCATTTACCAATATCCGATCAAGCTTATTTTTATCGTGGTACATGTAAACAATATTTTGAAAAATATGAACCGCTGTGATCATTCGTGTGAGATCTGAAGAGGCTCCAAATAATAAAAAATTGTACGTTTTATGCAAATACACACACCCCTTGTTTGGGTGTACCATATGCACCTATTGTATGGTCCAGAATGTATCACCTCATCGGCTATCGTAACACTTTTTAGTTTTTCGTAACTTTTTAGTAATATGATTCATAACATTTTGGTGTGTCTCGTAACTTTTACAAAAAAATCGTAACTTTTACAACAAAAAAAAAAAATCATACTCATGTTTTCTGCGATAGTATAGGGATGTGTATAATACACACTCAAATAAGAGGTGTGTATTATGACCTTTCCAAAAAAATACTTGTACACATAATTTCCGCGATAGTATATTATCCAATCCAATCAACGGATATCTCCCTCGTCTGCAGGTGGCTTCAAATGTGACCTCCCAACCATGTCCTCTGCTGCTCTACCTCTACCACTCTCATCATCAGCCTCCATCACCCACACTACCAATCCAAACAACCACTGCCACCACCATGGTTTCTCATCCTCATCCTCTTCATCAAATCCCGGCTGTTTTGAGGATGGGAAGCATTAGGAGAGCAAAATTAGTCTACGGTTTCCTTCTTAAATTGGGAAGCAAGTACGCCAATGACCCATTTGCGTTGAGATTGGCAATTTTCATGTATGCTGAGCTTAGTTGTCTTGACTTTGCAAGGATTGTTTTTCACCATAGTTAAGAGAGAAATACAGAGGTTTGGAACACCATGATTGGTGGATATGTTCAGAACAATAGTACAGTTGAAGCAATTAATCTGTTTCTTGAAGCGTTGGAGTCACAATATCCTGTTCTTAATGAAGTGACTTTTCTCTCAGCTTCAACTGCAGCTTCACAGTTCCAGCGGTTGGACTTTGCTCAACAGCTACATGCATATTTAATGAAGGATTTTGCAGCATCACATATCATGGTACGAAATGCCATGATTGTCATGTACTCAAGGTGAAATTTGGTTGATATGTCCTTCCAGATTTTCAGTAGAATGTGCAAAAGAGCCGTTGTTTTGTGGAATACCATGGTTTCTGCTTTTGTGCAGAATGGATTGGACAATGACGGGTTGATGCATGTGCATGAGATGCAACAGGAAAGATTCACGATTGATTCTATGACTGTAACTGGTCTACTCTCAGCAGTGTCAAATCTCAGGAATCTTGTTGTGTTGAGAAGGACTTCAAATATTTGAGTCAATGGAGAGAGAATATGGAATTCAGCCTTCACATGAGCCCCACTGTTGCGTGCAGACATGTTGGGGAGAGTTGGGAGAGTGGTGGAAGCTTTTGAGCTTGTCAAAGAATTGGGTGAAGAGGGTAATAACTTAAGAATTTTAGGATCCCTTCTTGCGGCTTGTAGAAAGCATGGAGAATTTGAATTAGGAAAAACTGTTGCAAATAAGTTGCTTCAAATGGAGAGGGTGAAGGGCTGGTCAGGTTATCATGTTTTGCTGTCTAGTATACATGCATGGGAAGGGAATTGGTAGTATGTAACAGAGTGAGAAGGGATGCAGGAAAAGGGTTTGACAAAGGATGTTGGCTGCAGTTGGTTCTGATTGTGTTAACTCTTTTGTGTCTAGAGATCACAAGCACCTTTGCTTTGATGAATATACAAAACATTGGAACAATTGGCTTTAAAGCTGAAAGAGGCTGGTTATAGGCTGGCCTTGGTTCTGAAATTGGCTCAATTTCTGAGTTTGAGGAATGAAGGACATTACATTCTAGATTTTGGTGGCATGGATATTCAGTTGGAGATTAATCACTTCGTGGTAAACCAATCCACAAGCAGTGGAATACAGGCTTGGCTAAAGTGGCAGATTTCAGAAGTTTTATGAGAGTCTGTCGGGAAGTAGGGATAATAGCTTCCCATGAGAAGTTACGTGGATAGGTGAGCATGAATCATGTTGCTACTTTAACATGAAATATTTCAAGGAGCTAGTTCGTAAAAGGGATTCAGAAGAGTCAGAAAGATAACTTTCGGGTTTCACCAAATTTGAGGACAGCGAAAACTCGAAGAGATGTTCTTAGAGTTGAGAAAACAGAAGTACTATGAGGCTTTAGATAGGTATTTTTTTTCAAATAAAGTTGCAATCTCTCTACATTTGGCCTTTGTTTTATGGTGGCTTTTAATATTCATAGCCAATCGAATTTTTTAAAATCGTCCAGCAGTGATAAGACTTCAGCGGTTGCCATCCTCAATAATGAACTCAAAGCAAGCAGTCAAGGATTTTGCAGGCCTATTGGTATTGGATGAATTTAGGTATGCATCTTTGTTTCATTGTCAATCTATGATATTTTCTGCAAAATACCAAATGATGTTTATGTACAAAGAAGAAGAACAACTCGCCAATTATCCCCGACCAATAACAGCTGAAAGATCTGAATTGATGCTCGAGCTCAAGCAATGTGTAAACGAAAATTCCATTTTTCTTAGTAAACTGAAGCGTCCCGACTTGCCATTTTGAAGCTTATGGCACCTGAAAAATTTAACGTTTCCTAACTGAAGTTTAGAACGTCATGTTGATGTCTGGTTTGCTAGAATGATTTTGCAGAGGAATGGAATGGTGATTCCTTGGCTTCGCAATGGAAATAACCAGCAAATCAAAACTGGTGAATGATCATTCCATTGGTAGGTGTACGTTCCTGCCAGTTTTTTTATGGTGAACCATTCTGCTTCTCATTCAAGTGATTCAAAACCTGCCTACAGAAATTAGTCGGCTATAAAAGAAACACCGAAATTGTGTTGAATTTATGTAGGCCTTTTGCTCATAGCTATCAAACTGAGTGGACTATTTGAATTGACAGCTTCAGTTGGTAGCATATACTTAACAGAAATCAGCTTCCAAATCATGAAATGAAACCTAAATGTGTAAACTGTAAATGCAGCCTACACAATGCTTCACTAATGGGTCAAAGTAATATGAACCGAACAAATATATCCACATCAAGGCATGGGTATTCCACCCAATGGCTTCGAGCATGCTTAGGGCATTGGTGCTCAGCGTAAATCAAGGTGGTCATTCAGTTACTGAACTACTCCTCTTCGTTCTAACTTATGTAAACTCTTTTGTTGCTATCAATTTTTAAAAACTAACTGCATCATCTCGCACTGTTGGATCTAAACAGAGCATCAGGGATAACAATGATAGCACAAATGACTCCCCTCTTGGATTTCAGATAGGGTAAGTCAGATTAGATCAAATATTTGAGGAGGCACGTCTTGTTTCTTCTCACATATGTTTGACCTGTTTTTTAGCTGCTTTTACATCTGCTAAAATATCTGTACTTTTGCTGTAGATGAGGATGCCAATCATTGGTCCTAACATGGCTGCGGAATTGCCCATCACTGTAATTAGCATATTGAATCCGGGATCACGGTCCTCTTTCCCAACAAGCATGGATTTTCTATCGGGTTCTTTCGACTCTCCTTTTAGGTCAGACAACTGTATAAAATGGAGTCCCACTGGTTTTTTAACAATGGGCTGTGGAATATCTCATGATCATTGGTGATTTAGTTGCTACTTATGCGTATAATCTTCCAATTATGCATTAACTATTGTAGCATCTGAAACATTGAAATATCTCATGATCTGAATTGATGCAGTTGATAAAAAAAAAACTCGTTTCTATGTAATGAAGCAGGTGTTGCATATGGAAAATACATCTTGCACTTGATTCTTATATCCCGGCAAAGCTTACATTCTGAAGCATTTGGAGGTCAGTTCCGACTTTCATATCGTTTAGATTTATGAGTATAGATGCATATTCCATACTATTTTGTTTCTATATGGTAGATTCTTAGCCTTCAGATTGAGTCTCACATTGGCAGCGTAAATGATGTGGCCTTTGCAATTCTCTGCTCTAAACTTTTAGTTGTTACCTATGGAGATGACAAAACTATTAAGGTGACTTTTGACTTTCTAGTCTCCTATAGTTCTATTTCTTTTCCACCCCAGCATATATTAACTGTGTCCATAACTGGAGGTGTGGGATTTGGCTACGGGTGCTGAGTTGTTTACTATTGAAGGGCATGAGTCTCCTGTTTGTTTGCCCCCACATAGCAGATGATATTTTTTTAAGGATTAAAATTGAAGTCTTTATTTTCTGCTTGTAGCCTGTATATTTGTTTTACTTGCCTAATGTTTTTAGGCATTTGCATCCAATTTTAAGCTTCTTTATTCATCCGTCACGAATGGAAAGACAAAATTATGGAAATATCATAACCCCAGAGTCAAGTGTATATTTGAGACAATGGTTGGAGGGTGCACAAGAGTGGCTTGTAGCACAGATGGCAGAAGGTATGTCATGTGAACCTAGTTTACCAAACATAGTTTTTGGGCATCTCGTCTGTATGGAGGACAAACGGAAAAACAAATGAAGTCATTAAATATAGTAGGTTTTTTGCATGTGGTACACTCCAAAATTGTAATCCAACTTTTCAAATGGAATCATAGAGAAGATGGTCTGGGAAAAAGCTACAAAGGATTGCAGACACCTTCTTCCAGTGATAATGTGCAGTTTGATACAACAAATAACCATTTTTTGGCAGAATTGGGAAACGGGTATTGATAATCTCTTGACTAATTGTAAAATATTTGATGTCCACAAATGGACATCTGTTCGACAAAAGTAAAAAACTGCAACAGTTGATTTTTAATTTCTGGAATCTGAAGGCAAACCAACTCCGCCTGTGACGTTCTTAAAGCCTTATCTTTGGATCTCAGCCGGTCCCAAGCCCGGATAAAGGAGGAGGGTTGTGCGTTAGGTAGCTGACAGCCAGCACATAAAAAAAACCCGTCAGAACCTTATGACATGAACCTTAATTATACAACGAGACATGCTAGGGCGTTCCCTTTAAGCGACGCGTTGTGCCTGCCTTCGGGTGCTTCGAAAAATGGGCAAGGGGCGCCACATCGGCGCCCGGGTGTGGTGATAAGTGAGCAAGGGTTCCTGCGCGTGCCTGGACGAGCGCGGGTAAAGAAGCTAGCCCAGGACTACAGGATCCGCTTAGCAACTTGGAATATAGGGACTTTAACGGGTAAGACTAGGGAGCTAGTTGATACCATGATTAGGAGGAGAATTAGTATAGCTTGCCTTCAGGAGACTAAGTGGGTAGGGGAGAAGGCTAGAGAGATAGAAGACACAGGGTATAAGCTTTATTATACGGGTAAGGATAGGCATAGAAATGGGGTAGGCATCATAGTAGATAAGCACCTTAAGGACTCAGTAGTCACAGTCACGAGGAAAGGAGATAGGATTATTTTAGTTAAGCTTGTGATTGGAGAGAGCATAGTGAATATTATTAGTGCTTATGCTAAGTAGGCTTGGATGACCTCACTAAAGAGCAATTTTGGGAACAGGATGGATGATGTGGTTCAAGAGATACCTTGTGGAGAGAAACTTTTTATAGGAGGAGATTTCAATGGTCATGTGGGAGTGCAGAGGCAAGGGTATGAGAAGGTACATGGTGGATTTGGATTTGGTGACCTAAATGAAGGTGGTAGGAGGATTTTGGATTTTGCGGTAGCTGGTGACCTTATAGTTGGGAATACTCTCTATAAGAAGCGTGAGGAACATTTAATTACCTTTAAGAGTGGAGCCAATAGAAGCCAGATCGACTACTTCCTTGTTAGAGGCGCAGATCGCTTGTTATGTAAGGATTGTAAGGTCATTCCCGGAGAGTGCCTAGTGGCACAACATAGACTTTTGGTGTTAGATATTGGTCTCAAAGGGAATCAGAGGCGAGAAAAGAAACTAGAAGCCCACGGACTAGATGGTGGTTCTTAAAAGGAGAGAAACTAGAGGTGTTCAAGGAGCGTATGGGCCAAGAGATGGAGTGGGGAAGAGAAGGTGATAGTGATAGTATGTGGAATACAATGGCTGACGGGATTAGAAGAATATCAAAAGAACTTCTTGGGGAGTCGAAGGGGAAAGGTCCAAGCTCTAAAGAGACATGGTGGTGGAATGACGAGGTTCAAACCATGGTAAAAGCCAAGAAGGATTGCTTTAAAAAGTGGCAAAAGGACCGGAATGTGGACAATTTCCAGAGGTACAAGCAGGCTAACAGGGAAACTAAGAAGGCCGTTAGTGAGGCTAAGTTGAGAGCTTACGATGATTTTTATGCTAGACTTGATAGTAAGGATAGAGAAAAGAATATATATATAAACTCGCCAAACTAAGGGAAAGGAAAGCTAGAGACTTCTCTCAAGTTAAGTGTATAAAAGGTAGTGATTCGGAGGTGTTGGTGAAAGATGAGGAGATCAAGGATAGATGGAAGATGTATTTTAAGAAGTTGTTAAATGAGAAACATGAAGGAACCTTTGGTGAGGAGGAAGTTGTTGTCCCTAGCGAGAAAATAGAATACGAGTTCTATCGGAGGATACAAAAGTTCGAAGTGACCAAGGCTTTGAAGAGGATGAAACCGGGTAAGGCCTTAGGACCTGATGGCATCCCCATTGAAGTATGGAGAAGCCTAGGTGACTTGGGGGTGACTTGGTTGACAAAATTGTTCAACAAGATTATTTTATCTAGGAGGATGCCTGACGAATGGAGGAGGAGCACCTTAGTACCTATCTACAAGAATAAAGGAGATATCCAAAGTTGCAACAACTATAGAGGTATTAAGTTGATGAGTCATACGATGAAGTTGTGGGAAAGAGTTATCGAGCATCGATTGAGTATGGTGACTACGGTGTCGGAGAAACAGTTTGGGTTCATGCCTGGGAGATCAACTATGGAAGCTATTTACCTACTAAGGAGATTGGTAGAAAGACACAAATCAACGAGGAAGGATCTCCATATGATTTTTATAGACTTGGAAAAGGCTTATGATAGGGTGCCTAGAGACATTATATGGTGGGTTCTGGAGAAGAAGGGAGTGACCAGAGGCTATATTGACGTGGTCAAAGACATGTATGAAGGTGCAGTCACTGCCATTAGATCACCAGCAGGAGAAACGAGTGAATTTCCCATCACAGTAGGATTGCACCAAGGGTCAGCCTTGAGCCCGTACCTTTTCGCATTAGTTATGGATGAATTGACTAGGCATATTCAGGAGGATATCCCATGGTGTATGTTGTTTGCAGATGATATTGTCCTTGTAGATGAAACGGCTAGTGGTGTTAAGACTAAATTAGAAATTTGGCGGGAAGCATTAGAGTCTAAGGGCTTTCGGATAAGTAGGAGTAAAACTGAGTATATGGTCTGCAAGTTTAGTGATACCAAACGTGAGTATGAGGAAAGAGTGATGATCCAAGATCAGGAGATACCAAAGAGGGACCATTTTAGGTATTTAGGCTCTATTATTAGCCAAGATGGAGAGATTGAAGATGATGTGACGCATAGGATCCAAGTGGGGTGGCTTAAGTGGAGAAGTGTTACTGGTGTAATGTGTGACAAGAGGGTACCAACAAAATTGAAAGGAAAATTTTATAGAACTGCCATAAGACCAGCGATGCTTTACGGGACAAAATGTTGGCCTATTAAGAAGCAACAAGTGAATAAGATAAGTGTAACGGAAATGAGAATGTTGAGGTGGATGTGTGGTAAGACTAGACGTGATAGGATTAGAAATGAAACAATTCGCGAGATGGTGGGTGTAGCACCTATAGAGGAGAAGTTAAGGAAAAATAGGTTAAGGTGGTTTGGGCATGTCTATCGTAGGCCAGCGGATGTAGTAGTTAAGAGAGTGGATATGATAGCTTTAGGTAGAAACGCACAAGGGAGGGGAAGACCCAAATTGACTTTGGATGCGGTAGTACGCAAAGATCTAAGTATACTGGGTTTAAGCGATGAAGTAGCATTTGACAGAGCTCAATGGAGAAAAAGGATTCATGTAGCCGACCCCAATTGATTGGGACATAAGGCTTGGTTTGGTTTGGTAATCTGAAGGCAAACCCATACTCGTCTGTTTCAACAAGGATGGGACATTACTCGCTGCATCTATGAGAAGTTATGAGATCAGTCAGCTATTTCTGTCATTGCAAGCTTATAAAACACCTTCATCCATTGCCTTACTCAGGTCAGTTCCCTAAATCAGGTTACTGTACTTCTTGATTGTCAACTGGAGAACTGCGCGAACTGAAACCAAGTGAAGAAAAAGTCTTCTTGATTGTTCTTATACAGGTTAGATAATAGCATCAGTTTCTATAGCCGTTTTGTTCACTCCAAATCTGCCTCTAGAGGCATAGACAAATAGTTTGAGCAAGTTTTTGAATCTTTCCATGCGTCATGTCTTGTATAGTAATAGAGATCTCACAATGGAGAACAGTACCAAATTCATTTTTCAGTTTTGTTCCTAGTGAATGAATGACACGAAATGTTGGTGCTATTTGGTTGGGAAACAGGCTTTGGTTTTTCAGTGTTGATGCAAGTCAATGGGCCTCATAATAATTTGATGAAGTGTTTGTTGCCCTGTTAAATTCTGTATTTAGCTCTTGGGCTGATTGAAGTTACATATTAAGATGATCAATTCATTGGTCATTAAAACTGTGATTCCTAAAAAAAAATGGTGTGATTCTGTCCTTTATTCTAGTAGTTTCTGCATATTGCAGCCCCCATATCGGTTAATTTTTTTTTTGCTTCAAACTGTTATATTTCTTTCAGGTAATATAGAACCAACATCTTTGCACACATTGTTTATAACATTGCCACCAGAATCTTTGTTTTTCCTTTTTTCCTCCTTTAAGCATCTAACGAAATCCTGTTAGCCGCCATTAAGTACCATGAGAGAAATAAATGAAAGACAGACTTAACCACATAAACAGAAAATACGCAAAGAAAATTTAATCCACCAATAATATATATCTGCAATTCGTTGAAAGCTTCTCCAATACAAATGAACAATGAATGAAATACTGATAAACTAACATCTACAGCTCCTATCTATATTTCTTTTGTTACAAAAAAAAATAGGAGATCAGGAAGGTGTTCATCCAACTGATGCAACAGAAGAAGCATATAAAAATTGTGTAACTGATTAAAACGTACATTCATATTTAAATATAATGAATGGGGTTCAAGGAATTAATTACACAATGGTCCTTTGGACTTTGTCTAACATTAAACTAACAATCCAACTCCAAAGCAATTTGGCTCTCCACTCCATAAGTTTTCTTGATACGGCAAATCTTGCTCCAATAAGTAAGTCAAGATCTGTTCTTGAGAAGTGTCTTCGGGAGTGAACAGATTATTGCCAAAAGCATCAAAAGCAAGATCGAAACTTTGTTGCGCCTTCGATTCCAATAGAGAAACTGGTTCTTCAATATAGCCAGCCAGCATGTCTTGAGAAGTGTCTAGTGCCACCAGTGCTGAGGATGCTAAAACATGGCCGGACGGAACGACTTCGGGAGTCAATGGATTATAGCCAAAAGCATCAAAATCATGATCGAAACTTGGTTGTTCCTCCGATTCCAATAGAGAAACTGCTTCATCACTCATCCTCGGTGAATTACTTGTTTTCCTCTCCTGTTCCCAAAGTGCTAAAAATTCTTCAAGTGTAAATTCATTCGGATCATCACTCATTGTAAAACTCGGTTCTTGCACAACTACTTCTTCTACAAAGGGCATAACTTCTGTTTCCGTTGCTGCATCGATATCGCAAACCATCTTATGATCTTCCACAAACTCTGTTCTCACACGCTTGGCGGGTTTTGGGGCGTGATCAGTGGTAACTTCTGTTCGTGGTGCCGCAACAATAGGAGAAAACATCTGTTGTTCTTCCAAAAGTTCTGTTCTAAGACGCTTGGCGGGTTGCGGGGCTATAACTTGTGTTTTTGGTGCTGCAACGATATCACAAAACATCTTCTGTTCTTCCACAAACTCTGTTCTAAGATGATTGGCGGGTTTCGGGGCTATAACCACGTCATCAGCACTAGCAATCTCAAGATTCTTTACCGTTCGAGATTTCTTGGTGTTCTTGGAGTCATCTCTCTTTATCCTACAAAGAACATATTCTACCCTACTTTCATCAGTGCTACCTCCGCAGAGGGAGTACTCATGCATGATCCAATGGCCTTTTCTCTCGGTCCCGTCCGTCACACCCGATTCATTTGTAATTTGAAAGCACATCATTCTCTTGTACCCTATCACACGACCGTGGTCGTCCCATACTTTTTCAAGAGCGGTCTCAGCATGCCATACACCACAACCGGCTGTTCGTGCAATCCGGTTTTTGCTAGCCTTTATCAAAGTCGTGAAAACATAAATAGTACCTTCTGTCTTCACTATATTCCCATTATCGTCTCTGGTTTTGGATATCTTCCACGGGTCTTCGTCCTTGAAAACCTGCCACGGGGCTTTGTCGCGAACCCCATACATATCGCGTTCGATAACGATATCACAAGGCAGCGGTAACCCCTTGGATTTCCTTCCAAGATAGAACACAAGCAGTTCTTCATCTGTAGGCATGAAGAGATAGCCTCTTGGTACACTCATGTTGTTACTCTCGTCTCTGTTTCTCTCACGGTTTTTGTCTCTCACGTTACTTGTTCAGGTAGTGGTATGAGTAGGTAAAATTGTATCAGGTTATGGGGATATATATACACAAGTGGGAGGCGGCACTACTATTAGGAGATCTTATTTATTTCCTTATTTCTAGTTTCCTAATTTCTACTTTCTAGAGTTTTATTTCCTTAATTGGTTTTGCTTGGTCCCTACTTCAAGTTATATTTTTAGGGTATCCACAATGTGCTCCTTAAAAATAACTCTTAAGTTGACTCCTAAAGTGTACGCATAAGTCTAATTGGAGTCATTTTTTCAATCCTAGAGTTTGCTAAATTTAGAGCTTGGGTCCTCCTTGGAGGTAGTTACAAAGCTACCTAAATTTAACTAATGATTTAGTCAAGAGAGTGATATGTTTAAAAACCCCAATCATTAAATTTAGGGGAAGTTAATTAGCCATCCTAAACAAATAAAAACCTTATGATCCCACCCTGTGATTTTTGAACAATTATGAATCCATCCCGACTTTCAAATAATACCCAAAAAGCCCTCACTTTTTATTTTTCCATATTAATGGATTTTAAAAGTACTGATTTTATTATGTGATTTTGAAAGAAAAAAAAGGTCCTGAAATCATCCCACAAAACCTCCAAACACTTAATACTTTTAACACCGCCACTGATTTCGGTCAGTTTTTAAAACTGTTCACCTTATTTTGTTGGGGGACGGTTAAGGAATGTATATCATCCCAAAATCATACCAAACCCCATTCCACCTAAATCCCTAATATCACGGTGGCATATTATCATCAAAAAAAACCTTCCCAACCCGTATCCCATATTTCACGGATATACACTCCCACAACCCCAAATCGTCCCATTCAACCTTCCACAACCAGAGATTTTTGGAAACACTCCCGTCCCACTAGTTCGGTTTCGGTCCACATCTAGGAAGAAACCCCAAGCGGCGGCGATACGGTGTACTCATTCCGACCATGGCCCGTAAGTGTTTTCCTAAACCTTCAATATTAAATCATCCTCGTTCCATTACGTTTAGGGTAGGGTTTTTTTGGAATAGACCGATTGTTTGGATTATATTGAGTTGAATGTGTAGGGTTTGTTACATATTTTCATGGGTTATTGTACTTAAAGTTGGGGTTTCTGACAAATTAATAATGGTATGGTGAAATACCATGTTTTTTAAAGGTAGTAGCAAATCGGATTGGTTTTTGAATTTTTGGGGTTATGGATTAGTACTCCGACATTGTAATATGTTCTGAATGTTTGTATATGGGTAACACAAGTTTGGTCTGTAACATGTTTTTTAAAGTTTGGTCTGTATATTGTTTGGCATGGTTTTTGTAACAAACCATTTTTTTGTATTCTGATTTAACATGGGTTGTTAATATCTGATGTTTGGAACTTCCGACTGTACCAAAAAAAAAAATCTGATGTTTGACATGGTATGTTGTGATGCCATGGGTTTATAATTCAAGTTTATGGTTTATTGATGTGGACGTATTAGTACCTGTATCATTAGATACCCGTATCATTAGAGTCGGAAACTTACCAACTTACAACAAGATTGTTTGACATGGGATCGAGGAACGGAAAAAAAGAATTATTATTGTTGCACAAAACAGTCCTTAAAAAAATGGTGATGTAAGATACCTTTCCGAAGCCCCACACGAAGTTGCTTGAACAATTGATTGCGATTGAACTGGGCGTAGCTAAAGAGTTGAAAATGAACTTGGGCGTGGTGAATTCCTTTTTGCATGACTGTTGAATTTTGAAATTCAAAATCACCTCAATATATGGAAATGATATAGCTATAATTAAAAAACAATCAAAACGGAAACAAATGATGATGGGAATAATCCTACAACTTACGTGAGAAATAGGAAATTCCTTTGACCAGGACTACAGTAGTTTGAAACTCAAAACCAACTCAAGATAAGGAAATGATACTACTATAATTCAAAAAACCAACAAGAATGGAAACATATCTTGAAGGGAATCATCCTACAACTGACGTAAGAATTGGGATGGCAACATAGGATGATAGCAGCCGAATTTTTAGGATGCTTAATTACAGCTACACATCATAATTAGATTAAGGGGCCGGATCCGGGGACACAAGTTTTGACACAATTTTAGACACTCCATCTCAGCCTTTGAAATCAAGGGCTAAGATTAAAATAACACCTCTCTCCTCCCACCCCATCTTCACAGATGTTATCTCTCCACCACTCCGTCTGTTGTCATCTTTCACCGTTAACAACAGAAAACCCAACCTAGGCACCTCCATCTCCGGCACCTACTTCTCCGGCGAGGGTCCTCTAATCCATACAAATTGTTTCTCTCTCATCGCTCTTTCTCCCCCTTCTTAGACTCGAAAACCTTAATCACGGTAAGTTCTTTGCCCAATTCTGAGACTTTTTCATGTTAATTCTATATAAGATGCTTACACAGTCATGATCGGTTATTTAAACCGCTAAATTTTTCTTCGTAATCATAGCTCTTTCTGCTTTCGTTCAATCATTCGTTGGAGTAATCGAGTTGGACTTTTTTCTTCTTCTTTTTTTGTAACCGAAAGCTTTAATTCCCACGATTTTAATTGGGAGTGTGGCGGAAAATTTCAGGATTACAAGCTATAAGGATGCCATTAATTGGTTCAATTGTAAAGGACTTAGTGATGGCTGGTATATTGTTTTTTTTTTTCCCTCCTGTAAATTTTACCGAAGCAAATTTGAACCTTCAACCCACGCATAATTTTGTCTTGTCGTTAACGGTGAAAGATGACAACAGACGGAGTTGTAGAGAGATAACGTCTGTGAAGATGGGGTGGGAGTAGAGAGGTTATTTTAATCTCACCCCTTGATTTCAAAGGCTGAGATGGAGTGTCTAAAATTGTGTCAAAACTTGTGTCCCCGGATCCGGCCCCTTAGATTAATATATATATCACTAAAATAAATACTAGGGACAATAAGGTCATAAAGATCATTTACAAGATGTAATCATAACGATTCAAAATGAACAGGATTGCATCATAAAGGTATTATTCTTATAGGGTTCCTAATTAAAAATCTCTTAAATTTAGGGAAAATTATTGAAATGGTCCCTGTAATTTCACTCGAGTCTCGATTTAGTCCCTCTAGTTTCAATTGCACTTTAACAAACCCTGTAGTTTCAACTTTGGTTGAATTGAGTCTCTGCCGTTAACTTCCGTTAGCAAATTAGACAGAAAACCCAATTTTGGGATTTTTTGAGGGTCAAACTCG
This sequence comes from Vaccinium macrocarpon, assembly GCA_022606695.1. NCBI lineage: Eukaryota > Viridiplantae > Streptophyta > Magnoliopsida > Ericales > Ericaceae > Vaccinium > Vaccinium macrocarpon. The sequence goes on from CM040177.1 coordinate 30,719,655, forward strand.
TCTTTTCACCCACCCTTCTTCTTCTAAAAAAAAATACCGGGAAAGACTTGATCCAAGCAATTTTTCGCAAAATTGTAAATATACAGTTTGTGCAAAAAATTGCTTGTATCAAGCCCTTCCCGGTATTTTTTTTTGAAGATTTCCCGTTTGAACCCTTGAAAACACCTTTTGAACACATTGGACAGCTTGGATTTCCCAAAAACAATTTTTAAAAGCTTCAAAACATCAAAAAAAGACCTTCAATCCGGGATCCCGGATTGGATAGTTGGTGAATATATATATATATAAAGGCGGCAGATTTGTGTAAAGATAGATTTGTGTATTTGTTTCCTAACAAGAGTTGTATTGGAGAGAAAAAATAGGAAACAAGCAAGACTAATTAGGATTAGGAAACTTCTTGATTTGGTCACATTTTAATTTTAATAGATACGAAAAATAAGACTAATTAATATTGACATCTTTCTCTTACAGTTTGTTTTACGCTCCATTCGGACGGCCCGAATGGGTCCAAACATTTCGGATATCACAAAAGCATTCTGGCAAACCTCATGGGTCATGGCTTGTAGGTCAAACAAAAGAAGGTTTTATTTTTAATAATATACGAAGAAAATTAAAGTAGAGGAGGGAAATTAAGGTGGTTATTTAGGAAATAAAGTTTTATTTATTTTCTCTTCTTCTTTCATCTACTTTAGAAAATAAAATAAAAATTAATGTTGACTGATATTTATATACTCCCTCCGTTCCTTTTTATTTGTCCTCTACGAAAAGTCGTGCCACTTTTCAAATGAAAAAATAAAGCGTTTTCATGTATCATTTTTGAAATTTTTTTACACCAAATTAAAGTACTCATCGTGTACTTTAATTCGGTGCCAAAAAATTTGAAAAATGATATATGGAAGTACTTAATTTTTTGATTTGAAAAAAGGCAAGAGAGAGAGTGAGGGACAAATAAAAAGGAACGGAGGGAGTATATTTTTTCTTAGGATCACAAAAATTATTCCGTGTGTTCTTGTGCATCGACCATGAATAACGCTAACACATACTTTATATAAGTGTGGTTGTACCTCCCAAGTCTCCAAACCACATTCAAATTTTCTAGACTTTTAATTTTTTATTTTTAAAAATGGGAGAGAGAGAGAGAGAGAGAGAGAGAGAGATATTTGGGATGTGGGGGTTGGGTTCTATCATATAAAAAGTGGCAAAGGGTACAATACACATCTCCTCTTTGAGTGTATTACGCAGACTTAGAAAAGTCACGAATTGGTCAATAAGTTAAAATTTTCTTACAAAAGTCACGAGACCCACCAAAATGTTATGAATCATAGAAAATGTCACAAATCATATTTCTAAAAACTTATGAAACACTAAAAAAATGTTATGATTGCGGATGAGGTGACACAATATAAATCATAGAATATGTGCATATGATCCACACCTTTAATGAGTGTGTATTGTAGCCATTCCCAAAAAAAATTTGCACTTTTAAGCTTTTGTTTGTTTGCTTTATTTTTCATGTACTCTTCATTCACAAAAGTAGATCTATGTCTTCTCGCAAATAGAAGAGAAATAACGCTAGACACTTGTGTATTTTTCCCCACTAAATTTCTCGCATTGGTATTTTTGGGGTCCTGTGTATCAAACGAACACAACACTTATATACTATTGGATTCTAAATTTTCTAACAAAAAAAAAACTATAGTTCAAACCCTTGCTAATGGTGAATTCAAAGTTTGACATTGTGTGGGGCTTAATTCGAATCTTACGCGAATAATGTGATACATTCATTTCTTTCATAACAACTGTTTTAATGAGCCCAATGATCAAGTCCTTATCCATGTTGTTTTATTTCCAAATAGAAATAAAGCTATTATCAATATCCGATTGAATTGAAATTTTACAAGGAACATAAAAAAAAATTTCGTTTAAATCTCTTAAATGCTTCATTGAATTGGACAGAGGGGAGGTGCTACGCAGTGTGCTGTGTGGCAGCTTTAGGCGCTGTGCAGGTATGTTTCCAACGATCGGAAATGTCCAGCGCATAGAGCTCATCGAGTACTTCAAATCCACCAAAAATCAACTTGATCGAATATCGTTAAGTCCCTCATTGGAACTAAAATAACTTGAAAAAAATGGGTTCAATAGTTTTCATCTAGTGTTTCAAGTTTTATATGTTCTGATTTTTTTCAAGTTATATGCATTCTGATAATGCACTTAACAATATCTAATCGAATTGATTTTTGGTGGAGTTGTAGTACTCGACGAGCTGTACGCAGTGGATGTTTCCGATCGTCGAAACGATGCCGGCACGGCGCCTAAAGCCGCCGCACAGCACACTACGTAGCACCTCCCCTCTGTCCAATTCAATGAAGCATAAAAATGAGGAATGCTGGAGGCACTAACTAGTACACCAACTATTATACTAAATGTACACATGACACTACTACATTAATGCATTATTGGTATATTTGTTAGTGCCTCTAGCATTGCTCATAAAAAAATGTGCAAAAACGCATTCGCAGTACCTTGAAATACCTAAAACATGAATAAAAATCTCACGTGGGACACTAAGACATGAAAGGGAGAAAAAAAAAAGGATACCGGAAGAGGAGCGTAACGAAAACAAATAACATGAAGCGAGAGATTAATCTTCTTAATAAATTACGCATAGTCTTCAATCATGTTCTTCTCAATCTTTATCTATTTGACGATGAATGTCTTTGAACTTCCTGATCGTCTCTTTGAACTTCCATGTATCAAGTTGAACACAATTTCTCCATCTTGGAGCATGCATGACAATCTATTGATTTGTAAAATAAATCCATATTAGTGTGATATACATTAGAGGCCAAAAATTGGTAAAAGAATTAATTCAAAAATAAATAAAAGGTTGGAAACCAAAAATGTTGAAGGAAATAATTCAAAAGGCTTGTAATTCATTTCCATTCATATATTACTCGTGTACTAGTCCGTGTGATAGTTTAGTTTAGTTTTTTTTGGTAAATCGGCTTGAAATTAAAAGAGGTTAAGCGAATATACAGCCTACAAGGGGCAGACCCTAGGAAGGAAGAAAAGAAAATAGTGCAGTTCCCGGCACAACCTGCCAGTGTTGAAAAACAAGAAGTCCTAGCACAACCCGCCAAGATAGGATAAATATGCATAAAGTACTAAGCGCAACAAAAAGGATATCTAATGCCATGCACAACTTGCAAGGCCAAGATAAATAACTGTTATGTCTTGGAAACATAAGATACAGAATGGCTGACCCTTAACAATGGAGACAACAAATGTAGAGCAGCTCAGACCAAATGAGATGAACCTCTGGCAGTTTGGCAAGCAATAAAACCCACAAGTACCCTCCCATAGAACCCGTATACTGAACACATGCCTAGTCCACCCCTCGCTCCAAACATCATAGTCCAACCTCCAAAACATTGTCCCTCCACAGTTTCTCATGGCCATCCATAATGATAGAAGATAAATTTCAATCAAATTTAAAGGGTAACCCGCAATCATTCAAACGGTCAAGGATAGGGCTAGGGACAGGTGAAATCCCTAGTCAAGCTAAAGATTATGATAAACAGAGTCAGCCCTAGGCAGTAGCCCCCCGGACCAAAAAAAACCAAGGCCACCACTATGTAAAACATCTGTCGATAACCTCTATCGTCGAACCCTGCACACACGCAATCGACCGCAAGGTGCAACTATCCTAATCCATCATCCTCCACACACGGTAAAGTAAAAAGTGACCCCTGCAATAAAAACACTATGCGCACAAGGAGCTCGGGGCCAAAGGTGGATGAGACCTCAGGACCATGCTAAGGGAGAACCATGACTAGGGTCAACTCCAGAGTAAACTGCGTCCCCCTCGAAGAACCCCAGCCCATAGAAATTTGGGCCATCAACCTAAGTAACTACGCCCTCGGACCCATGCCAATCTTTACCAAACGCCGATAAACAGTCATGACCAACTTCAAGATGCACAACCGTAAATGGGATGCTCTAATGGAAACAATTAAAAGGCAATTGTGAGAGAGAGAGAGAGAGAGAGAGAGAGAGAGAGAGAGAGAGAGAGAGAAAGAAGAAGAATAGACATCTAATTTGTTTCAGGAAAGTGGGAGGAATCTCAATTTTTTGGGGTATTGATTGCGTGAATCAAAATCATAAAAATAAACTTCTTTTTCTAGGATTTTGAATTTAAAAATTAGAGATACGAAAATGTTTTTAACCCTTAGATCAAACCCCATCTTCATCTAGAACATAATAACTACTTCCCAGAAATTCATAATAGAGAGGTGAGGGCAGTATAATACACTAAATGTTCATCCACGTTCTTTTGATTCTGAACCCTATTCTCAAAAGTCAAAACTATGAGAAAAATTTGGGTGCCGGTCGGGTATGGTCATGTGATGCACGATCACGCATCTCGGGTATCAAAAAGTGTTTTTAATGGTAAAGATTGCAAATTGAGAAAGTGAAGAGAGAGGGGCGAAGAAATCTCTTGTGGTTTTAATTAGTAGTTGCAAATAAAGGATTTTGAAAAACTCCGCAAACCTATCACTTGACTCTCCTTTCTTTCACTCTTGTCCAAAAGCAAAGGAAGGTGAAAAGGATAATTATTGTTACTCCTATTAATGCCAAAACTATTTTTGTTAGTGTCAAAACTTCAATGCACAAAAGACTTGTATTCATGTGTATAGTACAAGGCTTTTATGCACTAACGTTTTGGTACTAACAAAAACAGTTTTGACATAGGGAAATTATTTTAAAAGGTTTCCTCAGGTAATAAATCTTTTTCCAAAAATATAAACCCGGGTGACAACTTTCAAACCCTCTTTTCAATAACAATTTTTTCCGTGGCACAATTAAAAGCTCAAACTTACAGTTAGAAGAATTGCCAAAGGAAGGAGTCTAATCCGGTGTACTTCTTGATGTGGAAAAGATCTTGTAAGTTTTAAAACTTAAGTTAAATAGTAGTATATTAAAATTATTTTGTGGCATACCGATAACATATCCGCTGTAGCACATATACAAGGTTGTGAGGTATTCTTCCGGGTTCAAATCCCGGCAGCGGAAATTATTTCTTTTTCTAAAACTATAATGACTTTTTGCGGAATAAAGATATCAAAGTTATAGAGCACACACTTTAGCAAACTCTAGGAGTGAAAAAATGACTCCAATTAGACTTATGCGTACACTTTAGGAGTCAACTTAAGAGTTATTTTTAAGGAGCACATTGTGGATGCCCTAAAAATATAACTTGAAGTAGGGACCAAGCAAAACCAATTAAGGAAATAAAACTCTAGAAAGTAGAAATTAGGAAACTAGAAATAAGGAAATAAATAAGATCTCCTAATAGTAGTGCCGCCTCCCACTTGTGTATATATATCCCCATAACCTGATACAATTTTACCTACTCATACCACTACCTGAACAAGTAACGTGAGAGACAAAAACCGTGAGAGAAACAGAGACGAGAGTAACAACATGAGTGTACCAAGAGGCTATCTCTTCATGCCTACAGATGAAGAACTGCTTGTGTTCTATCTTGGAAGGAAATCCAAGGGGTTACCGCTGCCTTGTGATATCGTTATCGAACGCGATATGTATGGGGTTCGCGACAAAGCCCCGTGGCAGGTTTTCAAGGACGAAGACCCGTGGAAGATATCCAAAACCAGAGACGATAATGGGAATATAGTGAAGACAGAAGGTACTATTTATGTTTTCACGACTTTGATAAAGGCTAGCAAAAACCGGATTGCACGAACAGCCGGTTGTGGTGTATGGCATGCTGAGACCGCTCTTGAAAAAGTATGGGACGACCACGGTCGTGTGATAGGGTACAAGAGAATGATGTGCTTTCAAATTACAAATGAATCGGGTGTGACGGACGGGACCGAGAGAAAAGGCCATTGGATCATGCATGAGTACTCCTCTGCGGAGGTAGCACTGATGAAAGTAGGGTAGAATATGTTCTTTGTAGGATAAAGAGAGATGACTCCAAGAACACCAAGAAATCTCGAACGGTAAAGAATCTTGAGATTGCTAGTGCTGATGACGTGGTTATAGCCCCGAAACCCGCCAATCATCTTAGAACAGAGTTTGTGGAAGAACAGAAGATGTTTTGTGATATCGTTGCAGCACCAAAACACAAGTTATAGCCCCGCAACCCGCCAAGCGTCTTAGAACAGAACTTTTGGAAGAACAACAGATGTTTTCTCCTATTGTTGCGGCACCACGAACAGAAGTTACCACTGATCACGCCCCAAAACCCGCCAAGCGTGTGAGAACAGAGTTTGTGGAAGATCATAAGATGGTTTGCGATATCGATGCAGCAACGGAAACAGAAGTTATGCCCTTTGTAGAAGAAGTAGTTGTGCAAGAACCGAGTTTTACAATGAGTGATGATCCGAATGAATTTACACTTGAAGAATTTTTAGCACTTTGGGAACAGGAGAGGAAAACAAGTAATTCACCGAGGATGAGTGATGAAGCAGTTTCTCTATTGGAATCGGAGGAACAACCAAGTTTCGATCATGATTTTGATGCTTTTGGCTATAATCCATTGACTCCCGAAGTCGTTCCGTCCGGCCATGTTTTAGCATCCTCAGCACTGGTGGCACTAGACACTTCTCAAGACATGCTGGCTGGCTATATTGAAGAACCAGTTTCTCTATTGGAATCGAAGGCGCAACAAAGTTTCGATCTTGCTTTTGATGCTTTTGGCAATAATCTGTTCACTCCCGAAGACACTTCTCAAGAACAGATCTTGACTTACTTATTGGAGCAAGATTTGCCGTATCAAGAAAACTTATGGAGTGGAGAGCCAAATTGCTTTGGAGTTGGATTGTTAGTTTAATGTTAGACAAAGTCCAAAGGACCATTGTGTAATTAATTCCTTGAACCCCATTCATTATATTTAAATATGAATGTACGTTTTAATCAGTTATATGCTTCTTCTGTTGCATCAGTTGCATGAACGACGTCCTGATCTCCTATTTTTTTGCTTCTTCATGTCGCCTCATTGTAGACCTGTTTGTTTCCTCAGAGAACAGAATTTGCTTTTTAAAACTTATTGAGAAAGAACATGCAAAATTGATCGATACAGTGTAAGTTCCACCGTCAAACACAAACACAGACTCTATTCTAATCTTATTCAAAAAAAAGATTCCTTGCTCAAGTTTCTTCAAAATGTATCAAAACTGTCGGATTATGTGAGTAAAACTCAGAACCGATGATTGAAGATTAGCTAATTCTACACACGTTTTGTGGAAATTCTGAAAATGACTTGAATGGAAAGAGAGCATCAAATTGTTAAAAATACATGTAGGATCAAACGAGGATAACTATAACCTGATAGAATTAAGGGGAAAATGCATTTTACCTACCTGTGGTTAGCGCGATTTGTAGAACACCTACCTCAGTTTTAAAAATGAACGAAAGACCTACCTATGGTTTTGGACTAAACTGCAACTCTAACTCCGTTAACAGAAAAATGATAAATGACTTTGATGCCCCTGTATTTTTTTTTTTTGGGATAAATTTCCTCAGCACATGTACACAGTGCATCTTCTCCAACTTTGAGCCTACCTTCATTCCATCTGATTCTGCGTCATCATCATCTGAGCATACCTTCATTCCATCTAATAATCCTTGTATTTCTCTCTCTGCCTCACTATCTCTCTCCTCCTCCTGTGCAACAATGCACCTACTGTTCCTCTCTCTGCAACAAAGGCGAGAATTAAATCGACGGCGCCTGGATCAATCCCTCAATGATCGACTGCGGCTCAATTTTGTACGGATCGACGACGGCTCGGTTTTGTACCGATCAACGGCGGCTCAGTTCTGTACCGATTGACGACGGCGGCTGGGCGGCGACTGGGTTTTGTATTATTGATTCATCTATATACACAGATGTGTATTTTTGGGTATTGTTTTTGCTTATTTGATTTAGATTCAACTCATGGACTTTTCGGTGATGAGGAATCCAGATCCCTCAACAATATATCGACTGGGTTTTGTATTCTTCGATTTACAAAGCCCCCAATCTTGATACGCATATGTATATATCACCTGCATACAGTGATTGATTTCAGTTCCACACGAATTCCAATTGGGTCTGATGCAATTGGGTTAATTTTTTTTTTAATTGATCAGTGTTGAAGGTGAACTTGGTTCTATGGTGCGATCCAAATCATCACACTTGGTTCTATGGTCTGATTCAGATTTTTTCTTTCTTTCTAATTGATCGGTCTGATTCAAGATCCCCGAAAGAGTGATGATTTCTATGCATAATGAGTATAGTGAGAGAGTGAAAAAGATAGGGTTTTAGCCCTAATCGATCAGAATCAGAGAAGGAGCGAGAGGAGAGAGGGTAGGGGAATTGCCGGAGATGGGTTTTCCGGAAAGGAATCGCCGGAAATGGACGGGCTAGGGGATGTCGTGACTCATCGGAGATGGGTTGTCGTGGGAAGAGGGAGAGAGTGAGAAAATTTATGGTTTAACTTTTATAAATCATGGAGGGGCAGTTAAGGAAGAAGAAAACATCTTATTTTGGAGAAAACACGTTTTTTTCGGTTTACACTTGCCGTTTAGTGCGTCGCTCACACGCACCGTTAATACAGACAGAAAACCTAACGGTAGCAGTTTAGTCCAAAACCATAGGTAGGTCTTTCGGTCATTTTTAAAACTGAGGTAGGTGTTCTGCAAAACGCGCTAACCACAGGTAGGTAAAGTGTATTTTCCCCTAGAATTAATCACCTTCAACTTCTGTCTCTTCAAGACATTCGGAAATATGGGCTGAATTTTACAATGTTCCTGTTGATTTTTGAGTTTTGCTAAGATTTGTGTTGAAGAAGATGGGCTGAGGCAAATCTTCCTTACAGCTTTGATTTGGTCACCTCAAATGGATCTTTCTTTCATATTAAGGTCCTAGGAGGCCTTTGAGATGTGACAAGTCCAAGCTTTTTGGCCATAAGACTTGTCAACCTGCTGCTGCTGTCCAAGGAGAAACTATAGTTGATGATAATACTGATATGGTGTTGTAATTGGTAATAGACTGCAGGTTGTTGGTGTTGCAATTGATATGCTTGGCTTGGCTTGGGTTCTGGCGGTAATGATAAGCAAAGAAATTGTAAGGGGTCTAGAGGGTTCTGGCAAGGGGGAAGTTGATTGAGGTGAGCACTAATATAGTTGTATTAAAGCTTATGATAATTTTCCTCGCCTGATTTCGTCGCGGTAGCTATTTTTTGTTGTAGTAAAGGTCATGATATTTGTGTCCCAAAAATCACATATTTTCCCCATTATAGCACTTATATTTCCTGGTTACGGCATTGGGCTATTTCTGAGAGAATGAATGGTTTTGATAATGTGGCTGCCTCTGATATCAATAGCTGCTTGCTACAGCAAGATGATTTGGCCTCTGAAGGGTTTTGGTTCTGGCGGTGATGGTAAGCAAAGAAATTGTAAGGGATTTAGAGGGTTCTGGGAAAGGGGAAGTTGATTTTGGTGAGCACTATAATATAGTTGTAGTAAAGGTTATGACAATTTTCCTCACCTGATTTCATCGCAGTAGCGTTTTTTTTTTTTTTTTTGTCGTAAACGTCATGATATTTGTGTCCCGAAAATCACATATTTTCCCTGTTATAGCACTAATATTTCCTGGTTACGACATTGGGCTATTTCTCAAAGAATGAATGGTTTTGATCATGTGGTTGCGCCTGATATAAATAACTGCTTGCTGGATTTGCAGAAAGATGATTTGGCCTCTAAAGGGTTTTGGTTCACTTGGTCTAATAAAACAGGAGGGAACAGTGATAATAAGAGTAGAATAGACAGGATTCTCAAATATCAATCAAATGTCATTCTTAAAAATAAAATTAAAAAAAAAAACTAATAGGTTTGAAGATAGATAGTTCTGCTTATTAAAATCTATATACTTCTAGGGGTAAGATTAACTTTTTGAATGCCAGACCTACTACGTTTTCAGTTATTTTCTTACTACATATATACCGAGGAATCTTTGTATTTTTGGATCTTTTGTCCTTGATATTCGACTCCATCAATCATTAATTTTTCAATCTTGCTTCATCCTATTCAAGATTTCCAGAAAATTTCGCAGAACTTGAAACTACATTTGGTGGTTGGGTGCATCTCAGGGTGGTTCATAGTGGAGGTGGTTATGGAGTCTTAGAGGACAGTGGAGAAAAGGAGAGATGAAAGAGATTTCCTTATGGAGAGGGTTAAAATTGTGCTTTACAAATATAACTGCTGATAACGTGACAAACTGTTCGATGACGGAGGGAGCAAATCGCAACCAATTCTAAATCTCAATGATCAGCCTATAATTTGTCAAACAGGAGGGGGGAATTCGCGAAAAATAAAAGCGAGAAGCGAATGGAGACCAATGATAAATCAGAATGGATTGTAACGGTGACCAACAATCGAAATTGTGCTCGACCATATCTCATATTATCATGAAGAGGCATTTCAAATCCAGAGACTTCGAGAGGTGAAAAAAAAACCCAACAAGCACATGAACAGAAAGCATTGCCTGCAATTATATGAACGAACTAAAAAATCCAGGAGATGTATCCAAACAACTGCAAAGGAAATACATTTGCATACAGCATGTCATACCTGTTCACGCCATCGTTGCCACACACTGAGAAAGTTCAAAAACATCATTGTTGCCATACAAGGTTTCCTTTCTTTAGCCAAGCGTTTTTGAACCACTGGATTTCGTTCAAGGAAGCTTTATGGCTCATGTAGCCCAAACCCAAGTAGATGGTACATAAAACATGTTCTATATCGTATGACAAGTTGAGGGGTATGAAACAAACAGTCTGAGGAACTAAAAGAAGCCAACCTTACTGGAATGTCAACCCAACATAACAGGGAATTAGATACTGAACAGAGTATTTCAGTAGTATATAACTAAATCAACAAAGCTACAACACAACCATGCAGTGACCAAGGAGCGAATCAATTTCGCCTTTTACAAAAACCCGTATCACAAATTTAGGAACGAAACACAAAACATACACCATTGCTGCAACAAAATAAGACTTAAACTTCTGGATCATTCACTAATTGGATAAATAACCGAGTCCGCAGATCATTCACAAATTATCATTCGGGGAAATCACAGTTGAATTTATACAAAACAACCACAAAGCACGAAACAAGAACAGAATCAAGTCGAGGATCTTGATTTATGGAGTTCTTACTTTCCAAAACACTTTGCCTGGCCAAAACTAAATATAAACATCACCAAAATAAAAGGATCCTATCCAAGCCACTCCCCAGGAGTAAGGGTATTCAAATGAGGCAGGTAATGTTGGTGGGGTCTACTGAGAGCATCTCCCTCTATTTCAGCTATTCTCATCTCTTTCTTTCCGATATCATAAACATAAAAACAAGCCTGTCCGTTTACCTTGAAGATCAATTCTTTACCACACCTCCACGTGGAAATGGGAACCAATTCTGTAACCCTATAGTTCGTGATTATGTGCCGCTTCACCCAGTGTCCCCCCTCCAATCCTTCCAACACCCACACATCTAATTTATGGAACTCCACATGAGTAACAAAACTTAGGAATCCACCAATCTCAACTAGTCTGTCGTTCGGGGTGCTGCCAATAGGAAGACTTGTAGTGCGAAATTTCTCATCATCAATACCCATAGACACGATTTTCCGGCAAGGGCCACTAGAAGGGAGCCAATGTAACGCTCCAATGGCTGAAACAGGTTTGTGGTCAAACGATCTAAAAAGCCCAAGAGAAGGCCCATCCACCCCTCGCCACAATCTTGTATTAAGGCTCAGTATCTCACAACCAATATATTGGGTTCCATCCCGAAATAAGTGTACCACTTTATATTGTTTGGTCAAGTGGTTGAAAACAAACCCATATGACTCTTTATAGCGAAGAGTAGTGCCTAATGGAATCGCAGCAAGCTTCCTAGTCACCGGATTGAATACTAGTAAGCCTCCATTCTGCTTGCAGGTTGCCAGAATTAATCCATTACAAGTTGCTAGAATATTCTTAAAGCCACTTATGCTTGACTCAATTACCTTACACCTTCCGCCTTCAAACTTCAAGAAATCAATGTAATATCTAGGCGGTTCATGGGTTGAAAACATATTAAAGTTTTCTAATAGACCAAGCTTGGCTTCAATTTTATAACTCTTCGGCCTTGTGGGGGAGGTCTTATTCAGAAAGATGAAAACAGTCTCAGATTGACGGGAGTAAGCATCAATAAACTTCGAGCTGTTAATCAAACTGAACCATTCCTTGCATACAAAACTCGATCTGTGGAGAGATTCAGCAGGAAGCAGAAGGAGGATCTGGAAAATCAAATCATAAGGAAGATTTCCCACCTGACACCCATGCTTAATATTAGCAGACTCGCGTGCCTTATCTTCATTTAGAGATTTCCTCTCTTGTACTGCTGTTAACAAGCAAGAAATTTGGTTATTTTGTGGAAGTTTGGGGTTCTTGGCTTGTCTTGGGTCACCCCCGTTCGTTCTCATTTTCTTGGAGAATCCCCCTAATAACTGGAACAACAGCAACCACTAGCATCAAAGTAATCTCAAAATAACACTAGTTTAATAAAAACAATTCTAGTTTAATAAAAGAAATGCCCATCTCTCAGTTACAGCAGAACACTACTCTAGTTTTAAAAAGAAATATTTATTTCGTCAAGTGAAATGAGATGATTCAAGTGCACTGCTTTGTATAGTGTTGAAAAGGCCTGATATCTAAACCTTAATCCTTCAGCATCCAACAAAACAAGGGAATGACCAAGGTTTGCAAATGGAAATATCGTGTATGTGTATAAACACTCACCTATGAAAGCCCCAGTAGTTCATTGATATTAGAGAGCATCAAGAAACTCAAAAGAAATGTTGCTAGCTTGTTTCAAGGTGGGTCAGGGAAATAAAAAGCATGCCAATTTTGTTATATCAATGAGTTCAAAAAAAATTAGTTATTTCACATTTAAATATGTCTACAAAAGGATACAGTCTTTGGGAACTGAACACGGCCTAAATGGCTGGTTTTTTTAAATGACAGTAGTTGCAGCCTTGCAGGAAAATAAGGGCAACAATTAGAGGTGCAAGTGTTAAAATAGGAGCAAAGGGGCAGGAATTAATGAATTAAGATTAAAGATCGAGTAGCATAAGGCAAAAAAAAAGTTTCGGGGCTCAAAGGGTGTCTTCTGTGGTGGCAACTTGCAACATCAATCTAAGAGTGGTAAAAGAAATTAGCCTTGAGAAGCAAAGAAAAAGCAAAATTTACGAATCCGACTTGGAATCCTTCGAAATTATTACCCAAGGTCAATTTGCATTGTGCCTAACATAATATCGTACTCAACCTGTCGAATACAAATATTGAACGGATCTTCTAATTCTAATAGGACTAAGACCATAAGATAAGAATGTGAATAAACTAGCGCTTGCGACTAGTATAGAGTATAGACCCTACAGACCCCACAACTTGTGAGGTCTATAGGGTTGGTAAAGTGGTCTTGTGTGTGAGCCCATTATGTATGCAAGTATTTTGCAAGCCCATTACTGTCCGGATTCGGTGTGAGACCTGTTGGTGCATGATTTTTACCTTGGTTTACAAAGTGAGAAACTATAATTGGTGGAAACACTTTTGGACATCATCAGGATATCACATGTGAGGATCCAAAGTTTGACCCCAGTATCCAAACCTTTTGTTTGGAGATGTGTGACGAAGAAATTCCCCAAGGTGGGGAGGTTGTAGAGACCCGTGCCTTTTTTTAATTTGTTTTATTCTGGAATGTGTTTACGTGCAAGTATGAGTAATTATTTTATGTGTCGCGGTTTTGTTTTGAAACTAAATAAATAAATACATATATCCTAGTGTAAATATTCTTGGTTAATCAGACCGACTTTGTGAGCCATGAACCAAGTGTATGGGACCCAAATGTATAATGGGGATTGTTATAGACCTTTATAGTTGATTATGTAATTAATTGATAGGGGTGTAGACTTAGTATAATTATCAATAATAAGATAAGTGCTAGGATAACTACTATAATGTTACATTTCCCAGAGAACTCGACACGTTCTCTGTTCCTCTTCTTCTTCTTCTTCTTCTTCTTCTTCTTCTTCTTCTTCCTCTCTCTCTCTCTCTCTCTCTCTCTCTCCCCCCCTAACCCCACAAACCCACATAATTCAACCCCCAAATCGAAGGCTTGAACGTGAGATTCGATCTAAGAGCCAAGAGGGAAAGTTATTCTACGCATTGAGAGCTTCAAATCCATCCGAACCAAATCTCAATCGGCTGAATTTCGGGATTTCATCATTTTGGAAATATTTTTCCTCTTTTGAGGTAGGATTCTTGTTAAATGCTTACGCATTTATGATTGCTTAAGGGATATAATGGTTATTTACTAATATTATGTGTTTTTGCCATGTTAGACTTGTTTTAAAGGATAGTGTGTTTGATTAAATGAAAAGGGCAATATATGGGTAGTTGTTAAATGCTCTACACATTCTTGTAATTGGATACCATTCTCAATGGATTGAACTTTTTTTTTTTTTTTGCTCTCTTACTTCATAAGCGGATACTAATTATGACTTTGTTGAGACTATTATTGGGTTATATGAATCTTGTTATTGTGAATTGAGAATATTCGGTTTGGACATTCGGATAGCGAGTTGAATATTTGGTTTGGATTCTGGGTTTAAGAGTTAACTCGGATAATCAAATTGATACAGTTGATTGATTAATTTTAGAGTTATAGTTTGAGCATGGGTGAGGTCCGTAGAGATCACAGTCGGTGAAAGTCCGTAAACCCATGCGGGGTAGGTGTCTTTAGGCCCTCGAGTTAGTAGTCCGAAAAAGGGGTTGTGTGTTTCTGAATATACCTTAGCATGGTTCCCGGTTTCGGTCAACAACTCTAGCTTGTGATCTTCTGATTTTGGATTATATGAGATAGACTTGTGTTTGGTTTGGCTTTTGTTCGGTACTTGACAACTTGATGATTTATCGTATTGGATCCTTCTATTTATCTATGTTCAATTTTGACTTGATATTTGAGTAGTAAATGCTACTAGCTACTTATTTATTTTTGTTCCCCTTTGAGCATGTTAAATAGTAAGTGTTCTTGGAATATTGGATATAATAATTTACAATCCGACTATTTTAAAGGAAAAGAAGAAGAAAAAGAATAAGTAGATTTTTGCCTTGTGCATTTGCTTGCGTTCTCTTATCTTCACATTTAGCACGTGTCCTATTGAGTTTGGACTCCCATTGTAGATAGGGACATTTACCACCAGGTCACCTTTGGATCTCATAATTACCATCAGGTCAAACTCAACTCTAAAAAATTCTCATCAACTCCCCAACCTGTATAAAAATGCCTAAATCATAGGTTACCCTATGAAAGTGCATAAAATTCTCAGGTACCCTATGAAAGTGTCTAAACCATTAAACCTTATAATAGGAAAGTGCACCCTAAATCTAAACTCTAGGGTACCCTAAGACTAGGGTACCCTTATGATTAGGGTACCCTACGACTCGAGTACCTTATGAAAGTGCCTAAAATCCTAGGGTACCCTACGACTAGGGTACCCTATGAAAGTGCCTAAAATCCTAGGGTATCTTACGACTAGGGTACCCCATGAAAGTGCCTAAAATCCTAGGGTACTCTGTGAAAGTTCCTAAACCACTAAAACCCTATAATAGGAAAGTGCATCTTACACCTAAACTCTAGGGTACCCTGATGACAAGGGTACCCTACGACTAGGGTACCCTATGAAAGTGCCAAAAATCTTAAGGTACTTTAAATCCTAAGGTACTTTATGAAAGTGCCTAAACCACTAAAACTCTATAATAGGAAAGTGCACCATAAACCTAAACTTAAAAAAAGAGTGACTTACCTTGGTGGTAATTAAAAAAAATGACTTACCTTATTGGTAATTAGACTTCTCTTTTCTAGACCTAGAGGTAATAATTCCTTGTATTATGGGGTTCCAACCATTTTCAAGTAATGGGAACTTTAAGATTCAAGGAAGCCTATGCTATGCCTATATTTTTTAGATCCATAATATTTTTGAGTTGTTATGTGTATTAAATTTTCTCTCATTTTATGGACATTTAAACTCTTGAGGATGCGTACCTTATTTTTGAAATGAATCGAGTTCATATCTTAATGCATTTATTATGAATTTTGAGATGTGTGGATGGAAGTTTTGAGCTGCGGTGTTGAATTAATTCAACTCCAAGCAATAGAGTGAGCTCCGTCATCAACTTATATTTTCAATTCAATCACTTTGTTCATCTGCTATCACTTAAAACTATCAACGTTAAATGCCTTCGGTTGTGAAATTTTTTTTTTTTTTGGAAGTCCTATAAATAAACACCCCCTAGCCAATTTTTTTTAAAAATCTTGTCACGTACAGCCAGGATTTGAATAAGTTTTCTTTTATTTGGAATTTACCTTACAATATATATAGCATCCACTTCCCATGAGGGATGGAACAAAAAAAAATGCACCACGACTATATAAATATACGGAAAACTTCTAATCCACCTCCCGGAAATAAGAAAAAAATGATTTTTTTTTGTGTTGCAAATTATTTTTTGAAAATCCGATCCGTCCAATGTGTTTAGAAGGTGTTTTCAAGGGTCCATGTGAGAAATCTTCAAAAAAAAATATCGGGAAGGGCTTGATCCAAGCAGCTTTCACAAAAAATGTAAATATTTATTTTTTGCGAAAACTGCTTGGATCAAGCCTTTTCCGGTATTTTTTTTTTGAAGATTTCTCGTGTGGACTCTTGAAAACACATTTTGAACACATTGGACGGATCGGATCGCCAAAAAAACGTTTGGATCATGAGGTCCGGAAATGAAAAGTCCGGATAAGAAGTTTACTATATATATATATAGGGAAATTTTCTTATCCACACTCCCGGAAATAAGAAAAAAATGGGTTTTTTTTGTGTTGCAAATTTTTTTTGGAAAATCCGATCCGTCCAATGTGTTCATAAGGTGTTTTCAAGGCTTCAAGCGGAAAATCTTCAAAAAAAAATACCGAGAAGGGCTTGATCCAAGCAGTTTTCGCAAAAACTGTATTTATATATTTTTGCGAAAACTATTTGGATCAAGCCCTTCCCGGTTTTTTTTTTTGAAGATTTATCACGAGGACCCTTGAAAACACCTTCTGAACACATTGGACGGATCGGATCGTCAAAAAAAAATTGGATAAAAAGTCCGGAAATCAAAAGTCCGGATTAGAAGCATATATATATATATATATATATAGATCAACTTCTAATAAGGGATCCCTCATTTTAAATAAAATGAGAATCAAGCAATTTTTTCACTTTTCAAACTGAATTTTGACGATCCAAACCGTTAAATGTGTTTAAAATGTGTTTTTAAGGTTCCCCGCGAGGATTCATAAAAAAAATACCCGTAAGGGTTTCATCCGATCAATTTTTCCTAAAAACATTATATATAGTGTTTTTAACAAAAAAAATGATCAGATGAAGCCCTTACGAGTATTTTTTTTGGACGAATCATCGCGGTAGACCTTAAAAACACATTTTAAACACATCTAACGGTTTGGATCGTCAAACTTTGGTTGGGAAGCATGAGGTTTTCATTTTAAATAAAATGAGGGATCCCTCATTAGAAGTTGATCCTATATATATATATATATATATATATATATATATATATATATATATATATATATATATATATATATATATATATACTTAGAGACTTCTACATAACACTCACATGCTCAGGTTGTGTGGGGACCGGGGCATGACTTAGGACTTTGCTCTCACCTAAAGTCTCAGGTTCAATTCCCTTTGCCAACAAACTCTTGGGGTCACTATGAGTGATGCCTGATCGTTACCTCCAAAGCCGAAGAATTAGTCAAGGTACGCGCAAGCTAGCCCAGACATCTGGTTATTAAAAAAATGGATGCATTATATCACATTAGTTTGGTAGTAACTAAACAACTAAAGTAGGGGTATAAGGTTATTTGACAACAGTGTTCTAAAAATCAATCAAATCGGCCAACTAGTTGGCCACAATTCACTAGTCGGAGGTCCCCTGACTTGATCGAAACCCGACTAGTCGCCCAAAAGTCGGCGATTAGTTGGTCAAGCAGGCGATTAGTTGGCCCAAAGTCGCTAGTTGGTAGCCAACCGACCTAGGACCGACTAGCGTCTTTTAGAACCTTGTTCGGCAATAATTTGCAAATTCTAAAAAAACTAGCCAAGGGTAATTGTCAGTGTTGGCGCATTGACATGTATTTAATACATGAGACAGTATTTCTCACATCACAAAAAAGTATACTCTATTGATAGTACAAGAAGTTTTAATCGGTCTCGGTATTTCTAAATATATATGGTTATGGTTGTTTTTGTGTTCAACTCTTGTTCGCAACGGGATAGAGCCAGTAATGTGAGTCAGTGGGGTCAAAATCTTCAAAAGTGCAGAACATTTGTCTTGCAAAATACTTAAACAAAATGTTTTTAGATAACAGCCATAAAAATAAAAATAAAAAACAAATTCCCATTCTTAATATATAAATTTCATCTACAAATTCGAAAACGATGTGCAATAACATCATTTGGAAATTGGAATGGTACCAAACATGGCTAACAATATCTATACAAACAAGGTAATCAATTATCCTTTGATCTTTCATTCAATTGTGATCTCCAGTCTTTGCTTCAAAACAAAGGAATGATTTCCTCAATCCGCTTCCCTAGATTCTGATTTTCTTCAGATTTGTATCAAAACATAACTAAACATTTCCCCCGTTGCAAAATTCATTTTGCACATATATACCAAACACGTTACAGATCATTTTGACCATAATCCAAAAAGTCAAATACACAAATTGCAAAAAGCAAAAAAACAGAGGTTCCAAACACCCTCTTAAAAAACAGAGGTTCCAAACAACCCCAAAACGTTCATCCATCATAGAAAATTGAATTTCCAGTTGTTGTTCGTGATTCTGCACAAAGCGATTCACTACATATGCAAGCGAAGCTAAACAATCGAAACTGATTCAAGACCAATTAATTGGGAAGAAAATACAGAACTTCAAGTAGTATTCACATGCATATGCATGTTTCTTGATACGTACAAATACACGTACGTGTAGTAAATGAAAAGTTGAAAACAGAGACGACGATGAATTAGCGTACCTCGGAATTTCTGCGCATGATCTGAAATGAAACCCTAGTACTGGGATTTCGATTTCTGAGGACGACCAAGACCGCAACAGAGGAAGAGAGAGAAGGAAATAGTGCGACACTTTTAAAGTACACCAAAGACCAGGATTCCACTATAACGAAACCTTACAGCTCAGCAGAGAATAATGGATAAAATGTATTGATATCCGCAAAAATTTATTTATATTTGTAAAAGAGTTAATAATATACTTGTCCCTTAAACTATTTAGTTTTTATTTAAATTCTCCTTCAACTACCAATTGAATTTACTTGCTCCTTCAACTATGTAAGCATTAGTTAGTTGGTCGAATCCCTCACTTTTCATCCAATTCATGGACGGAAAACTTAACAAAAACCCCAAGTGATGGTTTTGAAAGGCATTTACGTCTCTCACCTAACAATATATGTGTATATGCATTTAATCCCATCTTTTTTTTCCAAAAATCAGTCTCCATTCTCCCACTCCTGCATTTACATCTTTCTCTCTCTCTCTGTGACACGCACACGCCAAAACTCTCATCCAACCAAACTAATTTGTGTTGGAGAAAAATAAAATCACATTTTTTTCATTATTTGAAATCCTCGAGACAGCTTTTCTCTTTGTTTCTAGGCTATTGTGTGAAGAATTTACACATGACCCAATTGTTATATCATCACTTTTGCAGCTCAAGCATGCAGCATCCAACCCCCCCTATTAGGCTTTTTTGATGCAAGAACTTTATTTACCTAAGAAAAAGAAAATAAAATAGGCAACCTTACCCAGTTACCCCACTTTTGTCGAGGTGTTCCTACGTTCGAACCCATCCAACCCCTTTATTAAAATGGTTAGTTTTCCTACTTTTTTTTGTTAATTTGGATGGATTCGACCAATTAATTAACGTTTACATAGTTGAAGGGGCAAGTAAATTCAATTGGTAGTTGAAAGGAGAATTAACTAAAAATGAAATAGTTTAAGGGACAAGTAGATTATTAACCCTTTGTAAAAGATGTATTAAAATTCGAACTTGTTTCTTCTACGGTTCTACCTATTAGATGGAGGCTAGTAAGACGCAACATTATTAGCGTCTAAGCCAGTTATTGCGCACGTCATCCTTCCCTGGTCCGGTCAAAAACGGATCAGAACATGTCAAGACTATAAAATTCACAATAAATTACTTTTTTAAGGCCTCGCTCCAAACAACAAATCTAGTCCTTATACTGGGAGCAAATCCACCAACAAACCGGATTACTCCTTTGCGCTAACAAAATTTTATGACCTACGATAAAAATGGTAAAAGATTTTAAAATTCATTTCATCATATATTTTCTGGAATCTGGCTCCTCTCCAACCTCTCCCCGCCGGTCCTCTCTAATTTCATTTTTTGTCTCTAATTTCAATTTTTGTGGGTTCATTCAGCCCACAACCAGCGATGATTAGAACTGGTTACGTTATAGATCTCATTGAGAATTTTAACCACAACAAAAATCATGTTGATCGGCTCATATTTATATTGGCAAAAGATATACAAATGGGTTCGAATCCAACGTGCACAGAGCAATTTTCCAATATAAATTTGTACTCCCTCCGTCCCTTTTTAAGTGAGTACTTTGGGAAACGTGTATTTTTGTGGACATTAAAAAATGTACTTTCGTATAATATTTTTAAAATTTTTTTGCACCAAATTAAAGTACTCAATGAGCACTTTAATTTGGTATAAAGAAAATTAAAAAATTATATAGGGAAATATGTTTTTTAGGCATTTGAAATTGTACGTATTCCCAATGTACGCACTTGAAAAGGGACGGAGGGAGTACTAATTAGTAGGTATCAATCAGTATTTGATCAACTTAATTTTTAGTGTGGTTAAAGTTCTGAACGAGATTTACAACTTTAACTGTTTCAATCGTTGTTGTGGGCCCAAATAGGCCCACAAAATTTGAAACTGGAGAGGACCCAGATCCTATTTTCTCAAACCCACTAACAAACCTGACTAACCGCCAATAAACTCATTTCATCATATATTTTCTCAACTTAAATTCAAGTTAGTTTTGATAAACGATCAAATTAAACTACATAACCAGAAAGCAAATCTAAGCCTATTAATGATGCAATATATTATTATTTTTTGAATAAGAGGCGATTTCATTTCATACCAAAGCCAGATGGCATTGTACAATTCTATCACATGATATAGGAATGAACTAAACTAAAAATCTAACCTATTGACATATACTGCAGCAAACCAACACCTAGATTGGACATAGGACCTATCTAAGATATCATAGTAGAGATACGTACCTAGGGCAATTAAGCCTTTATTGCATTTTGATCTAGGATTTTAGATAATTTTGAAGCTCCAATGAAAGAATATAAAATGGAGTTTGAACAAATAGAGTCAGTTAAAACTATTAGTTAGCAATATATTCAAATATACTAGTTGCTTAGTCAGTCCAATCCAGTTTGGACTTTTTTGGGTCCAAGATGAGCTCGCAATTATCATCCAACCATTCATTTGTAGATCTCATATTGTACAAAATTACATTAAAAATTAGTTTGATCAGACACCAATTGCTACATGAAAAGAACAGATTTGTGCTTCTAGTATAAGTTTCACATATATTTCTTTTGTTTGAATTTTTTGTTCTGTTCATACATTCATCAATCTCTAATCAAACTGATTTTTTGCAAAAATATTGTACACATGGAATAACTTTTTCTGATATCAAATGTCACTTTCCCATATAAGAAATTTATAGATAAATCCAATTTCGATTTTCAGGTGAAATATTTTGTATCTTAATACCTTGCAACGTCCTCTAGTCGACTTCTGTGAATTTGACCGTGATGGTGCTTTCGTTTCCATTAAGTAGACATGGTGTCATTGCTTTCCCATTTGCATCTTATTAGGATGGAATGAATAAGTTGTTGCATATTCGACCAAGCTAGAATATTACGACAATTCGATTATCTTATTTAATCGTACGTAATCAAATAGTCTAAAAAATGAAGGACCGACGTAAGAAAGCTCAATTAAATTAAAAGAATTCTTATAGTAGCATATCTTGGCCAATTAAATTAAAAGAGCACGTACGTATTGTTGAACAAGATCTTTTGAGATTTGACCTTGTACTTGAATGCTTATAGGTAGCACAGTTTAGTTACCTCATTGTGCTCCTACAAACAAATTGACCATTTGTAGTCCAAAATCAACAAAATGAAAAAAACAAAGTTTATCAATTAACTATTTACAAAACAATTAAAAATCTTATAGAGAGCAGAATATTCAAAGAGGTCATCTTTAATAAAATAAAATAAAAATTATTTCCAGGGCCTTCCAACGAGTCGATGACTGATTATGTGGGAATTATCTCCAACCAATTATAGTAGCTCATTGGTAATTCCCGTCCTAAAAACAATTGGTGTTAAAGAGGCCCGCCACAAAAAAGCGTGTATTCCATACCAATGTTTTTCGGGGAGAGGTGCTTCTTGTTGCAAGATTGGTCCTCTAAGAAGAGCATTGACTAGGTTTTTTATTTATTTATTTACCCAAAAAAGTTTCTCACTCTTCGACGCAATTGTTTCTCTCATTTAAATATTTTGGTGCAGTGTTATTCTCCGAGTACCTCCATACCCAAACAAATTGACCATTTCTATTCTTCTTTTTTTTGGAGGGAGACATATTTTTGCAAATACTTGAGAATAAATGGGCATTTTGATTTTCGAATCATTTTTCCAAATAATTAAAAATATATAAAGGAGTCATGTGGGTCACTGAATATATGCATGGGATTGTAAGTAATTGTACAAGATTAGTTCTACCATGATTGATTTGGATAATATAGCAATGGGCCGATGGAGAATCATTTTTAACCATTGGATGAAATGGGACGTAATGCCCGAGTGCATATTATGCCAGAAAATCTTTTTCTGCATTTTTCTAAATAAAAACTTTATTTTGCACTGAGAGAATTCCATCAAGTACTTACCGGTATCCAAAGAACTACATTTTCAACTGAAATGCAATAAACAGTTCAGATTAGAAAAATAATATCCGAATTACTTTTATTTAAAGATTACAATACAGTTGAACTAAGCATTTTTTCCATTTTAACAAAAATAAAAGTCCAAGACATGCAATAAATAGTAGAGAACTTCCATCGAACAACGCGACCACTGCTGGAATGCTCATTCGTAATTTTTTTATGAAGAATGGAATGCCGAATGATCATTCAAATGGCACTTCCATGCACGTACCTAGAAGGTTGATTCCAATCCAAGTGGAAATGCTTTCTGAGCTAAATCAATTGACAAACTCTATCCCTGTCAATGGAGCACCAGCATGAAGCTGGAGGGCTACATCACCAACTACCTGTTACTTTCAAAGGCGAAAAGGGCCACAATCAGAAAAGGATCTCGAGATCATCGTAAAAACAAAAAATATAAGAGGCATCAGCTTGCCCTCTACAACTTGGCAGTGCACTAAAGCGAGTTCAAAGAAATATGCAGAAACGGCAAATCTCTATTATGGAACTAATTCAATGTTCGGTAATGGAATCCGTTCATCTGAATCCTCCCACAATCAGTAATTTATTAGTGCACGGGACAGTTAAACATATTTACTACCTATATAAAGTATACTCCCTTTTGGGTTTGTAGGCTTTAATGCCTTGAGTCGGATTATACTTACTACCCATGCGTGGGTCAAAAATTTCAACACAGAGATATGGCAACAAGCTGTTCCAGTGGAAAAAAGCTAATGCTGGAAGGAACCAACATTGAAGCAAAAAATGACTACCTGTGAACAATCACTGTGTCTTTATTGGCTGGGTTTCAAGATAAAAATGGCGATATTAATGTCTCCATAAGAGTTGGTCATACCTTAGCCATGTATCTATAAGAATGTTCAGTGACCCCTGCAACGTGAGGTGTTATTAGGACATT
Source organism: Vaccinium macrocarpon (assembly GCA_022606695.1). Classification (NCBI taxonomy): domain Eukaryota; kingdom Viridiplantae; phylum Streptophyta; class Magnoliopsida; order Ericales; family Ericaceae; genus Vaccinium; species Vaccinium macrocarpon. Next base: position 30,743,807 of record CM040177.1, read on the forward strand.
TGGGAACTTCAAAATTGGATCATCAGGATCAAATGGCTCTGTCCAAGCAACATCCATGGCTAAACCTCCCAAGTAGCCGGATTTGAGGGAAAAAAGAACATCTTCGTAGTCCAAGAGACGCCCTCGGGCTACATTCACCAAAAGGGCACCCTGAAATACAAGTCACAAACAAGGAAAGATGCAGCACCGTTACAGCCAAGAGTTTCTTCTTCTTCCTTCTTCTTTTTCTGGTGCATTTTCGCTTTCCTTATTAGCTCATATACTTGAGGACGCAAACAACACAAATACCAGACAGCTTAAGGCAGTTCAGTTACTAGCAATTACACAACCAAATGAGATGCTACAATCTACATCTCAGTGCATTCGTCTGGGTAATTTAATTTTGGAGTAATGGAAAAATTGTATAGGTTTCCAAGAGATTCTTCACATGCTGCCCTATTGCACTGGGAGAAAGAACCTAATGAACACAAATTAAACTGAATAGGATGCCCAAACATGCACAACAGAATACAAGAGGAAAAGGGTCCGAACATATATCATGAGAATTGAACCGAAGATCTCATGTAAAAGAGCTCTACTACCAGATTAGATCAGCAATTGTTTAAAAATTTCAGTAAAACATTAAGTCATTAGAGGTCAAACTCAAACTTATTCTTTGTGTACTCAACACGTCCCTTCATGTGCATTGAGACTCTCCTCTATAAGCCAGCCAAATATGCACAAGTATTTTTCCTAGGTTGGCGGTGAGATACAGTACAAGATCTATTCGGTGCTCTAATACCATATTAATTTTTTTACCACCAACTCATTTGAAAGCTTGAGCTACTAGCCGAGGGGCGACTTTAGTATTTTTATGTCCACGCTAATAGGAATGGACAGCACTGTATGTCAACCTATCTAACTGCACTTCCCACTGCTCGTGGGGGGGTTTTTATCATTCAATGTATGCTTCTCCACCGCCATTAAATTTCAAGTCTAGAACATTTTGTTGAAGCACCAAATTTCATGACTCGGATACCAAACGTGTCTGTGCATTCATAAGCATCAGAAACATCTCTAAGATACTGATCAGGGATTGTGTCCCTTTTAAGCAATGTTTCAGTTAGTCAGTTGGATTGTTCAAAAAAAAAAGTAGCCAGTTGGGCAACTGTAATCTTCAAGTTAAGATTAAGGGTATCTTTTGAGCCAGAATGACCCAATAAAGCGATTTCAGGATTCGGATGGGGAATGAACACAAGGACTACATTTCTTTCTTCTTTTGCTATGTAAGGGAAACATTGGGACTAACCTCAAAAGCTCCTCCACAAAGCTATTGGTCATGATTCACTCAACCAAACAGTTTGCGGAAGTTTTGAAAAAATAATGTACTACTGCTTCTGCAATTCGACTGGCAGTAGACAACATTCATTCTTTCCTTTCCTTGTCTCTTCTAAATAAAAGAATTTCTGTCACATGTTTCATTTTTTTGTCCATTTTCTGCAATCGTGCCTATAATTGGATCAACAAATAATGTATTTTTTGATTAAGTCCTTGAAAAAATTTCACCAATCTTAACAACTACCCGCTTGTGTCCCTGGAGGATGCTGCACACTGGTTATTACTGGTTGTCACTAAATTGCTTCAAATACACAGTATTGGCTCATTTTCTTAAGTAAGATAGCAGTTTGGTATCCCAGTCAATCCTCCTTTTTATGGTACCAACTAGGCTGGCCAGAATTTAGCTAATTTAGCATGTAGTGAAGCAAGGAATCACTAATTCTGAGCTCAGATAACATAAGCTGTGTTTATTAGACTAAATCTTTGTTATTTTCTTCTTCATATAGCCAATTGACCCTCTGCCATGTAAATTCCTGGGTGACAACGAAAAGGTTGGGGTTCCAACCATATAAAATCAAGTGTTAGATGAGAAGCCTTTCATGTAGAAACTTTATATCCATCTCAAAGCCAATTGGCAATGAATGGAGAGGTCCCGGCACATATTAAGTGATCACCCATTCCACTCCTAAGAAATTTGGGACAATAGTTCTTAATATCCCCCCTCACGTGCAGCCGCATTTGAGGTCTGTAACATGTGGCCACTTTTTGGGTCCTATCATCGTGCACCCTTTTTGCTCATCTGTCATCGTGGGGTGTGGTGTATTTATTTATTTTTATAAAGTATGGGATGGAATGGGCCCCGCTCGGAAACCAAAAGTATGGGATGGAATGGGCCCCGCTCTGAAACCAAGTGAAAACTTAATAGCCATCTCAAAGCCAATTGGTAATGAGTGGAGAGGTCCAAGCATATATTAAGTGATCACACATTCCACTCCTAAGCAATGTGGGACAACAGTTCTTAACATTTCAAAATCTTTTACCAAGTACCTGAAAGGCTAAGAGGGCACTTCAACAATTTTCCATAGAATGCATGCCTTAGGACCACTTAAGCATGAAAGTTATTTTGAAATAGTCTTGCTAGAAATTAAATCAAACTCAAGAATACACCATTCTGCTGTGTATCAATGTGGAATGTGGGAATTAAGACAATTCATCCATGCAAATGATTTAAGCGTTTGAGATAAGTTACTAGCAAGTAGGGAACGAACCTTTTTCATTGACGATAAAAATGTTTTGTTTACAATGCCAGCCTGAAAGCAAAATGTATCACATCATGTGAGCATATACCTGATGAAATTTTTCCCTGTATAAAGCAGCAAATGCATGGAAAATGCATATGAAAATGAGAGAAGCCTAACCGTTTGAATGTTCAATACCAAGCTACAGACAACTATGTCAGCTTTGCTTGCGAATTTGTAAATATGTTCATGACCACCCTTTTCATCGACCAAATCATCACTACTACCATTTTGAGTGGGTAATCCTGAAGAGATACCATATAATATGATGAAGGAACCATTATAAACCATTAAGCTGAAGTATTTCACTTTACAAGCCCTTACACACCGTCAGACTTGAATGATTTTTCCAAATACGAGTCCCAACTGCGCTTTGTAGCAAGAATTTTCACACCAAATGGGCGCAAGCGATTTGCCAATTCAATCCCAATGTTTCCGAATCCCATAATGAAGACCTGCAGAGGAAATAAACAACTTGGGCTAAAGTTACAGGCAGCAAGAATTATCTTACTAAACACTAAGATAATAGTGTTCAGTCCCTCGGGCTTAACATTGAACTTGTACAAAATTTCTTGCAACACTCTAGCTGTCGCAGAACATCTGTACAGGATTCAAGTTCAATATAAGATAACTTCCTCTATAATATTGACCCTCAATACCGGTGAAACACAATGAAATGGTAGAAAATGGCCCCAGGCATATGCTCACCAGGCCGTGCCTAGGCCTAGTTTTTGGACCAAAAATAAGGCCCCCAAATGGGTTGAAGTAATAAATATACATAAATTTTCATTTAAGATAAACATGTGCGGTTCAGTGGTAAGGAGGTAAACATATGCGGTGTAGTGGTAAGGAGGACCTGTTCAGGTTGAGTTCGATTCTTCTTCTCTCCATTTTTAGCAGTAAAACAAAGTTCCATCTTAGTGAAACTGAAAGCCAAGTGCTGCTAATGAAAACCCAAGGATTCTTCCAAAGGACTCTTTCCAATGCACCAGCCACCAAGTAGTCTCGATGCTAATACCAACTATGTTACTAATACTGGGGTAATAATTATTGTTAATTTAACGGTTATGATTAAAATAAAATTGATTAATTCAGTTGTCACTGTCATAAATTCAACATATGCAGTTACAAGGTACATATAACAAAAAAAGATCTCATCACATCTTTAAGCTACCCAGCGCATTCACATGAAGGAAAAAGCAAGGAGGGCAGAAATTTACAGAGAAAAGTGTACAAAGAAATCATTAAAGCTTGTTGCACACTTGGTTAATTATAGCCTCCCATACTAGTATGTGAGCCTAGGCAGCAAAGAAGCTCATGTACATGGAATTTGCTGGACTGGGTCATCCATCACTGGCTGCTTTAGGTCCTCAAAAGCTATACCTAGGTGGAGCCCATACTTACTGAACCTAAACTGCTCATGAATTTGTTTGTGCAATTTCTTCTTTGTAGTTTCTGTGTTCGCAGTTGCTATTCAATCATTTATTCCACAGTCCTGACTGGGCTATTCCATCATGCCATTTATCAAAATACTTCTCAAAGTTACTAAAATTCCAGGTTCAGTTTCTGCAATGCCATTAAATCATCAACTTAAAGCATTTTTGGTCACTGATGTTATTCTACATGCTATTAAAACAAACACAAAAAGATGTAGGCAATGAAAAGGGTGAGAAAGAAAAACAGGACAAGAGGAAAGAATGCAATTGTAAGAAAACTTGTAAAAAAAAAAAGAAACGAGACTGAAAGCTCACTGTTTTTCCAAACAGAGTTTCACCAATTGGGTCCCCAAGCTTTTTTTGCTTTACAGCAATTTGCATCTCATTCTGCAATAAAAAAAAAAAAAAACAAGCAACAAAAAATCAAAATATAAGAAATTACCAGTTGCAAAATATATAGCTGCATTCAAATAACCTCAAAATCCCAAGTATCAAATATTTCGGAGGAGTTTGACAATAAATAAAAATAAAAATCATACTGAAAGATAACAACCACAATAGGACCTAAAACTAAGAAGAAAGGTATGAGTAACAGCAACATTCGGTAAAAGTCTGTGTCCCAGTAATTGCAATAAAAATCAAGCCATGTTTATGGGTTATAATTGTAACAAAACTGCACTGAAAAAAGGCATGGATAAGGACAGTCACACATGAGGCATGATGCAACACGATGTGGACACATCGGCTCAACAATTGTTGAAAAGCAAGACAATTTAAAATGTTAAAGACACGTAGCCCATAGGACCCATGTCCACCAGATAGAACAAGCCACAGCGTTAAAAGCATAAGATGTCTCTAACCCAAAGAGATTGGCAATGTAAAATAAATATCCAAAAAACTGTATTCAACGGTAGGATACATATTCTAGCATCCTAAGAGTCTAAAACTGAGGATTTAGTAAGGCACAACTTCTGGTCACATACCCAAACGGATACTCGAACCTGAGCCCAATGAAATATAGATTGGCTTCCAAGTTAATTTCAACTTTCGACTTGTCTTGCGTGTCTTATCAAAGGACAAGTGTGTCCCCAGTGGATCCCCTACTTTCCAGAGCATGATCAGTCCTAAATGTTAGCCAATAATATGACATGTTTGGGCGAATGTCCCAATCATGTCTCAAAAGGTCCTATTCCGTCCTAAGAATGTTTGTGATTGGTGCCCAAGACCTTCTTCGAGTATCTTGCTTCTTACTGCCTAGTCAAAATTAGTAGAACCATAAAACTAAAAAGAGAACACAATGGTTGAAATTTGAGCACTTCTGAAAACATGATTTTGGGGATTAACAAAGCTAAGGTCAGTAGAAGAAAAGACAAAAGAAAAGAATAATTACTAGCTAAGAAGCACAGTCAGTTCCATGAAGGCAAGGATTTTCGCATCTGATACATGTTGAGTGATGCAAATAGATATAGCTAACAAGGCTATAGATCAAGACCAACTGAACCAACCCAAAGTACTGAGGTGTTTAACACTTAGATTCAAAATATAAGGCAACAATAGTTTACCAAAAGGTGTTACAAACTGAGAAGAAGGTTCTAGGACTAAGAGACACCGAAATCTAGTGTAGTTTCATCAGATAGAAGAAGCTTTTGCACACCAAAGGTGACTGAATCTGGACAGTACCTGAATTTGGAAAATACTCAGCTCTGACAGGATGTAACAGCAGCTTTAGCTAGCCTCCTTGCGCATGCAGCAGCGGCAGAGGGACTGGTAGGCGCCATGGGGTCGAATCCTCAAGACCCAAGCCTCCAAATCTTCAAAACCCTAGCTGGTTTGGAGCTCAGAGCTCTACGTAAGTTTTCTCAGCACCAAAAAGTCCCCAAATCTGTAGACTATCCTCCCTTTTATAATAAGTCACGAGGCTTCTCTAAGAAGCCAAGCAAAACTACACTTAACCCCTCCAAGAGACAGGATATTCCTCTTACAACCTCATAATATTAAATTCTTTTCAAAAACACCCCCAAACTCCAAAAACTCAACAAATGCCCAGGTAGGCCAAAAAGGGGAATATCAACCATGGAAATGACGTAAACGCCCCTCACTAAATTACCTTAACAACTACCTTGCTATATACATATGTACATGGACTGCATCATCCTCCCCCAGTTAGAAAGAACTCGCCTCTGTGCGAGTTGTCATTTTTGCTTCATGACACATCTCTGGATCAATCTACAAAAACTCAAGTTCTGATATCCACGAGTTCTCAAAATCTGGTTTTCCAGCCCACTTAACAAGAAATCGGAGGTAGTCGCCAGCCCTTGTCTTCATCTCTCGAACTTGAATCACTTTTTCAATCTTGTCCTTCTCTTTAGTAGAGGTTGGACCAGTTTTTCCACTAGCAGCACTTTCCATTTCTGCCTTCAAATCCCCGTGAAAAGTGTATAGGTCTGCCACGTTAAAGATGGGAGATATTCGAGGCCAGGAGGAAGCTCAACTTCATAAGCATTCTCACCAAACTTGGGCAAAACCTGACATGGGCCAACCTTTTTGCTCTTCAACTTGTGATAAGTACCAGTGGGGAACCTTTCTTTTCGAAGGAAAACCATAACCCAATCTCCTACTTGGTATTCTTTGAACCTTCGCTTGCGATCAGCTGAATTTTTGTAGTGTTGATTCATTTCTTCCTACTTCTTTCGAACCTCTTCTTGAACTTCCTTTAGATTTTCTGCATATGCAATAGCATCGTCACTTGCACGGGGCAGATTTGAAATGTCCACAAGGTCAAGAACATGATTTGGACTCCGACCATACACAGTTTGAAAAGGGCTCTTTCCGGTAGATCTGTTGACTGTATTGTTATAAGCAAATTCAGCTTGTGGCAAAGCCAAATCCCATTGCTGAATGTTGTCTTTCGCAAGGCATCGAAGCAAATTTCCCAAGCTTCGATTTACTACCTCAGTCTGACAGTCTGCTTGAGGATCATAAGCACTGCTGTATTGTAACTTAGGTGCCAACAATTTCCACAAAGTTCTCCAAAAATGACTAAGAAACTTCGTATCTTGATCGGAGGTGATGGTCTTGGGCACACCATGCAGTCTAACCACTTCCCGAAAGAAAAGAGTTGCCATGTAATTTGCATCCAAAGTCTTCTTACATGCAATGAAATGAACCATTTTGGAGAAACGATCAACAACAACAAAAATGGAGTTGAAACCCCTTGCTATTCGAGGCAAACCCAGAACAAAATCCATGCTCACTTCGATCCACGGACTAGTAGGAACTTGTAGAGGAGTGTAGAGGCCAATATTTTGTTGCTGCCCTTTTGAAACTTGACAAATATGACACCTTTCAACATGCTGATACACATCCCGTCTCATAGTTGGCCAAAAATATCTTTCTGCCATCAAATTCAGCGTTTTGTCCCTGCCAAAATGACCTCCAAGGCCACCTCCATGCAATTCAGCAATCAAAGTCTCCCTCAAAGAACCCTTAGGTATACATAACTTATCTCCTTTGAACAAAAAGCCATCATTTACAATAAATTCTGCCCTTACCTTGCTGTCTTGGGCTGCATGTTTCTCCATCAACTCCCTAAAATAAGGGTCCTCATTGTATTGCGTCCTTATCACCTCTAACCCAACAACAGTGATAAACATTGCATTTAACAAATAAACCCGCCTACTTAAAGCATCAGCCACTTTATTTTGCAATCCAGCTTTATGCCGCAAGGAAAAGGTATATTGTTGTAGGAATGCTACCCATTTTGCGTGCCTATGGCTCAACTTTTTTTGTGAATTAAGATACCTTAGGGCTTCATGATCAGAATTCAATATAAACTCCCTTTGAATCAACTAATGGCGCCAAAACTTCAAGGCCTGAACTATAGCATAGAATTCAAGGTCATAAGTGGAGTAATTCTAGCGAGCTCCATTGAGCTTTTCGCTGAAATAGGCAACTGGACGTCCATCTTGACTTAAAACAGCCCCAATTCCATCCTTTGATGCATCACAATCCACTTCAAAGAGCTTATCAAAATTCGGTAAAGCCAATATTGGTGCTTGAGTCATCATCTTCTTTATCACTTGGAAACTCTCCTCGGCCCCCAAACTCCATGTAAACTTTCCACCCTTGAGACACTCGGTGATCGGAGCCACAATGGTGCTAAAATTCTTGATAAATCTCCGATAAAACGTGGCTAACCCATGAAAGCTTCTGATTTCTGTCAGCGTCTTTGGATTAGGCCAGCTTGTGATAGCTTGGATTTTCACCGAATCGACCTCCACACCTTTAGCTGACACAACAAACCCCAAGAAATCCAATCTGTCCACTGCAAATCTACATTTTTTGGCATTGGCATACAACTGATTCTGTTTCAGAAGTTGTAGAACAGCTCATAAATGCCCCACATGCGTTTCTTCATCTTTGATATACACTAAGATATCATCGAAATAGACAACAACAAACTTCCCCGTGAATGGTTTCAGCACTTGATTCATGAACCTCATAAACGTACCAGGTGCATTAGACAACCCAAAAGGCATAACAAGCCACTCAAACAACCCATCCTTGGTCTTGAATGCCGTTTTCCATTCATCTCCATCTTGAATTCTTATTTGATGATAGCCACTCTTCAAATCAATTTTAGAAAACACTCGTGCACCTGAGAGTATATCCAACATATCATCCAGCCTTGATATTGGAAACCTATACTTTATAGTTATCTTATTTATCGCCCTGCTATCCACGCACATCCGCCAAGTTCCATCTTTCTTCGGAGTGAGTAAAGCTGGAACAGCACATGGACTTAGAGACTCTCTGATCAGCCCTTTCTTGAGAAGTTCTAGAACCTGTTTTTGAAGCTCTTCATATTCCATTGGACTCATCCGGTAGTGTGGTAGGTTAGGTAGAGTAGCTCCAGGTACCAAATCAATGCGGTGTTGTACTTCTCTCATAGGGGGTAACCCATAAGGTAAGTCATCAGGCATCAAATCTTTGAATTCATCTAAGAGTTTCCTCACAGCCTTTGGTACCAGTGGTGGCTGCACTTCCTCTCTCCCAAGAAGAACATATACAATGCCAGTCTCCTTACTTTGCTCCAAAAAATCATGTGAATTCAGAAGTGCAGACGAACTTCCCTTCCTTGCAACCGCAATATCATCATCTTTCATGGGATTTAGCACTAACTTCTTCTTTGTACCACCACTTTCAACAAAGAAAGAATATGTATTCAAAGTGCCATCATGAACTGTATGTCGGTCATATTGCCAAGGACGCCCAAGCAAAATGTGACATTATCCATAGGTACAACATCACAATACACAGCATCTTTAAAGCTTCCAATTGAGAAATTAACTAGGCACCTTGAAGAAACATTTACCTCATTCCCCTTATTGAACTAAAGAATGCGATAATGTTGCGGATGCCTCTCAGTTTTAAGATTCAGCTTGTCCAACATCTCTTGAGCAACCAGATTCTCACTACTTCCGTTTTCAATAATCAAGTTGAAAAGTTTTCCACCTGCCATACAGCGTGTTCGAAAGATATTCTTTCGGAGCCAATCAGCCCTCTTGCTAACGGGTGGTGCGATCATTGAACGTCGAATCACAAGTGTTTCACCAATCAGATCACCATCAATCCCTTCTTCCTCAACCTCATCTAACTCATTTTCTCCTTGGTGTTGATTTCCATCACCACAACCAGCAAAGCCTTCTTCAAGAGCTTCTTCATCCTCAACAAGATTAACACGAGCATTAGCTCTTTTCGGACACTCATTTGACTTGTGCCCAATTTCGAAGCATTGGTAGCACTTGATATTGGTTTGACCTTGAGCAATCTGCAATGTTTGAATTCCTTTCCCATTTCCAATGTTTGTTGGCTGATTTTGGCGCGATGGAGCAGCTGTCCGTCCACCCCGAGTGGAGTTATTTGACTGACTGCTAGATGGACCATGGCAGTAATCATTTCCTGGCTTCTTTGATGCACTACGTGCTAATTGTGTTTCAACTTTCAGCGCAAGCTGGTATGCATCACTCACTTTGTAAGGTCGTTGCAAACTGACTTGGTCTTGGATCTCCGTTCGAAGACCATTCAGATATCGACTAACCCTCTGGCTCTCTGATTCAACCAAATTGCTTCTTAACGACAACCTGTGATACTCTTGAGTATACTCTTTCACAGTCTTTCCACGCTGCCTCAAATTTTGCACACTCTGATACAATGTTTGCTCATAGTCTCGAGGCAAGAATTGAGCTTTCAACTTCTCTTTCATCTTATCCCATCTTTTAATTTTTCCTTTTCCCTGTACTTCTCAATCATTCTGATAGTGCTTCCACCATGTAGAAGCTGGACCCCTTAGTTTTGCTCTAACCAACTTCACTTTCCTTTCACCAGGCACCTCTTTCCAATCAAAATAACTTTCAATGCTATCTACCCAATCCAGGAATGCTTCTGCCTCCATGTCACCATCGAACTCTGAGATGTTAACCTGCACACCATACTCCTTGGAATTCTGTAGAGCACGTACAATGCGCTCTTCCCATCTTGGAGGTCTACCGTTGTTTTGCAAAGGCTCCTCTCCATCTGACCTTCCCACATTGGTCGAGCCATCATTTTCTTCCCCAGATTGTTGATTCAACTCATTCTCAAGGTCCCGACCACGATCTGATCCTTGGTCACTGTCATTTCTACGGTTTCGACCATTATTTGTTTGCATGACAACCTGAGTAAGGTTCTGAATTTGCTCCTGCAGTGCTTCAAACTTTTCAACTATTGCATATCGCCCTCTGCAACCACGATTTCATCTTCCGCCTCTTGCAACCATGTTTACTCCACTCAAGATACCCAAAATACAACTAATGAGCAGCCCCCGAGGAAGGAACTTGCTCTGATACCAATTTGATGCAAATAGATATAGCTAACAAGGCTATAGATCAAGACCAACTGAACCAACCCAAAGTACTAAGGTGTTTAACACTTAGATTCAAAATATAAGGCAACAATAATTTACCAAAAGGTGTTACAAACTGAGAAGAAGGTTCTAGGGCTAAGAGACACCGAAATCTAGTGTAGTTTCATCAGATAGAAGAAGCTTTTGCACACCAAAGGTGACTGAATCTGGACAGTACCTGAATTTGGAAAATACTCAGCTCTGACAGGATGTAACAGCAGCTTTAGCTAGCCTCCTTGCGCATGCAGCAGCGGCAGAGGGACTGGTAGGCGCCATGGGGTCGAATCCTCAAGACCCAAGCCTCCAAATCTTCAAAACCCTAACTGGTTTGGAGCTCAGAGCTCTACGTAAGTTTTCTCAGCACCAAAAAGTCCCCAAATCTGTAGACTATCCTCCCTTTTATAATAAGTCACGAGGCTTCTCTAAGAAGCCAAGCAAAACTACACTTAACCCCTCCAAGAGACAGGATATTCCTCTTACAACCTCATAATATTAAATTCTTTTCAAAAACACCCCCAAACTCCAAAAACTCAACAAATTTCCAGGTAGGCCAAAAAGGGGAATATCAACCATGGAAATGACGTAAACGCCCCTCACTAAATTACCTTAACAACTACCTTGCTATATACATATGTACATGGACTGCATCATTGAGGAACATTCTTTGAATATTACCGGAACGTTTTGGACACTTGTCTGATTCCTTTTATTATTTGTATTTTACAGAAACCAACACACTCCATTTTTGGAGACTTTGGGACATGTGCCCATTATTTGGATGCCCGTAAAGCACGCTAGGACTATTCGGGAAAGAAAAAAAAAAAGACAAAAAAAACTGTGATCCATTAATCCCTTCATGTTTGGATTTTGAATCTTAGGCATTTTAAATATCAAAATTCCAATTATTTATGCGGCTGTTTTGGGAAACAGCATAGCTTGTGAACACTTCTTTTCTTGTATGTAAAACGTTTCTTGATATGATCTAGTACGTATTGTGAGTAAAAATCACCTTGTTTATTCCCATATATACCTAAGATGGATATTTAATAAACAGTCTTGGCTTTGTCATATCCTCTTCGGTTTTTAGAGAGAATGTCAAATTGGTTTGGTATCTATTTCTGCATCTTAATGTACAGCACGTGATAAAAAAAAAAAAGGGCTAGATAAAGAATGATGAGAAGCACTGCTAGATAAAGAATGATGAGAAGCATTGACAAAATAGACCATTGATTCCCGCAAACAGCAAGCCTTCACCAAAACCATCAGAACAAACCCAAAAAACTATTATCAAAAAACGGTTTTTAACTTGGCTAGAAGAGATTTTAATTGATCTTATATTCAGATCGTCTGGTTTTAATATGAGAGCTAGTGATCAAAAATTAAAATTCGTACAACTTAACAAGGACAGCGGGACAAGATTCAATGCAAAGACATCAAAGGAGTGCCTATAAATTGCAAGATAACGGCTTAGAAACAAGAATTAGGGGTCTGGATTGTTTGAACGTGTAAATTGTAAAACGCCAATTTTAGTAAAGAACACTGCTACGTCATAAAAATTAAGAGGGATAAGATGAAGAAATGAAGTGCGCAATTAAAACTTTTAAGCGGAGAAATTTGGTTTACAACCTCCAAAAAAACAAATTTATCTTCCCTTTGTGAAAGAGTTGATGAAAACCATCTTTGTTAGACTTTCACATCTTTGGGTCATCAGAAAACATAAATTTAATTTCACAACTGAATAACCAATTGAATCTTTAAGCAGATCCATTTACAGCAATAGAATCTTTTAGCAGATCCGTTACAGCATCACTTAAGTCACTATGCAGTCTATGACTCTTTTGGTCCAGCTAAATTTAGTATCCTTGTCGTTAGAAGTTCATGCAGAAAATGGTGGTTAACAGTGGCAAAAAGGAGTGCCATCAAAATTTGCATCACAGAAGAGGTGGACTAGAACCTAGAAGTATGGCACCTATGATGTAAGTACACTTGTGTTGGGAAAACAGGAGAGGTCTGAGAGGAATAAAACAAAGAGAGCTAATAAGAGAATGGTGAGATAAAGGAACTTATTTCTAGATTGGTCTAGTTATCTAAAGAATAGCTGGAAAAATTCCCAACGTCAGACAAAGTGGGCACCAACTGCTGCTCAGCTTAATATATTGGGGTTCACTTATCTAAAGACCAGACAACTGGATTAACGTGGAGCCTGGAAGTATTAGATTCAGAACAATGCTTTCTCTCGACCTTCTCCTATTGAAAAAGTAGTGCATCAAAATTTGCAATACAAGAACAGGAGTATTACGAGTATGGCACTCACGTTAGTGCACATATTAGGAAACGTTTTAGGAAAATAAGGGAAGGAGAAAAAAAGGGGAGTTGATGAGAGGATGGGGAGATAAACACTTTGTTTAGTTGATAATTTTGAGAAGAATATTTTGAGAAATATTTTTGAGATAGTGTTTGAATGGGTTTTTGGAAAAAGTAATAATTAGAGAAAGGTGTAATAATTAGAGAGAGAGAAATGAGAATAATGATTAGAGAGAGGAGTATGAGTAGAGAGAGAATTATGATTAATGATTGGAGAGATGAGAGATGGGGAAAGAATCTTTTTGGGAATTTTTTGGAAATATGAAGTGAACACAGTGAAAGGGGTTTTTTTTTTTTTGTTCTAGAGAATAACTGCAAATGTTTATAGTTATAATCTTAAACGCATGACCCAGTGTAAGGCTCCTCGGGTTATTGTTTTGGGGTAGGCAAGAGAGTAAATCTAAGCAAAAATTTACAATTTCAAACTGTAAAATGACAGGATGTTATCTTGCAAGATAAAGAAGATAAATAAACTCATATCAATACAATACTGAACAACCAGCAAGAGCTAAATTATAATTCTAAATCAACTCTCTTCATTACAGTGAAGGATTCATTCATTCAGGTTAAAGCAACAAAGGAATAAAAATTCAAAAAACGTAATATGCTCAATATAGATGACTAGGGGTAAAAATTGGCATCAGTTAGGTTCATCAACGCATAATCCACACACACCTACACATAGATAAAGAGAGAAACAGCAACAGTCCCAGTAAAATAAGAAAAGGTGTATTCTAAATAGACCATTAATTCCGAAGGAATATTTCATCTCAAAGCTAAATCACAATCAGTGTTCTAAAAGAAGGTTTGGAAGGCCGAGTACTCGGCTCCTAGGCACTAGAAGGCCCCTCGCTAACTAGCCCGCTAGTCGCCCGACTAGACCGGCTAGCCTGACTAGTTGCCCGACTAGACCGAGTACTCGACCCTAGAAACTAGAAGGTGCCAAGCTGCCCTAGGAACATCTTGCAAGTTTTAGAACCTTGATCACAATAAGCTGAACTTTCCCATTTATGGTGTAACATTAATGTTAGAAATGCAGATGATTCAAGATAGATGGATGAAATGCAACCAACTTGCTTGCGAAGAAGGCCCAACATCAGATATATGGCCATTTCTGCACATGAAGCTGCATTTCCAGTCGCATCACCAGGAATTCTTGCAACTTTGATTCCATGCTCTGTAGCAGCATTGACGTCGACACCTTCATATAGAGATAAACCAGGATAAAATAAATAAAAAATTCAATAACTCGTCAAAGGAGAAAAAATTATTTAAAAAAAAAAAAAAAAAGTAGGACTGTATACAGGATAGAAACAACATCCACAAGCCATTATAATAATTATATTTGGTAGAAATAGATAAATAACCTTCCAGCCCCACACCATACTGCATTATAAGCTTCATCCTACTGGCATGAGAAATTAGATCTGCCTTGAGTGGCATGTTTTTTACAACACAGATATCATAGTTTCCAATAACACGAGGCACATCATCTAGTGGAACATCATCAACCTACAAAATAGAAGATGGAAATATTGAAAGAATGCACTATTGCAGTTGAAACCTATTACAGTAACAAAACCTCCTACACTGAAAACTAATAAGAGAAAGGAGCCAACTTCAGGGAATATCAAATTCATAATACAATGAGTATTGCAAGTCAGAAGCTAAGAAGCAAAAAATCACCACCAAAATGTAAGACAGGCTTAAGGCATTAGTGGTAAAAACGGGATACAAAAATATTACAGTGACACAATAAATGTCCAAGCACAAAAAGCGTACAAATCAGAAGAAAGCATGTGAGAAGTGCACAAAAGTAACAAACGGGAATATACTTAAACCAACAACATAAGAAAACACCAATATAACTAGTACAATGACGAAAAGGAAGCCGAATCAACCATATTCAGAGAAAAAAAAAGAGTGGTAGAAATCCAACACTAGGAAGAAGAGGTCAATAACTTTAAAAATACAACAAGGAGTTGGCATATGCTTGGATTGGCGTGCAGTGACACAAATTATACAGCAGAAACACGTTATTTAGTGACTATCAGGGTTTTAATAAAGGTTTTAAATAAAGGTCGTTACTTCTTGTATCGGCCATTACGTAACCGATACCGTTATTTCCATATGTGTCGGCTGATATTTTCCAATAATGTCTGATATATATATGGGACTGTATCACCAATACCCAGCGGCGGAGCCAGAAATTGAAGTCGGAGGAGGCGGATTATGAAAAGAAATCTTCGTACGATGATTTTTCTAAAACTAAATCGAGTTTTTAACGGGATGATTTTGAGAAATTAAAAAATTAATCTCGAGGATTTTTGTTATCATATCACTCGACGAACTCAGTATCATTTTCGCACAGTATCATTCACCATAATTTAGTGTTCTCGAAATGAAAATTGTTTTTACTTTAATTATTTTTTTAATTGTATAATTTTTTTAAAGAATAACTACAAAAAAAATATGTAAAATATGCTCCAAAATATGAAATGGTGGGGGGGGGCACCCCTGCCAATACCTTTACGGCTTTACGTTTCCCGATACTATACAAACCAAATATCTACTGATTTGACCACAAAATTGCAGATAGCACCTTGTTGCCAATAGAACCAAAAAGTCCTTGTCAATATAACACCGAATTTTATGTGGTCCAGTGTCCACATCAAAAGGCCAAAGTCCACAAAAAAAAATTGTGAACAAAGTTTCTTTCCTTTCAAAGCACAATACCAACAAAAGTTATCAATGTCATGGAAGGGATCAAAAGATAGCAGGACACACTAGTCCATAGAGTTGCAGACTATTTATGCATCATGAATAGTGTAGCCTTTGCACTCACAACAATCAATAGGCAACAATTCACCTTAGATTTGATGCAGTGTATGGTTTGTTGGCTAGAAACTGACCACGTAAATCTCAAGTATGAAATGTACTTAAAATCTGCGGGTTTGAAGAGCTAATTCGAGCACAGAGAGAAATGAGTTCACAAATTATGAGTGATTTTTCGAAGAGCTCATCAACTCGCAATTTGAGTGCATGTCTGATACCCCAAACCCACAAAGTGTGTGACTAAAGCTAAGACAAAAGAAAGGCAAGATAAGGGATGAACTGAAGAGATATAGATGACCAATCCAACTCGAGCATTTTTCTTTCTACAAGTACCAACTCAAACAAATTTCTCACTGAAACACAAAAGATATGGGTAAAAACCCTCATCAATATTGATGATTGAGATTTCACTCTTAGCCAAAGAGGAAGATAAAGAATGGCTATCAATAACCATTCTGATACTAGGTCAGACCAGGCAGTTCCTCCAAAACAGAGAAGCGGGCTCATACCAGGGAAAGCCATACCCCCTTTCTCAGCCCCACATTCTCAGTCATTCAATATTTCCCCACAAGTTGACGCTATGAAATATCTATCCACAACGCAAAGGGGAAAGGGAATATAAAGAACCAGCTCCAGCAAAAGATTGAGGCTTAGCAGACAGAGTTGCCTTGCTAGAGCAGCCGGACTTGTTGGCTCTTAGGTTTGGGCTTTCTAGAGCGTCTTCCTTGTTTCAGTATGTCTGTTTCCATTTAATCACCATATCTTTACTTTCTTTCATGAAGGTGCCAGCTCATGAGTTCTTAAGCCGGCAGCCCTTCCCCAAAAAATGCCACTTCCATTGACCTACATTTCCTACCAAATTTAATTTCCCATTCTCAGAAGCACAATATCCAAATAGGCATCACTTAGAAGTATAAATACAAGATCAATCCAAACCAGAAAAAACATCTTGTTTAGATTCTTTAGAAATATAACAAACTCTTTCTGGGAACAGTAAAAAATTTATCAAACCTGAGATGGACAATAAGGCTCATTATTAACCGACCCAAAAAATAATAATTACAACAAGGATACACATGCCTACCAATTAATGATAAGAACAAGAAACCTGGCATGGATAAGGCAACCATGACATCAAAACAGAGCTGAGGTTCAGACAAAAAGAAGTGAATGCAGAAAGTTAAGTACCTTGATAGAAGGATTATTTTCCACATATTCTCTTGTATAACCCTGAGATGTAGGAAAGTGAGGCCCGCAAAAGAGAACACGGGTAATGCGCTGGTCACTATCCCCGGCCATTTCAACCTTCCGTGAAAAATCTGCACCAATGAACCCCAGGTCCTAACAAGATCACTCAATTGACTTTTCAACCAAAGGTAGCTGATGAAATCTTTATCGGTGCATATGCAATCTGAAGAACTTGATTATCGGAACTTGCAAACAAATAATAAGGGCAGCCAAACACAGTCAACCAAAAAAAAGCAGCAAACCATGTCCCGAGCTACAAAAATACATGAAAAGCATAAGAATGCAAGTTAGAGGTTCTAATTCTAAACTATCAAGTGGATCACAGAGCTGTAATCATATTCCTCACAGACACAACAACACACGTAAGGTTCACTCTCAGCTCCAATATAGGGGAGTATAATGCAAGAATGGGACGCACAAGGACAATTCCTTTAACAATTATATCGTGAATCTCAAAGAAGACAATAGGATCTCTCCCATAAAACAAACTTCCTCTCAAGGTCATCGCATCAACATCTTTTAGTTGAGGCATGCAGAAGCTAGCCCAGGCACCCCTGACCATCTTGCCACACACACACACAAACAAAAAAAAAAGACTATTGTGGCAGAAAAATCAAGGGTTAGAGTGTGACTCTAATAAGGTACATGTTTCAAAGACCATTTCCATGTCCTACGCAATGTCCTCGTCAACTAGATATTTTAATTGTCTCTACTGAAGTGAATGAAACAACAATAAGAGAGTGAAAATAATTGGGGAAGGAGAGAAAAGAGATAATATCACAACCGCACCACGATCTTATTAGAACTACCAGTCTCTGTGTGTCCACATATTGGAACTGACAGATAAAATATCTTGAAAAAGAACTTTCTGTTAGTTATTTGAAGGTTGTTCATTTCATTGTCCAATGTTTTATAGAAGTCCTCGAAACAATGTGATTGGAACTCTTCTGTGTAATCCTATACATAAGTGCCCACACTATATGTCCTCCCTAATAAGGTTAGTTTGGCAGGGGTCAGTTGTTGGACCCAGTTTCCAATTTTCACGTCATACTCAATAGTCATCCATCAAAAATTTCCTGATCTGTTAGATATTTTTTGAAAAACAGTAAAAAAATGCTTTGATAAAAGCTATAAAGCAAGAAAATTTTCCCATAACATAATAGTAGTTGAATAAAAGAAATCACAATATAGTTCTAGAGTCTTGTGATTGCTCCATGGGATGTGATGGGAATAACATGCTCAAGAAATTTTGGGAAGCTTTCAAGTTTGACAGCATTTCCCGATTCCCATCCAGTCTTGACTTTGATTCTCTATCAGAAAAAGAACAATAAATGCCACCATAATCTTCTAATGTAGCTTGTCTGTGCAAGGGGAGAATAGCAATGACCATGTCAAAGCTTTAAATGGAGCTCCATGGCCTTGGAACTCCAGCAAGGCCCACCCAATTTGGGAAGGACGGCACGGGACCAAAGAGAGAAGAAATGTCTTTCACATAGCAGGCCTCACCTTTAAATGTTTGAAGCTTCTTGAAAGGAGCCCTTGTTGCTGAGCCAGCCTTGTAATACAAATGGCAGAACATCATTTCCGATCTGTATTGTGATTAAGGTTTTCTTACTTATCTTATTTCACTATGATAGTTAATTCAAGAGGAAGTGAATGGAAACAGAAAATGACCCTAAATGCCACAAATGTTTTTCCATTACATAGCCTAGTTCTAAATTCTAATACCATGTTAAAGCATCCAACTCAAAGCCAATTGGCTATGAGTGGCCACCCAGGCTCATATACTACTTTTGGAGGTTATAATTAACCAACGTGGGACAACCTCTAAGAACACATACATAAAGCTGACAAATATAGTAGAGGCATTGGAATTAGAAGTTGAAAGTCAAACATGAAACTAAGCAAACAGGAAGGGGTAGGGCAAAAAAAAAAAGCAACCATACCAAGTTGATAGTCTAAGTGCCTTTGCCATATGGGTAATGTCTTAGCGGAAAAGTATGAATTGTAACCCTTCTTTTATTCTAATCTTTTAATTGGGCCTTGGATTGGAATAATTTTTACTATGAAAATAACCTCGAAAAGTTAATCTAGTGACTCTAGTCTTTTTTAGACAATCCAAAAATGCTGTATCGTTGCCAAAAAACGAAAAATCTTTGGAATTGCTGAGATGTGTTGACTGCAGTTTTTGGAAGATGCAAAGGAAAGAAGATCGAAAATGGATGTGAATGAGAGGTTGAACTGCCACAAGGGAGAGTGCCAGGGAGGATAAAATAACAAGCAAACCTATGTTGGGGTGATGGCTGTTGAGCACATCATACCCTATGTTGAACATAGAACTAAAACTTAACTTTGTACTGGTTATGAAGAACTCAGATATTAACATCATTTTCTACTTTTTGACTTACTAGATTCGGTAAGGAAAATTTATTTCACCAATACGTGTGACTTTGAATAGCTTGAATAGGATAGATCTCAAAAGATACTTCTCCTAAATAGCTAAGCATGACGACAACAGAACATAATTCTAATACCCAGACAGTACATTGATTCTATAACCTAAACCTTACGTACTTCATATTCATCGTAAAATATTGAAATTAACCCGAACACCCTGCAGAAGAGAATATTTTCTTCAAAAAGTACTCTCTAATCTGGTCTGCAAACTAGTCAAATAAAACTCTATATCAGTCTCAACAAGAGCATTTTTGCAAGTGGAATGTCACTTATCTTACTGTACTTTGTTTTAGCTTGTTAAGCCAGACTATGGCCATATGCTTGACATTGCCTTGAAATTCAACACAGACATAGCAGGTAATTGCATGTTGAAATCCAGCTCCTGTATTATATTCTCTAATTCCACCCACTAAATTAGCCAGTGCTAAAAATATGCCTATCAACACACAACTAAAACATGGCCGCAGCCAATTAAAAAAAGAAGAAAAGCCCGACTTCCTCTCTTTTTTTCCTTTTCTTTGTATTTTCTTACTATTGAAATGAACTCATGCTACATTTGTTTGGGGATATGGAAGTGGGTCCCACCATGTCAACTTTCAAGTAATCCCAAGTTTGTTGCACCGCGTGCAGCAAAATTCACCCTGACTAGCAGTAGCAAGCTTTATATAGTGGTGGTATCGAGCTACATATGAATTTTCAGCCATACTGCTACGTATCAACTGATTTGGATAGTACAATGTCAGTCTCTGAGACCCGAAATCCAGATACATAGCGCAGCAGCTGGCTTGTTCTGAGAAAAAATAAAGGAAAAAAAATAGTACTTCATCTAAAGATAATACTTCATCCCCCGGCACCTCTTAAAACAACGTCCTCAAAAAAAAAATAGTACATGCTCTCAAATGTAACTCAATGGCATGTAAAAGCCCGTCTGCCGTCCCTATGACTTACTCCTTATCGCCTAAGCCGCTCCAATAAAAGATGGCCTCCGTGCATAACCGCATACCATATTGAAGTCCTCAACAAAGCATGAAGCTCATAATACTCACAACTCAGATTTAATTGGGCCCCGCTAGTGGATGCTGGGAGTAATCCCCGATTACTAGTCGAGAGGTGTGCGTAAGCTGATCCACCAACTAAATTATCACAAGCAATACTCCATAATCACTATGGGAAACCTAAAACAGAACATCTCCTAAGTGGTCCGATACTAAACACATCCAAATCGCAACTGTTAACTGTCTAGGAGGCTTGAACACAAAGAAGCCAGCAAAGAGGCGTGTGTGAGAATAATGGCAATGGTGATGCTAATAAAGAACGATGAAGCAGAGAATCAGACAGAAACTAGATTAATATACAAATACGTATACATATACTAGAATATGCGATCTAGAGAGAGAGAGAGAGAGAGAGACCTGGGGAATGACGTACGAGGTATTCGCTCGACCAGCAGTTCAGCCCTCTGCTGGATCTATCAGTATTCAGTAACGATTGAACTCCGTTGAGTTGTTATGTATAAATAAACCACAGTGTGGTTTCCTCTTAAAAAAAATACATTTATTATTTATAGTTTTGCATGGATTTTTTTAATTCATTGGTTTATCTTGACCTGAATAATCTAAAAAATAGTATATAATTATTAATCAAACTTAAATGTTCGTGAATAAAGACTAAAATAATCCAATAAACAACAAAAAATTGGATTAATTTTTGTCTTTTGCAATTTTTTAAAAAATTTGATCATAATAATAATAATAATAATAAAGATAAAAAATATATTTTTGTTTATTTAGCCAAACCAACTAGTCGATGGTAGTTTCCGAAAATAACCTTACTGGCTTTTCTAATTTTGTCTTTACTCCAAAAAATTTGTTAGTTTTGTGTTAAATTTTGTGTACTATTACTAATTCCTAGATGAATTGAAAAAGTAAAATTATGATCAAAATTTAATTTTTTTAAAAGAGAAATATCCAACTTTTAGCACTTTCAACCCGGTAAAGTTGAGAGAGCTTTCTAGAAAGAGAGTGGGCCGGGTGAGTTTCCCAACATCATTCCCCCAAAAAAAAAAAAGAGAGCTTTCTTTCCCGCCCCTTAATTCCCCCCTCAAATTTCTTCCTTCTTCTTTACCTCTTCGTCCCCTACCTGATCTAGCTCTCTCCTTTCTTCTTGTCTCTTTTTCTACTTCATGGTTGCAAGAGGTTAAGCCCCCTCCTCGTGGATGGAAGATATCCCCCTTGCCCATCATTTTTGGGACTTTGGGAGGCCCCAATCCAAGCCTAGGTGCCTGATTTGGGAGCTTTTCCCAACAGCAGCAGTGGTGGCCCTGGCAGTTGTGACTGCGGTGGGACAAAGTGACGCGGGGCTCTAAACACTGACACCATTCCATCGTCTCCCTCCAGCCACATCCACGTGGATTGGTGGTTCCATCATCACTGTTGTACAATTTTGCGGCTTTTGTTTGTTTTGTTTTTGTTGTTATCTCTTTATTTTGTTGTTGTACTCTCTTTCCCCTTTAAGCTTGTGGACCATGTAACTTGTCCTTGTTTAAAAAAAAAAGGGTATAGTTGGATATTTCCAATTCCTCCATCGAGACAAACCAATAATTCACAAAAGCTTCGCGTAAAACTAACAAACCCGAAAAAGTTTCGAATAAAGACAAAACCCAAAAAATACTTTTGGTCAAGTCAAGTGACTTGTTTTGGGAAATTACCGCGGAGGCTGTATATGTGTTGTAGAAATTTTAATGTACTCGTAAGTACATGAATCGCATCGAAATATAGCTTTACAAGAGCAAGGTCAAACCCACAGGGACAAATATGGCATGGTTGAATAACTCAATTAACCTTAAATATAATTCCTAATCTAGTTTAACAATTTTTTGGGATTTTGATGAAACAAACTTGAAAATATAAGAGATGAATTTAAACACTTACGTAAAACACTTGGGTATCGAACACATGCAATACATATATTATTTATGTTCCTTAATGTCCAACTTCTTTGCAAAATAAGCTGGCGGCAAAGCTCTTTCATTGTGAAAAATAAATATCAAAACACAATCTATATCTGTTTTTTACAAATCATAAACTGTATCAAACGAAACACAGTGAAAATCTGATTCTAATGTTTATGTAAAAAATAGGCAAATGAATAAGGAGAACTTTAATCAATTGAGAATATGCTTCTTCTTTTTTGGGAAAAGTTAAGTCACATAAACAAAATAGATAATTAAACATGCAACTTCATCCTAACCCTAGCAACTAAATTTAGCCTGACACTGACAATATGTAGAATAAAGACAACAAATGAAAGGTATTACTTACTCGAAGGCATTGAACAGAATAAATGAATTCACTTTGGAAATAAAGATTCTCTTAATGAAAAGAACAGATACAAGAAAGGAAAATGAAAACGAGAGAAACTAGAGATATTGTCCAAAAAGGGGAATAATACTAGAGATGTGATTGGCCGGCCAATCATAGATTTCAAATGCAATCCAAATAGCAAAATTTGCAGCTGCAGTCTTGACTTCGCAATTTCGCACAAGGCTGCTAATGAGAAATTGTCAGGTGCTTTACACACATGTGCAGCAAGAGGGAAATCATCCAGTGCATCTCGGCTGGTGACTTTCTTCAAAAAGTTAAGGATTATTATCACACAAAGACTTGAACCTCTGACGTTAACGGGCCGTTTAGATGCCGGATTAAAAACCCAGAAGACAGCATGTAACGTATCTGAAAAGAACATTTCATTAAACTAGATTTCTGCAGGGTAAACCCTACATATTGCAAGGTACCAAACTGCAATAAAATAGCCACTCAACAACCCAGAAAACTACATGTCAAAAACTCAAAATACAGCATCAAAAAAAACCCAGAATGCTGAATTTAAACAACCAGATTAACTGCACTTAAAGTACCCAAAATATGGCAAATTAGGGCAAAGAGTTCATTTTCAATCTCTAAAATTATAGTAAAGTATAAACATCAGGTAAAACAATGTTCGAAATTAGGGCTTCCTCTAACTCAAATTTGGACAAATAGGGCAATTAGGGCAAACTTGAAACCATGGAAACCATAAATTATAGGACATTAATCAAATTACTAGATTAAATTTTGCGTTGTTATAAAATACATAGCCCAATTATTTACCAGCCATTTACATCATAATACAAACATTAGAGGACCCACCACGTACATCCTGCATTCGTCAATAACAAACAAAACCAGGGTATTTTGGTAAGAGCAGAAAGGGCAAGCATGAGAAAAATGAAGAAAAAGGAGGACGAAAGAGGTACGATAGAATTTACTTTTAGCAAAGGAAAGATGTTGCTCACTAATCAATTTAAAGGAGTTCTATTGGGGTAGCATTTCTCCCCTATCAGCTTATTTGTATTAGTATGTTGAACAAGTACCGAAAATATTTTGCACGGTCCAAATTTAAAGTTAGCATTTAGGGGAAAATGTCCATAGTCCATCTTGGCAAACCAACTTTGAATCCTTCAGTTATCGCTAAACACATAAAGAAAAAAGGATTGTGTAATTTTTTCGTATATTAGTTGAAGTAATTAGCAGACAATGATAATTTAAGGGTTGGTTTGGGTGAATTGAAAAAACTAGTTTTTTTGGTTTTGTCCTTGTTCAATTTTTTTTTTTTTGCATTTGTTAGCTTTCGGTCAATTTTTTGTGATTTTTTGGCTTGTCTCGACGAGAAGAATCTAAAAAATATAAAATTATTAGCCAAACTTAAAGTTTTGTGAATAAAGATGAAAAATAATCCAAAAAAGCAAGAAACCACAAAAAAATTGACTGAAAACTAACAAATACAAAAAAAGTTGAATAAGGACAAAACAAAAAAACTAGTTTTTTCAATTTACCCAAACCACCCTAAGGAGAGATCACATTCTTCTGTGCAAAACCACTATCAATTTAGATTTAAGTGAGTCCCTTTCCTGCACACTCAAACTGTAGATTTCACCACGCACGCATGTTTACTGAATATATAAATGCATAGACGTAAAATTAATAATTTTTCTTGTAAGTTGCGATGATTCATTGGGTTTTTTTTTTTTTTTCCTCACACTGTGAGAATTCTGCGTTGATAAATTTTGGGGCACTTAGATATTGATCCTCCAACCTAGTGCAACTTATGTTTTCATCCTTGTCACTTTTGGGAGTTAAGTTTTAATCCTCAAATTCAAATAAACCCCAAACTACCCTTTTCTCTCTCATAATCTTCTAAATCTTTCACTTTCCTAATAATCTCATATTTATCTCTATCTCTCTCCCTCTCCAAATCTCTTCTCTCCAGTTTTTTCACCACCCTAAAATTTTAAAACAAAGTTTAAGATAAAATTATCATATAGCAAACCAATCAAACCAGCAAAGAGGATAAAATTATCATAAATAGGATAAATCTATAGCAAACCAATCAAACCGGGAGCAAACACAATAAATTTTTGTTGGAAAATCATGTTAAAAGTAAAAATATTATACAAGAATTATGATAAATTTTCACAAAAAAACACAAGAAACATGGTAAATTTGTGGCATTTGTAGACTGAAAATTTCGACAAACATTATAAACTTGTCAAAAAATCATGCTAAAAATATGGTAAAAATATAATACAAATGTTATGATAAATTTCAACAATAAGCACAAGAAACATGGTAAATCATGCTAAAAATATGGTAAAAAACATACTACAAGGAATTAGGATAAATTTCAGCAACCAATACAAAAAACATGATAAATTTTAAACACTTGTGTACTGAACATTTTGACAAACATCATGAACTAGTCTTCCAAATCATGCTAAAAACATGGCTAAATTATTATAAATTTCGGCAACAAATACAAGAAACATGACAAATTTTAAACATTACTAACTTGTCAAAAAGTCATGCTAAAAATATGGTAAAATCATGCTAAAATATGGTAAAAAAATATAACGAAAATGTCGAAATTCAACCGCCAACGAGTAGACAAGCAATCACTAAAGTTCCAAACACCCCACATCAGCCCAACCACCAAAATATCCTTCCCCATTTTTTCCCCGGAAAATGAAACAAACATAAAGCATGATCAGATCAGAACTTTTATCAAAGAGAGCCAAATGTGATTAAGTTTTTTTATGCCGAGGGAGAGATCAGTGGGTCATTGACTCACTTGATTTTAGATGTGGAGAGAGAGAGAGAGAGAGAGAGAGAGAGAGAGAGAGAGAGAGAGAGAGAGTAAGATGATGATGAGTTATCTCAAATAGGAGCACCTCATCCTTGTAATTGTATGATGTTCTTCTCTATGGTATCCTCTCCACTTCTAATTCTCAATCTCTATTCAAATTTTAGTGTTCTAACTTTCCATACTTTCAATAGTTCCGTTTAGTTATTTATGGATAGGTTCGTAGGAATGAATACTTATCCTTAAAAAAAAATAGAAAAATATAAAAAAGAGTGGTAACGGTAAATCACATTAAAAGAGGATGAAAACATAACCTGATAAACAAGAGGATGAAAATCTACATGGTGTCTAAAAAACAGATGGTAAACATAATAACAAAGAAAATATGCTAAAATTTGACAAATAACAAAGAAAAGATGCTAAAAATAGATAACATGATTGAGCCATTATAAAAAGATTATTATTGTTCTCTATCATTTTAAGAAAACAATAATTATTTGCCTATGAGTATTATTTTGGGCCTGTGCAGTGTTAATTTAGCAAAACTTTGTATTGTGGGTGGAAATAATGTACAAGAGATGTATACCAATATATAGAGAGGGAGGAAGAGGTTTATCAATTTAGCCAAACGTTGGCCAACTAGGCCACTGTGCGGGCCCAAAAAAATAAAGAAACTGAAGATTAAATAGTCATCTAACCAATTGTCTCAATTTAAATAATCATCTATCCACTAAATCACCATGATCGGAGTTGTCAAACCAAGCTAACCAATTGTCTCAATTTACCATAACCATTGATATATAACATGTATTTGACCATGAATTAATTTTGCAAGTTTTTTAATTTTGCCATGTTCATTGTAGTGGGTCTAATTTTTATCATGATTTTTGTTCTCCATTCTTTTTTTTTTACCATAATAATTTTTTTTGGGGACATAATTTTGCCATGAGCATTTTTAAATTACCACGAGAACTGTTATTGTATATTTTTACCATAATAAATGGTGCAATAAGTCTGTAGTTGAATATATTCACCGTGTTTTCGGATGTCAATGCTTATATAACATTTAAGATCAATCTTCCCAAATTTCCATCCCCATCTAATATATGGATAGCAGTTATATTCCACCACTTTACCTTCCCCCACTTTTTCAAAAATCCGTACATTTCAGTGCTCACAAGACTAATATTTGAAAAAAATAATATCCCTCTCAACTTTGAATCTCCACCGTTTTAAAAAGTTTCCCTGATTTTAGGCAAGAGAATTATCCACCATTTCAAAAATTCCTTGATTTTTAGGCAACACGATCACCCGCCATTTCAAAATTTCCTTGATTTTAGGCAAGAGAATGAAACAAAAAAAATTCCAACAATCCCTAACAAATAGTAAAAGCCATTTTTGGCAGTCCTTACACACACACACATATATATAAAGGCTAATGACTTTTTTCTTGCCATGATTCAAGTTGTTAATGCAACAACTTTTATCATGTTTACAAGTCATTGGACTATTTTTACCTTTTAAAATAAACAAGTTTATATGATACAAATGATCTATCACTCATCAATCGTGGTAAAAAAATACTATGTTTGTCACATAAAACATGGTAAATTATGGTATGAAATACTCCAAATCCTGTTATTTATAGGAGGTGGAGGAAGATGCTCCTATAATTTGATTTTCCTCGAGAACTCAGAATGCCCACAATTAGTGTTACCATATATTAATGCAATCCCATTATTTTAAGAAATCATATATACTCCATAATTTCAAATTATCCCACTTTCAAATCTCCATAATTTCTAGAAATATGTTTTTATTTTGAGTATATGTGTTATGAGGGTAAAACCGGTAAACCACACTTGAAGATGGTGAAAAGATAACTATGAATAGTGACCAGAATTAAAACATATAAAGTGCCCAAGAAAGAATGATTGTTTAATTACCTCTAAATTGTTAGTGGCCCGTTTGGCTAATTAGGATAAACTTAGATCTTGTTGACCTATGCTGGCATTTTTATTTTTTCCCTTTTCAATAGTTGTGGAGAGATATCTTTATAGTAAAAAAAAAGTGCAATTAGAATTAGGGTGCACACGGCTTGGAAGCCCGCCCACCCCATCCCATTTTTTTGGGGGTTCAGGATAAATATTTAGACCCATAAGTCTGGGTTGTGTTGAGATTTTAAGCCCATTAACTAAATGTGCTTAGTTTGAAAAAAAATCCTTAAGATCAGGCCTTCAAAACCCGGATCAATTAAAATTATATTTTTTATTTTAATAAGATACGAGGCAGGTTTTGGAAACACATAAAAAAAACACGCTTTTGTTCCAGGTTATATTGTGATGATCCATACCGTTCACTTCGTTTAAATGGATAAAATAGGAAATGCTACAAAAAATTTGCTCAATCGAATATGAATAAGTGTTTGATCCAAACAGTTTTTTCAAAAAACATGACAAGAGCTAGTGTTCTCATAATTGCTCTGATCGAACACTTGCCGATACTCGAATGAGTTAATATTTTACAGGTATCCTTAAAAACATGTTTTAAACAAGTTGAACAGGTTGGATTACTAGCATGGGGCTCCGAATCAAATTGTGTTTTTTTAAG
This sequence comes from Vaccinium macrocarpon, assembly GCA_022606695.1. Lineage (NCBI taxonomy): Eukaryota > Viridiplantae > Streptophyta > Magnoliopsida > Ericales > Ericaceae > Vaccinium > Vaccinium macrocarpon. Next base: position 30,772,492 of record CM040177.1, read on the forward strand.
GGTCCCTGTGACGAAACAACAAAAAAAGAAAAAGAAACAGGGAAGTGCTTTTTATGAAAAACTGTATGGATCAAGCCATTTCTAGTCTTTTTTTTTTTAATTCGTCGAGGGACTCCTTAAAAAAACATTTTAAACACATTGAATGGTTCAGATTATCAAAATATGGTTGGGAACTATGAGGACGGAAGTGGACTGGATCTGTTGGGATATAAAGGGAGGATCCAGTCCGATTTAAGGATTTTTTTTTTCTTGAAGCGGCGGATCTCCTTTTATTAAAGAGTAGGTTTCATCTTTGTCTTCTTACTCTTCAATTTTTTTTTCTTTTAACAATTATTTACTTTAACAGTTTTGTGAGAACATAGAACTCTTAACTATAATTATTACAGTTGTAATTCTAATATGGTTTTTTTTTTTTTTTTTTGTGATACGCTTTAGAAAATTAAATAGGATTTTTGGACAGATTTGGGAAATTACAATTTTGATTGAGTTGGGCTTTGACATAGTAAATGAAGCCCCATCATTAAAGGGCAGATTTGGATTTGCTTAAGTCTCATTACTGTATCTAGTATAGCAATCGACCCAAACCCGTTGTATGTGCACCCCTAATTAAGATCATCAAGTACAAGTAACAGTGGGCCTTTGCAGAGGTCAACAGTAGACGAGTTTTGTACTAATACGATATGTTTAGCATTTTTGTGTCATTTTTTTGTAGTGATTTTCACGCCCCAAAATTTTCATATACACTATTTTTTTTTTAGTGAAAATTTTATATGTAAAAGTTTCACTAAAAAAAGAAAAGAAAAGAGAAGGTGTTGATACTAATTTGGGGTGTGAAAATCATTTATGTACCTTTTTTTTTAGTAGTAAGCATTCAAAATAATTATAGGTGTCACAAGTGCTTGACCCCGTGTAATTGAATTATGGCTCTGCCGTGTACCCAAACGAATTATGCCTCGTGCATATTGATCAATCATGTCTAGAGATTTGCTAGACGTGATTGGTAATGCACCATTTTAACTCCCAACGATTTTTTTGTGTATTGTATCTGATTACCACCTTAATTAGGTACATTCACACTAAAACATGACAAATCAATTTAGAGTTTGGTGCATCTCATTAGCTAACGAAGAAAAATGCAGACATATGCCCAATTTAAGGTTGAAAAAATATATGAAATGTGTGAAAAGTATATAAAAGTAGGTGTAAATATATTGCAAAGTGTAAGTAGGTGCATTGGATTGCGTGTTTTTTTAATGTTTTTTTTGTGTGCTTATTATATGTTCAGTGAACACAAGATAGCAAAACCCATAAACAAAATACTGTGCACCTAGCCCTGCTATTGGTGCCGATCAAAGTATACCAATGGCACGTAAATCAGTTTGTGGGGCTCATTTTTGGATTTGTTCATTAATTTTAAATATATTTATGAGTGTCTTACTCAAAAACAAGTTTAATCGGATAATTGTAAAGGTCTGATCCAATGCACACATATTTCGTTCAAAATTCAAGATCCTATTTTTTGAATAAAAAACAATTAGTATACCGGATCAAACATTTACAGTTATCCGATTGAACTGATTTGTCATTGGTCCATTCGAAAAGTTTTTTAAATTAATGGACATCTAAGATCTTTTTGAGAGGCCCAAAAGTGGTTTCGGCAAACCAATGAATTCAAAAAAGGAAAATGCTAACTGTGTTTATTAGACATACGTTAAGATTGAAAAAATATATTGAAATATGTGAAAAGTGTATAGAGTTATGTGAAAGTATATTAAAAAGTATAAAAAAACATATTGCAGTATGTATTCAAAGTATAAAAAGTATGTATTCTTTTATTTATTTATGTGATTATTATGTGCTCATTGAACACACGTTACCAAGACCCGTAAAAAAAACCGTTTCTACACCATCGGTTCACTGGTCCCTTGATTTACCGCACACCTGGGACGGCCGTTTAGTGGGCCCAATTCCAACCACTAGATAACGTACTACTCCTATATCATTCAGATCATTATCAGAGTACTAATAAGATCGCCTACGTATCACGTAGAAACCAGCGTCTTCCGAAATTTTCATAAAACCTTCTCCTCTGTCACTTTGAGAGAGAGAGAGAGGGAGAGAGACTGATGAGAGAGAGAGAGTAGCTTTCCTCTGCAACCATCTTTACTCTTTGCTCTTTACTCGTTTCCTTCTGGTCTGAGCCTTTTCCCTCACTATCTGTTCGGTTCTCATCGACATTACTGAGGTAAATTGCACGTAAGAAAGAGAAAGTGGAAAAGGAAGTTTACGAGAGTCTGCACTTTTATTTTCTGGATTACTACCGTAATCGATCAAACCCTTACACCTTACAGAACAATCTCTACTTACATTTGTCAATTCTTTTTTTGAAGATGATGATACTATGAAGTGTGGAGTGCTTAAACGTATCTGAAATGTCTGTGTAAAGATTAGTTGTTTAATTGATTTCAAGCATCTAATCATGATAAACCCCTAATTTCATCGGTTGATTACTGTTGTGTTCGCTTAACCGAACTTTTCGATTGCATAGCCAAATCTTGACTTTAATTCCAATCTCACGTTTTAAGCTATTGATCCATGTCTGACCATGTACTTAATCAAGGAGGGACGCAGGGGTGGGTGAGCCCAGGTGACTGCCCTACCCAAGTTTTAAATTTGTCATATAGATATAGTATTAAGATTTTAAAGCCTTTACATCTATATAGGTTCGCCTGCCTAATAAATTTTTGTTGTAGTGTTCGCTCAACCCACACTCGAATCCTGCCTCATCCCTATCTTATGCCTAATTTCTGTATAACGTTTTCGATTAGTTTTTCGTGAATTATGTGAAACGGATTTACTAGATTTTCAATCTATTCTTCATTTTCATTGATTTGTCAGGTGGTGTTTTATCAACTTTGCTATGCTTCATATTTTCCTCTCATTTTCCTTAGTCTCATGAGTTCAACGAATGGAAAGTGATGGGCTATTTTGATTTGGTTGATGTTATTAGTCAAAAGTGGGTTTTATTTATTGATGATCTGGGTTTTAGTTCAGTCTTACCTTTTTAAAAGTCTCCAACTATCCGATTGTTCTCATAATGTTGAGTGAAGTCCTCTTTGGTAGGGGAGAATTTTGGTTTAATTTGGTAACATAGATGCTTGATCCGCACCCTAAGTAAGTATTTGGTTCACGGGAAAGCTGGAAAGTGGAAAAGAATTGTGATTCCAAATGGAATGCTCACTTACGCTCCACGCCCCCAACTGAAACGGACAGTTTGTGCACAAGCAGTGGAATCATCCGTCATCAATTTAACTGAATGCTTACTTCATTTCTTTGAGCCTCATGTTATTACTTTCTACTCATTTTGAATGATCTTATGCTATTACTTGTCCTGTTTTTTTTGTTACGGATTGAGGGTTGCTCGATCAACTCCAAACTCAGTATTTTTTTTTTTACCATGAATATATTCTGGCACTATATCTCTCTGTGTGGGTCTGTGAATTTAGTAAACATACATATGTTGCTCCTAATATTTTTTGATTATGACTTGAAGGTTCGGGAAGCAAGAAAGAACTATTGTGGTAATGTCTCTCAGCAAAGAGCTTATCTTCTTGTTTGTACAGTTCTGTCATGAGGAGGACCTCAAGAGGACTGCTCACATGTAAGTTTTAATTCCCTCTTTCCCCAATTCCAGTTCTACGCTGCTGTCTTGTTTTGTAATCATAGTTGTTACACTATGGAGATAGGCTTGAGCATGAAACGGGTGTTTTCTTTGACATGGAGTATTTTGAGGAGCTGGTGCTTAATGGCAACTGGGATGAAGCCGAGAATTATCTTTCTGGTTTCACCAGACTTGGAAATGACAAGAACTCTATCAAGATCTATTTCGAGATTAGGAAGCAAAAGTTCCTTGAGGCACTTGATGAGTAAGCTACCAATGCTCAAAGACTAAACAAACCATCCTCACAAAATATTTTTTATGTTTTTCACCTTGTCCTATAAAATGGTAGGCATGATCTTACGAGGGCTCTAGATATCCTTGTCAATGATTTGAAAGCTTTCGCCATATCAAATGAAGAGCTATACAAGGAAATGACCCAGCTCCTTACTTTAGATGATTTCAGGTAGGAAATATCGTATTTCATTCATGTTATAAAGTGAGATACTTCCATGTGGAACATTCTTTTGATTTTGATTTTGATTTAACAGAAAACATGCCTCTCTCTCCTTGTATGGAGATACATTATCTGCTAGAAAACGGATGATGAATGAACTCAGAAGTATTATTGAGGCTGACCCACTTTTCCAAGACAAACTGAAGTTTCCTCACATGGATCAGTCAAGGTTAAGGCGTCTCGTTAACCAAAGGTAGATGCGCTCTCCTTGGTTTTTAATGGTTTTGTTTCACGGTTTGTCACGCCCTCAAAATTTAAAAGGATAATTCATTAGGATAATCCACGTGAACGGTCAACAAGTCCACGAGCCACGTCAAAGTCTAAAAAGAATAGTCAAAGTCAACATCAAAATACACCACGGTCTATGGGTACCCGTACCCCAAAATGAGATAAAATAAATGTATAGTTATTACAACTCTAATGTCAAAAGAAGAAACTTAATTAAGTTACAAAGTCATCTTAACAAAATACAAGTTCTAAGATGATGATATAACCCTTCCATTAGCTTTCAAAACAATGCTTGTATGCACTCCAAGCACTCCATATCATGCTCCTTGGTGGGTACCTGAAATTTGTAAGGTTGAGCTCACTAGCCCAGTTAAGGCTGAAGCCGGTTCGGTTTGGTCCGGTTCAGAGGTGATTTTGACTGAACCGAGTAAAACCGATTCGGAGAGAAAAAGGAAACTCAAACCGGTTTTAAAGTGGTCGCTTGGTTCCGGTTCGGTTCCATCGGTTCGCTTCGGTTTCATATTCGGTTCCGGTTCTCCCGTGTGTGTGTGTGTGTGTGTGTGTGTGTGTGTGAGAGAGAGAGAGAGAGAGAGAGAGAGAGAGAGAGAGAGAGGAGATCGAGACTTCAAAGTTCAAACACATACATACACGAATACACCGATCTACACAACAGATCCACAGAAAGAGAGAGATCTAATCTAACAAAATATATACACATACAGGAATACACAAAACAATCTATACATAAACGAGTACACATAATACAAATCGATCTATAAACGAGTACAAACCAGATCTATGCATACACGATAATGATGATGAAGTTTGAAGACGAGATCTATACATACACCACGACAATGATGGAGTTGCCAATGATGATGGACTCCCCGTCAGTTTCGGAGAGGGAGGAGGAGAGGGGCTTGGAATGGTAGAGAGAGAGAGAGGGATGGTGCGCCACACTTGGTTTGGGGATGGAGAAGTGTCTGGAAAAACTTTGGGAAAGTGAGGGTACCCATCGTGAGCTGTATATATATATATAAGCCAAAAAATAATTGTAATAAATATAATTAATTCCTACCTAGTTCCCAACAACTTGGCCAGCCAAGTTGGTAAGTGAAGCGCTTCTTATGCGAGAGGGCGGAGGTTCGACTCCCACCACCTTCCCTTTTTCGAGTAAGGGTAATATAATATTAATTTTATATATAAATATATATAACTGGTTCTGTTCTGTTCGAACTGGACTCAAAATCTCAAGAACTGGGAACCAAACCGGTTCCTAAAATTTTGAAATTACTAGAACCGAGAACCGAACCGGCTTATTGAAGAATGGAAAAAATAACCGGTTCACACCGGTTTGCCAGTTCGGTTCTTTCGGTTCCTTTGTTCAGCTCTAAGCCCAGTAGAGAAGTGTCTAAAAATTCTAAGTGAAATGAAGTGTATATGGATGATAGACAAGAAAACACAAGTCATGTAACAAGAGTTAGGAATGTGTTCAAATGGTTTAAGGACTTGAAAAGGACACATGATCAACTATATTCCACTTACTCTTGCCTCTTGTACCCAACTTGTACTCGATACACCACATATGTCCCACACGTTAACCATATACATCTTATTCCGTTCACACATTTGATTATTCTCTGGGCATGCCATATAGGCCCTGTGTCACTTTGGGCATGCCATAAAGGCCCCGTGTCACTCCGGGCATACCTCTTTTGGGCCTCGTGTCACTCTGGGCATACCCTTTCAGGCCCCGTGTCATCATTACCACATTCATACTTTATTCCATGCTCAATAATATCATTATGGTGTCCATATTGTCTCATCACCTTACTATCATGTGTTAATTTCACACAAAACTCATATTTTGTGTTACCCGAATGTGTCCATAAAGAAGATTTTGACCCGAGTGTCAAAGATGTCAATTTGACCCTCCCGGACCCTGATATGTGACGAACAACTTACACAAACGAGCCACAAACAATGGATCATGATTCATGAAACTTTTCAAAAAAATATAGGTGTCTTATTGATAAGCGGTTAGGTCCTATTGATAGGAGAGAGATCAGATTGGCCACTATTGAAGCATCAGAGAGTCCTATTGATAGAAAGTAAAGTCCAATTGATAGGGCGTCAGAGGCTCCTATCGATAGGAGATCAAGTCCTATCGATAGGGAAGTCATCAGATTGGCCTGAACGAAAAGAGAAAGACTCCTATCGATAGGGGATGAAGTCCTATCGATAGGACAACACCAGATCCAAAATTTTACAACTCAAGGGGTGATCAATGGGGCTTCTCTTTGGGCATTTATTGGTTCCAAATAGACATATTAAGAAAAAAAAAGAAGGTTCAAACAACAAAGTAACACAACATACCACCAATTTACAAGATTTGCTATTTTTCCCAAATTCAAGCAATGGACTAAAAATGAGTTTTGCTCAAAGAAATCAACAAGCCGAATGAGCACTTAGCAATCAAAAGCCTACACACATATACACCACATTTACACTTAGAAGAGTTAGAAATTTCCCTACCTCAAGTAAATGAAAGTTTGAAACCCACCAATGAGCAAAACCCTAACCCTTCCTCTAAGCTCCAAGTGAAATTCTTCAAACACTGGGATGATACGAGTGCACCAATGCATAGATTACGAGAAAATAGGAAGGTTTTGTGAAGGAGTTAAGTTTGGAGATGAGCATTTGCTTGTATTGGTAAGGAATTTGAAGAAGAGAAGCTATGGGGGAAGAGAGGGAGGCCGGCTGGTTTGGGGGAGGAGGTGGGCTCCTCTCTCTTTCTCTCCTCTCACCACACATACACAAAAATACACACACACCACACAATTTAAAAGGGGTTTCAATAATTACACCGAAAACCCATATGTGGCTTGTGTAAACCAATTTGACCCTAGCACTACACATCCCACATATCCTCTCATCATTTAACTAACTTTATCATCATATACAATTCCACACATTACCCCAATGGTATTTATAAAAAAATAAATAAAATTTTACGGGTTTTTGCACGGTTGATGTTACCTTTTGTTTAAGTTGAAATAATAACAATGTTAGACCATGACACCAGTTGTTCTTCTTGCTTTTGTGACATCAAGAATGAACTAATGTTGGTTTGTTACATGAAGTTTAAATTGGCAGCACCTTCATTGCACATATCCTCAGCCAGATCCTGACATAAAAACTCTATTTTGGGATCATCAATGTCTGCTAGAAGATCATCCGCATAGCCCATCAATGGAGAATAATCCGCTGGTTAGATCACAACTGAAGTTTGTAGTTTCTCTTTTGTTTCATATGTCAGCTCTCAAAAGGCCAAAGGGTTTTTAAGACCTATTTTTCTACCGTGTTATTTTCTTAGAATGCTAATTTTTGTACCAAGCCGTTCCAAGCAAAGGAAGCATCTGTATCACCTTCCTCTTGCAAGGAGACTTCTATTGTGTCTCAATCTGAAGTTTCTGATGGGCCTGCTGTCAATCTTGGTGCTCCAACAGCTGCAGGAAGCGGTTTCAGTTATGGTACGGTGATTCTTGTGAGCTTTGAAGGATTCGTTTATTTTCCTATTTTGGTAGTCTGATTTTGGTAGTCATGATTTCAATGTTTGGTAGTTGCAAAAGTCACAGATGCCGGGGATCCTGATTTTGTATCTGATACAATGCCATCTGGGACTGATGATGGGGTAACTAGATTAACTCTTCTACGAATGGAGCACAATACCTTTTCAGACTTCTGTAATTCATTTAGTCTAACATGGTGATTCCATTGCTAAGATAATCCCCTGCTTTCCATGTGTCATTGCACTTGAGCAGCTGGTATCTACCATAGTATCCTCTGATCTAATCAACAGAGACGAAGATGTACCCAAGGCTGTTCAATGGGTTTTGAATGAAGCCTCTTCTACAACAAGCATGGATTTTCACCCTGTTGAACATAATCTTCTTTTAGGTTTGACTTGTATAAACTTACTCCATCAGATAGTATTCTCCCCTCCCTTTTGGTACAATGAAATATAGGATGGTATTCTGGTGTATTTGAAGCTGGTATTAACCATAAGCAATGTTACCGAGTTCAGTTGGAACAAGTACTGGGGATGTAGGACTGTGGGATGTTTCTTCTGGGGAGAAATTACTTTCAAGAAGATTTCATGCTTGGAAGATCAAAAGTATTTCAAAGACATTCTTGGTATATACCCTAACTCGCAACAGCTCACTTCAATGCCAATTGAATGGTATGATATGTTCATGGATCCAATTATGAACAGGTTGCTCTGGTCAAAGATCCACATGTATTTGTTAATCGTGTATCCTGGAGCACTGATGGCTCGATATTCGGTAAGTTTGGAGATATTGTAATGCAAATGGTTTTCAAACTGCGTATTTAACTTCTATGGGCTTTCCGTTTCCTTTTGATTGAACAGGAGTTGCATTTTCAAAACACCTTGTCCACTTATATTCCTTTTGTGGTGGCAGTGATGTCCAGAAACACTTGGAGGTATATTTCTGATAGTTCCAGATTTTCTCTTTTGCTAATTCTTAGAGTTCTATATTTGCTTCTAACGCTTATTTTCCTGTCTAGATTGATGCTCATGTTGGTGGTGTAAATGATCTTGCATTCTCTAAACCAAATGACCTTCATTTCCTCATAACCTGTGGGAATGACAAACTAATTCAGGTTGGTCATACGTTGAGATAATATCATTTGAACTTGGTAGTCAAGTTTTATTTCCAAAATGAAGAACAAGTTTAAAGTATGTTTACTATTTCTTAAGGTCTGGGATGTGATTACCGGTACCAAGCAATATACTTTTGAAGGTCACGGGGCTCCTGTTTATTCTGTTTGTCCTCATGTAAAAGGGAGAGTACATGTAAGAACTTCACTTAGTACGTCTGCGGCTTTCTCTCTCTACATTTATGTTATGCGTTTGTCATGATTTGATGATGCCTTTACATTTTCATGCCTCAGTTCATTCTGTCAATATCAGTGAATGGTGAGATAAAAGCATGGTTATATGACAATTTGGGATCAAGGTTCACCTATGATGCACCAGGCCACTGTTGCACTAGAATGGCTTATAGTGCTGATAGCAAAAGGTGATTTACTGGACCCATGAAATTAATTCTATGGATTTGTATGCAACACTGAAAGTTCTCCATTATTCATTGAAATTGAACGATTTTTAGGCTTTTCTCTTCTGGAACCACGAAGGATGGAGAATCATTCATCCTTGAATGGGAGGAAAGTGAAGGCTATGTTAAGAGGAGCTACAAAGGACTTGGGAAATGTTCCTCTGGCATTGTGCAATTTGATTCGAGCAAGAATCAATTTTTGGTCGCGGGTGATGACCATTTAATTAAAGTTTGGGATATGGACAACATTGAACTTCTAACAACTATTGATGCAGATGGAGACCTAACTGTATGTTTTGGTTAATTGTTCATAGTTTTATTATTATTATTATTATTATTATTATTATTATATTTTATTTTATTTTATTTTTGACGTTTCATTTTACACTTATCATGTGGTATTTTCAGCTGAAGTTGTAATACTCCCCCGTCCCAGTTTGTTTTGCCATCTCAACTGTCCTGCCTTTTCAACATATAATTTACTTGGAATGTTTCAAAAGAATTCTACCAATTAAAATATCTCAATCTGTTCTTTTGGTTGGTGGGAAAAAATCACACACTTATATGTAGGCACCAGGCGGGCACTGCAATGGGAAAGGCTTGTAGACTTGTGACACTGGACGACACATTTGAAAACTAAAGCACAAAGCAAAAGTGCTTCAAAAATTGTCAGTAGGTGCTAGGAGCCAGAACCCAGCATGTTCGCCCACTGGGCCGATTGTTCGCCTGCTTCCGAGTCTTTGCCTTTATATAACAAAAAGTGTCTTCCCGAAATACCATTTTTCATTGTTCATTCTAAATGCACCATTCTCGAAGAAGTACTTGTTTGGGATATATTTTCAGCGGTCTTTTTATTTATTTATTATTATTATTAGCGGTCTAATAATTCACTCTTCTGTTTTTAAGGCATGTCCACTTGTTTGCATCAGCAAGCCAGGCACATTTATGGCTGTTACTGCAATTCACAATACAATCAAAATCTTGGCAAACCCTTTTGGACAAAAGGTAAGATGTCAGAATATTATTTCCTCTCTTGTTCCTTTAGATTCTAAACATTTGATGCCTAACATTAGTCGTTCATGAAGCTTATAATCGATCCAATTTCAACTGCTGTTAGTGATAGAGCTACTGAAGAAAGTAATTCTGGGACCGGTAGCCCCGGAATGGTTTGTGGATGAGGACATTCTATCATAATTTATCACTTCAAAATTGGTCTTATTTTTCGCATCCCTTTTTTTAGGATACTTTATATCATACCAGAGTATAATGTAAGTTAATGATGATAACCCTGGAGTTGATGCTAAATATATTACTATTTCAATAGATTGGCGATTCAGCTGACTCTCAGGAGATGAAACGTGAATCACCTGCACAATCCAGAAAGATATTAGAGGTTTCGGAAATAGAAATTAAAGAACCTTCACAATATCGATCCTTGAGGCTCACTTCTGAAGTGGAAACTAGCGGGGTATGACTTCCGTTTTACCTTTTTATGTCCAAATTAGTTTGTCCTTGTTATTTACACCAATTGTGGGCAGATTATCCCACTGCTCCCTTTCATTAACACACTTCGGTGTCATTTTTCTTTTTCTTTGGCTTTGGGATATTTTGTATAGATTGGAGTGCTTTCTTACTGATTTCTGTCCCAGATTACGCTGTAAAAATTATACCCACAAGAGAAATATCAAAATGCTTTGCATCCCTATATTTATCTTGTATATATTAAACTTCAATCTCAGCTTCCTTACTCTGACTCTAATATTCAACCCAAGTAGCATGAGTTCATAAAGTGAGCTATGTGATAGCCACTTTCAAGCCCTGTCTAATCTTTATTTCTACTTGTTCACCCTTCACAATGATGGAAACACATACTCCCTCCATTCCAAAATTTTAGACTGTTACGAAAAAGTCTTGCGATTTTCTTATAAAACAATTAAGTATTGCCTTGTATAGTGATAAGCCCCAAATGTTGTAGATATCCGGGGCTTATCTAGCTCATTTTGTTTACACACGCATGCGATTTCGCGCCTTATATGGTTAATATGCGCGTAGTGTGTTTTTGGTGAAGTTACAGGTTGAACACATGAAATAATCACATTTGGGGCCCTTTGGGAACCGTGTCACATTACCGAGGGCCACGTGCCCCATGGCATGCCAACACTGGGCCCCACGAGCCATGAAACGACGATTCGGTTGAGGCTCGGGAATACGAAAAGTTGGTGTGTTGAAGTCGTGCTTCACGTTCACAAAAATCCCCGATGGGGTCCGGGCTTGAACATGCACTCACAAGACCGAGGTTCACCTTCCCCGAGGGCCCCACGATGTATTCAAATGCTTTGGAGGAAGTCTGGGAACACGGAAGGCCAAGGAAGTGACCAAAGACATCATCGGCCCAATAGTGGATCTATCCACTCTCAACAGTGGATCAATCCACTCAAGTCAAAAGTTCATCAGAGGATTCTGGATCGATCCACTCTCATTCTGGATCGATCCACTCAAGTAAAAAACATGGTCAGAGCATTCTGGATCGATCCACTCTCAATAGTGGATCAATCCACTCCACCCCATAGGTTCATCAGCAATAGTGGATCGATCCACTCTCATCCTGGATCGATCCACTCTCGTCCAAATGACCACCAGAGCATTCTGGATCGATCCACTCGCATAGTGGATCGATCCACATCAATCCGTGGAGCATTTTTCAAGCATTTCAAGCACTTTTTGTACTTTCTACTTATGGAAAGTTTCTATTAAAAGTATTATTAGGATATTTTGAGAAAGGGGGAATGTGTTTGTATATATTTATCTCTCCCTCTCTCTCCCCACTCTCTCCCTCCTTAGTTTAATTTTTGCTCCTCCATTGGAGGATTTTTAAGGTGTCTCTCTCTAGTTTTCTCAAGTAAGTTTTCATTTCTAGTTAATTTGTCAAGGTTTATTGTTGTAGCTACAATCATTCTCTCTATATAAATCTAATTTATTTGTGTTTTTATTGGTTAAATCTTGTTCTTCATTTCCTAGTTAAATCCTTCTTAAACTCAAGTTTACCATGGTTGTTTGTTAATTTTCCAAGTATTAAAGTGTTAGGCTAGCATAGGATCTTTGTTAAAAACCAAGTTTCAAAGTCATTAATCATGTTCTTTATTTCCTTTATTAAATTAGTTAGCCTAGTTAATTTAATGTGTGAGTAGTTTAATAGGTAGGGTCATGGGGTGATTAACTCCCCATGACCAAAGTTAGTCCATTTCCTCGCGCAATTTAAAAAAGGCTTTCAACTTTTGTCGAGCAATGAATCGGGATTCACTTTTATGAATCAAAATTAGGGTCTGTAAACCCCTTTGATCGCACGTCGCCCGGGGCTTGACCACTTGGTACGTGCGATGCTTAGGGATAGGGCGACTCAAATGTTTGTCTAAATGGCACAAGAATCCTATTCTTTGTGGAACGCATTTTTCTAGGCGATGGTTTAGTTTCTAAACCATTTGCTCCGGTGCACCTAACGGTGGCTTGAGTCGGTTACCGAGCGTGAGGATTTGGTTAGCTTTGGTTGTGATCGTTATGAACCCCTAGGCTTTACCTTTGTTAATTTAGTCTTTTTGTATTCCGTGTCATTCACGAAGTTAAGTGAATCCACCAACAAATCACAAAAGCCAAGTTTGCCGCTTTAAGGCTAAAAACTTCATTCGCAAGTCAACTCTCACGTCGGGTGCGTTCGGTCCCTGTGGATTCGACCCGGTCTTACCGGTTATTATGCTACCTCCGACCTAGCCCTACGCTTGGGGCAACACTTTCTACGACACAATCCAAGGTCGCAAGCATATAGTTTTGGAAATTTCTGTGCACCAACCAATTTGTTCTTTAAATTGCTACAAAAAGATTTCAAAATTGCACGAAATTACATTAAATTTTACCAGAAACTTGCACTGCTTTTCTTAGAGGACTAAAATTTTGGGACTGGATGGTGCATAAATCATGTACTTTTGAGCATCTAAAACACTAATCACAAGTTCTCATAAGCTGGCTCCATCCCTGCAAATGCTTGCATTGATAAACATAGGCCGTACCGGGTTATTGGTTTCATAACCAAAATACGATCATTTTTTTTCACATGGCTATTTAGCTCTATGATTGGGCATAATGTTCAGATTCAAGCATGCAATTTTTCTTTAGAATTTACTCTTGAAATGCATTGCGATGCGAGGGATTGAAGTCTGGTTGAAAATCTAGGATTTCAGCCTGAATTTGCTATTGTGGACTATTTAGTTTCTCATTGGCTTTTTCTGTGATAAAAGCAGATATCAAGGCTGATATACACCAATGCAGGTAATGCCGTTTTGGCATTAGCCTCAAATGGCATCCATCTTCTCTGGAAATGGTTGAGAAACGAAAATAGTTTGAGCAGCAAGGTAGCAAACTAGATGTTCTATTGTCAACCTTCATGTCAACAAATTCGATTTATTAAATGCCAATTTATTTATTGATACTCCTGTTATCCGAGATGTTAATTGATGCAGGCAACCACAAAGGTTCACCCCCAACTATGGCAACCAAAAAGTGGACTGCTAATGACCAACAACCCTGCAGGCGTAACCTTTGAGGAATTTAGGCCTTGTTTTGCTTTGTCCAAGAATGACTCTTATTTGGTGTCTGCATCAAGGGGGATGATTTCTCTCTTCAACATGATGACATTTAAGGTAGTGTCAGAAGAATTGCTATGCCTGGTTAGGCCTTTTGGCCATTCCACAAACATTGAACTATGTACGACTATTTGATCACATATAGAAATTAATCTTACCCGTTCCCATGCAGAAATTTTTCCGATTCATCATATGGTTCCAAAAATAAGCAAATGGGCCATTTCTTCTTCTTCCCCCACCCTGAATGGTCCATTGTTCCCAAAACTTCTGCTTTTTGTTCAGATTCTCATCCAGTTTTCATTGTTCCGATTTCTGGAATTTCTTTCTATAAGACACTGATTCACACATCCTGAATCCGTCACCTTGGTCGGGTGATGTTTTATACAAAACCAGGATCAAATTTGTAACGCATAATTCTGTTTCCAAATTGCAGAAACTAAGATCTTTCATGCCTCCACCGCCAATGGCAACATGTATCGCTTTTTACCCCCGTGATAACAACATTATTGCAATTGGCACGGATGATTCAGCGATCCTGATTTATCAGGCTCGCACTGACCAGGTATCGTAGTTGTTTCCTTTGTGCTACACAATGTAAATGACATCACATGAGAAAGTCAGGCAAGTAGGTATTTTTTGTCTGTGCAGGTTCTTACTAAGCTGAAGGGTCATTCAAAAAGAGTTACTGGCCTTGCCTTCTCTAACACATTAAATGTACTTGTGTCCTCTGGAGCAGATGCTCAGGTTAATATGTTCATTTCTTTTTTTTGTTTTCCCTCTACTTTGGCATATCTTATTTGGTTCCCGATTAAGGAGATGAAAATCTTGATTTAATTTGGGCTCGTTTTGTCCAATAGTGGACTTCACATTCAAGTTTGAGAATACCATAATTACTGTGGAAAAGGAAACAAATTGAAATATTCCAGTTACAATGGAAAGAGAGTAGTGTCTTTTCATATGCTAATGTTGTGGTGGTTGTCGTGAGCAAGCAGGTGGTTTAAGAACTCATGCAATAAGCTTACAGATTCTTTATTACTCAAGTATTATTTGGTATGGATAAACTCCCTCGGTGCTTCTTTACAAAATTCTCCTTACTTTTAAAAGGAAAACTTGCAATGTTTCCCCTTGTAGGAGTTAAAATAACATCCTACAACTTGGTATATTATCTGTCCTGTCTTGGGCGCAATAGGTTGAAATCACTGGAAGGGATGGAATTTTTTTTACAGCACGACTAATCAATGCTGTATGAAAAGACAGTTTGTAGCATTCAATTCCATAAACACCCCTTCTGAGCACATCCTGGTAATTTGGTAAGTTCTGATTTTAATTATTTAGTTACTTTTAATGTTACCAGGTTGTTGTGTGGAATTCCTGTGGGTGGGACAAAAAGAAAAGCAAAATGTTGAAGTTTCCTGCTGGGAAGTCGCCATCAGAAAATTTTCATACCCGCGTCCAATTCCACCAGGATCAGAAACACTTCCTAGCTGTTCACATGACTCACTTAGCAATTTATGATACGACAGAATTAAATTGTGTAAAGCAGGTTGCTTCTCTCTCTCTCTCTCTCTCTCTCTCTCTCTCTCTCTCTCTCTCTCTCAAGCGAAGTGTTTTCACACATATTTGCATAATGATGTTTGAATGTTTTCTCTTTCACCCTTTCAGTGGGTCAATCGACCCTTCTGCGCAAAAATCTCCGATGCAACATTTTCGTGTGATTGCGAATTAGTTTATGCCAGCTTTGTGGATGGAGGTGTGCTGATATTCGATGCCTCAAATTTCCATCTACGATATGAGATCAATCCAACTTCCAACATTCCATCTGGAATCAGGTACTATAAGAATTTTCTTAAATTTTACTACCATATTAATCGAATAAACATCTACAGCTGCACTTATGCTATATCTTTCCAGATCATGCATACTAAGGAGAGATTTTAGTCCATGGAAAGCACACTCCCACACACACAAATAACAATGTCTACCTGAAGTCGAACATACGTCTTAGATGCATTTTTACTTGACGAAATGGGCTTGATTCGGTGACGTCAAGGCTTAGAATTTAGATAGAACAGGATGTCTTGTGCGCTATTGGTAGGTTGACCCCACATTTGAAGATATAGATTATGCAAGAGCTTTGTGTAACTCATTAATTCCACAACAGAATTTTCACCTTCCCCACCCCTTTCCCCAACAAGAAAGGAGGGAGAGTGAGAGAGGATTTTCTGACCTGTTGTTTTATTATTTGGAGAGAGAGAGATGATTTTCTGACCTGTTTGATTATTTGGATGTATAATTTCTGATTCTCATACTTATTTTCAATCCTAAATCTCTTTGTTTTGTTTCTGTAGAAAAACAATGCCATGAGTCTCTTAGTTACAGGGACTCTTCTTAATGTGTAAAGTACGATGAGGGTAAAGATGCAGAATATGTGTCCAACATATTTGGATGGACATTCCCCTAGCAAAGCACAATTGCTATTGAAGTTTACCATATCAACGTGTACAAAATTGTTCTATTATGTGTGAGATGATGCTCTATGATACCCAAACACCATTTTACCCGAAGAAGAAAAACAAAAAACTAAGCAAGTTGAATCATTTTCCATTGTCCTTGAAATTAGAATTAGATGAATTTGAAATTTAGGCACATGGCCAACAGTGGTGGCAGTGGTGCTTGAGTACATGTAACAGAGGTCTCTAGTAATGGAGGTCTAGTTAACTTTGTGACGTAGTCTAGAGACAATGTCTGCCATTATTTGCACAAATTGGTTGCCCCGAGTTTCAAGCCCATAACTTCGAGGTGGCGCGAGTTTGCTCAATGGGTTGCTATTTTGTGTCTCTGTTTTTCTTTAAAAATCACGATACCTGGGCCTTATAGTTGCAATCGACCTGTTGCAACTTACAACATACGCTGCCATTTTTTCTTTCTAGTCTTAGTTACATCACTTGCATCATTCGCGTTACTGATATATGAAAGCTGCAGCTCCAAGGCATATGCGGTCGCAATTGCTGCCCACCCACAAGAGCCAAACCAGTTTGCCTTGGCATTGACAGACGGCGGGGTCGTGGTCATCGAGCCTCTGGAATCGACAGGAAAGTGGGGGGAGGCGCCATCAGTTGACAGCATATCATTCAGTAGCCGTTCCTTTTCTGGCTTGTAATTAAACCATGAATCGGCATCAACGAGTTTCTTTTTTCAGTCCTTGCATATATCATATATGGTTTCCATTGAGTGGAAATAATAGCAAAGACCAACAAACATAAAAGGGGTGTTCAGACGTTCAGTCCTGAAATTTTGAGCAACTGTAACCCTTTTTTTTTCTTCAAATTACCAGTACGCTCTAAAAAGATGTCAAGGATAAGCTTGCATTCCAGAAACGTTAGCTTCCCGCCTCCTTCATTCCTATTGCCTCCTTCCGTGAGGAGTTCCCTTTTCCTTTTCGAAAATGCCTGATGGGGTCTGCTCAGCAAATGTACAAAGTGGAGCTACCGGCTGTTTGGCTGACCCTCGTCTTACCATTTGGGTTAACCCAGAAGTAATGTAAGAAGGAATGGAACCACTGGAGAGTTCACACTTGGGCAAAGATGACTGACTTTGGAAGTGGAACACGTGCCGATTTCTGCTATTCCGGGTTCTTTTTTTTGTAGCGAAATCAAGGTTTATGATAAATTCAGCGAATTTTCTATGGTGTTCTACCTTTGTGTAGTCTCGGTCCACAGAAGAGCTACGAGTACCTGCGCTATGAGACATGCCCTTGTTTTCGATCACAAAAGAGCTATGAGTACGCATGCTTGCCTACGCCAAATTCATGGACGGTGCATCTTTACGATCCTAAAGTTATTTCGACGGTTTGGATTTCAAATAAATTATTCGCGCAAAGAGTTTAAAATTTTCGTGCTAATAGTTTACGGTATTTAAAATTTAAACCATTAATTTTTGAGATGGACGATAAAGATGTGTTTGCACGCAGTGTGCGTGCCCATAGCAAGGGCCAGGGTTGTTTTCGATTAACAAAGGGGACCTAATCTTACTAGGTTTTTCCACAATCTGTGGCACCGAAGGGTTTCGAGTATGAGGCCCATTGACCCGTCCTTCCACGTGAATAGTCTCGTACGAGGGTCTAGTTTGGAATTGATAGAGCAATTTTAATACTCTTTAGTTTGGGGACTCGGGACCCTACAGTGCAACAAATGCTTTGTACCGTTCTAGCCATCCAAAGGTGTTTTCAATAGTTTGGATTTCGTTAAAACTTTTTTGTGGAAGAGTTATTTATATCTAGATAGTTGAAAATACTTTTGGACGGTTCAGATTTTGCGTTGCACGGTATAGTATATTTGGTGTACTGCACCATCCCCACATCCGTTTAGAGTAATAATCTAATTCATTAGGGGTGTGTGCCCGCCTACTTTTTGTATTTTGGTTTTCACATTTTCTACTCCTAGATGTTTGACACGCAACAGTGAAAACACATTCTGCGAAAATGAGTTTTTGATTTTTGAGTTTAGATAAGAGAAGTCAAGAAAAGGTTGAGAGGAGCTTTTTCATTTCTCATTTTCTACCTTTCTAATTTTAATTAACAAAACACCTACAAAATATATTTTGCACATATTTTCCAAACACTACACCTGTTTCAAAATGCTTTTTGCACATTTTTCTCAAAACTCCGATCAAATTCAAAATACATTTTGACCATAATTCAAAAAGCCAAAAAATTGAAAATGAAAAACTAAAAATGAATCTCCCGAACACCCTTTAACATTGACTAATGCCTATGGCCAAAAATTATAGTCTGAGGCTAATTAACCGCATTAATTTCGTAAAAATAACTACGGACGTATACTTATTTTAAGGTTAGGATTTTTCTTGTAGCCTCATCGAATTGAATACTATAACAAGGTACAACTTAAAAATTGGAGTAAATGAATTTTTTACTATCCAAATAAAATTATGGCTACAATATTTTAGTGTACACCAAATATACACCGCTTCTGTGGGATCCATTCGAGAGTCTCACGTAAACAATTGGAGCCACTCAATATTCTTAAAACACTTTTATAAGGGCTACTTTATAAAAAAAACTTAGTTCATTTTAACATCTGTAAGGACTCGATTGATTCTACGTCCAATTTAGTGACAAGAAATTAGGAAAATAATAGATCGAGGCCTTCCAATGTTAATATGAGCTAATTTTTTACAGTGACCCTTAAAAAACCGTTTTAAGAATATTTAGGCGGTTCCGATTATTTACGTGAGACGCCGAAATGAGTTCCATGGAAGCAGTGTACACTTAAAATGTGATACCAGGGTATACTCACGAAACTACTCCGCAGAAATAAAAGAAAGAAAGAAACGTCACCTTGAACTTTGAAGTTTGAACAACTCTTCTTTCCCGCTCAAAGCCCTCTCATCTCACGGTCAAAGAACCAAACGAGGACCAGGTGTTCGTGAAAATGTCCCACCGAAACTCCACGACCAGAAAAGGTCAACCCGACGTAACCCCCACTCTCCGAAGATCTCCAAGGCTTCTCACGAAGAATCTTCCGCCTGTAGAATACCCCAAAACCCCAGACCCTCAATCGGAGAAAACCCACAAGCGTTACACAGAATTGAAATGTGGGTCTAACTATTGCGGTAAATCTGAAACTGGGTCGAGGAGATCTGCAAAGTTGAACGGTGATGTGATTTTGAGACGATCTCCGAGGTTTTCAGGTAATAAGAGCACTTCTACTGATGAATTTGGTGACAAGAAAATTTCCGGTGAGTCAAGTCGAAAGGGTTTGTTAAATGCTGGTGAGGCTGAAGTGGGTTTCAATCGAAGTAAAGAAAATGTGGCTAAAATTGAAAAGAGGGTTACGCGGCTTTCCACTCGGGGAACTACCATTGAATGTGTGGAGAAAATCACTAGAGAGGAGTTAGTGGTTGCGGAAAGTGCTAAAGTGGGTGCTAATCCAAGTAACCACTTTGGGCATAAATTGGAAAAGAGGATGACACGTAGTTCTGCGGCAAAAAATGGTAAGGGTAATGGGGTTTCCACAGTCACTAAAGAGGAGTTGCCAGAAGTAGAAAATGCTAAAGTGGGTGCTAATTCATGTAGAAAGATTGTTGATAAATTGGAAAAGAGAACCAAGCCTTGTTCTATGGCTAAAATGGGTAGGTGCAAAGGGTTTCTGAGGAGTGCTTCTACTGGCATTTTTTATGATGAGGGTTTTCTTGATGTAGAAAGAGCCAAAGTGGGTGCTAATTCATGTAGAAAGTTTGGGAGCAAATCGGAAAAGAAGACAACGTGTGTTTCCGGGGCTTCTTTGGAGGCTACGGTAGGAGAAGGGAAGGAGGAGGGAGATCATGGTAGGGTAACGAAAGAAATTGGGGTTAAGAGGAAGAGAAATCAAGTAGAGGAAGTTCATGGAAATGATAAACGGTGGACTAAAGATCAAGAAATGGCGCTGCAGAGAGCTTATTTTTCTGCTAAGCCGACACCCCTGTTCTGGAAGAAGGTCGCAAAGCTGGTAATGAGTTTGTCTCCAGTTCCGTTGGTGTATTATACCTATGTTTCTTTGTTATTTTGGTATAAAAATGTTGGTTAAGTAAGCTGTACAAACAGTAGGTGTTATAAATTATGCGCAATTAGGTCTTCCTGTCTTGAGCACGTGAAGTTGTGCATAAGTGTGTTAAGTGTGTCTGCAACCAAGTATTTTTAGAACCGTGGATACAAACACAGGACGCATAAATTCTAGATAAATGGGGACACTGACAGTGGGGGACACGGCCAAAAAAATATTAGGATAGATATTTAGTCAGATATTCATATGAACATTCCATATACGTTTTCTTTCCTTTTTTAAAAAAGAACGGCAACAACCAAAACTAGCATTATCTTTGCTAATCTTATTGTCATCTTTCTAACTTCTACAAGTTCATCAAAGGTTTTATTTGTCAAAAGTTATTTATTCGTACTTTTTCCCTTGTACTCTTGGAATGTCATGTCCCTGGAAAAAGCTTTCGATATCATGAATTGATAACACATCATGTTTGCATCCTTGTTGAAGTTGAGACATGGGTGTTTACTGTATGTACCTACTTATATACTATAACTAAATTTATTGGACATGCCACGTGGCATATCCCAGACATGTCCTCTACATGTCGTGTGTCCCGGAGTGCGACATAGGAGTGTCGGTGCTTCATAGTAAGTATTGTTCAGTGATATAGATTTTGGTGGAAGCAAGTAAATTTGCTATGGTAACATTTAAAGTAACTGACATTTTAGGTTGTATTGTGTGGTTTAATATAAATACACATATGATACAACCTCAGTGCGAAGAAGGAATCGTCCAATCTCTGGATGCAAAGCTGGTACATATGAATGAAGGCATGGAGCCAATAAGCCATAATACGTATGGATTTGTACTGAGTCTCTTGTCGTGGATGTGATTGATGAGCTAAATAATGCTCAACGCTGTCTAACAATTGTGGTGTGCAATTCATGCTTAATATTGGTTTCTTACCAAGAATGCAAAATATTGGAAACATGGCAATAGGAACTCAGCTTTGTTTATAGCCATTCGAAGCATTACTTATAACTAGGCAGAAGTGGGGTTATGTATCCATGACATTCAGGAACAGAATTAGAGATTCTATCGAGTATCGATATATGGGTCTTGAAACCATGGACATTTTGTAAGTTTTGTGAAGCAGAAATTAAACGCAAGTTTTGATAGGTAGTCAGCTTTTTAGATTGTCCAAATGTGGAAGGGTGAAAATACAATGTTATTGCGATCTCACGAGAAGTTCTAAATTATGATTAAGTTGATAATAAAGTATAAGTTATGTATCAAGAAGTGGAGTGCTTTGGGAGTGTCATGTGAATGCAGGATACATGCAAAGTTCAAGCGGGAATTGTACGATACTGTTGTAACTTGTAAGGCCAGCCATACTATACGTCATGGGGGCTTCTGAGGAACAATATGGGAGCAAGATGTGTTTAGCTGATCTGATGGACTTGTAGTAGGACTTCATCGGAAAGAATGAGAGATCAAAACCTTTACGAAATGGTGGGAAAGCTAAGATGGGAGAAAATAGATTAAGGTGGTTTGGACATGTCTACAATAGATTGGTTGATGCAATAGCCAGAAGAAGTGATATGCTAGATCTTAGTACTGACCCCAATTAATTCAGACCTAAGGATCGGTTTGGTTTGGTTTGATTTAAGCTCAAAATCTTGATTTTGATAGCGTTTTCTGCTGCAAATCTGGCCCTTACCCCATTAAAATTTAGTTTGTCACTTCTAAATATCTTATGCCAAGAGGACTAATTTTGATCTAATTTCATTAATGCTTAAACTGTTGCAGGTGCCTGGAAAGTCTGCAAAGGATTGCTTTAAAATTTAGTTTGTCTCTTCTAAATTTCTTATGCCAAGAGGACTAATTTTGATCTAATTTCATTAATGCTTAAACTGTTGCAGGTACCTGGAAAGTCTGCAAAGGATTGCTTTAACAAACTCCATTCTGACCACTCTACACCTCCTCAACCTCAAACCCGTTTGAGGTCAAGAAAAACAAACTCGCCATCCTTCTCACTTTCAACAAGTACATTGCTTAAACCCGAAGAGCCAGTTACTAAAAAGCCAAGTCGCCGTAAACAGAGTCGTCATCTTGCTCAAAAGACTGTGAGGCAATTACTGCAGAAGCATTATAACGTTGACCAAAATTATGAAGCTGATTTATTCTCGGTTCTGGAGTCCACTGTGAATCCATCTACCCAAGCTCTCCAGAAGGGTTTAACACCTTCCACACCGGAAGGTGTACAAAAAGATTTTGGATATCTTAAGAAATGCCGCGAGAGATCTTCTTCAGCCCATAAACAGAAGCACTTGTCACGACTCAGTGGGTCGTATGGAGCAACTCTTGCGAGCCCACCGGTTCTGAAGCCAGTTAAAAACAAGGCATTACATGAGAAATATATTGATCTGTTACATCGTAGGGAAGCTCAGAGAAGGGCGGCCAAAGTCCTGACAGGTAAAGATAATAAAAAGGAGAGTTGTGTTAATATCCAGAAAACGGATGTTATTAAAGCTGCGAAAGATGCTCTGGCTTCTGATGCAAAAGATGTCATCCATCAATTCCATCATGTAAAGGTTAGTGGCATGAGTAACTTCTCTGATTTTGATGATGATTTTGTTGAGAGTGATGACTATGAAGTTGAAGATGAACACTAGTAATTTGTTAATTGTATCAGATGTATTGTGATAATTGCTCCTAATTGAAGCTGCATTGTTGATTAACTACCAACTATTGCAATTTTCACTTCTGGCTAGTTTTACTTGGCTCGTTAATTAGTATTGTTGAGGTTCTTATTTGGGAAGTGACTGTTTACCATTTTTTGTGGTAATTACATCCTCGTACTGCCTAAAGGCTTGTCTAAGGTCGATATGGGACTATGGGTCGGCATTGGCAGCTTATTTTTGGCAATTTTGTCTGTATAAACTCATCCCAAATATGTCGTTAGTTGTACTCTTAACATCTTGTGTTTTGTGTTTAAAAGAATTTCTGATACAATGATGCATCTTGATTCTAGATAATGTAGCTTTCGGGTTAACATGTTTAGACTTTTATTGGACCACATTCATGAATATGATCTAGAATGTGTAGCAGACTCAGGACAATTAGTCATCATCTTCAAAACTATTAGAAAAATGATAAATCTAAGACCCACCTCATTCAAGTAGGTCCCTGTTTCATTCTGCGACAATTGGCATTTTCCATATCAAATGCTGGTATAGAAAATTCTTATTGCACTGTAAACTTTGGACAATTGAGAACCAATTTTCCTGGACAGGCCAAGACTTTTTCCCCTTCAAAATACTGGATGTTTAGGGGATAATCATTGAGACTTAAGGAGGTATCGCGATGTAATACATTTTGCTCTCATTTTACCTATTTTTGGCCTGCGTTTGGTTTAACGTGAGGGAGAAGGAGAAGGCGGCCGAGGTTAAGGTGGCCGTGGAGGAAGAGAAGAGGAGCGTGAAGGGATAGAAAGTGGTGACAAGGACGGTGAAATTGGTGTTTGGGGAGGATATAAGGTGGGCTCAGATGCTGGTTAATTACGATATTTGGTTGGTTAGGGATGTGGTTAAGGATAGGTCTCCAAATATGAAGGGTGTATTTATCAAGTATAGAGATGTAGAAGGTGATTTGGTTACTAGCACCACGACTGATGAGTTGAGGTTGGCTGAAGCATCTGGTGATCAACAGGGTTCTCTTACATTCTACATAGTTGATGTGAGTCTTGCCAAAAACCCGCTTCATGAGGAGTCAGAAAAAATTATTAGCAGTTCAGGAAATGTTTATGGGAATGGTTATGCGGGGAAATATAGGGAAACAGAGAAGGGGACAAACTGTTTTCATGATTGGATCGTTCAGTTTGCTCGGCTGTTCAAGAATCACCTGGGGTTTGATTCTGATTCTTATCTGTCTTATTTACTATAATTTTTTAATTATCACCTGGGGTTTGATTCTGATTCTTATAAATTTATATATATACACCGGTGATCCAGTCCGGGATCCCGGATTTCCCGGACTGGAGCATTTTTCGGTGTTTTGATGCTTTTAAACATTGTTTTTGGGAAATCCGAGCCGTCCATTGTGTTCAAAAGGTGTTTTCCAAGGTCCCCGCGAGAAATCTTTAAAAAAAAATACCGGGAAGGGCTTGATCCAAGTAGTTTTTCGCAAAAACTGTAAATATAAAGTTTTTGGGAAAACTGTTTGGATCAAGCCCTTCCCGGTATTTTTTTTTGAAGATTTCTCGCGGGGGCCTTGGAAAACACCTTTTGAACACATTGGACGGCTCGGATCGTTAAAAAAATATCGGGAACATGGAGTCCCGGATCCGGGACTCCCGGACTAGAACACTACTCTCTCTCTCTCTCTCTCTCTCTCTCTCTCTCTCTATATATATATATATATATATAGGGTCCCCTTCACATCCGGGACTTCATGATCCGAGTATTTTTTTGACGATCCGAGCCGTCCAATGTGTTCGGAAGGTGTTTTCAAGAGTCTGCATGAGAAATTTTCAGAAAAACATACCGGGAAGGGCTTGATCCGGCGGTTTTTAAATCCAAAATTTTATATTTACAGTTTTTTCGAAAACTGCTTGGATCAAGCCCTTCCCGGTTTCTTTTTTTGAAAATTTCTCGCGTCAACTTTTGAAAACACCTTTTGAACACATTGGACAGCTCGGATTTTCCAAAAATAATTTGTAACACAAAAAAAATCACTTTTTCTTATTTTTGGGAGGGTGTGGACTAGAAAATTTCCGTATATATATATATTATAAAAAAATTAAAAAACTTATAAATTTAAAGATTGATAATTACAGTTTGACCCCACAAACTTAAAAAATAAAATTTGTCACCAGAAAATTTAAAAAATTACAGATTGACCCCAAATTTTTTAAAAAAAATTGCAATTTGCCCCCTACTGTGTCCCCAGCCGTGTCCAACACGCCGATACAGCTTCCTCTAGAAGTGTCGGTGCTTCATAGATCTCTATAGTAAGCAACTTCTTGTTTATAGACTGGTCATCTATTTTTTTTTATTATTATTTATACATAGTTAGATCCTCCAAATCTCACGACTCTAAATTTGGATTCTTAGGGTTCAAATACAAAGGGAGAAGATTTTCCAACATGTTATTTGATTACTTGGTCGTAGAATTCCAAATTCTTATATTTATTTTCACCCCTGTATCTCTTTGTTTTATTTATGGAGAAAAAGTACGCCATGGATAGTCATCGTCTATGTTTCAATTGCTGTTCAAGGTTACCATATCATTGTGCATAAAACTGTTCTTAATACGTGTGATGCTCTATGACACCTAAACACCATTTTACCCAAAGAAAACAAAAACTAATCAAGTTGAATCATTTTCCGTGTCCCCGTGTCCTTGACATAAGAATGAGATGAATCTGAAATTTTGGCACATGATGAGACCCAACATGGAGTCCACATAACAGAGGTCTCCAATAATGGAGGTCTAGTTAACTTGGTGACATAGTGTAGAGACCTAATCTTTGCCATTATTTGCACAAATTGCTTGTTACCTAGTCTGCAGACCTTAATCTATGTTGTTAATAGCACAAATCGGTTGCCCTGGGGTTCAAGCCCATGACTTCCAAGAGGCGCGAGTTTGAACAGCTCAATGAATTTGCACAAGAGCCAAACCAGTTTGCCTTGGCATTGACAGACGGCGGGGTTGTGGTCATCGAGCCTTTGGAATAGACAGGAACGTGGCGGGACACACCAAAGTTTACATACTGTGCAAGCTTCATTGGGTTGCTTGTTTCTTTTCTCTCCCTTGTTCTGTTGTTCATTGCTTACCTTCAAAAAAAAAAAAAAAAACTATAGTTATGCTTCCTTTCTCATTTTAATAAATTTATTCATCGGTTTCTGGTTTTAAAAAAAACACTGTTACATGGAAAATGAGTTGAAGTTTTGAGTTTTAGCATCCATTATTCTTCTGAAATTGGCAACCTTGGATTTATGGTCTTCGATACTTTGAGTTGCGTAGAAAAAAGTTCAATGTGTCACTCCAAATCTCTGAGCTCAGCCTCACACCATTAGTGCAAAACTATTCTAGTGCCATTGGCTTAAAGATTTATTAATTTTGCATTTATTCAAATCTTTTTTTTAGTGCTTCATAGTTTTGCGTCAAATCTTTGGTAGTTAAAGTTTCGTCTCGAAGTGAGAATTTAAAAAAGTAAAAAATTATGACAATTACCTAAATATTTTGGAAAATATCTAAGAAAAGACAGCTTAAACCAGCTTAAATGGTCTTTTGTATTATTTGTTGGATATTTTCCAAAATATTTATATAAAAGTCATAATTGTACTCATATTCGGAGCTATATCGCAGGCCTTGCTTTGATGATCAGACTGTTTAGCTTATATTAAAAGATTTGTCCTACGATCATGCAAAAATTTATTTCCATCGGAATAAGTGCTTGATGAATCGAATTCTTTGGTTTAGGGCAAAACTGAATTTGTGGTAACATGAAAAAGTTGCAAGGACTAAATAATACCGCAAACCAATGGCAGACTCAGGATTGTAGCTACGGGGGGCCACTCCATAGAAAGGGGGGTCACTTCATAGAAAATATACAGGCCTTGTTCAGATGGGTTCTCAAGAACGCAGGCCCCAATTTAAACAGTGGGCCCCTTTTCAAATTTGTCAAATTTCTCTCTCTTTCCCATTTTAAGAAAAACTCTCGTAGTGTATAAATTGTGCACAAATGATTCAAAATGATTCAAATAATTCATCAACTTTAAAATAAATTTTGAAGTCGCTTTGAAAAAAATTAGCTCAATCAAATTTTTATAGCTACTTGATCTGATTAGTTAACTTTTATTTAAAATTTCTTCATGTTTTAGGATTCTAAATTTTGAATGAAAATTGAATAATTGGATCAAATATTTAAAGTTTTTAGATTGTGCTAATTTTCTCATAGTCTAATCAAAAAATTATTTAAAAGTTGATAAATGGCTTTGATCATTTGTATGAGACTCTTAAGTGGATCTCACCGGCTCATTTGTGCACTAAAAGAGTTTTTCCCAAAATGAGTAAGAGAGAGAAAATTCACTAATTTGAAAAGGGGGCCCACTGTTTAAATTGGAGACTGGGTTCCCAAGAACCCATCCGAACAAGGTGACAAAAAAATTGAAAAATACACTGAAAAATTTAAAAATTTGTCGAAAATTAGTTGAAAACCAGGTACGCCCCTGCCGCAAACGTAAAAATACGACATTGTACAAACACCACAATATAGTTGGGCACCCAGAATATTTGTTTGTCCTAACTTTTTTAATTGGCTTATTTTTAAACCATTTTGAACTTTCGCTACTCTTTTTTGTCAATTCTTTTTCCTTTTTAATTTAATCTAAATTGTGGAAAACAATCACTGAAATAAATTAACCAAAATAAAATTTTATCTTCTTCTTATTTTGCACATCCTATAGATCTAGTTTTTTACTATCTTCTTATATATAATATCACCAGCAAATAAAAAAAAACTCAAATATTTAGAATAATAAAATGGAAAAAATCCCTGAACTATTAAAATTAGAACCCGTTGGCTTACTCTCTTTTATTTGTTTATTATGCTTATCTTAAAATGTAATCACATATAGATCCCATTCTCCAAATTTTTGGGATTAATTATCCGTCACGATAAGAGGAGTTTAGAAAGTAAAAATTTAGGATCAGAAGCAAACAAATATTCACTAAGGACGGAAAAATATCAAAAAACTTGGTATTTTTTGTCTAAAGTGTCGTCTTATGTCAATATTTTTCAACTTTGATCTACATTTCTGTATTTTCAGATTTTTCTCATAGAAACGAAGGATTAATTCTAAAAATTATGAAGAAAACCTATGCGACAGGTAAAAAATACGTGGAAGGAAAAAAAAAATTCCCAAACTACTCTTATTCTAATTTACTGTAACAATAAGGAGTGTGACGGTAGCTGTTTATTTTGTTATTAAAAAAATTATACGTACATTGTTTGGTGTACACTAAATGTAGTACATCACTTTAAGTGGGACCTATTTTGAAATTCCACGAAAAATGATCGGAGATATTCAATTTGTTTAAAATATATTTTAAAGGTTTCCGCACAAAACCAACTTATTTGAATATCGGTAAGGGATCGACCAATTTTTGTCCCCGAATTAGCTGGATAAAAATTGAATGAAATCATCAAGCCTTTACCGATATCCGTATGAGCTGGGTTTTTTTTTCAAGGGACCCATATAACAATATTTTAAAAGAAATTAAACAACTCCAATCATTAGTGTAAAATCTTGAAATGGGTTCAGCATAGGGAAAACATAGGTATAGAATTTTGGTACATAAAATGTATAAATTTATTTTTGTGGCCCACTCTGGGCCAAACACGAATGATTGAAGTCATTCATGTTTTTAAAATAATCTTTACTTGTACCCCGTAAAAATCATCTCAATCGGATATCAATGAATGCTTCATCTGTTTATCCAGGCTTTGGTTCAGAATAAAAAAAAAACAACTAGATAAACTGATGAGCATTTACTGATATTGAATTGCGTTGATTTCTTATGAAATATTTGTTAACATTATTTTGAAGAACATGAACAACTCCGATTATTTGTGTGAGACTTGGAATGGTCCTAAACCAATTGATTTGTACTATTTATGAGTGAAAATTTATGAACACCAAGTACTGTCTATTCGACAAATTACACCAAATGATATACCTATGACACGTTTGATTGTTGGACTATTTTTAGAAAAGATTGGATAACATAGGATTAAGAATAAGAATAAAAAAGAAAAGTGGGGTTCACACAATAATAATAGATGGAATTATATGAATATTGGGGTTAATTGTACTATATTAGATTATAGTGGGATATAAAGGTGAGATAAAAATAATGGGGGTTATTTTCAACTGTGGATATGGAAGGGGGAATAATTTGTAGGGGAACCAGCTAATACTCTCTCTCCCATAAAGGCTCGATTGGACAGAGTCTTACGGCCCAAATAAGGAACACCCCCCATAATTAAGCCCGGGCCCACATTTAAGGATGGGTTAGGGAGTAAAAAATTGCAACTCGGATTATTTTTCCCTGGGATTAAATAATACTCCTTCACCCGGACTGAAAATGGACAGGATCTACCTTCTCCATATTTAATCTGTCTGGCCCAAATCCAAAAAAAATAACATTTATGCCTTTTACAATATTTTTTGAATAAAAAAATAAAGTACTTTCACGCATAATTTTTAATTTCTTTTGCACCAAATTAAACTATTGAGAGAGACCATTAATTTGATACAAAAAATTTAATGAATTATATACTTTAGTATTTTACATTTTTTATTTATTGGCTAGTTGAGTTACTTTGCAATATTCTTCGAATAAAAAAATAAAGTACTTCCGCGCATACTTTTTTTTTTTTTGCATCAAATTAAACTACTAATAGAGATTTTAAATTCGATACAAAAAAAATTAAATTTATATACTTTAGTATTTTACTTTTTTTACTTGTTGGCTATTGAGTTACTTTACAATATCTTTCGGTTCAACAAATAAAGTACTTCTACGCATAAATTTTTATTTTTTTGGCATCAAATTAAACTACCAATAAAGATCTTTAATTCGATAAAAAAAATTAAAATTTTTTATTTAAAATTTTTGACTTGTTGGTTATAAATATATTATATATGAAAAATTAAATCTTATAGCTTAATTATACACAAAAAAATGTATATTATAAATTAACTATTATAATATAAATATTAATAAAAATGGAATCTTATAACTTAATTAATTATTGGATTTAAATTATAAATTAATTAACCATTTAATTTATCTCGTTAATAAAATGCATAACTAATACTCTGGATATACACAATGGTAAACAAGTCTTTTGACAGTCGTGTACAAACAAACACATATTATGAGAAAAGTGTAACACGTGGGCCCTCCTTAGGAGGTGTTTCACTAATGATGTTTTTAAAATAAATTGATTTTTCATAATTTTTTATGTGATATTTTGTGTGAGAATGACATGTCTTGATTTTTTTAAAAATAATTTTTTATTAGTTGAACACCCCCTTAATTCCTTGTTCCACTAAACGAGAAATTTTTTGGTACAAATAGGGTAATGCACAACAGAAGACGAAAGGTTTAGCAAAATGGTCTTGCTTTACAAATTTATGGGTTTGCTTCCATTCAATGTCTCAGGTTTAATTCTCTTTTACAACAAAAACTTTTGGGCCCACTAGAGTTATGTCCGATCGTTATTTCTAACTTGATATTCGCATATTAAAAATAAATTAAAAAAACGCACACTTGATGCCCGGGTTCTATGTGGACCGTCCAAAGTATTTGTTCCAGTCAGCTGGGAAAGCGCGTTGCGTACGGGCAGAACCAAAACCGTCCAGAGGAATGGGTATCATGTGCTTTGGGTTTCTAACCTGGAATATTCCCCTCTCCACCATCATAGTGATAAACACGTACATACACGGGCCCCACTTGTATTTTCTCACATTTGTTGAAGAATATTATTTCCTCTGTTTTAAATTGTTGGTCTTTTTTTTTTTTGTGCTATTTCTAAATATATGATCGTTTTAAAATGTTAACGTTGAAAAGTGTGTATCTTTTTCCTTTTTTGGTATTTTTAAAAAAAATTGGATTCTCAAAACAGAATTAATAATTTGGGACGGAAGAAATATACTTTTATATTGGCACGGGACCACCGAATGATTGGCTAACTTCATACTCAATCAGCACGTGAATGCCACGCCGCACAAACATTCCATTTGGGCGTGTGCATAGCTCCTAAAGATTGCGAGTACTATATATAATGCGGCTAATGCCACACGCACAAAAGATAGTGTATTATTAAATGTATGGTTTACCTATAGTATTGCTACTAAATATTAATATGAATAGTAGTAAAATAGTGTGTTACATGAACATTTATTTTAATAATTTATATTGTTTGTGCTTGTAACATTTCTTATACGTATTCCAAAAAATTAAGGGCATCAACCATTTGTGCACATATTGTTATGTGGGACCCACTCAGGGGTGACTCCACAAATATACCACCAAGGTCAAGCAACCTCGTTGTGTTCAAAAAATGCACTGGAAAAAAAAAATTCTTTAGTATTGTCAACACTGGGTTGCTCACGCAAGGTTAAAATAATTATTTCTAATTAAATTTGAACCAAATTGTTATAGCCCTAACAAAACAAAACAAATCTAGAGCCCAATATATAATACACATTTAAAAGGATAGTAGAGAATTATACATTTACAAATAGTCTATTGAACCTTGGTTACAACTAATGTTAGGAAGCAAAATAGGAAAGACATTTTGTTAAACTTTAGGGGGGGGGGGTGTTTGGGAGCCTACTTTTAGTTTTTTATTTTCTCCTTTTTGAAGTTTTGTATGTTTGATCACCCTTCTTCAAAACAGATTTTGCAAGAATAAATTTTTCATTTTGACATTTAGAGAGAATAAGCCAAAAACAGGTACTGAGATCCTTTTTGCATGGGAAATGATTTTCACACACCCCTACCCCATTTTACAATCTACACTCATTTTTTGTATTTATCTTACGTGAATTTATAATATTGCCCCTTTCAATACACATTTTTCATACATCCAAGGGTAATATTATAAATTCATGAAGAAAAAGACAAAAAAAAAGAGTGTAGATTGTAAAATGGGGTGTGGAAAAATCATTTCCCTTTGGCATTCTCCAAAGTACAAAGACTCTTCATGGAACGTTGTAATATGTTGGAGTCTTACTATAAATTTCCAAGTGGCCTTGGCTAAGATCCAAAAGAAGGGGTGAATAAGGCATTTAGCCCGGCCTAAGTTTTTGTAAGGTGTATGGTTCATTAATGTATTTTTTTTAGCCTAGTCCAGAAATTGACCAAAATAATTTGTCTCTCTTATTTGGCGAGTGCATGTCTCGCTCTCTCGCGTGAGCAAAGCCTGTTGAGACATGTGATTAATGATTGTTTGTAATAACTCTCTTTATTTGTTTCCGCGTCATTTCCTCTACTTTCAAATTAATCGTGCTCTCTACCAATTTTTTTCCCCTAGCAAATTCAACATTGTTTTATAGTAATTAGTTAGTTATGAATCCCTGTCAAATCATTGCGAACTCATTGCCTGAGTTTTTTTTTACTGCAAAAAAATTATTCTCTGATTAAGTGGTCAGCGATGCAAACCTGAGTACGAATATCGCGAGAGTAACTTAACAATAGAGCTCAACTGTAGATACACCACTGAGTGCATACCACAATATTGTGTGAGACTCGTTTCGGAGTCTCTCGCTAATGATCAAAACATTTTATTTTATTCAAAATACTACTTTATGAGCTCCTTAAAAAAACTAACTTATTTGGATATTGGTAAAATTTTGATTTATTTATTTAATTTTTATCTAAAAAAATTCAAAGACAAAAATCGATCAAGTCATTTTTCCTGATACCATAATGAGTTGATGTTTTTACAAAAAAAAACTCTTAGGCCTTGTTTGTTTGGGGGGATTTGGGGGTGGGTTGGAGTAAGCCCCATTTTTCAATGTTTGTTATTTTATTTTTTGCATGGGATATGAAATCTCAGCCAAGTTTTTCTCGCCATCGGTACGGTATATAGAATCTCATGGGGGTGAGATTTCCCCATTTTAGTGTAAAAAATCGGATATCCCGAGCAATATTTCGTCGAACTCAAACACCGGATATGAATTTTTTACATTTGTTGATACCTTGAGCAATATTTCAAGGATTTCATATCCCACCTATATCCCATTGAATTTCATCTATCATTTATTTATCTCCGGACAAACAAACGAGGGATTAGGAATAACTATACCATGGAGAAGTAGACGTTCATCTAAACGCGCCTGAATCACCGTGGCACTAAACATTTCCACCCGGGGACCGTTGACGCTTATCTCTGTCTCTCTCCTCTCCCTTAAGGAAACCCTAAAATAAACAGAGAGGAGAGAGAGAGAGAGAGAGAGAGAGAGAGAGAGAGGAGTCCGTTGTCATAATTGCCTGACATTTCCTCTCCAACCTTATTAGCCGCCATAAATTACACAACTCTCTCTTTCTCTCTCTTCGGCCAGAAGGAAAGGCGATACACTTTCCTTTCCAGCCTCCCCTGCCACTATCTTCTTCAATCGGCTTTTCAAATTCGCTTTTGGACAACAAGGGTTTTTGTTTCTCTCTCTCTCTCTCTCTCTCTCTCTCTCTCTCTCTCTCTCTCATACAAGATTCAGGTTCGAATACTTATCGTCTCGTGCTGAAAAACATATTGAAATTTGTGAGCTGTGCTGTTGTTATTACGTCCAGAAATCAGAGGTGATTATTTCAGCTTCTAATTTTTTTTTTTGGTTCTGGGTTTGTAATTGTTTGGATTAGTGATGGGAAAACCTACTGGAAAAAAGATCAAACAAACAGAATCGAAACCTAACGAAGGAAATGCAAAACATAGCAAAACTTCGAAGGCGTTCGACGAGGACACGGCCGTGTTCGTGAACATGTCACAGGAATTGAAGGAAGAAGGCAACAAGCTGTTCCAAAAGCGTGATCACGAAGGCGCCATGTTAAAGTACGAAAAAGCCCTCAAACTCTTACCCAGGAGCCACATTGACGTGGCCTACCTGCGCAGCAACATGGCCGCTTGCTACATGCAGATGGGTCTTGGCGAGTTCCCGAGAGCGATCCACGAGTGCAATTTGGCGTTAGAAGTAGCGCCGAAGTATAGCAAGGCTTTGTTGA
Source organism: Vaccinium macrocarpon (assembly GCA_022606695.1). Taxonomy (NCBI): domain Eukaryota; kingdom Viridiplantae; phylum Streptophyta; class Magnoliopsida; order Ericales; family Ericaceae; genus Vaccinium; species Vaccinium macrocarpon. The sequence continues at coordinate 30,807,006 of CM040177.1, forward strand.
AAAGGGCCAGGTGTTATGAGGGTTTGAATAGGCTTGATTTTGCTATGAGGGATGTTAATCATGTGCTGAGTATTGAGCCTAATAATTTGTCTGCATTGGAGATTGGGGAGAGCGTGCGAAAGGGAATGGAGAAGAGGGGTGGTGTTAGTGTTGAGGACAAGGAGATTGTTTTGCCACCGGATTACGTGGAGCCTCCGGTTAAGCCGACATGGAAGACTGTGAGAGAGAAGGTGAATAAGAAGAAGAAGGGGAGTAAATTGGGTAGGTCTGAGAGTGAGAAGCGAGTTGAGGAGAGGGGAAAAGATGAGGAAATGGAGGAGGAGAAGAAGGCGGAGGTCAAGGTGGTTGTGGAGGAGGAGAAGAGGAGCGTAAAGGAAGAGAAAGCGGTGACAAGGACGGTGAAATTGGTGTTTGGGGAGGATATAAGGTGGGCTCAGATGCGGTTAATTTGCGATATTCGGTTGGTTAGGGATGTGGTTAAGGATAGGTTTCCAAATATGAAGGGTGTACTTATCAAGTACAGGGATGTAGAAGGTGATTTGGTTACTATCACCACCACTGATGAGCTGAGGTTGGCTGAAGCATCTGGTGATCAACAGGGTTCTCTTAGATTCTACGTTGTTGATGTTAGTCTTGACAAAGACCCCCTTCACGAGGAGGAGATGGAAAAAATCAGTAGTAGTTCAGGAAATGTTTATGAAAATGGGTATGTGGGCAAATATAGGGAAGCAGAGAAGGGGACAAACTGTATTGATGATTGGATCGTTCAGTTTGCTCGGCTGTTCAAGAATCATGTTGGGTTTGATTCTGATTCGTATTTGGATCTTCATGAGCTTGGAATGAAGCTGTATTCGGAGGCCATGGAGGACACTGTTACTGGTGAAGATGCACAAGAACTATTTGAAATCGCAGCGGAGAAGTTCCAAGAGATGGCTGCTTTGGCCTTGTTCAACTGGGGAAATGTTCACATGTCTAGAGCTAGGAAACGAGTCTTTGTAACTGAAGATGGCTCTAGGGAAACAGTACTAGCACAAGTGAAGAATGCATTTGAATGGGCAAAGGAGGAATACGTTAAGGCTGGAATGCGCTACGAGGAAGCTGTGAAAATCAAACCCGACTTTTATGAAGGACTACTTGCACTTGGGCAGCAGCAGTTTGAACAAGCAAAGCTCTCGTGGTACTATGCAATTGGAGGTGAGGTTGATTTAGAGACGGGGTCTGCTTCAGAGATCCTGGAGCTATATAATAAAGCGGAAGATAGCATGGAAAGGGGTATGCAGATGTGGGAGGAGATTGAAGAAAGGCGTCTTAATGGACTTTCCAAATTGGAGAAATACAAAGCCGATTTGCAGAAAATGGGTTTGGATGGGCTATTCAAAGATGTGTCTGCCGATGAAGCTGCTGAGCAGGCTGCAAATATGAAGTCTCAAATATACATTTTATGGGGCACTTTACTTTATGAGCGTTCAATTGTGGAATATAAGTTGGTTTTGCCAACTTGGGAAGAATGTCTGGAGGTTTCTGTCGAGAAGTTTGAACTTGCTGGAGCATCTCCAACGGATGTAGCTGTGATGATAAAGAACCATTGTTCCAATGACTCTGCAGTGGAAGGTAAAGAAAAAATCTACAGAAATAGTATCATTTTGAGTAGTTTTCAACAATTTTATGTATTTCACCAATAGTAATATTTCCTCCATTTTCCCTCTTGTAGGTCTTGGATTTAAAATAGATGAAATAGTACTGGCATGGAATGAGATGTATGATGCTAAAAGGTGGCAGACTGGTGTTCCATCTTTCCGGCTAGAACCATTGTTCCGTCGGAGGGTTCCAAAACTTCATTCTATGTTGGAGCATATTTAATTGTTTTGTTCAGGATTGGAGATTTTATATTCCAGTCAAAGAAAGCACCAGGATTGTTACATAGTTTGGTTGTCAGACAACTATGTGGTTTCCAACTATGATAGGTATCCCTTTGAACTTTGCTTTTCTTACTTCGCGGTCTTTTGAGCTTTTTAAAAGAGTCAAGTATCCACGACAATCGGGGATGCAACATGATGTTGGCTTTACTCAAATATGAGATGCTTACATAATTGCCAAGATTTGAACTGATGTCAAACTCAGTAAAATTTGTACCTTTTGAATACTTCTTATTTCATAAAGCACAGATAGTGTAGAAATTAGAGTGCATTTATATTACCTCATTAAGAATGCTGTTATCAATGAATATACTCTCGACAACTATCAATATAATATATCTGTATCTTGACGTCTAATGACATAATGACATCTAACTGGAATCTTGTCCAAGTATTGACTACTCTCATTCAAGGAGAGAGTGAAGTTTTTTTGTACTTAAATGAATACATGGGCGTATCTCCACGAAAAGCAATCCTTGTAAGTTCTTCTTTAGTAGCTGTTCCACTAAGTTAGTTTTTTTAATAAACTGACTTTTCACGGTTTTTTATGTGATGCATCGTGAGAGAATAACCTGTCTCGGTTTTTGGAAAAAACAGTCTTTTGTTAGTGGAACTCCTAGTTATCAGACATACAGATTATTCCAGGTTGTAGCCTGATTTTACGTGGAATGGAAAGGTTGTTGATTTTTAGGTCATTCATCTGTATACCTAGTGGCTAGTGATGAAAACAAGGATCAGATTTGGGAGTTTGGCTGTTCTGGATTTGGCCACTGAACAAGTGGATAAGGATTAGCCAAGATAAGGACACTATGCTCTAGGATAAGAGATTAATGGGGAACATGTACGTAACCTAATGGGTGTAACTTATACAATACATCCTGGTCCTTGGTCATGTTCTGGGGTCTTTTCCATGACAGATATGAGATCACATTAAGAAATGCAAGCACCTCATCTCAAATCTTCATAATTACACTAATTCTCCTTACTAGGGGTCAGCTCAGGACTCCTGTTTGGCATATTTAACTCTTCATAATTAATGTAAATACTAGGTTTTGTGTAGAGCTGCAGAATTCTTTGTCTTTATGAAGGAAAATTACTTGATGGTATAAGAAATTTAACTGATAGCAGCATTTGCTGAGCTTCTTGTTCTTGCTGATTGATTCATCTCAAATAATAATCAGATGACAACATAGCCCATAAATCCTAGAAACCCATTTGTTTCAGAGTTCATTTGCGACTTCTGCTTGTTAAGGTTGTTGATTTAGTTCTACCATATCCTCTTTGGCACTCTCTACTGTGGGAATCATTTCAGAAATTGCTCCAATACAGGCCCCTTGCCATTTTCCCTGTACCATCCAGTGAAACAGACACATGAGGGTGTCATGCACAACTGTGACCTCTTACCTGTTATTTCCAGCTCTTTCCTGGAAAAAATGGTGGGGTTTTAGCTCATTGTCTAGTTCAACAAGGCCCTCAGCCATAGACTTGCAGCCTGTGAAGTAGACAGATGCACCTAAGTTGGGCATACAAATAGGACAAGCCGCATTTTTTTTTGTTATATAAATTTTAAGAAAGGGACATGCGTAGATGGAACACATACGGGGACACGACAGGGGGTCAATTCATAAAATAGCTAACTTATTTTGGGTTAAAGTAAAACAAACTGGCCACTTGTGCCTCGTGGTTCTTTTTGGATCATCTGAAAATTATGTTGAATTAGTGTTAGTTTGCATTGTTTTGCTAAGTTAGTGTTAGTTTCTATTAAATTGTGCAACGCCAATGCTCTGGATGTTGAATGAAAGAAGCTTGGTAATGTGCACATAAATCAAAATGATTCTTGGGTCTGTCCTCTTTGATGCCTTTTGGCTTTGATTTGAGGGCATGATTCCGCAGCAAACTCGATGGTATAGGGGGACCACTGTTTCAATGGTATTTTGTGAGCAACCACTCTGTGCATTTATTGCCAAAGGTTAGGTCTGTCTCTTATCGATCCCCCGTCCATACCCCCAATTATTGGGGACTAAATGAGTTATGTTATTGTTGTAGTGTTAGTTTCTATTAATTTTGATTGGCTGCGGTTCATATTAAGAATAACTAAAAATATGTAAAAACTAAGTGTATTCTACCGTGTCCCACAATGTGCGAGTGTCCCGATTTTTTTAGTATTTCCATGTCCGTCTCCCTTTCAGTGTCCGTCTCCCTTTTCCGTTCATATATTTTCCATTTCTGTGTCCTCGTCCATGCTTCTTAGCGTCTAACCTACGCTGTCCTTGGATAAGTTGTGAGCACTTGATTGAGATTCTATGTTTTATGTCATTGCGAGCCATTACTCAGTCGTTTTCCCAAGGATCCACATTTATATAGAAGTGGCAGTTAGATTATTCTAAGCTTAGGCTATTTTTCCAAGTGCTGCTTCATGTTTTTTGGCTTTGTATTGCGTTCTCATTTCTATGCTACAACTCTAGCTTGTGTTGGATTTGGAAGAGTTTTTATCACATCTAAGTATTTACTTTGCAGTTTTTGTGCCTTGAGCGTCCATACTCCATGCTACATTTTCACATAGATGCTAAATTTTGTGTTTTTTTTTTTTTTGGTAGTTCTACTTAAAGGGTGTTACAATATCCCTGGAGGCAAAAAGAATTTATTCTGAAAATTCCTGGGGACCCATTATCCTTCTGGATTTATTTTTAGTTTTATGTTGGTATTTAAGAATAATATCTGTGAGCAGCATGTGTGTGTAACTTGAAGAATTTATATTCAAGAAAGTAAGGGGCTTTCTGGAGGCAACTTCAATGAAGCATTCCTTTTGCTTGAACTCTCTCATACAAGCATTCACATAATATTTCTACTTTTCTGGTATATATTAGCATGTGAGCTTGGTAACTTCAAATTTTGTCTCTGCAAATATTGGGAGAAATTTCTCCTGGATTTAAAATTCTTGTACCATTATCATCTATATTGGTGTGAAATAGGCTTTTACTGGTTTAAACAGATTGCTTTTATGATATGCAGGGTTTCTTTCCGGATTGTGGTGTTCACTTGATGTTGTCATTTTTGCAAGTAAAGATATACAGAGTTTGTTGATGCTGGTTTCTTTTCCATATGATGAAGTTATACAGAGTTTGTTGTAGAGTGCTGGTGTTGGGATGAGAGTGTTTTTTTTTTCCCCTTGTTATTTTGATTGGCTGCAAGACCATATATCATTTTTTTGGCTCATTGGCGGTTGTATTCTCCGGTTTTGGGGCGTCATATTTTCAAAGGCATACATGAAAAGCAGGACTATTATTCTGTTTTTTGTCAGGTTTTTCACAATTTGAGATGGTGTGTAAATGATTGGTTTTGTAAGGTCATTGAACGATTATGTGGTGGTAATTTTGGTTGTATTCATTGTCGTTTGTTACTTTTATGTTTGCAAACTTCCTGTTCATGTACTTTATTGATCGGAAAGTGACAGTTTACTTGACAGTTTTTAGCGTTCTTTTTCACCTTGTTATATGTTTCCATTGTGGAGACATACAACAAGGTGAAAAGGAACAAGTTTCTTCCCGTACCTCAGTCGAGTTTTGAAAAGGGTTTTCGACATGCCTTAGGAATTTGATTGGTCAGTTTTGGTAAGACTGATACTTGCAGTGTGTTCTCTGTAGCTGTTTGGATGAGAAAAGTTCCGTTTTTACTTTCTTGATTTGGGAGATTCTAGGACTGTAGTTCACATAAGCTGATTTACATTCTCAATTTTCTTTTAGCCTCTTGTCATTATAAGGGCAATCCTGGCGTAGCAGCAAACTTTCCCCATTGTGGCTTGATGGTCGCAAGTTCAATCCTTTGAGACAGCCTCTCTGCTCGTAAGGGCAAAGGCTGCGTACATCAATCCTTCCATAGGTCCCCGTTTATGCGGGAGCTTCGTGTACTGCGACGCCCTCTTATTATTGCACAATGCTTAGTAAAATGCAAAAATGCCCATTAGTGGTCCTAAGATGAAAGGAGTTTGTTGTAACTTTGAGACTTATTTGTTTGACTGGACTAATGGGAAACTATACGTTTTGATATGACAAGTAATCTTATCAAATGAAGTGAAGAAATTAATATCACAAGTAATTTTATCAAACGAAGTGAAGGAATTAATAATGTCACGCCTCATGGTATCGTACTATATATTTCCAAAAAAAAATATTGTGACATTTAATCTGGACCATATAAATTTTAAACAAACTCCGAATATGTAATTCTCTTGAATGTATAGTTCAATCTGATAAGCACGTTTCCCGCCAACAAGCATTCCCACAGGAGGTCAAATAGGTGAGGTGAACGAGTCACACCTAGTAGTTTGGTATTTCCTGCCCTAGTTGAATGGAAGGTGATTTTGAATCTCTCGTGTGACTTGAATTGCTTGACGAACTTCATTTTTTAATTTTCATCATCCTGATCTGCCATTGTGGAGTTGAAAAAGAAAGAACTTCCTCGAGATGACTACAAGAAAGAGGATGTGACTACACAAAATAACAATAAATCATTAACGCATTTTGCTAATACCAAACGGGGAAAATAACAACACAAGGAAGGAGGGATCCCTTAAAACCTTTGAAACGGTGTCGTTTCAAAGGTCGGCACCCTCTACCGTCCATGTGGGAACCTAGGGGGTGTTGTGCATCTCCATGCACAACACTGTGCTGTGCAGCCCCATGACGATGTTGTGTTGACATTTTTTCGATGATCGGAGACGTTCAACGCGTAGACCTTGTTGACTACTACAAGTGTGCCAAAAATCAACTCGATAGGATATCTTTAAGTGCCTCATCTGAACACAAATAACATGAAAAAGTGGTTTTGATCCAGTGTTTGTGTCCATTTGTGTTTCATTTGTTTTCAAAGTATTTGTGTTCCGATGACGTACTTAAGGATATCCGATCGAGTTGATTTTTTGAATACTTGTAGTACTCGATGAGGTCTACACGGTGAACGTCTCCGATCGTGGAAAAAGTTTTGGCGCAGTCGTGCCATGGCTGCACAGCACAATGTTGTGCATTGGATACACAACACTCCCCCTAGTCCCCATGTGTGACATGTGGACGTAGGGATGGCAATGAGTCAGTTCAGTTCGGGTATTGCCATGTCCGAATGCGTTACCCTTAAACTAAATGGGTACCCTAAACTGAACTGAAACCCGAACGAGTAAAGGAAATTGAAATCGTAACTAAACCAACCAGGGATCGGTTCGGTTGGGATACTCCCCGTTAAATTAGAAAACAAAAAAAAACGAAATAATTATGAATGAAATTCAAATATGAAAAGTTAACTGGAAATGACATAGATCTGTCAATTAAAAAGATATGCAGATGTGCATCTAGATATTTTAAATGCAAAACTAATATACATCTAAGCAGAAATTCAATGCATTGAAGCTATACACAAGCTAAGCTTCTACATATGAAGGGTAATTTTTTAATTACACATATCTGGTTCTGTTATCAGCTTAAACTAGAACCGAACCAGTTCAGTTATCTCACATCCCATACCATACCCGCACCCACGGGAAATATTTCGATTATGGTTTGGAGAAAAAAACCAATGTTCGGCTACCTTTCGGTTCGGTCGAGATTGCCATCCTTATGTGGACGTGATCGAGTACTAGTTTTGCCGAACTTAAGTATAAGGTTGGGGCTCAACTTGATTTTTTTTTTTTGTGGAAACTCTACTCTTTGCAGTTTGTGACTTTGTTTTGTAGGGAGATCTACGTGCAAAATGCTTTGCGCCCCCCACCCCCCTGACCCCACCTCTAATTACAATTTTACCCCTCTCTCTTCCTTTAATTACTGTAATTTTATTATTAATATTTATTTATTTCTTTTATTTAGTTAACTCATTTCTTTATATTATTTCATTTATTTTGTTTTATTTAATTTTTTTATTTAATTCATTTATTTTATTTAAATATTTATTTATTTCTTTATTTCTTTTATTTAGTTAACTCATTTCTTTATATAAATTCATTTAATTATTTAATTTGTTTATTTTGTTTTATATAGTTTTTTTTATTTAATTCATTTATTTTATTTAAATATTTATTTATATCTTTTATTAATATATGTTTTCTCTTCTATCTTTTTAGAAATCTCTAATATGTTATTTCTCTTTTTTAATTATTTAATATCTTGTTTTTCTAATATCTTTTAATTCTCGTTCTTTATATATATTTTTTTAATATGCTCTAATATCTTTTTTTTCTTTTTTATTTTCTATTTTATTTATTAAATATTGTTTATTTACTTCATTTTTTAATTACTTGATTAGTGCAAATGGTATGTACTACACTTGATTAGTACAAATGGTATGTACTACACTTACTTTTTTGCGAAAACTGATTGGATCAAGCCCTTCCCGTTTTTTTTTTTTTGAAGATTTCTCGTGTTGACCCTTGAAAACACCTTCTGAACACATTGGATGGCTCGGGTTTTCCAAAAATAATTTGCAACACAAAAAAATTATTTTTTCTTATTTTCAGGAGGGTGTGGACTAGAAGATTTACTTATATATACATACATATATATATATATATATATATATATATATATATATATATATCTTTTAGAATATTTATTTAATATTTTTTAATTTTATTTTAATATAGCCATTTTTGAACACCCAACTTGAAATAATTTGAACAACCAATGCTTAAATATTTGAACACCTAATTCAAAAAGATTTGAACAACTAGTCCTAAAAAATTAGCCAACAAACCCATCCAATGTAAACAAACCAAATTAAAAGCCAATGGGCCATAGACGGATAGCTTACCATAAATGCATGGTAAATTGAACAACATAAACTCTTTTATATTTTAAATTATATGTATTAATTTTATATCGGATTTGTTTAAACACTTAGTCCTATACTATATGAACATCAATCAATCAAGAAAGATGGACATAAAATTTACAATTGATCAACACCTAGTATATATATTAGCTCAAAATAAAAGAACACACTATCAACAGAACTTAAAAAAAGTACTTCAGTATCAATATTTTGCTCTGCTCTTCTTTAAACGATAATCAACTATATATCTCAAAAAATAAGAGCATATGTGTAAATAAATAATAAAAAGGAACCTAATTGCCATACATTTCCAACAATAAAAACTAATGTGTCTATGTGCCCATTATTTGCTTGCTCCAAAATATAGAATTTGTCGCGAACATAAGATTGTGACATCTTATGTATTTTTGTATTATTCAATCGCATTATTCACATTAATAGATTCCCCTCCGTCTCGAAATTCTGTCCATTTATGTGCAGGCATGTCGTTTTTCAATTGTGTATATCCTTCAATGAATAATATTTTTTACAATTTCAAAAACTTTATTTAGTAGAACTCATTGAAAGCAAGTGGTGGCTAGCTTATGCAGTAGAGCTCTTGGATGCCCTATAGTACATCCCGAGATCGAGTCTCATGTAATAGATTAGAAATAACGAATGACCCCCCCAAAAAAAACTCATTGAAAACTATCAAACGGGATCCATATTGAATATAAACATTTTTTTTAGGTGAGTGAATAGTAAAAGTTGACAAAAATTTGGGACGGTATAAAAGTTTGTGTATATATGGCGAGTTAATAGAACTAATAAACTTGAGATACTAATTTTTTGAACACATTGTTCAAAAATTTTGGAGCCGCTGCTGACATCATCACTTGTGTGTTGGAGCTCCTAGGGTTTGAGCTTCCACCTCCTTTGCCTCCCCTTTCCACCTTCCCCTCTCCTTAGGGTTTCCTTTCAAAGGGCCATGATATAAGTGTCTCTCCATGAAGGTTTTCTAATCTCCTCTAGTGAGATGGTTTGCTTATGTGGTGGTGGTAACCAAAGTATAAAGCTGCCTGTGGACGGTGTATTCCTTTTGAATAAGCCAGCGATTCAAGAAGAGCGGACTGGGGTTAGAATAATAATTACACGAAAATTTTCCCATACATAGAATTGCGGAAAACCATAATTTTTCAAAACAATAAGAACATATAGATCACAGGAAAGATTGTTCAGTGTGCAAAACATGAACTCAGATTTATTTATTTTTTAATTTTTAAAAAAGAATTATTATTTTTTATAAAGTATGAAAACTTAATGATATCTATTAACTAGCAAGAAAATGTTTGATTTCCTAATAGAAATATTTCTTTGAAATTATCGTTTTACGAATCAGACAATCTTTTTGGACGTAAGTAGTACTATTTTGGTAATTTTGATTGGAGCATCTCTAGACTTGACTTTATTTCTGTCGAACTTAAAAAACAACAACAACAGTAACATAACCCATTTAGTCCCCAATAATTGAGGGTATGGGCGAGGGATGGATAAAGACATACATAACATTTGGCAATAAAACGCATAAAGTGGCTACTCACAGAATACCACTTAAACAGATGGATTGGAGATAGAGCTAACCTTTAGCAATAAATGCACAAAGTGGCCGCTCAAAGAATACCACTGAAATAGTGGTCTCCTTATACTGTGGCATTTGCTGCAGAATCATGCCCTCAAATCAAAGCCAAAAAGGCATCAGAAAGGGCAGACCCAAGAATCATTTTGATTTATGTGCACATTACTATGCTTCTTTCATTCAGACTCTGACGAAAATTAATTTTTACTCAAACTCGTACCCAATTAAGGGAAACCCTTTTCATTTACTCAAATCCTATCCAACCGAACACGAGTTGTCATATTCTATTTAAGTTTGCTATCTTGACCATGTATTTTCCACTTAAAAGTTGACACCTGGAAATTCTATAAAAGAAAATGAGTCCATACATTCCAATAATTTATTTTTTTTAGAAATGGAAAAAAATCCAATAATTTTTTTTAAAAGAAATGGGAAACAATTCTTTTTTGTACATTCCAAAAGTTATTTTTTTTTTCTAGAAATGGGAAAAAGTTCATTGATAATAAATAGGGTGGTACAACCATGAACAAAACCAACCAACAATCAAAACAAAACAAGAAAGAAGTAAATATCAATTGGAACTTTTGCCCTTACTCTTGCTCAACATTTGACTAAAATTCTGAGTTAGGAATTTTTGGGGGGTCAAGGTCTAATATTCAGTAGTTATAGGGTAAGATTTGTGAAACTAAGAACGTAGGTGTATATATGTGTATATACCTATCAGCCCTATGTTACCAATCGATCAGTCTAGCACCACCCCAAAATCTTCATCTGAAATAGAAAACAGAGCTCATCTGCTCCGACGACAATCGGTGACGATCAGAAACGGGTGAATCCCTTTCTCTCTGTGTTCCTCTCCCTTTCTCTCTCTGTTCGTCTCTATTTGTTTGTTGTTTTATGGGTAATTCAGATGCTTATACGAAATATTTTTGGGGTCTAGCAAATACAATTGTTAAGCATTTAGGACTTAATTCTTTTGCATTTTTTAGGGGCCTGAAGTGGTGGCTTCCATTAAACATGAAAGTTTCATCAGTTTGATAATGGGTTTAGTTTACTTACCCAAATACTATAAAGATTTGAGCTTGGCAGAGTATGATTTAAGATTGATCAGTCGTTTCCATTAATTCATTTAGTTTAAGTCATTTCAGCATCGGTAGAATAGAAAATTGTTGGACCAGAACCAAGCTCAATTTTGGGTTTAGGTAATTGAATTCTGATGATTGAATTTGGTACTTTCTAGGGTTTTTTTTTGAAGGTTTTATTCCGTTGTGAAGTAATTTGAGAGTTTCTTCATTTGGATGATGATTTTAGTTTACTTCTCTTTATATCATAAGACGGCATATGTAAAGTTTGCTATGAGAGTTTTCAGTCATTTCCCATAATTGAGTTTTTTCTTTGCAGTCATTTCAACGTCAACAAAATATGTAATATAACTTGTAATTTCTGACCTATTAATGTACGGTCGTCTGGGATTAATGGGTTATGATGAGTGGTACTCAAGGGATTTGTTTTTGGCTCACATACAATTCCATATTTTGTGCTTCTTTCCTGTTTAATAAACCCAGAACACAGTCAATCATTTTGATTAGGTATGTTGATTGCCTATTTATGGAGTTATAGTCAGTTCAGTACTCAACCTTAATGGTGTTGAGTATGTTATGATTAATGATTTTTGCACGGTTGTCATAAAATATTGTAAGATTTGAGAATGTTGATTGATTGATTCGTATCCGGTTAATGGTCTGTTCACCATCGATTGAATGGAAAACTGAGCTTGTGATGTCTGATTTATGCGAATATTGTTGTTTTTCACTATTGCGTTCTGCTCAGTTGGGTGCGGTGCTCAACTGAGCTGAGTTTATTGAGTGCAGTCAACTTCTGTTGGATATTTACGACCGAGTTTGGCATAGTTTGAGAAAAAGACTGCTCATCCTTGGATATTTACAACCAAGGTGGGTTTTGTTCTGTTAGTTTAGTGCCAATAGAATTGGCATTGAGATTCTGATATTGGACTTAAATGTTGCAACACCTTGGTTGAGAAATTTGCAAAATGTTAAGATATATAGTATGTACTAGTGGAGATATGTATTTGGATATCACGACATTTTATTTGATAAATTGCTGTAAGGTACTCTTCAATGCAGCTCTACTGACAGGTTTGGCAATTTCAGTGATGTATGTAAGAATTTTTTATTTGATTTTTTAGTTGACAATATGAGAGATGTTTCTGGATATGTAGCATAAGGACATTTATAGTGAAGCTACTTGTGTTTTATATTGATTTTGAAATGTGTTGTAACTTTGTTTGTTTTCGGGTTTCAATACCTCCTTTTAAGGGGTTCTTTTGTTTTTAATCACAGGGGATTGGAAGGTACTTGTAGCGTGTGAGATCCTTTTGCTTCCTTTGTTTCGAGTTCAGTGGATTTCTTGTCCTCCCTCTTGTACTTCGTTATTTCTGGTCAATAAATTTACAAAAATGATAGGTACACACCCTCTCAACCACTCCCCACCACACCCTCTCTCACATGTGTGGTGGGGCTCACCTAGTGGGTCCCAATGGACCCCACCACACATGTGAGGGAGGGTGTGGTGGGAAGTGGTTGAGAGGGTGTGTATCTATCATTGTTCATAAATTTATCTATGTTGGAAAGTTCTTTAGCATTATCGTAGCCAATAACAGTATGCACCATTCCTTCTAAATTTTTGCCTGGAAAGGTATCAAAATCTAACCAGAACTTATGCAGTTATTCAAAAGTCAAGTGGAGATTTGAATACAATGGGGAGTAAGGGTTGTGATGAAGTTATGATTTCTGGGAGCGACGAGTGTGCTGAAGCAACTGTTGAGATAAAGATAAAGACATTGGATTCTCAGACATACACTCTGCGAGTGGATAAATGTGTACGTACTAATTGTCATTCCATTGTTTACATATGAAGATTTTTTGCTTCGCATCTTTTTGTGTGGGTGTGGGTGGGTGGGTAATTGAAGTTCACAGCTTTTGATCGTTTGCTTGCTAAATTTGTAAACTTCGTTCACTTGTATTGTAAACGATGTTTGTAGTAGTACTTGAGTGTTCTTTTCAGATCCAACAGTTTTTTTGTCTAGGGTTTATTTTGACACTTCTGGGAGCAGCCACTTTGTGCATTATTGCCAAAGGTTAGGTTTGTCTCCTATCCATCCCCGGCCCATACCCTCAATTATTGGGGACTAAATGGGTTATGTTATTGTTGTTGTTGTTGGTTTATTTTGACACTGCTAGGCGATAAAATGAGGGGTAAATGCTGTATTCGTGTCCAAATCCGTACTTGTAGCTTACTAAGCATTGAACTACATTGATCTGGCCCCTCAACTTGGTTTTGGTTCTCTGTCTTTACAAGCTCTTTGTGTATTCATGCATCTATTTCACTTGTATTTTTCTGTCTCCTATGCACAGATATTGTGTTTATGCTGCTATAGTAAGCATGTATCAGTGAATCTAACTATGTAGGGGCATAAAAGTTTCATCTTACTTATCAAAAAAATAAAATAAAAGTGTCATCTTGATTATTGAAAACATATCAGATTGTTACATCTGTGCAAGTCCCAGTATGTTATTTTGGACTGGGAAGGTAAGTTTTTCACTCAAGTCTGGAATAAAAGTGGTTTGAGTTAGGTTTTTAAAGTTGAGGAGGTATATCTTACAAATGGGTAAAGTTGATTTTTCTACAAAATAGTATTGCAATGAAATAAGATTGCTGTGGCACCATTGAAGCGCATAAAGTACACTAGATGACTAGAACCATTCTCCTCTTCTTGGGTAGAATCTTGGTTCGCATATGTCTCTTTTATAGCTACTCTCATATGTCTATAATCTTTTGGATCTTTCAATTTATACATATGCATGGCTATGAACAAACAATTCATATACACGTGCAAGCATATTCATGACTTATTGATATTTCTTAGTTCTTTCTCTGTCAATGCCATGCAGGTGCCCATACCTGCATTGAAGGAGCAAATTGCTACTGTTACTGGTGTATTGTCTGAACAACAGCGCCTTATATGTCGTGGAAAAGTTCTGAAAGATGATCAGCTCCTGTCAGCTTATCGTATCTGTTTTCTATTGCAGTTGTTGAAGCTTAACATGAGTTGATTTCTTGTTAATTTTAAAGTGGCTGGAAAATATGCTTGTCTTGGTATAATTGGCTGCATGTAGGTTATCCCATTGACTGCTTCTATGGACAGAAGGATCTGTCACCTAGAATCTGATTGATTTTAGCATTTCCATCCCAGTTGAAACTAGGAAACTGCTCTGTCTCCACCTCTGATAGATATTCCTTGTACTCCATGAACTCCAGTGTCAAATTGTGCTGTGTAACTTGCTTCAATATGAAGAAGCCAACAGTCTCATGTCATAACCTTTAACTGCCATCGATGTAGAGTTTTTGCTACTCTGTCGGAATTACTAGTTTGCAGATTCAAGTCTTAAGAGTTATTATTTATAAATGTCTCAGAAGCGCTATATGGATTGCAACTGGTGTCAGTATTCTCGTATGTCTTGCTTTTTGTACTTGTTATGGACATTTTTAAAAGCAAGTTTGCTCTTGTTATAATGGAGGGTGAGGTTTTCCAAGACTGATGGTTACAAAATCGGTATGTCGGGTGATTATTTGTTGTCGATGTAGAATATAGAGAGTTTTTGGTGTTTCTCAATATTCGATAGCATATACTCTCCTTCCAAGAGCTCCATGCGTGTGGAGTAACATTGTTGATTGGATGATGTTTCTCCATTTTTCATTTGAAAAAGAAAGACTTCATTGTCCTCTGCAATTGGTAGTTGATTCTCATGTTTCTGGTTTCATATCTGGCAGAGATGCACATTTTACTTCTACCACTGATATTTTTTTGTTGATCAGCAAAATAAATTTTATATACGAATTCTACCTCTGATATTTGTACTCAGCTTCTTTGGGTAGTGGAGTTCCTTACATTGAATGATTTTAGACGTGGAGGATGGTCACACACTGCATATGGTTGTGAGACAACCAATGCCACCACCATTGGGGAGTACTCCTGATCATCCAGGTCTTTCTGCGACTTTTAATCTGATAATGAACTTGCTTTATACTTGCCATATCATGCAATACATGGCTGTAGATTATTTCGTATTTTGTTGTGTTCCTACGTGTCAGATATAGGATTTAATGAAAAATTGTTTACTGCAGAAACTCTTGTTCGGTTTTGCTCTAATTTGGAAACCACTATTTCTACGTAGCTTACATCTCTTCTGCCTTTACGGATTTGTTGTTTTGAACTTTCTCATTTTGAACTTAGAAAAGCTTGTGTCTTGTTTTGGGCATAATTTCTATGACACCACTTAGTATTGAGTCCTTGTGAATTGTGATCTAAGAAGAACGGACAAGACATGGCACGGAAACGCGGATATATTATTTCTCAAAAAGTAGTACACAAACACATAGGAATACACTTGAATTACTCAGATTTAACTATATAGTCATTAGTCAGGTATAGATATGCTTAAGTTTGAGTCCTAAATTATGTAGTAGTTAAGATACAACAGATAATGAAGAATTTAGACGGACAGAGGCACAAGACTCAGAAATCCTTAGAAGGTTTTTTTATTTTTTATTATTGGCTGAAATCCTTAGAAGTAGGGTATACTCTGCTTACAAATTGTGCAATGGATATGATAAGACTCTTACAAGAAGACATAGGAAGTGGTTTATTGTAACCATATCTTATCGTGCAAACAAAGTTGGTAATACACTAGCTACAATATATATTTCATCTTCCTAAATCCTCTTCTTTAATATTCCATAAAAGTATCCTTCACATTTCTGTACCCATTTTAATTAAAGTTTATGTTACTAGTCTAATACAATAATATTTTCTCTTCTTGTTTAGGATAGGATACGCCAAATTCCTAATTTTGGTAGTCGTGTTAGTAAGCAACTAAGAAGTTTCAATTACATATACATACTATTTTCTTAGCTATAGAAACCTAAGAAGTGTTGGACACATTGCATAGAGTGTCGGATACTTGTTTGAATTAAGTTTCTTATTTCTAATTTTAGAAATAAAGAAAAAAACTATCAGACACATATCTGAGAAGTGACATGTTGGACATAGACACGTCGCCTTCTTTGAATTAACCATCCTTCTTAGATTGTGATTATAAAAGTTGTTAAATTTGGTCTTCCCCTTTCCTAAGCATGTTGTTTGACCTCATTGTGTTTTGTGTCTCTATTTCTCTGATGTACTTATCAATATATGTTGTTCATGCCCAAATTTCCCTTACTGGTTGTTTCTCTCATCTACTCACCGACTATTGTTGGATCAACTATGACTAAGATATGCTTGCTCCCAACCCTTTTTTCATTTGCCGTATTGGAAAGAAAATGTATTGAAGTGCCTCTCATTTCTCGATACTTCTCTGATTCTTTCAAATACATCTTTGTGAGTTTCTTAGGTTCTGCAGTGGCAGTGCTCCATAAATTTTTAGCAAGGTGTTCTGAAATTACCTTTAACTCTAGTAGCTCTGTTAACCATTTATATAAACACAGAATCTCAAATGTGACTAAAGAGTGCGACCAAAAGCAATATCTTCTTTCCAGAAAGATTGTCTACTATGTAAAATGAGCACTTCAAAAAAAATGTTTGTCGGGGGAATTCTAACTATTTGCCTGGAAGTTACTAGACATCAATGAGTTATTTTAATTTCTAAGAATTTTTTTTTAATGTAGTGCGTAGTTGACAATCTTTTTGGAATGGAGGGAGCAAGAGTTTACAATTGTCCTGGACGAGTTTCCATAGCTTGAGCCAAGGTTATACCGGCGTATCAATCTACTGTCATCCTTTTGAGGGAAATTGTGATGAATAGATTGACACAGGATTTTTCTAAGATGTGCTCTTCTTATTTTGTGCCCATCAGGATGATGTGACGAGATTTCTTATCATAGTCCTGGATGCGAAGTAAGACTGTTCAAGACAACAGAGTTCTGCAGCCTAGTTGAATTTCTTTGATGATTGCCCATGATTTCATAAGCTAAACAAACGAAAACTTTAAAGTAGATGTTATGATAAGTAAATTAGTACAGTTAGACCGTCAGCAATGGACTTTCATGTGCCACGTGTCAGATCTTGGTGGCAAATGGTTAATTGGTTGCTACTTGTTATCATCCTCTATTGTTCTTAGTAGCAAGTTTTGTGGGTATACTGAAATGCTTCTTTATTTCTCTTTTTTGGGGTTTTCAGTGAGTGAGATTTACAAATGTATACAACTGTCTGTTCAGTTGCAGGTTTCTGTAAATTGTCCCTTTAATAAGAGATTGTTTTTAACGGCTAGTTTTCAACGGTAAGTTTTCCCATTTTCGCAGGGACTGATCCTGCCTCAAGTAGCAGCCAAGGAAATCAAGCGGGGCCCGGTGTGGTACTTGGAAGCTTTAATATATCAGAACAAGGAGATGGTGTTCTTCCAGATTTTGGTCGGGTAAGTATATCAGCTATCTTCAGTTTGAATGATCTTATTCTAAATGGTGCTGACTATCTGCGTAAATGTTTTGATCTCTCTCTCTCTCTCTCTCTCTCTCTCTCTCTCTCAACACCATAGATTGTCTCAGCTGTTCTTGGTTCATTCGGTATCACTAATTTTGGAAGTGGCAATGAAGGGGCTGATATCAGGGTAAGTTTGTGACAATTTAAAACCTCAATGGGCTGTTTTTTATTTAATATCAAAATGAAGTTCATTTAGTTCAATTTCCTGTAATACGGAGTAATAATTTTTTCCACTAGATTTGCTTGCGTGACGTGCCATGTGAACCTATTGGTGGTTGAATACCCCATAATCTTGTCATTAACCATTTTAAAAATGAAGCGATGATATTCTTGAATTGTTGTGGGTCAATTTATAAGCACATAAGAAACTTATTTTTATAGAAGCTTCATTCCTCAGATTTGGTCTGGTCACGGTCCCACAACTTGGGCTAATGAAATGATTTTTTTCTAACCCTTCCTTCTTAATGTAATTATGAGCAAGCGATAGACTCTCAGGAGCTTTGCTTCATTTGTCAGGAAGAATTGAGCGCTTATACGTATAAGAAATTTTATTATGGTTTTAATTCCAGGTAGCTGCTCCTGAAGGCCTTTTAAGAACACCTGTTGGTGGCTCAAGAAATTCTACTGGACAGCAAACTGACCAACCTGCCTCAAGGGGTCAGTCTGATCCCCACAATGTCGCTTCTTCATTTGCAACTTCTGTGCCTTTGGAGCATCTACACCCTCCTGTATGTTTCGAGTCTCCTTCTCTAGGATTTTCTTAATTTTTTTTTTGTTTTCTATTTTCATTTTATTATTTTGTCACCATATTGAAATATCTCTTGTGCAAGTATCTTCATCTTGAAGTAGTTTCCCTCCTCCTCTCTCTCTCTGTAACCTTGTGTTTGCAGGTGATTCCGGATTCCGTGACAACATTGTCCCAGTATTTGACTAGTATGAGGCATGAATTCAGTGGAAATGGTAAGAATTCCTTCTTCTTCTTCTTTTTTTTGTTTTTTTTTTGGGGTTGTTGTGTAGATCTTTGGTTGCTTTTCAATAATTTACGTTGAAGTACTTTGGATTTGGCAGTCAGAGGCCAGAGCAATAATTCTCAAGCTGCTGGTACCGGACAAGATTATGATGCTGCCGTACGTTCAGCTGCTGGACGGGGAGGTCTCCCAACACCAGCTTCTTTGGCAGAAGTGATGCTGTCTACAAGACAAATACTCACCGACCAAGCAGCAGATTCTCTATCTGTAAGCACTTGACCAATTAATTTGGTTTGTTATTTTTATTAGATTTGTAATTTAAAAGAGTGCTGTTGTTTATGTTTGACCACCTCAAAGGTAAATGTAGTAGTGTTTTTCGGAAATGTTACCAATATTGGAATCAGAATGTATTACTATGGACAAAAGGGGCGGGATTTAGATTCTGACAAAAAAGAAACATTGATAGTGACAAAAAAGAGACATTGATAGAGGACTCGAATTCTTGTGAGCTATTCGATTTCTGAAGGATTTAGATTCTGACAAGAATGTTATCCAGTGAAGTCAGTTATCAGAAGACCTATTGTAATTTTGTTTTTTGAAATCATCTCTTTTCTGCTTTGAATTACTAACACTGATAACTACCAAAACTTCAAGAGCTCATTTTGCAGTAGCAAATATTCAATGGAAAAACGAGAAAGATTTGCAGGGTTGTTAAATGCTTTTTTTACAACTGTTTATGCTTAGATTGGACTTAGTCAAGAAAATCATGTTCTTGATGGCTGGTTTTTCTTTTCAAATGAATCTTGAGAACGTTTATGGGCAGTAATATAAAAGACAACAGTTTGTCGGGCCAGAAGATTTTTAGTTATTAAGCAACCCCCTAAATTTGTTGTTGTTCCCAATGTAAAAATAATATTGTGAAGCAGCATTATAGTGGAACAAAAACTAGTTATCGTTCTGGTAAACGAAGGGGTTAGCTATCGGCTAATAGACTTACAGATGGACTCTTGATTCCAGTTCTTGGATCCACAAGATAAATCGCCATTAACACAAGGATTGGAGTTTGAATTGTATGGAATAATAGTTCAACACTGGATTTGCTCTTAGGCTTACATTTCTATTAATAATAAAATCATAACCCCAATGCCACTAAGGATCTAGTTAGTTCCTATGAACCAAGAATCCGAATAGACTAGGGAAACAAAATCAATTAAAAAACATAAACATTCCTTGCAAAAGCTATTTCTACAATAACAAAACTTGGAATATAAAATCTTCCAAATCTTTGGAAAAAATTGAAAAGAAAATTGGGAAAAAAAAAAAATTGGAAGCAGAAAATGGAAGTAATGGGAAGAAACTTTGAAGGGAGCTTTGGACTCGTTTGTCCCTCACTATTGATTCTTGCTGAGGAAGGAGCAAGCTGTTTAACGAAAAGTTGCAGTAGAATTACGCATATGAGATATTAACAAACTTTTGGCATTGTTCTATTTCATGTTTGTAGCAACTTACAAGACAACTAGAGGATCAAGCAAATATAACTGATCCTTTGGCAAGGACGAGCATTCAATCCAATGCAATGAGATCTGGAGTTCTTTTGCAAAACTTGGGTGCTTTGCTGCTTGAGCTTGGCCGCACAACCATGACATTGAGAATGGGCCAAACACCGGTGCGTTTATTTTGTTCCCTTTTTCTCACATGGCATTTAATTTGTGTTATTTGTGACATGGGCTTAGTAAAAATCTTCTTGGGCTCTTATGCTCTGTTTATAGAATGAGGAATCCTATCAGATCACTAGGGAGGCATTAAGATTAAGTTAATCCCACATCCTGCAAGGTGTTGTACATACCATGTTTTGTGGAGTCCCATATATGATAGCTATTTAATCCTAGCAGCAAAAGCTCCAGCTGAAGATGGAATATGATTCTTCTTGGACTTACATTCCTATTCAATGCAAAAATCCAGACAATGCAAATATGGCAGACTCATATATCTGGTTCCATTAATCTCAAAGATTTTGACTTTTTTCAGGCTGATGCTGTCGTTAACGCCGGTCCTGCTGTGTTTATATCAACATCAGGCCCCAATCCTATAATGGTTCAGGTAAAATGCTTGACATTGATTGGAATTCTTTATTTCTATCAAACCTCAGCAAATTTTGTGTTAAGGCAACGATTGCAAGCCTAAACCAAAATTAAATACTCATAAGATCAAGCAAGTAATTTTACATCATATGCAGAAAATTAAGCGACTATTTACCCAAAAAAAAAGAAAATTAAGCGACAATGAGCAACTCTTTTTTCAAATGTGATATTTGCGGCTCTGCCATCGCCCTTAGTAATCTCATGGGTTGATTCCAATTGCTACAGTATATGTTTCGGTGTAAAAATCCAAACTGGGCCAGGAATTGGAGTGGTATAAAAATCAAAACATACACTCGAGCAATTGGAGTGAACCCATGATATTATTGAGGGCAATGGTAGATATCACATTTGAAGAAAGATCCTTGTTCATTAATTTTCTGCATATGATGTGTACTTGCTTGATCCATTTGAGTTTTGGTCTAGGATTGCAATCGTCGACATTGAATGGAATTCTTCATGTTTTATGCACAAGTTGACACAAAATTTGCAGTGGTTGGATTGGAATTCTTTATATTTTTCTGCGCTCTTCCATTACTCCCAAACAAATTTGAGCAGCCACTTCCTTTTCAACCTGGGACAAATTTTGGGGCTATTCCAATGGGATCTGTTCAACCTGGCTCTGGACTATCTGGAGCTTCTCTTGGATCTGGTTTCCTTCCAAGAAATATTGACATCAGGATTCGAACAGGTAATGTTCATACCGGTGGTAGTTTTAGGTTTTCCAACGATGTTTACAATATTTCAATATTTTTTAGTGTACTGTACCGGGCATAAGTTTTTTAGTGAATTGATTTTTAGCACTTCCCTTTTTTACATTGGCACTCTTTCTTTTTTCTTTCTTTCTTTCTCTTTATTATGTAAATTTACAATTGTGTTTTTCATTTATCAGTTCTCAATTCACTATTTCATACACGAAAGTGCATTGTTAAAGGAGTGAAAATATATTGAAGGAATTTGATAAAATTATGTCTTAATAAATTTTTTCCACTTTGAGTTGTTAGAATTCCTTTTCTTATGTATGAGGGCTAAATCTGGAATCAAATAACTCCTTATGGATGTCAACTTTACTCGTAGGTCCATTAATCCCCACTCCCAATGGTAATCAAAGGGAATCAGCTGGTGCACAGCAGTCTCCAGTGCAAAGCAACTTATCAACTTCTGGAGATGGAAGCTCCATTCATCAAGCTGCTGGTGGACTTCAATCTTCCACCAGAGATCCTCAAGTGAGGGTGGTCCCTATGAGGACTGTGGTTGCAGCAGTGCCTGCTTCCGCCAGGCGTTCCTCTTCTGATTCAACTCATGGTTCTGTGGGGTTAATGTATCCAATTATTGCAAGAGTTCAACGCGTGGGGTCTGGAAATTTGAATAATCCAAGCGGTTCTCAAGTATCGGATGAGCGTGTCTCTGCTGGTGTGGAGTCTAGGCAACAGCTGTACCCTGATTCTGCAGCACCACAGCGCGAGATTGGATTACCTGGAGTAGATGGTAACTCAAGTACTCAAGACTTACTTAGAGTTAGACTGCTCTGATTTCTTTGCTTGATGTGGCTTAGTACTGAAACTTTCTGACTCTGTAGATAGGAAGTTAAGACAGCTTAGATAGGTTGTATTTCCCTCTGTTTGGAAGGGCTTTGCTCTTTCTATGCTGATTAAAGAAGCACAAACTCTTCTACCCCCTAACATATCTTTGTCCGACGCGTGTTGAACGCAGACAAGTTCGGACACCGCCAAATAGGTGTTAGATTTTAAAATATATCTCAGTTGTTGGATTGGCTAGGGACATTCTTACAGCATGCTGAGGACAGGTTAGAGAGCATGGTGCAATTTATAAAAGGTTTGTGGTGGTCAAAATTCATGGATACTTAGTTCTTGAGTACTCATAATCATAAATTCGTAATTGTATCCCCTTTTTTATACTTAACTTGATAGAAATAACATGTTTTAAATTTGTGTGGGAATTTGTACCTACAAAATGCATATGCAAGTTTTTCAATCGGTTTCCTTTTCTCCTGTTCTGGATTTTTTATTGAGTGTTTCCTCCTTTTATTCGGAAACTTCCAGGGAATCTGTCATTGTATAGAAAATTGCCACTCTCTTGAGATCTATTATATTCTACATGTCCTTAACAAGTCTGCGTCCAAATTTTTTGGAGATGACATCGTGCCGTGATCGTATCCATGCTTCTTGGATGCTAAAGAAGTCTCTTCCTTGACTTGATTTGTCTGGAAAACTTTGAGCAAATTGTTGAGTTGAATGCTTCAAAGACAAATGAATGGATTCATTTAAGTTCATGGTTCTTGTTGAGTGCTGCTTGACAATCTATGCTTCATTATTTGGTCATTCTGAGATTTTGGGTTCTCATTTCTTGAATGCTCAGGATTCTAACTTGCGCACTATACTCTAGTATGTGTTCTTGCCTTAAAATAGAATAAATCATCTGCTGTCCGGTATTTTGCCAGAATTTATCTAGCGGATCTATATTCAGTTTTAGATCCAAAAAGTAGACAAGAAACATAACGTTAAACATCTAAAACGTTTCTTTTTTCAGCCAACACTCCCGGCAGTGCAACACAAAATGGTCAAGGACGCTCTGCACAGATTCCCAGTGGACTTGATCAGTTGCTGAGGTCCATATTTCCCGGAGTTGATAACATCTACTACCAGGGAACGGATGCAAGTTCTGCCGTGGGTAACGTGGGACCAGGTCAGGGCACTACCACTACTACTCAGGAGGCTGCCCCAGGAGTGGGTGATGAAGGAATTTTCTTGTCTAATTTACTACGTCAGATCATGCCCATTATATCTCAAAACACAGAAAGTCAGTCTTCACCAGATGGAGGCAGCGAAAATATGGATACGACGAGACCAGCTTCTTCAACACAAGTGAGTTTGTTTCCAATTATGTTTTCCACAGCGTTAAAGATGAAATTAGGACTTCTGACATTTTTTCAACTTGGAAAATCAAATATGATGTGGCTATCTAGGCTTTCTAACTGATCATTGCACGTGTACAAGGCTCAGGAGAATTCAGACAGGGGGACCTCATCAGATCGGCGTGGCGGCCCACCATCCCCGAGCTCCAAACGTCAAAGGGTGATTTTCTCTTTCTCCTGTTATGTCGTTTTGTGCATCTACTAACAAAGTTTCCTGTGGTTTTCCTCCCATTATTGCCAGAAATACCTCTCTTTTTAAATTACGCATTTATGACATGCTAAGAACGTAGACCTTAGTTTCCTGTGGTTTTCCTCTCTTTTCATAATGCCTAGTCTTCTATAATAGTCTTGAGTAGAGAGTAAAAGAAGGAGTCTTCCCTATTATGTTTAAGGGTGATATGAAGTAGAAAATAAAGTTACCCAAGTGTTGATTTCAATTACGTAGTAAAGCTCCCCTGACTCTGAGATCCTTCCACAAACCTCCCCAAGCTTTGATTTACTCTCCACACAGTTCTAAGGCGGCCTCTTCTAATGCAGTAGTCACCACAGAGCTTCTTGCCTCGATCGTATTCCGCAACACTATTCACATACGACCTATAGATGGTTGTGATGGACATAAATTGACTGAAGGTTTCTAAGAGGGAAATGTTGATCTAGAATATTAAACTCGGTGAACTCTTGGGAATGCCGAGAGTCTGCGTACACTCTGTGAACTAAGACGTTAAAAAGGAAAGCTTAGGGATTGAGAAACGCAATCTGTTTTATGAATTGAGAAACATTTGATGGTCGAGATTTAAAAAAATCCCTTGTGCCTCTGCCTGAGAGAGTCGACTGTTGTCAAGTGAGGTTTGATCCGGTAAGCGGGGTTGTATGTTGAGTAAGTTTTGACCTGGTATTAGGTGGGGTCCCCCGCAGTGAGGTGATGTAGACCTTTTTCAAGTGAATGTCCTGCCCTAGGAAACTAAGGGGAGACAACATCTATCAGTCCAAAGACTCTGAACTTGCTTCCATATTCCAAAAGGTTTAGCAAACTGAAGGGCTAGTGCCTGTTATTTCAATGAAGTAACGGGGTGTTACTTAGACTTAGCCATAAACCTCCCCGAGCTTTGACTTATCCAAAAACTTTATTAATTTTACATGGACTTCTAGCTTCTGTATACACGTGATCTAGCTTTTGTATATGCACCCTGTTTTGCCTTGCCACGAAGAAAATTACATAACAGAAACAAAGCTCTATTTGAGGTCTGGTATTTCATGGTACATGACGCTTTCCTTCCTCTCTTTCTTGCTCCTCTTTTCCCCGGGTTCGTTGTATTTTAACTGTTCCGAAAGTTGATGCATACGTACATAATTTCTGCAGAGGGAGTGATTATCTGAAAGACCCGCCATAATGGCCCAGGGCACAAAAAAAATGTGATGAGGCTTCCGGTTCAGCTTAGTTGAGATCTTCATTGCAAGTTCAGAATTCCGAAAGTTCAAAAACAGCTACAGTTTGTCAACGTGTGAGGCAGATAATTGAATAAGAATCATAGGGATATTGTATTGTATTACCTTTTATATCTTTTTGCTTTACCGTATGCAATTTTTGCTCCATGTCTATCTATATTATTTGGTGTCCTATGGGTGTATGATATTTATCACACTCCAAACATTTGGAATGTACTGTGCATGATGTTTTTGCTGGAATTGTTAAGAGCAAACGTTTCGAATGTACCGGGCATAATGTTTTTGCTGTAATTGTTAAGAGCATTTGGTAACTCATGGGGTTCAATCTTTGTAACTTTTTTTCTTTTGGTTTACTTGGAGAACCTTGGTATCTGGAAGTAATATTTGTACTATATTCTTCCGAGTCGTACATTTTTTGTAAGTGCTATTGTAAGTGGTACAGAGGAGTTTATTGGAGTAGCTAGAGTGGGGAGGGTGTTTAAGTATTTTAGTAATATATTTACTTGCAATTCATTGGTTTCCTTTTAAATAAGCAATTTGGTTAGGACCAGAGCCCAAATCGGAGAGCGACTGCATGATTGGATTACGTTTAATGCATCCCGAGGATTTGAATTCTTATGATGTACGATCTGTCAGCACTCAGCGCTCTTGATAGCAAAAGTAACGCTCTGTTTTTGGTGTTGAAACGGTTCCAGTTATGATTCGGCATGCGAGTAGGATTACCATAATTCTGGAGTGGAAATCAAGCAAAAAAGTAATTTAACATTCGAAAATATTAAGCGAATATTGAACACATTCAATAGTGTGTGTGTGTGAGTGGTTGCGTGTGTGGTATTAGAATTTTTGAAAAATAATAAGAATCTCAGCTGCAACTGAAACTCTGTGTTTCCTTTACTTCTTTCCCTAACTTCTAAATAAGTAGTTCCCACACTTTTCATTTAAAATGTTAATAGTAGTGTTTGTCGAAAATTCATAAAGACTCCAAAAACTCTTGCTCTAACTTGATGAAAATTGTCGACTGGATTGTCCTAACCAGCAAAGTTGATTATTGATTCGATAATTGATCTCTTTGTGGAGCTTATGTCTTTTTCCCAATTAATTTGACAGACTTTAACCGATGATGTATCTCATACTTAAATAAACCCTTTCGTAGTTCTATCCAATCAATCAATCGATCAAGAGGCTAATCTCTTTTTCTTGAACAATTGAAGGACGACATAGCATTAGCTTCAATTAGAAAAGCTCAACCTAAGTATAGCATTGGTTATTTTCGATTCATTTTACAAATAATTTATAGGTACATACTTAAAATATTACATTTATTTCGTCTCTATTCAAAAGTTTCAACTTAAAAGTCATCAAACTCACTTCCATAACTACCTCTTCATCAGGGACTTGGATTCCTGTAGTGAGCCAAGTTACTACATCTTCATATTGACATCAATTGTAGGTTCTCTGAAATCTTGATCCAAATCGTTCATTTTTTAGCAACGTTGTGCACATTATGTGTATATAAAACTATGATCAT
Organism: Vaccinium macrocarpon; assembly: GCA_022606695.1. Taxonomy (NCBI): domain Eukaryota; kingdom Viridiplantae; phylum Streptophyta; class Magnoliopsida; order Ericales; family Ericaceae; genus Vaccinium; species Vaccinium macrocarpon. The sequence continues at coordinate 30,833,920 of CM040177.1, forward strand.
CGGAGATTGATAGACACACAGTTAAGAAAACTTTATCTTATAGTGTATTCTCCAAATGATATTGGACATCAATACAAATGGTATCCAAACATATGGCTACCAATATCCAATTAATTTGATTTCTTATGTGAATGATCTACTCAACATTTTCGAAAAATTATATGGTTCCGATCCCAAATATAGATTATAGAGGGATTACTATTAAAGTCAATACGGGGATATAGTGACTTAGGTTACTAAGAGTACCCAAAATCTCCACCTCAGGGTCCATCATCATTAAGCTCACGAGCCTAAAGCCCGTCCGACTAATAGGGCTTGAGCCTTGAGCTTAGCCCGAGGCTGTTGGTGTACGGGTAGCCCAACCCAAATAATATATGGGTTGGGCTTGAGCTTGGTGATTGAAGCCCATCCGCCCATAAGCCTGACCTGTAAAATATGCCCGATTACCTGGCCCGCGCAACCCACCATGTAGCCCACAAAAGTAAATAATCAATGTCCACAATTTCCATTTGGAAAAATATTATTATTTTGCATTTTATTTAGTTTTTGTTATCTCACACTCATATAATCAAAATTCAAGGGGAGAAAGGTAATTGTGATTGTGTGATTCGCATAAACAAGCATATTTTAGATATAAAATTATAATTTAATATATCATAAAGAATTAAGGTTTGCTTTGTATAAGTATGTCGTATGTTGTATGTATTGAATGACGTATTGTCAATGGATAACTGTTGAATTGGAATGGATGGAGTATCCATTAAAAAAGTCGTGTAACTTAGTGTTCAATTTTCCAAACCCTGATATGAAAATGTTAGAAGAAAGAAAAATTTAAAGGGTGGGAAGAATGTTACTGTGTGATTACAATATATGTTTGCTAACACAAAACCAATTTCTTTTGCCATAGCATAGATTAATTTTTGATCTTGCTTAATCAAATTTTGAGTAGTTAAAATATTATTCATTTACCCAAATAGTCGTGACTTGTGAGAGATTGCGAGGGTGTAGTTTTATTTAATTTCGTTATTGTTACGGGGCTCAAATAAAACAAGGAACCATAAAGTTATTACAATTAAAAAGAAAGAAATAAATAAAGTTAGTGTCTTGGACCTTTGCCACTTAATTGTTCTCATAGAGTAGATTTTGTTAGTTCAAAATTGTCCATTTATCTACCGTTGTCATTTCGACTGTTGCACTATTCGCACTTACGTGTCTATTTGATCCGATATAACAATATAGGAAATTCAAGTTATCCTCCCACATGTTAACTTTTCGAGGCTTTGGATGGCTGAGATTGAATCTATGTAACAAATAAAGAAATAAGTCTATAAAACATCTTCGCCAATCCCGCTCACCCAACTATCGACCCATAACCCGATTGGGCTAAGTCCATAGGTTTGGCCTCTACTCCAACTTCTGACACACTGCTTAAGCCGTCCAAAAAAAAAAAAAAACCCGTTGGGCCAGGCCTCATGTAAAATCGAGTAATAATGAAGGGAAAAAAAATATTTCCCTTTGATTAAAAAAATAATACCAAAAAATTCACCAGATGTTCAAAAGGGTCAACCCATGTCTTCCTAGGGGCAACCCGTAACCATATCAAACGTGACTTGAAAAGGGTAGTTTCGACATTGTGGCACTTTAGGGTTCTCGTTAGGTTATATATAAACCTTCTTTACCTCGTCGAGCTGCTCTCACTCTGCTTGGCTGCGTCTAGGGTTTCTCTCTCTCTTCTCTGCATTTCCTCCTCCTCCCATCTTCCTTTACCGCAGCTCTACTCAGTCAATCATGGCCGAACAGGTATAACTCCTCTCTCTCTCTCTCTCTCTCTCTCTCTCTCTCTAATATTCCCGATCTGATGGCTATCCGTTTGTTATACAGACGGAGAAGGCGTTCTTGAAGCAGCCGAAGGTGTTCCTTAGGTAAATTGTGTATGAATCATTTGCCGTGTCTACATGATACGCGTAGAAGTATACATGAGATTTATAATGAGTTTTACCGATTTAGCATTTCAATGAATGTATTGCAGCTCGAAGAAAACAGGGAAGGGGAAGAGACCTGGAAAGGGAGGGAATCGGTACTTCAAGAATGTCGGCTTGGGGTTCAAAACTCCCAGAGAGGCAATTGATGGTACTATTATAAAGCTGTTATTGAAAAAAAATTGTTCGTCTTGTTCATATTCTGGTGTATTTTCTATGATTGGTAGATGTGTTTGATATTACCGTTGGGCGCATGTAGTACATGTCATGTGTTTATGGTCGTCGGTTGTTGTTTTACTGTTTCCATGCGTGTGGGAAATGGCTTTGGGAATTAGTTGATCTGTGGTTGAATTTACATTTCTTATTAAGGGTCTCGGAATTATGACTCTTGTGACGTGCTTCATTTATACATACTAAAGTGGTGGCACGCGCAATGCGCATGGTTCATTTATGCATACTAAAAGAATCAATAAGACAAATGAATTGGGTTAAAAAATTTGACATTTTTATGCATCTGAACTACTTCCAACATGTTGTGTTTAATTAAGTTGTTATATTGTTTGACGGGTGTGGGAAATGAAGTTGGGAAATTAGTTGATTTGGAGCTTCATGTTTCTTAATTTTTCGGAATTAGGCCTTTTTTGTGTTGTGCTTCATTTATACATCTGTTGTTTGGAATCCAAAGTCAATAATGATGCATCAGAAGCAGACCAGGGCATTCTATGGTTGCATAGGAGAACTAATAAACTAAAAATATAGGAAACCCCAACTGCTGGTATCTTGTCTTTGTGACTATTATCAGCTCCATGTTGTTTTATTGTATTTCCATGTCTTTAGAGATAAGCTATGATGAATAAGTTCTTTCCCGGTGCACTGAGTTACAGATTTGTTGTCATGATATTGTTTGGGCATCTACAGTGTTTGTAGCTATAAACCTTCTTCATTGAATCTCTCTTGAAAAAGATTTGTCAAGTGGTTGTCGGGCTGCAAAATGGTAATAGATTGTCCTTTTGCATGATTATGTAGTAGAATTATGGGGGTATATGTTTGAAAACCGCTTTGACCTTAGAAGTGGCACTATTAATTAATTCTTGTTTCTACGTACGCATTTTTGCATTTTCTTGCGGTGAAATGGTTTTGGTTTAAAAGGATTGGCGTACACCAAACTGAGCCTCAAGTCTCAATCATTGGAGGGATGGATTTTAGAATGAAAAATGGATGAACCCTATATACTTCCATAGGTTCTGTATCTTTGGGGGCATAGTTTGTGTTACTCTCAAGGAGGTTTATGTTGATGCACATGTGTAGTGGTATCAAAGTGTTTGCAGCATATTCTTGGACTGTCTTTGTTTAATTGTGTTGGGAATGATTTCCCCGTCTGCATATTTCAGCTATTGAGGAAAACTCTGTTTGATTACACTAATCAACACTTTATTGTAGCAGTGTGTTTTGCTAATATTGATGAATGAGGGAGGTCATCATCCTAGGAGTAAACAAACTGTCCCGGTCTTATGGTTTTAGAAATATTATGTAGTAATTAGTTTTTTTCCCCTCTGTTTGCAGGAACTTATATTGACAAGAAATGTCCATTCACTGGAAATGTGTCTATCAGGGGTCGCATTATCTCTGGAACCTGTCACAGTGCCAAGATGATGAGAACAATCATTGTTCGCCGTAACTACCTCCATTATGTCAAGAAATACCAGAGGTAAAGCTGATCATTTTTTCTTTCGAAGTTTTTTACTTAGTTCTCTCTCTCTCTCTCTCTCTCTCTCTCTCTCTCTCATCTTTTATTTGTTTGATTTAATTAGGTACGAAAAGAGGCATTCAAACATTCCTGCTCACATATCACCATGCTTCCGTGCGAAGGAGGGAGACCATGTTACTATCGGCCAGTGCAGGTCAGCATTGTAATTTTATGCTGCTCTGCAGCTTTTTGTCAAAACGGCTTCCTTGTTCTCCCCGTTTAAAAAAAGAAAAGAAAGCTGCTTTTCTCAATGTGGCTGTGTTCCATTTTGCAGGCCATTGTCAAAGACCGTGAGGTTTAATGTGCTTAAGGTTATTCCAGCTGGTTCTTCTGGTGGTGGAAAGAAGGCATTTACGGCAATCTGAGTTGTGATGGAGTAATATCTTTAGTGGTAATATAGCGTAAGGCAGACCATGGCATTAGATTGCGTTATGTCAGTTCGAAGGAACCTTTTCATTTGATTTGCTGTTGGAAATTTTGAATTTTTGTATGTGGCCGGATTTTGGTCTTGAGTAAACGAGTTTTTGTTTGTTTCCAATTGTGATCATAAACTTCATTGTGTTATGGTCATGAAATTTGCTTGCGTTGCCTGGTAATTGATTTTTCTTGTGCACTCTCTATTAATTATAATGTCCCTGTAGTTGCTGTGGGAATCGTCTGAGATTGTGTGATTCCTGAGTGAAACCCGACAACATTAAAATGATTGTAGCTTTGGGAACGTCCAAGTTTTGACCCTTTTCGGGCCTTGACATGCCTACTTTGATTAACATTTTCATTTGTTGACCTTGTTAACCATGCATAAATTCTGTTCTTGTGCTGATGCTGGAGAGTGTTCAAGGAATTGGATGATTGAGTAGCAAAACTCGTGAATATAGCATTGTCCTCTTGAGGTTACCTTCACAAGCTGCCTTCTTTCGGTTAGATAACTGGCTTGTTTTGGGTCCGTTCGAGAGATTATCTCGGGGTTCTCCCAGAACCTGAGCTTGCTCTCTGGAGTCGGAGATTGTTGGGACTTGGGAGGATAGGGACTGGACTCTTAGCGCTCTCGTTTGAGCTCCCTCTGCTGATACTTGATTGCCTCTCCAGGACTTCATCGCTTGGAAAGCTAACCCATCCTTGCATTATCTATTTCCTGTGGATAGCAATCAAGAATTGCTTCCCGTTGTTGGAGACTTGGAGTTCTGTGCGGCTCGTAACAATTTGGCTCAAAATATGCACTGAAAAAAAAGAAGAGAAAAAGATATAAATTAGATTTTCTTTAGTATTGTCCATGTCGGGTTACTCTTGCGAGGTTAAACAGGGGCAACTCCATAGGGGCTATAACAATTTGGCCCAAAATATGCACTGAAAAAAAGAGAGAGAAATTAGATTTTTACTCATGTGAGGTTAAAATATATGTTTTCGACTAAATTTGAACCAAATTATTATAACCCACCAAATTGTTAAAGGGAATCAGACTGCTTTTTCTTCTTCTTCACTCTTCCTCACGCTCTCCTTTTTTGTTTTCTGTTTTTTCATGCAGTTTTTTATTATAGACACGCTATGTATGTTAGCGCTAGATAAAACTCCTGAAGTTGCTCGGGGAATAACCATGTCTCCATTCATTGTTCTAATTTTCATTAATTGTATTCTCTTTCAAATGTTATGGCCAGAAAAACACCATAATATGTTGATGAGGGATGAGAGAATAAAAAAAAAGAAAAAGAAAAAAAAACAAACAAATGAAGGAGACAGAGACACCAAAAATCAAAATAGTGATTTATTATTGGGTATTTTGCTTTTATTATATCAAAATAAATGAAATCTATATAGATATATGCATATAAAAATAAGTAATAACTATAATAGAAGTCGGATGGGGTTAAAACGGATTGGTGGAAGCGAATACCACCCCCACCCCATTTGCGTATTGGATCAAGTATTATCCGCTCGGATTGGGGTGGAGAAGTTGGAGGCGGGGACGGGGCGAAGCGGCGGAGTTAATTTAATTACCATGTGTGAATTTTCTTATCAACAATCGGATCCAAACCACCATCGGCAGAGCTCGCGAATGGGAATTCTGTTTCACCGTGGAAGACAGCTCAAAGATCAGCGTTGGTGGGCGGGTGCCACACTGCCACCCTCCGGAGGGTGACAATCGATGGAGCTACCAACAAAAGGAGATAAAAATGCTGCGGTTGCAGGAATTGTTGGAGATAGTAAGAGCATCCTCATTTGGTATTGTAAAACATTGTTTTTGACAAATTGTTGAGCCAAAACCCCCAAAAATCAGTCTCTACTTTCACTCAACAAATAGTTTTTGCTACAGTGACGTTACAAACCCGGCGAAGCACTGTTCACGGGTTATATGCACAGCGCTCGCGTAGTGCATTCCACGTGGTGGCTTTTGTATGGGGGAGAACATATTTTATGTTTGGTAGTACATGCACAGTGCCTCGCACATTTCCCAGCGTGGGAGAAGTGGTTTTGTAAGAAAAATGTTCTTTTTTTTATTAGAGTTGAGAGAAATAGTAAAGTTTGGATAGATAGTCTGATTTTGTGAATTTTTGGATAAGTGGCTTGCTAATCTATAAAAGGTGTTTTTGAGGTTAAATTTAGTGTTTGTTTTGTCGAGTCTGATGAGGATGCCCTAATGGAGCTTGGCTTGCTGGTTTCTATAAGCTTCTAGCTTCTAGGGGAAAAACTTGCATGCCGGACAGGTACTGTCATATGGTATCCGTTGTCGCATTTTTGGATGGCCCAGATTTACGGGTGACATTTTTGTAAATTTTTGGGATAAATTTATCCCAACAAATCTTGACTGTCCAAAATATGTTTGGACGGCTTGATGTGAACGACGGATCATGGCGGTACCCTACCCGCATGCAAGCATGCAAGTTTTTTCTCGGCTTCCAAGGGCGCTGGCATGAGATTGTTGGTTGTGTGATACAGGTGGAAATGGCCCAAATGGGGGAACGAACAGAGGTGGGGCAGGGCACGAAGTCCATGAAGCGACTGCTTTGGGACTGATCGTAAGTTTCAGTCCAACATGAGGGCCCCCATTTCCTTAGCCTTTTCGTATTGAGCTGGAAATGAAGTATTTTTACTATCAATGAAGGCCCAACAAGCAAAAAAGGGCCTCTAGAGTTTTAAAATGGGCCTATTTTCACTTTCCCAGGTCAACAACTTAGCATTTGAAACACAAATAAGTTTGGTTTCTTTTTGCTACATTTGCAGATATATAGTTACAGCATACACTTCATTTGTTTTGCTATTATTGGAACGAATTGCTTTTTTTGGGAACAAAATCCATGTGACTTTAGAGTGAGTTCCCGCTGCGGTACTTTTGGTATTTTTGGTATTCTAGGTATTTTTTGGTATATTCACTACTTTTCCGAATGCAAGTCATTCTCCTCGCGTACATCACAAAAATACCATGGATGGTATTTTGATTGGATACTACACCAACTTTAGAGTACACCTTAATACCAAAAATACCAAAAATGTTGTAGTGGAAACTTACCAAAAATGTTTTGAAGCCAAAACTCCTCTTACCAGTTTTTGTGTGTGTTGGTTGGTTTTTTTTGGGGTGGTGTTCATTCAATTTTTTGGCCTTTGGTGAAAAACTAACCTAAATTTTGACATTAGGGTTGTAGAGAGAAGGTTTGATGTCGAAATACCACCTAAACTGAGATTTTTTTTTGGTATCTCCAATTTTAAGCCATGAGGTTGGAGATGCTCTTACGCTGATAAAGGTATAATTTTGATCAGTTTGTTGCATCACATCATCATGAGGTGTGGCTGTCGAATTTTTCAAGAAAATTTTGCATGCCAAGTGGGTAGGGACACACCTAGTGCGAGTGCTAATCTCGGCCACCAAAAAGTGTTTTTGATAGCCAAAATGTGCTACAGGTACCAACACGTAGTACCTGTCCTGCACCCAAGTTTTTCTCAAAATTTTCTCTTACAACTTCATATTTTTTTAAGGTTAATTAATTTCCTATAACTCATACTTAGTTTTCCCTCAATTAATTCATCTACATGTTTGGACAACTTCCAAATGAATAAGAGATCTCGTAGGCCTCCCTTCAATAATCCCTAGATCCTTGTTTGGATGTTTCTTAATTACTGCTTTCCTACAATAAGATGAAGTTTTTGTTGGCGTTCCCACAATGTGGAATCAATCTAGTTTTTCTGCTCCACATACAGACATTATAGACCTTTTTTTTTTTGTTGCTATTATGGATTTAATTTTGCTATTTTAAGTTGAATTCAATTTCTAATCATAATTATGCAAAACTGTGTTTAGAGCACTCGACAAAATACTATTAGGGCCCCAAAAATTATCGCCGTCCCGGGAAAGTAGAGGTTATTTGGCGCTCTTAAAGCAATGCTACACACCAATCACAATACGCCACATATCATTGTGTTCCCTAACTTATCCGCACAAAAGTTATTGGTCCAAGAGTTTTTATCAATCATCACACGTGGAGCACCACACATCCTTGCTCTTGGAGCAAAGAATAATTTTCAATAAATTAAACTGGAAAATTTTGATTTTAATGTAATTTTCTTTCCCTTCATTAGGCTGAGTTTCTATTGAAAATACCGGTATTTTTTTTTTTTTTGTCTTTTCTGAGTTTTTGTTGAATTTATGTTTAATTTTTTGAATTAATCATCTAACTCGATGAGAGAAATCTAATATATAAAAATTTATGACAAAAAGCTAAAAAAAATAGAAATAACGAAAGACGAAAAAATACCAAACAATTGGTATTTTCGTCATTTTGTATGAGTTTTTTTTCCCAACTTTTGGCCACATTTTTATACTTGTTCGGTTTCCTAGTTGAGTGAAACAATTAATCCCAATAATATTGACGGAAAACTAAACAAAAGTTTTAAAAAATAAGTTCTAGTAAAAAAAGATCGAAAACGGTATTTTTAGTGAAAATTCATCTAAAAATGTAGATAACTTGCGAAGGAATGTCTTTAATAATCTTTGGATCCTTGTATGGACGTGTCTCAATTAGTGCTCCTATAATTAGAAACTGTGTACACAATTTGTCAATATTGTTAGACCAAATAAACAAAAATGCTCAAAGAAATGTTATATTCCTACAACTTGGCACGGAAATTTCCCAAGTTAAGCTTGTAGAGAAGCTGCCTCAGATGTTTCTTTTTCGATTTGATCAATAAATTCTCTTACCGACTTCATTTTTTTTTTAACAAAGACAATAATTAGCCAAAGAGCCAATTTTTTTGGCTTTATTTAAAATTTTTTGAGTCTAGAATACAAGTTTTTACATTTCTAATTTATATCGCTGAAAAGAACGAATAAACCACGCAAATTTTATGCGGACCTAAATAAGCCACTTGGCTCTTTAACTTTTTGTCTTAATGAATTTTTTGGTATTTTTTACTTTTTTTTTGTTTGTTTAACTTTTCATCGGTTTTGTTGGAATTAATTATTCGTATTGTTGAGAGGAATTAGAAAATCATATAAATGTGGGCCAAAGGTGAAAAAAATTCATATAAAACAACATTATGGATAAAAAAGGACAACTAAAAAAAATAAAAATTGTTGTTGGGTATTTTTTCATGGTAATAGGTATTCATATTCCCAAATTATTTTCCACACCCCTTTTTTGCTTTTTAGTGAAAATTTCAGTAGAAAACAAAAAATGGGGTGTGGATAATAATTTGGAGTGTGTGGAAATCACTCTCATTTTTTCTTTATTAGTGAATTTTTTTCTTCTTCTTTTGATCATATTTTTTACTAACTTTTAAACTTAGACACACGATCACCTTATTTCATTTGGATCTCGAGACTTACCCTGCACGGTCAAAAACCCACCTTCAAAACCTAAACTGAACAAAACCAATTATTCCCATAAAAAAATTACGCAAATTAGAAGAATGTGGTAAACTCTTCCCCCCCTTATCCAACAAGACGTAGCGGTGGACCCACTTTTTCTCCCAATTGCGGCCAATCATCAGGAAAGCACGTGATAGGGCATCGAATGTGCGGGATGCCGAGGTTCGATTCAGTACGTCGCCGACCATCAATGACGTTTTATTTCCTCCTAGTGTATACTACTAGTACTTGGTATCTAAAAAAAATGCTATTCTCATATGTGAAAAAGTGTATCGATATATGAGAAAAATATATTGATAGTTGTGAAAATATATTGATATCCGTAAAATATTTATTGATATCCTTATTTGTTTGTCGACGTGTGCATATTATCCTCCACCTAATTAGTGGAGGTTTGCAATACAATAGTATTTGACTAGAGTTGAACAAATTGGATCTAGCTTCTCTACAGGGAAGCCTTTTTTGTACAATCATAGTTGTTCATCTAAAAATCAACGGTTTTGTCATATTTGTAAGATACTTCCAGCAATTCAGGGTGATCAAAAAAACTTATGGTGGATGATTGTGATCACTTAAAACGACACAACATAGGTGGCGTCTAGGATGGTTTAACAAAATATTTTGATAATAATATATTTCACCTGATCAAAAAATGATTTACTTTGAATTTTTTAACTTAGATGTTGAAAATTAAAAGTAGTAAAAGATTTGTAAGAACTAGAGAATCGTAATACATTCCAAGGGTAGGCTAATGCTTGATTTGGGCTTTTATGAGTCAAACATATTAGCTTAAGGATCAAATTTCGTAATCGTGCTAGCATAATTAAATACTAGCCACTTAACCCGTCATCAGAAAGAAACTTAAAAAATTAATCGCTATCAATTACTTTTATCTGAATAATTGAATGTTTCAAATAAATTTCGATGAGCCTGCTCTTCATAAGTTTTATTACTCTAAAATAATTAATAGTCAAAGAATCTTCGTCCACCTTTTAAGGGTTGGTTTGGGTGAATTGAAAAAACGAGTTTTTTTGATTTTGTCCTTATTCAATTTTTTTTTGCATTTGTTGGTTTTCGGTCGATTTTTTGTGATTTCTTGGGTTGTCCCAAAAATCAGTTTTTTGGATTATTTTTCGTCTTTATTCACAAAACTTTAAGTTTGACATGTAATTTTATACTTTTTAAATTCCTCTTGTCGAGACAACCCAAGAAATCACAAAAAATCGATTGAAAACCAACAAATGCAAATTTTTTTTGAATAAAGAAAAAACTAAATAATCCAAAAATCCAATTTTGACAATTCACCCAAACCAAGCCTAAAACCCCATTTTTAGACTTTAATACCTACTACTATAAAATCCATAAACATAAAATACTTCAAATGAAGAAACAGTCAAAATGAAAAGTCTATTTTTCAAGCATTCCACAAAATCCAAATCCAATATTTGGCTCAACTCCGAGAAACACCTGATATTTTTTTTCTCAGTGGGCCCAATTTTCCAGATGTCCTAATGTCCTATGCCTTGTGATGCTACAGACTCCTGTCTGTAAAGCTTCGCCTTTTCCAAGCTACTGTCAAGCTGTAATCACAATCGACGGCCTAGATCTCTCAAACCGTGGTCCCTACCCACCATCTTGTTCATCCAACGATCCTCGTCTTTCATTTCACCACGTCAAAATTCTCGTTTAGGTCAGCTTGTCTCCAAAACACACACACTCTCTCTCTCTCTCTCTCTCCAGTCACTTCTCTTCTTCTCTCTCTAAATCTATAGGTGAAATCGAATGGTATCTATGGCTATGATCGAGAAAGGTTAAGTTTTTAGCTGTTTGAGATAATGGATAATTCTTGGCAGGCAAAATGTAGTCCGTCGTGGCAGTCTTTGATGCAGCAGCCGGCGATGGATACTTCGTCGTCTCAAGCTCAGCCACAGGAGACTCGGAATCAGGTATTCTCTACTCGTTGCTTTCAATTAGCTAGTAGTGAATGCGCTGTAACTCTTGGAATAGTGGAAATTTGTTGCTTCATGCATTTTTGTTTTGTTTTTTGATTGTCTCTTCGTGTCTAAAAACGTGTATAACCCTTCTTTCCCCATTTTGTTAGTCCATCTTGGCGTAGATTGTCCATGTTGAATAGTAATTGGTGAAATTTCTCTCTTTCACTGTATAAACAACATGTACTCCCTTCCTCCCCATTTGTTAGTCTTTTTTGGCATTTTTTTTTTTGGAAAGATTGTCTTTGTTGAGAAGTAATAGCCGAAAGTTGAATAATTTACCCTTTTACCTTTCCAATTACTAGCAATAACAAAAGACAATGATGATATCTTTAAAAGATATAAAGGGTAAAGAGAGAATGAAGTACGACGAGTGCAATGATGGTGTTTCCTTATTAAGTCGAAATCCCAAAAGGGACCAACAAATGAGGAAGAGCTTTGTGGGAGTGGGTTATCGATGATTGTATTGGTAGAAGGAAAGGGAATTTGTCACTGTTTACAAGTTTGTAATGTACTTCTTTCACGGGTAAGACATTGGATGTTAGTAAGATCCGGAGTGCTTTTTCTCTTCAAATTATGCATATGTATGTGTGTTTTTTGAAAAAACTTTAGAGAGCACTGAATTAACTATCATGATAAACAAACATATTGTATGTTTCGGGAGGTGCATTCCAAAATTTAATACTAGGTTATTGGCATTTCCTCATAGCATAGGTTTGGAATGTGCCATGGTCCAAACGTAAAAAGTTTGCTTAGTAGAAAAAGGTTGCATTTTTTTTTTTAAAGATGTTTCAACTTTTTCAAATATAAAAAGAGTACAAATATTGATATGAACTATAACGAATCGTGAGTAGCTACAGTTTAACTCGAGCTTAACCCTTTGAGCCCGTGGTTAAGGCTAAGAGTTAGCAGGTCTAGCGTGAGGGGTGGGTCCCGTGAGTAGACGTGCTTGGTTGGGCCAAATGGGGGAGGAGTTTGAGGTGCTTGGGCGGGTCCCACGTGAGACCTTGACGTCCTTAAGCGGATACTTGTCCCACATCGCTTGGTGGGTAGAAGTTGTTAGACCACGGGGTGCAATGAGGACGTTGTGGTCTTAAGTGGGAGAGATTGTGATAACCCACAGTTCCATATCGACGGGGAATTGAAAATTGAGGTAATGTATAACAAATCACGAGGAGCTACTGAATAACTTGAGGTTAACCTTTTGAGTCCGTGGTTGAGTTCTAAGGGTTAACAGGTCAGTTGGCATGAGTTGTTACATGAAGTAGAGTAGTTGATTAAGAGTCGGGAGGGCTGCTGAGGGTAACTTGGGAAATCAATAATATTGAAGGCTTTAGCCACTAGAGACGGGGAGGAAAATTGGATAGTCAAATTTTCATCTAATTAGAACAGAATGATGGAAAGAAAATTGGGACAAAGGGAGTATTTGGTTAGCCCCGCAAGTCTTTAAGAATGAGACACCTCGAATTCTAAGAGTTCGATTTGTATTATGCCAAAAAATAGGAGTTACTTCACCTTAATGGACACTGTTTACCTTTTTTAAGAGACGGGAGAAGTTTTCTCTTGCCTTTTGCAATGCTTTGATGGTGTTCTTGGACAAGCGTCAGAGACTTAGACAACTTTGTTTTGGTGTTTAAGGCCTTAACCATCATGCTTTGAAGGTGTTCACAAATTAGAAACATATTGGTTATACTTTTATGTTCATCATCTTCATGAAGGTTGCAGCTAGACAAACCTACTTCACCATTTTCTTTTTGAAAATAGTCCACTTGCATGGATGGTGCATGAGCCGTATCTGACAGACTTTCTGCATTGCTGAAGCTGGAAAACAGAACAACCAGGTCTCCAGCTTCTGAAAACGTTTCATAATTGTGGTTGTAACTTGTAACAATAGAATGTGGACAAAGATGTCTGCTTTCTTCCAAGATGTAATAAGAGACCTTTCTTTTCATGAGCTTCATGGGGTATGATGAAGGAACTAGTCGCATGAGCAATTCCACGTTGTTAGCCCTTGCAATAATCGCATGAAAAGAGAAGTAATTTGGTCAAAATTAAATTGTACGAGGATATTGTTGCATGAGTAGTCTCAGAAAATTGAAAGTCAGGTATCTGGGCAGGACGCTTTCCCAAATCCTCTTGTTTTTACGAATATGCATGTACAACATTGTTGTTGTTTCTGTGCTTCAAGTTTGCAATGGCAAGCTTTTTTCTAGTGAATAGATATATGGCATTGCACAAGTCAAACAAATATGCAAGCAATATGCTATACTAGGCTTGTAAATTTTTATCCTCACTCTTTTTCTATATAGGTGCGGAATACAGGTCTGCGTTTTTATCCACATGCAACGCAAGAATCAAGCCCTGCAGCCCATGTATTGATACGTGAATCCATGGTTCCCAAGTCATCAAATATACGTCTCCACAATTCAAACCATGCTGATCCGGGAAATTCATTTTTGTCACTTCTTTCTGGACCGCCATCGTTGTTGCAACGTGATTTACAACAATTTTCAAGTCCAAGGGCAGCCGTTAACTCTATTAAAGTTCCTGTTAGTAGTAATAGTTTCACAGTCAGTGCCGCTGGAAGTGGAGTTTCCCTTGCTTGTAACGGGATTTTTGCACAACCCCCTATCATTGAAAATTCAAGGATTGGAGCAGATCATTTCCCAGTTGTTGCATCCAGGTACGGAAACAGTTTTAGTTTGCTGGATGTTATTCAGGCTGGAAACGCGAATCGTCAGAGTATGGAGCCTGTGACGGCAACTGTCCGTCACTCCAATGCCAGAAATGAGGAAGCATGGGATTTTTCTTCTCCGAGTAGACTCTCTGCCAATGCTGCGAAGCCACATAGCAAAAGTACTCAGGCAACACAAAAAGCTCCAGTAGAGTTTAACTCTTCTAGTTCTCGTTGTTCATCTAGTCTTCCAACTGGCTGCCCTCGTGTGTTTTGTTTGGGGGCAAGTAAGTGCTCAAAACTTCATAGCAGTTGTCAGTTTAGTGGTGCTCTGTTTGCATTCTATGTTCTCCAAATCTAATAAGTCTGTTTTGATTGTTGAGGTGGGGATTTGCTGCTCAGTAATACAGGACTCCTTGGTGTTGTTTGTTCATGCCATGGATTACACATGTCTGTCTCCAAATTCTCGCAGGTAATTTGGACATGAATTATCATCTGGTCTGAAGTAATTCCTGTCTTAATCATTGATGCCACTTAGATGTGTATTTGTGCTTAAAGCCGGTTCTAACTCCACTAACTATGCAGCATTCTGGTGTACGTGACATTAACCCTGGGGCTGCTGTTCATATGGACAGCGGTGAGACCATAGCTCAGTGGCGAAAGCTTTACTTCCATAAATTTGCGGTAAGATGTACGATACCTTAAAGTGCTTCATTTTCCTTTCCGCTGGAAGGTTTCAGTTTTGTATGGTATTGAAGTAGCCATGCTTGTATTTCGTCGATATATTCTAACCTTCATTTTTGCTATTCTTACATCCAAAGGTTCCTCTTGTATTCTACTTTTTCATAAAGGGTTTGTTTGAATTAGCAATGAGGAACACTGAGATCCTGCATTGGTGGCATGTAATGGTAGTATGGTACACTTCTGGTTCTTGATCAGCGACAGTTGATTGGATGGGTTTGTTCTATCTGGCCATTGATTACAATAGGAACGTTGTTAAGCCTTGATTTTTTGATTTACTTTGGAGTCTTTGTTTAGGCTTTCAATGGCTTTGAATTTTCTTTTTCAAATCATGGCACATTGTCTTATGGAAATGACTGGTATGCAGCTTCAGCAGTCAGTGCATTGATTTCTGTTCTTATTCTTTTTTTTAATTAAAATTTTTTTTTTCCTTCATTTGGGGTGGAAGGACTACTCTCTTTCCAAACTTTCTGGAAACTCGGATTTTGTGGCCTGTTTCCTCAGTATTAGATGTGGTTCTCTTTTTGGTGTACTCAATTGAATTTCTGACCTGGAACTTGACCTGCAAGGCTGCAAGTCCTAGTTGTTGAACTAACCCCTTAGATTTTAATATTTTTTTCTCTGCAGTTGACGCTGGTCCTTTTTTCCTTGGTTCACTATTTTTTGGCAGCAATAAATTCTTCTATGAGTTTCCTATAGTGCAAATCAGTTGTTTTGACCGAAGGGCACTCGTACAAATGGCAATCGTATTTTTAATAATTGCCTAGGCCTCCTTTGAGACATGATATCTTAAGTTCCCTGGTGGTTCTCTGATGGTAAATTGGTAATTATTAATTATGGAGAATGTTTTGGTGGAATAACCTGGTGATACGTGACTGATGGCTTAATCATTGGTTGTTTAATTTCTTGGTCGCCTGGGCCTGATCACCGACTCACTGTGACCTCCTTTGCAAGGTGGAACCCCTTCTCCCGAAGTTATGGGGCTATTTTGCTGAGCAGCCTCAAGCCTGAGCTCCTTAGAGACCCGCCCACCCGTAGTTCAACTTTGGAAAACTCTGGTGGGTTTTGGTTCTTACCTAAAAGGGTTGAAATGTACAGCCCGAGATCTTAATATTTGCTTATACCGATGGGACGCATAAATGTTTGTGTTTGTAGACAAGAAGATGATTATCTAAAAATGTGAGGCAGCTTGGGCTTTGGGATGGGTTCGTTGACTTTCTTTGCTTTCTTAACTCTTTTGTCCCACAAGAATGAGAGTGGGGACTTTCTTGGTTACTTACCTATAATGGATTATACCACACTATGTCGGCGTAGAAATGTGCCTGTGCCAACACATTTGCTAGGCTCATAGGGCAGTTTGAATACGCAAAGAATCTATGTACTCTGGAAAATTTAAATTACGCTATTATGGTGACCGATATGTTTCACTAACCACGCATCTTTTTATTTGGTGCTGTACTTGTTATTGGCATGTGTTGAAGGACGAGGAACACTGGGTGGTGATGTTTTTTTCTGATCCTTTAGATTAGGGTTCCAGAAGATCACAATGGATGGGATTGGCCTGAAGAATTCTCAACAACTGCTGGTACAGTGAAACACAGTGTGACAGCATCCAACGTGGCAAAAACTTCTGACCTGTCTAATCTGGCTGGTTCCCGTGGAGCTTTAGTAGGATTAAGACAGCCTCAAAACAATGTTGCACTTTTTAAGAACCATAATACTGGTCAGAAATTGGTTAATGAGGTTTCATATGATGGGAAACAAAGGAATGCTCAAGATGGCTGCAATGTTCTTCACAAGGGCTTGATTGGTGCTTCACAGAGCAGTTTCCCTTCAGTGGTAAATAACCAGATTATGGGTTTCCATTCGTCTGGATGTTCAACAGTGCCCAAGTTCATTGACACAAGGGGCCCATATAATGGTTGTCATTCCATTTCTGCTTGCGCTGATTCAAACTCAAGAAGTGGACGACCATTCATTTCGTACCAAAATTTGCAGGACTCAAAATCCCACAATAATGATTCTGATGTTAGGAGACTTTACAATTTGAAGAAGGGGAGTACCATGGACATAGATGCAGTTTCCTCGGGCATTGAGCTGAAACTTGGGCAACCATCTCCCAGGTGTCAGACTCTGGGAACTTCTGTTTTGCCAGCCTTCACATCTCATCTATTTGACCGACGTGTTGATTCCCAGAAATCTCTTTTTCCAGAGCATCTGATTCGTAACAGTGGTGCAGTGCTGTTTCCTATAATCATTTTCTTTATAAGATTGTTTGTCCATAAAAGACCTTTTTTTTTTTTTGGGGTTGGGGTTTTCAAACTGCTGTTTTAAGTGATTATTTTTAGTTTAATCGATGCATCAGGCAATTCAAGGGAAATGGAGGAACACCGTCAATATCTTCAGCATGCTGCTGGCTCATCTAACTCCTGCTCGAGAAGAGGACAAAGCCAGTTGAACCTCGTGAGCCAATCACCTGGAATCAATAAAGCTAGAGATGCTACTGGGATGGAGGAATTGAATGGTGACGCAGATAGAAGTTCCATGTTACCTGTGCAATGTAAAACTTCTACTGATAGAAGGATATATTCTAAAGCTTCTGGTGGTGTGATGGATAGCTGTCATGTTATTCCTAGGACATCACATTGTGGATCTCACAGTGCCAAACATGTCCAAACAAGTTCTTCATGGACGAGAGGCTTTGCAACAGGTCAACTAACTACCAATAAATTGGGTCTTCAGGACCATGGTGGTAAGGTTAAAGAGGCAGCTTTTGCTGCACATAGCCTGCACGTTGCAACTGAACCAAACTTCGAATTTCGCACAAAACAGAGTCATAGTTCAACTTCTTGTGATGGAGCTGGTTGTCATAGTTGTTTAGTGGCACATGACAAGAGTTCTCATCCGTTCAAGTTCTCTGGATGGCCACATGATGCTTTAGATCCCAGAAATCCTTTGAACCAATCAGGGAAGACTGCTTGCCTGAGGTTTCATGGAGTTTCGGATCACGTTTTCCATCAATCCACGTGTTCACCTCTGGATTCTGAATTAATGTCACCTTTGCCAGCTGTCTCACTGGGATTTTCTGCATCAACTTCAACCTCTGTGTCAAATACTTCTCCAGCACTGACAATCAAAGAGGGCAATGGTGTAAACCCCTATACACTGGATGAGAATTCGAGAATGCTTGCATTTCGGCATATTTTTGAGTCATCTAATCAAGTACATGCCAATGCTTCTCATGGAACAAATCAGTGTCAAAGGATACCCAACAGCACTTGCAGTGATAAGATACAATGTTCTATTGGCCAACCATTGTCATCAAAAGAAGACCGGTGTGGACTTGGGGCAACCACCAAACAAGTTGCTCCTGAAGTTGCATTTCGAGCACTCCAATCTGGTTTGACTTGTTTGACGGATGGTGAAAACCTAGCCCCTACATCTGGTATACATGCTTCTTTTTTTCTTATTCCAATATTTATCTTTGACCGGTGATGCAATATATTGAGGTTTGTATTGAACTGAGCTGTTTATTGATTTCTTGGGCTAGGCTTGGGATTGTTATCTAGCAATTGGACCAAGCTTGAAACTTAGCTTCATGCTTCTTTATTAAATGTGATGAGGTTGAATGAACAGAACCAAGATCAATTTTTCGGGCTTGTGAAACTTGCATGGGTGCGTGTAAGGAGTAGAGTGACGGAAGTCACAAAATCGATTAAAGAATATTGGAATTTTTTTCTTATATTCTTGATTCTTTCCTGTGGCATCCACAATCATTGAATGATGATTCTTCTTCCTGCAATGAAGCAAAGAGCATTTTGAAAGACCAATAGAAACCATCACTGTTCCTATGCATCCCCGCAACGAAACCAGCATTCTATGATGTGTGCTGTTCTGCACCTTCTTGATCACTCTGCAATTTCTCCCCCCTTATCAATTCTTCCTTTTCTTTGTCTGTTCATTTATTTATGGTTCTTTCTAGAGAAGCTACAATTTTATTATGACTAGCTTATTAAGAGTAATCTACAGTAAAGTTTTATTTATTTCTTTGTTCCCCCCTAGCTCCCTTTCCTTTCTTTTTGTTCTGTTTAGGTTAAAACACCAACGAAGATGCTGTTTGCATTGTCCTGTTCTTAAGCAAACAGATCCTAGCATTAGGTTTCCAGTTGTCTGAACATTTCAAGTTTTTATTCTCATCTTTTAGTTAAAGGGTTGTAACACTCAGATTTAGGTGTGAAGCGAAGTCCCACATCGCCTGGTTACCACAGTAATATGAAATATATAAGTGTGAGGACACCCTCACTTCATGAGCTAGCTTTTGGGGTTGAGTTCTACCCAAGACCGTGTAACATTAGGTTCTAGTTGCAATAACCAAGCTGAGCTTGAAAACAATTCTCTGAGCTTGTTTGAGTTTGAAAGAGAGTAGTACTGGGCTCTTCTCAGTTCATCTTAAGTCAGCCAATCCTGAGAGAGAGTAGTATTGGGCTCCTCACATTTAATTTTCTGTCCTGAATATGTTTTGTATTTTTCAAGTTCCTGCTCCTGTTCCACGTATCATTTATGATGATTTGTATGCTTCTAGGTCTGAATAAGTGCAGTTTCTCTACTTTCTTGGCAGGGACATTATTGCGTGGACCAAATATTGAAAAACAGTGCCAGCTGTCTTGGGATATGCATCGAACTGAGCATCCTGTCGAAAGGTAAGAGATTTTGTTCTGATGTATGATATTTACTTCGAAAGAGAGAACCATAGGTCATAAATGTTCACTTGCTTAAGTACTGCCCCACATAATTCTTTAGGATTGATGGGCTAACCTCTTTTTTCTGCCCTACATTTTTGAAACTGTGTCAATGGTTCAGATCTGGAATTGAAAATGACATCAACCCTTCAGATAAATGTGGAAAATGTTTTCAGAGAGTTCCTGTTGCATATGTCCCAGGAAAGTGTGTTTGTACTGCCCACGTAAGTTCTTTAGGTGGCAACTGTGGTTCCACAGATGAGAACTTCTTCAGTCCCCTTAAAGACTGGAGTGAAAGTCTCAACGGCATGGCCTCCATACTCCTTGATCGGAAGTTGGAAAGAAAAGCTAGTTTCTCGAAGGAGAAAGCTATTTCCATTGATAAAAGTGGCAACTTAGATGGCCAGGTCAAGAAGAAAGTTGAATGTCACGCTTTTCAGTGGAGAGATGTTCCAAACAAGGCAACAACAACGCACAACTTGACATGCAATCACATGTCAGGTAATTTAGTAGACAGGAGGGAAAATGTTGGGGACCAAGTTGCTGAAGCTGCTGCTGCTAAGCACTTTGACCCCTCTGTTCAAGATGCTGCTTCCCTGAAAGAGCAAGACAAGTCTAATATTTCTTCTGGATGTTCAGCTGCTGCTCTTACTCAGGCATCAGTTGAATTTGATAACTTGGATTCTTCTATTGTCGGTGCTGGAGATGAATATACAAAAGATCTTGTCGTGGATGAAGGATCAGGCATTGATAAATGCTGGTCATCTGATGATCCACCTGACAGTGGAAGAAGCTCTGAAGCCGTTGGTTTTACCTGTAATATCAGCTCAGCCTGTGAAGGATCCTCCAAACCGTTACCTAACCAATCTTCTCGTAGTCTTATTGATGATCTTAGGCTCAGGGACTCGTTCATATTGAAGAATGTTCGAAATAAAGCCAATAAAGGACTTTCTTCTATTCATGACACGACCAACCAGACAGAGACCTTTGAGAGGGCCTTCAAATCTGCAAAGGGTGAAAGACTAACCAAACAGAAGAGGCTAGATGTGTCAATTTCCCCAACTGGTACAGACAATGAAAATTGGCACTTCCATTCGGCCAAAGATAGGCAGATGTGGCTTCAACCAGACCAGGGAAGATCCCACAGTTGTGGTTGTTCCGCTGGGCCTAGTTTCAAGCAGAGGTCTGGTTTGACCAAAACAAATGATAAAAGAGAATTGCATGGGCTTTATAACGACAGTGAGGGGGAAAATGCTCAGATTCAATTAGACGTTGAGGACGGTTGTCTTGAAATTCCTGAAAACTCTGGTAGAAAAAGGTTCAGATCCGGTCAGACTGCTCCTACTATTAAGAAGCTACGGGTGGAAGAACCAAATTGCGCTGATACTGGGATCCATGCAAAGTGCACTTCACCAGAATTTAAGAAAAGCTCTTCTAGTAAGCAGTTGGGTATACGCAAATGGCAGGTGAGACCTGTAGTATGTGGGATGTATGGTGTTATTTCTGATGGCGATTCATTCAGACCTCCAAAAATTGCGTCTCTCAGAACAATTCTTGAATCAACCAGAAGATATACAGATGCAGAAAATGACCTATTAAACTTGACTTGCTTAAAGAAATCAAAGAAGAAAAGAATTAGAGGTAGAAGTAGATGCATTGACAAATTTTCTAATTTCAAGGAGAGAGACATTGAAGGTCATGGTGACACAATAAGTAGCAAGCTGGTTCCTGATGATTCTGTGAAAGAAACAGATACTTTTTCCTCCCCATTGGGCAAAGAACATGATGATGTACGTTACACGTTGGAGAAAAAAAGAGATGATGAAAGCAAGGAAGATCAGAGGATTCTCGACAGTGGTTCTAGCACTCTATTGAAGCCAAAATGCAAGGAAATTCGCAAGCGAAGCCTTTATGAGCTGTTAACTAAAGGTACGTCTACAATCATTAACTTCTCTTTTATATCTGTGGAGATTCAAATGCCTTGATTTAAGGTTATGTTCGAATGAGCAAAGGAAAAAAATTCTTATGTCCTGTTATTGTTATTTTACCTTGTGCAAGATCCCCCTTTGTCTTGCCCTATCGAAGTTCTCTTGATCTGCCTCAGGTGTGTTTGTAAAAAGTAGCAAAAGGTACTGAGTAATATCTGGTTGAACCATTTTACCTTACACCTGAGGGTAATGACTAATGAATAACAACTGCACCCTTGTATGTCACAAGGAGGGTTATTATCTTTGGTTGTTCCTTTTAAGTAGAAGTTTTAGCTAGGGTATTCTAGTATTCTCTTGCCTCTTTGCTTAATAATATAGCGAGATGTGTGGAGAGAGACTGGGTTACTGTCTCTCAATCTTTTACCTGTTTGGCAGCATCACATAGAAGGGGGATATAGGGAGAAGCCGGATATACATATCTGAGTTGTGTATGTCAGGCGTTTGTTTAGATTTTGGTGCCTGGATATAACATGGCCTGGATTGCTATATCCAATTTGGACACCCCTAGGGGGTGAGGGGTGTCCAGTTAAATCCGGCGGGCCGCTGGAGTACGAAAACATACTTAGGCATGGAAAATTACTGAAGAGAGTCAATAGGGATCACCATTGAAGTGTCTAAGTACTGTAGAGCCACATGAACTGATTAGTAATTCTAGGGCTGATTTGGTTTCAAACCAAATATGTAATAGAACAGAAACTCCAGCAGTTTCCATTTCCCCTTTTCCCTCCTTCTATCGTCAACCCACCACCAAATCTCCACTTCTCGAATTCGCATTTACCACTGATTAAGGAAAAATTTGATCACTATACAAAAGTCCAATAATCGATACACATGGACATACATACACGGAGAGAGACGCATTTTTATTGGCGTCAATTTCATTTGGTAGAGAACCCCCATCCCCATTTTCAGAGAGCATTCCGTGTTTGAGTTATCTGTGAAATTTGAGTTGATAACAGAGTGGAGAGATTGTGATGGGAAAAAGACGAAGAGGAGAGAGAGACAAAAGAAATCTGGGTATTTTTGTTTAGAGCTCCACTCCCTCATATCCCTCTTCTAAAAAAACTGGACAAACCCTGTAACTGTTAATCTCCCCTTCTAAAATAATTCCGCTCCAATCACATCTTGCTGCTGTAAATCTCTCTCTAATTTTCTTTCAAACACTAAATCTAGACCTGTCAACGTAACTTGGTATCAGAGCGGACCAATCAACCTCTAATGTCTTTTTACTGTGTTTTGAGTACATTAAAATTAAAACCACAATTCTTCTTATAAAAGCACAAAAATAACGCAGAGTAATCAAACTAGGACATTATGATCAGCTCAGTAGTAGAGATGTATCATATTTTGCCTTCATGGTCTCCGACAAAGTAGTGGTTTTTTTTTTGTTGGCATAAGAGTGCAAATTAGTAGACGTGTGAACAGCACTTTGGCATAAGAGTGCAAATTAGTAGACATGGGAACAGCAATATTATGCTAACTAAGTTTGAAGCGCCAGTTGTTTGCAAGACTTGTCATACGTTGTTCAGCCTGCTGACATGCTAGCTTTGGCAATGCTTTGACTCACCAAGTAACTGCCCATCTACTTTGGGCCAGCAAAATCCTGTTGCAGGTAGCTTTGGAACCTTAGGTGAACTAGTCTCCTTGGAAGAATATTGACTAGGATGTTGGTTAAACTCACTGATATCTTGTTTTTGCTACTCTGTGTGTGTGTGTGGCTGTCTGTATTACATTCGAGGACCTGATGGGTGGGGATGTGAGAAATCCATAGAATAGTTGTTTGGAAGAATGATACTGATCGTTCAAAAACATTTCCCGCCTTCCAATTGTTACTTCTTGTTATTGCTTATTGCACGAATTACCATTTCCTAACGAAATTTCTATCTCAATTAACCTCTTCTGTTTTACCCTGAGTATGTTTCAATGAATTTTTCCCCATTACCAGAGAAGGAATCAAGCTTTGTGGATGTTTCTGATTTTGAGACCCCAAAATCTCAACCTCAAATAAAGTGCAGAAATATGGGAAAATTTTTAAACAGTGCTGAAGATGGTAAACGTCATGCTGATGGGTTATGCACTAAGTAAGCAATACAGATAGACTCTTGATTTAAATTTCACTTTTGACTCTTGGATAGTGCTAGAAGCCTAGCCTTTTTGCATGAACTGCTGTAGTTTAACATAGAAAGTGATGAACATTTATGGCTGCGCTTCAGATCTGATGGGTGGCAGACCTCTATTTCATGTTCGGATGCATTCTGCTGTGTCTGTGGAAGTTCAAATAAAGATGACATCAATTGTTTATTGGATTGCAGTCGATGCTTAATAAGGGTATGTAAGCAAAACATTGACTTCTTTCCTAGTTTCTCCTGTTGTGATCTGGTAAGGCTCATTAGCGTTGTGATAAATAGGTGCATCAAGCTTGCTATGGTGTTTCCAAAGTGCCCAAAGGTCGTTGGCATTGTAGACCATGCAGGACGAGCTCCAAAAATATTGTAAGTTATCGTGTGGTTTATTGACTTTATTCTCTTATTCCAAGTTGCTTCTTCTTTGCATTCTTTTCCTAGCACCATGGTTGTTCTTCTGGTCTATTTTTTTAGTTTTACAAGAGTTTCATTTTGGGCCATGGTGTTTGAAAATGTACATGGTTGAATATTGTAAGTTATCGTGTGGTTTATTGACTTTATTCTCTTATTTCAAGTTGCTTCTTCTTTGCATTCTTTTCCTAGCACCATGGTTGTTCTTCTGGTCTATTTTTTTAGTTTTACAAGAGTTTCATTTTGGGCCATGGTGTTTGAAAATGTACATGGTTGAATTTGGTGTCTGACCAAAGAAATTTCATTCTTTCATAGGTTGAAACCTTTTTTTATGAGTCAACCCTAACAAATTCGGCAGTTAAGAATGTTTTATGGTTTTATCTGTCATTTTTGCGCGTTGTGTTCCTGATTTATTAATATTATGATGCTCCATATGTATTTTGGTAGTTTATGGGGCACTATCAAATTAGATGCCATTTCTAATCTGTCATGGCGAGTTTTATTTGAAGGGATAGGCAATTGTTGTGCTAGAGTTTGGCAATACATATGAGGGGATGTGCATGCATGGCTACTGATATCATTTACAAATGCTTTAAGATGTGTTTACAAATAGGATGAAATTATTATCTTCTTGCTTGCCCTTGAACTTAGCTAGCAAGCTTAGAGCTACCCATGTGTTGTCATGCAAGTTTGAAATTTTTTGAAGATGTCCAAGTTATGTTTGACAGTGCTTTTATAATTAAAAAATTTGTTACATAAACTTTGGGATGTATGGATCATCTCGTAGGGTGCCGCATCAGGGAAACAGGAGATTCCTGCAACCTGGGTTGTGGGAAAGCCTTGTCTTTACAAATATAGCTATCCTGATTGTATGGACGTGGCCCTTCAAGGCAGACTACATAACTTCTGCTACATTTTGTGGTCACCAATTCTTCACATTCAGGCTAAAAACTTTCTGTGCTTAACTTATTGGTTACCATTTCTTGTTGCAGGGCGATATTTACAATCTTCATGCGGTTTCTTATCTTGTCTTAATTTTGTTTTCCTTTGCCTCTTGTGCTTATCTTATGCAGCAGTACTAAGCTTCTTTGGCATTTAGGTTTGTGTTCTCTGTGGTTATGGAGGTGGAGCTATGACTCGGGCACTACGGAGTCGTAACATTGTGAAAAGCCTTTTGAAAACTTGGAATATTGACGCAGAATTTGAGCCCAAGGATACAGTTGCTCCTTCTGAAATTTTGGAGGATAAGTTCAGCATGTTGGATTCCTCAACATCTGGAGTTGTGGAGAGAGATTCATTTCCTGTCATCAGACCTATACCTAGTGAACCCTCTTCTGCGGTGGTTTGGAAAATGGATCTGCAGAAGCAATTGGACTGTTTTAAGAATTCATCTTTGTCTTCTAGTAACTCCAATGTCCACAACAGCATAACAGCTGGAGTTCTTGATTCCACCATTAAGCAGTGGATTCATATGGTTTGTGGGCTCTGGACACAAGGAACACGCTGCCCTAATGTTGACACCATGAGTGCTTTTGATGTATCCGGTGCTTCTCGTCCTAAAGCAGATGTGGTGAGTATTTCCTGACAATCTGTCATGGTATTGTATGTGATCTGTTATAAGTTAGGAACTAATTTGACCTGGAACATTTGCAATTGACCTGAAACATTTTCAAAATTTTAAAATCGAGAGCAAGAATCTCCTTATAGAGAAATGTAATGGCTGCTTTGGAATATGACATGCAGCGGGCCCAGATTGTTGTGGTTTTCTGTTTCTATATGCTGAAAGACTTTTGTTTTCTTCTTTCCTGTTCTGTTTTCCAGGTTTGTTCCATGTGTAACCGGCCAGGTGGTACTTGTATTCGGTGCCGTGTAAGGGATTGCTCTGGACATTTTCATCCTTGGTGTGCTCACCAGAAGGTTTGATTCTTTCTGTTAGAGCTTGTCCCACATTGGTTAATTATAACCTCTAAAGTTAGTATATGAGCCTGGGTGGCCTCTCCACTTATTGCCAATTGGTTTTGAGTTGGATGCTTTAACATGGTATCAGAGCTAGACTTTCGAGGCTTTTGGACAAGACTTTCTTAATTGGTTGCCCCGTTGTTTGTGCCTTAAGTGCACCTTGTTTCGTTGTGATCTCAATGTTGTGGATCCATTGTTTAACTCTCCACGTGCGGGTCAGGGGTTGCACGTGCGGGGGAGTGTTAGAGCTTGTCCCACATTGGTTAATTATAACCTCTAAAGTTAGTATATGAGCCTGGGTGGCCTCTCCACTCATTGCCAATTGGTTTTGAGTTGGATGCTTTAACACTTTCTATTCTGAACTTCAGTTGGCTAGTCATTTGCTCATTACTATATTTGCATGCTTTTATGGTCTTTATACCTAACTTAATGTCTCCATACTTGCATTGAATTTAAGCCTTTGTGAAGTTATGATTCCAAGTGTTGGCCTGAAGGTGTCACAAGAATAGTTCAATTAGCTATATAGCACATCAGCTCTTCTAGGTACGTTCCACTGCGTGGGATGTATGATTAGCATATGATTTAGAGATCCGTTAGGATTGCTGTGGCATTATAAAATTTTGGAAAATTTTGAAGTTGTCTACGTGAGTAGATAAACTCATATCCGAGCAGGACCGTGACTAAATGTTACCTATACTTTTGTCAAAATGACACTCAACCCACAAACTTAATAGGGTGTTCATTGTTATATAGGACAGTTAGGAGACATAGGAATGGCTATTTGTGTAATAGAAGAACTGGTTGTCATCTTAATCTCTCTGCTTTAGTCACTTTTAGTTGTATTGGATCCAGGGCCTACTGCAAAGTGAGGTTGAAGGTGTTGACAATGAGAACGTTGGTTTTTATGGGAGATGTATGCTTCATGCAGCATTCAACCAGTGTGAAACAGAGGGTGATGCTATCAACAGTGGAACTGGTCATCCTGGAGAAAAAGAATACAGCTGCGCACGAACAGAGGTATAATGTCCACTAACTAAAGTATCTAAAGCGTTCACATACAAGAGAACCGAGTGTTTTGTACTAACTTCATTTTGTTCTTTCAAGTAGGGTTATAAAGGTCGTAAACGGGAGGGCTTTCGTCATAACCATCCTATCCTTTCTAAAGGCAGCGGTGGATGTGTTGTTCCACAAGAGCAGTTGAATGCATGGCATCACATTAATAAGCAAAAGTCAAGCCCCAAAGGGCTTGCAAAGCTGCCGACTTCAGATGTTGAATATGATTGCCGGGTATCTTCAAGTGACTTCTGGATGTTCAGTGAGATAAACTTGAGCATTGACTCCCTCCATCCGATTTATTTGTCCTTTTTTGGTTGTCATGGCCTTTAATTTGGTCAACAAACATTATAGGGTTCTGAAATTTTTTTTATATCACCAATTAAAAGATCTCTATTAGTTCTTTCATGTGGAGTTGTCTAAACCATCTAAAACAAAGTAAATAATAAACATACACTACTTATGGAGATAAACAAAATAGTGTAAGTAGGAAAACAAATGAGGACGGAGGGAGTATTTATAATGCTTATGCAATCTAATCCAACTTAATTTCTTTCCAAAATATCAATTCAAAGAGCTTTGTTATAGCTGATCTAGTGTGTTGCCTTTTCTATTACTTGCAGAAAGAGTATGCTCGGTATAAACAGTCAAAAGGTTGGAAATATTTGGTAGTGTACAAGTCAGGCATACATGCTCTTGGTCTCTACACATCTCAGTTCATTTCACGTGGTGCAATGGTTAGATTTGTTTTCATGCCACAGGTTTCAAGAATCCTTTCTTGTTATCGTGAACGGATTTAAAACCTGAACCGCTTCCGAATTCTCCATTGTAGGTGGTGGAGTATGTTGGTGAGATTGTGGGGCTCCGTGTGGCTGATAAAAGAGAAAGTGAGTATCAGTCTGGAAGAAAACTTCAGTACAAGAGTGCTTGCTACTTCTTTAGGATAGATAAAGAACACATTATTGATGCAACTCGGCAGGGCGGGATTGCTCGTTTTGTCAACCATTCATGCCTGGTAAGTCTTTCTCTTCCAAATAAATGTAATATATGGTTTTATAGAAGTTTTAATACCTTTCTTCCATTTGTTAGTAATAGAATCTACAAGATGCACCTCATATGCGTGGCACATGGGTTTGTTAAGTTAGATTTTTACTTAAGATGCTGAACCTAGTTTTCATGGGTAATGACCTCTTAACATGGACCCGGTGTGGGAATTGTTATAGGATCAAACTCAAAACCAATTGTCAATGAGTGGAGGGGCCACCAAGCTCATATATTAGTTTTGGAGGTTGTAATTAACCATTGTGGGACAATCTCCGAACAATCCCCACACATGGAGAGGTAAACAACGGATCTGTGACATTGGGATCACAATGAACAATGAAACAAGGTGTGCTTAAGGCACAAACAACGGGACAAACAATCAAGAAAGTCTTGTCCAAAATCCTCCGAAAACCTAGCTTTGATACCATGTTAAAGCATCCAACACAATACCAATTGGCAATGAGTGGAGAGGCCGCCTAGGCTCATATACTAGTTTTTGAGGTTGTAATTAACCAATGTGGGTCAAGCTCCAACAGGAATTAGGTCATGGGGTTAGATAGTTCAAACCTAGAAATGAAGGAATGGATCCAAATTTGGATGGGTGTAGGAATACACTATCTAATTATTAATTAATATCTTATGTCATATAAATATGAGAAAAAATTGGCAAAAAACATTTTTTTTTGAGTATGAATTCTTTGACCACAAACATGGATAAGCCAATGAAGGCTCAAAACCAAACTCTTAGATCAAGCCACGGAAAGGGTGAAGTATCTGCACGGACACGGGTGCGGGATACGTGTCAGATCCGGCTGGGAAAAACCAGATACGTCTCTGTGCAGGTTTGGTTCATTTGATGTCGGCGAATGGTGGGTGACGGTCGACGGTGGTTGTCGGCTGCTGCTTCTAGGGCTAGGGAAGAAGAAGCAGACAACTGTGCAGCCGCTGCCTCGTGAACCCTTCTAAATTTCATTTGCAGAGAACCCTAAATGGGTGCTACTTACAGTTGCCCATTTAAATGGGTTTGAGCCAACATTTAGAGTAGCCCTCTCATTAAGTGGGCTTTGCATTTCTTAATGGGCCATAAAGACATTTATTTAATAATGGACCATAAAAACACGTCTTTACCCTTTACTATTTAGTACTACTTTAATAGTTGTGCTTGAAATAAATAAAAAACTAAATAAGTGGTGATTTTTTTAAAGAGAAATTCAAGTATTTTTTTACACATAATTTTAAAATATTTTTAAAAATCAGGTGACATGTCCCCGCACCCGTCTCTAAATTTGGATTCATATCCACACATCCTCATTTTTTTTAAACTCCCATCCTCGGATCTACACCCGCACCCGAGTATGTGTAACATAGGAAATAATTAATGTGTGCTGTAACTGCCTATGTAGCCAGCACGTGATAAATTCATGTCCGGTACCTATTCTACAACCACACTTGCCGTAACAGTGTGTACACGGGTACTTCATCCAAAATGGCGAATCTATCTACAATAGATAATTATCGTTTTCAGTTACACATGTAGCATTCTGCTCAACTGAACTTGCTTTGAAGTACTATTGATAGTCTAACAGCAAATTTTCAGTATGAAATAGAAGCATCAGTTTAGGAGACAGGGCTAATGTTTTGTACTCCCTCCTTCCCATTTTATTTGTCCTGTCTGAGAATTCTTACTTTTTAAGACATGTACTAATTTCATCTAAACTCAAATTTGAAGGCATGGATTTCAATATTGCCCCTTCAATTACTTTCCAATGTATTTCTAGTTACTTGTAAGGGATTGATTCGTAAAACTAGAAATATGGACCTTGACTTTTCCAAGAGCCTGAGAGGACTCTGAATTTGGGAAATCCAAATTGAAGATGGACTAAGAATATAGGAATGTTGTTGTCATTCTCTTGGGGACCAAGTCATTCTTCTGCTGTTATTATCCTTTTTTTAATAACTTCCTTCAATTTTTTTGGACTCACTATTTTTTTTTTAATGCCAATATTCATGACCAGCCAAATTGTGTTGCTAAAGTGATTTCTGTGAGGAGCGGAAAGAAGGTACAGTCTCCTTTCTTATAGTAGAGTATCCATATTTTATTTTGTTGGATACGGTGATTTGCTGTGTTTGCATATTTAAGGAAAACCTTCTTATTGCTTATTTGTTTAAAGTTGGTCCACTTGATTTGTTATGGCACTAAGGCACAAAGATATGGCTGTGAAAATACTTCTCTTCCAGAATCTTTAAAAGAATCCTTCACCAGAGGGATATGCTCACAACTGATGGGTATTATTCTGTAAGCATTACCAATGTGGCTCAAGTAGTCCATTTCATAATTCTGAATCGGCTCTCAGAGTCACAGGCAACCTTATTACCATTAATTTGTTATGATATCGGATATCATAGAAATATAGTTCGCCTTGTAGGTTGTACCACACATTGGTTTTTCGAGGAGACCCGGAACGGGTTATTTTTTTTAAGAGTGATCGTGTCATTCTTTCTTTAAGTTGAATTCAAATGCCTCCATATTATATTAGCTGAAGCTTGTTAGTAATATTCAGGAAGCTTGTTGTTAGTAATATTCAGGAAGTTCACAAGACCAAATTGCTGAATGGTTTCTCTGGCGCAGGTTGTCTTTTTTGCAGAGAGAGACATTTACCCTGGAGAAGAGATCACTTATGACTACCATTTTAACCACGAGGACGAAGGGGAAAAAATTCCTTGTTTTTGTGATGCGAAAAATTGCAGGCGTTATCTGAACTAAGCAAAGCTGGCGACTAGTGTATTCCATGAATGAGAGATTCATTTTTCAGAAGGAATACCAATCATATCTGGTGTCAAATGTCAAGCTTGTACATGCGTTTGTTGTAAATGTTGGCATATAATATAAGTCGGCTAATTATATAATTGGGTGTTTTAGTAGACAGTGAAACTAGTTTAGGTGATATCAAAATAATAAAAACAAAAAATATTATGATCAGGCTAATTTCACTTTTCCTTGTACAGGACCTGCCTGCGCAACTCTTTGTCCTTGGGAGGAAGTCCATGGGAGAACACAATTTTTTTTTAAAACAAATAGTATTTATATTTCGATGACTCACATGACAAGTTGAAGAGTCAATTGGAGCAAAGTGCACTGAGGAGCTCTTCAAACTTGTATTGGTGAATTTGGCGTAGTTCTCGTTTGGCTACTCCCCTCTAGTTTGTGCAGTGAGAGAGAGACAGAGAGAGAGAGAGTTAATAAGAACGGTCAAAGAGAGCTTCCAAGGGTTAAGGTCCAAAATTAGCCTGGATTGGCTCTTTCGGAAGAGGGTTGATAAGAATGCTCAAAGATGGTTTCCAAGGGTTAAGGTCCAAAATTACTATGAATATCAGAAGAAGAAGAAGAAGAAGAAGAAGAAAACCCCAAAAGAGAGAGGGTTATTCGAAGGTGGTTCGATAAGTCCGTCATAGGATAGAAACAACAAAAGGAAAAGTCCTAACATGCAAGTAGAGAGATTCGAACTTCGGACCTGTTATTGAGATGCAAAAGTCTTGGCTAACTAAGCTAGTCCCGGTTGATTCAATAACAAATTGTTATAGATAAACGGGTTAAATATGATTAATTTTATGTAAACTGTCTAAAATAGAGTAGTGTGTTCTACAATTATTCGCAATGTAGAGTTTTTATAATAGGTGTTTTTGGTAGTTAAATATTGGTGTGTTATGTTTTCATCTCCTCCACTTTTTGAGGTCATGTTTTCATCTTCAAATTTGAATAAACTTATTTTCCCCCCTATTCCACTGTAAGGCATTATCCCCTGATTTTGGGAACTCGTCATTAGGGCGTTTAATTTTGGCAGTAAAACATACACAGAGGTCCTAAGCGTGATAAATACCATAAATAGTAATTCAAGAATGTACATGTATAAGTGCTAAAAAACATTGCACTTTTGTTAAATTGCATTGCACACTTAGGCCTAGTTTGGGTAAATTGAAAAAACTGGTTTTTTGGTTTTTGTCCTTATTCAATTTTTTTTTTACATTTGTTAGTTTTTGGTCGATTTTTTGTGATTTCTTGGCTTGTCTCGATAAGAGGAATCTAAAAAGTATAAAATTATTAACCAATTTTAAAATTTTGTGAATAAAGACGAATTTTTTTTTGAATAAAGACAACCCAAAAAACTAGTTTTTTCAATTTACCTAAATCAGGCCTTAATAGAACTACATTAGTACATTGCATTCGATTGAGGACACGAATGCAGTGATGTCAAAATCAAAACTATTTTTTTCTTTGTTTTGGGAAACGTTAGGATTGCTTTGTGAATAAAAAACCATTGCTCATTATATGAAAACTTATTGCACCTTAAATAGGGCATTCTTGTCCGAGTAATTTAAGTATACAACATATTTGCAAATATTATAAGCTTCCCATCAGTTGATGATTCCAAAACCCTTGCCCATCAAGCCGCAATTCTTTGCCCCATTTCCCACTTAAATGTAATTCTCTCAATTTCCCACTTAAATGTAACTCTCCCAATTACTTTCTTGAGAGAGAGAAAAAATAAATAAATAATAAAAAACTTAAGCAAACATGATACCCAGAAGGGAAAGATAAATTTTAGAGCATCTCCAAAGAGGAGTCAAATACTATGTGGAGTTTCACTTGTCATAATTGACTTCATATCCACCTCCAACCTTACCTTCAAATAAAAGTCAAATCTTACATGGATTTGAAATTAAGAGAAAACATTCTTTTTACCGTCGGCGAAAACGAATGTTTCTTCCAAATTAATTACACATAATCATGTGAACTATTGTGATTGATTTGGAGGAAATATTTGTTTCCGCCGGCGGTGAATATAACTTATTCTCTTGAATTAAACCATTTTGCTTCAAAATAGGCATCCTTGTCAAATGTAAAGCGGCCTTTTGGATGATTAAAAATAGCAGTTGGGGCTTTTTATTTTAGATTCTAAGATCAAATTTGACACCATTGTTGGAGCAGGAATGTTATGAGTGTCAAATTGCCACATCAACCATAAAAAACATTTGACATCTCTAAATTTGAAGTAAAAGTTGGAGATGCTCTTATGTAGGGGTAACAATTAATATTAGATCATGTTTTTTTTTCTTTTCTTTTTTTCCCCCCCCGCAAACCAAACCATTTTAGAAGATGTACAATTTGTAGGTATGTCAACGGGTAAGCTATGAATCGAAGGATCCTACTCCACTCTCTATCCGCAATTTGGTATATTCTTCTCCATATGCACCTCCATACCTAGAAGGGACACTGGACAATAAATTGGACTCGGGGGAGGTGTTGTGCACACCTCAGCCGTTGGATCGAGTTTTGGATGACTCGGATGCATTCGGTAATTTTTTTAATTTTAATTTTTTTCCTGATAAAAAATCAAAATACATCTGAACCGTCTAAAACTCAATCCAATGGCTGAGGGATGCACAGCATGGCTGTGCACAACACCTCTCCTGCTTCCCAATAAATTATACCTGCATCTTAATATCGGATATATTCAGATAAATTCGTATCCAAAGTACTTGAACAAGAAAGATATAGACCTAACTTCATAGTAAAAATAATTCATGTCCGGTAAAGTCCTGGTTTCGATGACGAAATTTGACGAGTTTGGTAGTAGTACCATTTTTACACCGGTGGCCGGGTTTCAAAACCCACAAAAACCTCCCTCTCAATTTCATGAAAAAACGAACCATGCTTCACTCCCTCCTCAAACTCTCCAGACCCCTCCCCACAAAAACCCTCACATTTCTCCTCCATTTTTCTTCTTCTCTGCAAACTGAAACTGAAACTGAAACCCAGAAAATTGTCAAAATCATCAACGACCATCCATACCCTAATCACCCACTCCACCCAACTCTCTCTCAACACATCCCTTCATCTCTCCTTTCATCTCCACTTGTAGAAAACGTACTCGGTCGCCTCTTCGCTTCCCATTCCAATGGCCTCAAAGCCTATGAATTCTTCAAATTCTCTCTCCAAAACTCCCGTTTTAGCCCCACCTCCGACGCTTTCGAGAAAACCCTCCATATCCTATCCCGAATGCGATACTTCGATAAGGCTTGGGAGTTAATGGAGGAGTTCGGTCGCTCGCATCCACACTTAGTAACCCTAAAATCCATGAGCATTTTGTTAGCGAAAATCGCCAAGTTTCAATCTTTTGAAGAGACCCTTGAAGCATTTGAGAGAATGGAGAAAAGGGTATTTGTAGGGAAGGAGTTTGGGGTAGACGAGTTCAATGTGTTGATTAGGGCTTTTTGCACGCAGAGGCAGATGAAGGAGGCGAGATCTGTTTTTAACAAGATGATTGATCGGTTTTCGCCCAATTCGAAGACATTGAATATTTTGCTTTTAGGGTTTAAGGACACGGGTGATATTACTTCTGTTGAACTTTTCTACCATGAGATGGTTAGAAGAGGGTTTAAACCTGATAGTGTGACTTACAGTATCCGAATCAATGCTTATTGCAAGAAAGGACGTATTGGTGATGGTTTGAGACTTGTCAAGGAAATGGAATTGGCGAATTACTCGCCTACGATTGAAACAATTTCTAGTTTGATTCAAGGAGCAGGGGTTGCTCGAAACATAACCAAGGCACGAGAGCTGTTCGATGAAATCCCTGTGAGAAACTTGACGCCGGATACTGGGGCTTACAATGCTTTCCTGAGTTGTTTTGTTAAATCAAGAGACGTGAAGTCTGCAGCTGAGTTATTGGATGAGATGGAAGAGAAAGCCATTGGATATGACAATGTCACATACCACAATATGTTTCTCATATTAATGAGGTCGAAAGATATGGACTCTGTTGTTGAACTATATGAAAAGATGGTGAAGAGAAATTTCATGCCCAAGACACGAACGGTGGTGCTACTGATGAAATTCTTTTGCAAGAGTCGTCGGCCTGATTTGGGTTTGGAGTTGTGGGGTTATTTGTTGGAGAGAGGCCATTGTCCCCATGCTCATGCGTTGGATCTGTTGGCGACAGGATTGTGCTCGCACGGGAAGGTGGGGGAAGCCTTTGAGTGTGCGAAACAAATAGTGGAGAGAGGGAGGCAGATGAGTGAGGCTGTGTTTCGGATGTTGGAGAGGTTTTTGGTGCAGGGTGGAGAGATTGAGAAGTTGGGGGAGCTCAATGAGTTGATCAAGCGATTGCAAAAGGTTTTGCCACCATCTAGAGGGCATGCCACTGGTATTCTCTCAACTCACCAGGAGGAACTTATGTAGTTTGGCTTCAATATTATGGTAGTAGGAGGTTTTTCACAATCTTTGTAATCCATGATTTTTTTTTTGTGCTCTCTTACCCAGAATCTGTCCATTGCATTATATGTTTTCATTGTTCTATGCAATGTACAATCATTCGGTACTTGTTCGAGATCTCTCATAAGCGCATGCTTCTTGAACTATTGGCCTTAGAATGGTTTCAACCGCAGCATATCTCCATTTCCGTTATTTCTTTGATTTTTCATAACTTTTTGAATTCATCAAATTTAAGTTATTTAACCATAGTTTCCCGAGGAAAAAATGCGTGGTGGAACTCCTCTGGGTAGAATAGTACATGGCGTACTTGACGGGGTACAAACAACTAACAAGTTATAAACGGCAAGGATTATACCTCCACGTCAATCAAGGAAAATGGATGGTGACCTAATTGTAGGCGTGAAGGGGATTGAGATGAGGATTTCATGTATTATCTGCCAATGAAGAAAAGAAAATTCCAGTGAAATTCCGTCATACTGATTTCTCCCTTCGTTACCTTAATTTATACGGTGTAGAATTAAAGAGTGTTGATGCTGGGATTACATTTTGTGAGGCTGAACAAACTTGCATATCTATTGCTTTGGTTTTGCTTTTGTGCTTTTTAATAGAGAGACTAGTGCTAGGAATCCATCATGAAAGGCTCAATTTCAAGATTGTATTAGTGCATAAACAAGTTAAATTTGAATACATTTTCAGGCTTCTAAAATAAAAAAACTTGTACATTATAGCTCAGCGTGGAATTAGCTAAATTTAAACCTATTGTACAGGATGAAGATGATAAACTTTACGCGTTGCTTAGCTTTCGTGCCAAACTTGCACAACGCGTTGCTCAGCTTTGGTTCAACTCGGTTAAGACCCTAGTTTCAGGTCACTTAATACGAACATGGCCTTTTTCAAGTATCCCAGGACTGTTGTCACATAGACCTCAAAGGTGGTGCACACTTTGTTGAGTTAAGATAAAAGTTGCATTGCAACTGCTGAAAATCTGTCTTGGTTGAGATTCATGTTTGCTTTGAGATTCTGCTGTTTTGGTAAAACCAACCGCGAGTACAATCATCGACTATGATACCACTAGTTCGAAACTGAGCTCAAAGGGTCTGCATGCTGCAGGTCTACCAGCCAGCACACCAA
Organism: Vaccinium macrocarpon; assembly: GCA_022606695.1. NCBI lineage: Eukaryota > Viridiplantae > Streptophyta > Magnoliopsida > Ericales > Ericaceae > Vaccinium > Vaccinium macrocarpon. Next base: position 30,870,627 of record CM040177.1, read on the forward strand.
AGGCCCAAATCTAACGACAGCAACAACCAACCCTCGTTTCAAACACAGGAGGCCCAATACACGATATTTGAAACTCAGTAGCAACTGGCTAACTAATGCGAAATTTGAAGAATCGGACCACCAAATAAGGATGACTGTAAGCATTATATGATCAATTACTGTTGTCAGACTCCAGCAACAATTTTAGGAGAATTAGTTTCAAATTTCCGCGTCTTTACATGTTCATCAGATGATCAATTACTGTACAAGGAAGGTATAACTTACCGCACTGCCCTCTCTCTGGTCTTTTTCCTTCGTCCAAAACTAAAGTAGCAGCCCTAATCCTAGAGACACAAGAAAGACAGATAAATGGTGAAATACAAACAAAAACTTACACTCCCCCGTCTCTACCGAGAATTTGGAAATTTGGAAACTTTCCCGAACTAGCCTCCTCAGAACACTTGTCCAATGTAATTCGAGGAAAAGATCATGACAGCTACAACTCATTGCACGAAAAGCCGGAACGCCTCATTATCTGTCTCCATAACATAATCGTAACCAAGGTTGTTGGAGCAAACCCGGAAATCATCCATCTCGGTCTGTGCAACTTGGATTCCAACCAATACATTGGCACCTGTTTCACCCTTTTGACATAGAGACAAATAGAAACAATTAAAATTGATGGCATTGAATCAGAATTTCTTTAAACCCAAATACAGATTCAACAAATATGACAAATAGGGATATAAGGCTCAACCTGCCCGCGGTAGTGGAACAAAGTAATATTCCAACGTGGACTTAAGGCATCCAGAAATTTCATTAAAGCACCCGGTCTCTCTGGAAAAACAAACCGACAAAGAAGTTCATTCTGAACATTTGAACGACCACCTATCTGAAAAATATCCAAAGCAAAAGTAGAGTCAGTGACCTAATGCAAACGACAATGTCTTGCACAAATAACCAGTCTTGGGCAGTTTGGAACCAAACCGTGGAAATTATACGATTTATCCTTCTTCTTTTTCCCTTGTCTCAGTTAATAAGCTCCAAATAAGCTTTTTTGTTGTTATCGAGAGTAAAATCCAATAGCGTGTTTGTATTACAGGAAGCCAGGAAGTGAGGATGCTTTTGCAAAAGAGAAAGTTAAAAATCATTTCACTTATCAAAAACCAATAACTATTGCAAGAAGGTTACCAAGTGCCGAAGATGATCTTTAACCAAGTCATTGCTTGTAAGATTTATGGTTCGAAGTTGAGAAGATTCCAATCGATCTACCATTGCACTAAGTTCTGATACTGTGTGGAGGCCAACACTGCACGCAAACAAAAAAAGTTGTTAATAATAATTAATTACTCTATTTTTAGGTAAGTGCATCTTACTCGAACAAGCCGGACCAAAACATAGCTGGATCAGTGAGATAAATTTTGTGTCTAGATGGACAAGACACTATGCGCAAGGGTTGTTAAACTGATTACTGATTCAACATCCTCTACCTGATATTAGAGAAAAAAATCCTTACGAAGTGTGGGTACTTCTAAAACTCCAAAGTACCCGTACTGGGTAATTGGACCCGTACTTCAAAATACATATCAGGTACTTCAAAAATGTACTAGGTACTTTGAGTTTATGGGTACTTGTTGGGTGCTTTTGGGCCTATTCATAAAGTTTTTGCAAAACTTAATGGATTCTGTATGGAAAAAAAACTCAAACTGCTTGCCTTAATATGCAAGAACTCAATGCAATAAAGTCATAAACTCGAGACCACGACTCTAATCTGGAGCTTGATTTTGCAAGAACAAGAGTAGGGTTGACTAATCTTTTTTGTCAATCTTCCTCCAGCGTTTGTTACTCCTCTCTCTCCCTCTCATTATTTCCGCTGTGCCTTCTCACTCGTTATTATGTCAAAATCAACTTTTTATTTTTATTTTATTTTTCAGATGGGCCTTGAAATATCTTGTGCTCTCCATCTTGAAACCTATGATAGTTGCATGCACAAAAATTAGGCTATTGCATTTTTATTTCATAGGAAGATGAGTCCATCAAGCAGTATGGGTTCAAGTTCAAGTGCTATTAGCTTATTTTATCTTGCTTCTATTTATAAAATATGTTATATCTAATGAATCATGCCAAAATCGTAAAAAGATATACGTAAAAATATCGCCGTACCCTACTTTTTTGGGTTGTTGCCGTATCCTGTACAAGTACTTGTACCGAACTCTGTACCAGTACCCATGCTTCTTACCTATACAAGACCTGCGCTGGGTTTTTATCAACATTGTATCTGTATTTGAACTCCGTGATATTCATTGGCCCCACCTACCACCAAGTGATTGCAAATTCATTACATCATAAGCATGGACATGATTAAGCACCACATTGCCAAATAGTTTAGGCAACATACCAGTTCACAAAATTGTTTAAAGCTGCCAGGCTCCTCTGGCAGGTAAGTAGCAAGCACAGCCTCCCGTTGTCTACCAACATCAGCAAGTTCAGTTACCAATCGAAGTCTGTCAAAATTCATGTTTGCTCCACTGGTTATCACCACAATGTTTTCACCCTTAAGGCCATAATACTTGCAATATGCTTCTGCTCCGGCAAGGGCAAGAGCACCTGCTGGTTCTAGAATGTTCCTTTTCTCCTCGAACATGTCCTACAACATGAGCACAAATTTTACAATGACTAAGCTGTTGAACTGCATGAACCACCAGTCTTTGCTATGGTTCTTTATCGAAATAAGACTCCTTTGTTTGGTCAGATAAGAGCATCGGATTGGGTTACAAATCCAAAGGGACCACATATCCCACGTTTGGGTGGAACTTTTGTGCGTGGATATGAAATCCTCGATAGATGTGGTATCATTGATCTCCCTACTATTACTTATCCTGCAGAATAATCTATCCCTTCCCTATTAGTCAAGTCAAACAAAATTGTCCCAAGTGACGGGTAGTAATGCTGTTTAGTAGTCACAAGTTACAGCAACCTGAGAAAAAAGAAAAAAGAAAAAGGAAAAAAAACTCACTTACCAAAGGATTGAGTGGGGTCTCCATGTGTCAAAGACCATAAATGTTAAAAGGTCTAAAAGTTTGAATGCAACCCATAGCGCCAGTGGCCAGAATAGGGAGTAACCAAGGGAGGCAATCACCAACTAGGTTCAATGAACTGTAACAAGTGCCATCAGATAATGCTAAAATTCAAACAATGCTCATCATTCACCTATCATGGCTTCAGAACAAACCTTTCTACTGTGAAAAACCTCCTTTGGGAATGATAAGCAGCTAATATGAGATGGTTCACAAACAAAGAATGTGTATAAATGCCTAAAACACCTAACCTCACAACCCTACTTTTCATATCACATGCCAGAACTATTCCGCACTGTGGTATGTAACAGCTTTGGGGCTTTGGACAAGCAACTAGACCCTTTCATGAAGTTTCCTTTGACCTTTCTCAACAATTTGTTACACTTCAACTTTTTCGTGTACTGCTTTTCTGTTTCCCAGAGGCAAGATTGCATTGCCCCTAAGGCTGAGTTTTTCAAATGATAATCAACCCTGATTTTAGCAAATGAGTTCACTAGGGCTAAAATCAACCTCGATTTTAGCGCCTGGTAAACTCATTTGCTAAAATCAGGTGCTAAATCCTAGTAGGCTAGTACCATTAGCTAAATCTAGTAACCTCTCAATTAAACATGCATGCATTTTCTCATAATCAGGGTAGGTCTCGGGTGTATTTTAATATTGTTGGCCATTTTCATGTTATTCTTGTATGAATCCAAGGCAATTCAAATATTAGATGTGTATAAAATAAGCATGGCATGCATAGTTAACAATGGATTTGCACATTCTTTTATTTTAGATGTCATAGATCAGTAGATGATTTCAATTAGTGAAGGGAATTATCAAACCACATGCAAGTCATATGTTAACCAAGCACTAGACGTGTATGATGTTATGTTACATGGATCCCATTTTAGCTGAAGTAACCTTGTCGATGTGTCCGACACGCGTATCCATTTTGAACACTTGGATTCTCTAATTGTCATGATATTTACAGAAAAAGAACAGAAAATTTGCTAGAAAAGCGATATTTTTGGCCTTACATGGCCATAAAATAGCAAAATCATATTTTTCTTAACCCCTTTGTTTAAATACTTTTTAAATACATTTTACGATACATAATATGAAAAAATTATGCAATATGTACACTACAAACAAGCGTTCATGACGTGTCCCCGTACCCACACCCATTAGGGGACACATGTCCGGGTATCCTAAAATGCCCACACTCGTCAGGGGACACATATTCTAGTATCCTAAAATACCAACACCCATTAGGGGACACATATCCTAGTATCCTAAAATTTAAATGTAGGAATGTCCAACGCTTGGATTGGCATCCGCACCCAATACTCGCACCCGAGTCCATGTAACATAGGTATGACGAGTAATTGGAACATAAATTGCATCAGGGTAGAACCATATACTCCCTCCGTCCCAATTTCTTGGTCCTTCTTTCCATTTTGGGATGTCCCAAAATATTTGTCCTACTTCTAAAAACATCCATCAAAATTGGGTCACTTTCCAATTTTACCCTTAAAAGTACTTTTTCCATCTTAATTGACTAGTCTATTATCTTTTATTTTATAACGGTCTTTATGATTTTTGAAAATTTTGTATAATAAAACTAATTGATATTTATCAAACAAGATCCATATTGAATGTGTTGACTTTCATATAATAAATTAACCTCACAAATTTGGTCACAGTAATATTGACTGGATTTAGGTGCAAAATAGAAAAGTCAATACAAAGTTTTCACACCCCTTAAAAACCGCTTCCCCAAAAAGGGGCCAAGAAATTGGGACGGAGGGAGTAATAAGGACTCACCGCATACTTTGCTCTATCCATCTTCAAAGGTCACAAGTTTCTCCAGTAGCTTCTCAAATTTCAGAATTTGCCTTTATCGTTTGACTTTTTCCATTTTTCGAATACATCACAAAGGTCAACTGTCGCCCCACCTGCGGCCCTTGTGCCCAACTTTGGTTGTTCATAGCCCAGTATGGTGTAATTATGTCCAAATATGGAAACATTTCTCGTAGGGATTCATCGAATGAGTGTAATTATTGATCTTTGAGGAAGAAACCTCAGAGCAAAACACAAACTACTATGGAATTTATAAAAAAAAAGATAAATAAGAGGTCTTTGAAGGAAAATTTTGAATACAAAAACTTAATCAACTTTATAGGTATCTAGAAGCAGTGATGCAGCAGAAACAGAGATAGAAGCAGCAGCGAAAGAAGAGAGAAGAGCGAAGCAGAAATAGATAAGAAAGAAGCTGCAGCAGTAGGAAAATGAAGAGAGAAGGATGAAAATGGCAAGAAAAAACTATTACTGCGAGAAGGATAGAGAAGCAGCCCCAAAGTCTAGTAATTTTCACAACTCAGCTTCAATTCAGAATTAGTTTCAAAGGCCTGAGACCTAGCTGTAGATCCCTCATGGTCAAATTTCATGATTCTAGTTTACCACTTGTTGAGTAATTGAAGTGAGAGAAATTAATCAACAGGAAAAACTGGAGGACAAACAGAAAGGATGCTAGTAGCACCGAAGTAGAGAGCATAAATTCACCTACCATAACTCCATAAGTACAAGAAGATTACCTTTATGGATGCACATATAGCATCACGGCCCACAAGAACAACCCCATCTATCAATTCTGTGCATAAACGAAAAGTCTCTACACCGACTTCTTTAACTGCTACACCATCTGCAAAGCCTCCCACTTGGTCCAGCATGACTCTCTGACCATGATGCAATGATAATGCCATCGCATTTGCATCAGAGGGCTCCACTCCAATAATCTTTACCTGAACAAAACATGTAACAATGCTCTATAAAAGCCGTTCAAAAAAAAAAAAGCCGTTCAAAAAAACAATGCTCTATAAAATTCTAGTAAAGAAATGGTTCGACAATGAAAGTAAAAAGAGAACTGAGGCTCCAATGCAAAGAAATGGCCTACTTTCAAAATTTTACAACTTAAAAAATAGAACTTCGACGGAAACGAATGGTATGCACATAAGAACCAGGGATATTTTGAATCATCATAGTCCATAAGTGGTTGGAGTTGCAAAGGCTAGAAAAAAACCCACATTTAAGCCTAGGTCAGATGGATCAAATACTGTTATACGGTCTTGGTTGTTATCTAACTGGATTTGCTCAATAGTCGACAAAACTACAAAGTATTGCATTCGAGATTCCAACTACATCTACCTCAGCCTTTGAAACATTCACAAACCTATTACCTCATCTAAAGACTAATGACCACACATTAAATAAGCACAAACCATCTCAATATTATCTCATTCCTCTTTCTCCTATCTCTTTCCTTTAAATACTGAAGCCACTTTTGGGCTACATAGATCATCCTTCTACTTATAACCTAGTCATTGTCAACTCACCCTATCCTCGTCAATTGTCTGCATGCACCACTCTTATATGGAGGATCTGGGGTCATAATGGTTCAGTGAATAGAAACACGTCAATGAACTCAAAGGGTGACTCTGCCTTGGCTAATATTACACGAATCGGCAAATGAATAAGACACAAAATACGACAGAACAGTTTTAAGTGGTATGAAAGGGTTTGGATTGTGCATGATCAAGGAGACAAGTAGTCAAAATGAAACAACAGTAGATCTCCTTTATATCGTTTTATTGTTTTCCTAATCACATACACAAGACAAAGTAAACAAATTCCGACAGACTCAATTCACCTTTTGTAAATTTTGACTTTGCAATAGGAGGCCCAAATATCAATGGAAGAAGACAATTAAAGCCACATAGCCCATAGGCAAGGCTAATGAGAGAAACCATGAATTAAGTTTGCCACATCAAGAAGGAACACAAATGAAGACTTTTAAAATTAACACACTACAAATTTCTTCGACAGTTTCACTCACAAACCTCTGGAGAAACTCTCTTGATGTAGGCAGCAATACCTGCTATTAGACCACCACCACCTATGGGCACGAAAATTGCATGTACTGGGTCATTTATTTGACGTTTAATCTCCATCCCAACAGTCCCTTGCCCCATGATGATATCAGGGTGATCAAAAGGAGGTACAAAGGTACGCCCCTCCTCCTGACCACGATTCTTGGCATATTTTTGTGCATCGTCGTATGCATCCCCAACAAGAACAACAGTTGCACCCAATCTCTCAACTGACTTCCACTGCATATTTAAAATAAAAATAAAATTCCAAATAAGTAAATGTGACCAAATTAGATAAAGAAAACAATAATAAACATGATCTAACCTTGATTTCCGGCGTGGTAACTGGCATGACAATTACTGCACTACAGCCAAGCCTCTTGGCTGCCAATGCAACCCCTTGGGCATGATTCCCTGCAGATGAGCAGATAACGCCTCTTTCCAACTGTTCTCTTGGAAGTTTAGCCATCATGTTATAAGCACCTCGAAGCTTAAATGAGAAAACCTACAAAAAATTACGAAAATAAATATTCGCAATCATCCCATTGCTTTCATCTCCTTGTACATTCACATTAATACCAATATCATCTTATGTTATCACATCTTACAAAACCATGTCCAAACTCCCGTTAAATCCTATGAAATAATCTTACTATCAGGGAAAAATGCTAGCACATTGTTTTGAAATGAAGTTTGTAATCATTAGCATACAAAACATTACAAGTAAAATGTAAAGAACAATTGACATTAAAAAAGTTCTTCAATTGGAAGCTGTAAGAACTTTCCACTTGCTTCTAGACATATTAATGTCTGAAAGAGAAAAAAATTACCCAAATAAAAAAATAGACTTGTTACATAAGAAAGTCAAAGGTAATTTAAAAACAGGGGAGAAGTTGCATGCAGTCAGCTAAATCAAACCTTGACTTTCTCCAAAAAGACTGTTACAGAAGATAGATCACTGAATTGAGCTTAAATTTGAAAGTTAATATCAAAGTTTCAATCCTTTTCATTAACTTAAATATTGGTAAAAAGGCTAATGCTTATGAAAATTCAATCAGTCAAATATGGGGAGAAAAAAAAAGATAAATCTTTGTTATTTTTCTCACCACAAATCCAATAAATTCTTGTACACTCAAGAAGAACATAAAAAATGCACCACAGTACAAGTAAAATCAAGCTAAAAGGATACTTCCTCCCCGTCCCAAATTGCTTGCCCTTTTTGAGAAACCGTGCATTTTGCATGCAAAAAATAAAATTTCACTTTGTTCACTTCACATTTCCGAAAAAATTTCCAAAAAAATTCTTTTCCCATCTCTCATCTCTCCAATCATTAATCATATTTCTCTCTCTACTAAAACCCTTCTATTTAATCATTATTCTCATATCTCTCTCTATCTCTCCAATTATTACACTTCTCTCTAATTATTACTTTTTGAAAAAACTCATCCAAACATTATCTCAAAATTATTACTCAAAATATTCTTCTCAAAACTCTCAACCAGACACAGCAATTCATGGAAAAATAATTGAGAAAATTTTACACCATTTTTTTCTCTTCAATGAGATGTGTAAAAGTTTTAGAAAAAAAACATGTTAATACATTATATTTTGCCTGCAAAATGCACGGTTTCGCAAAAAAGGTAAGCAATTTGGAATGGAGGGAGCATTGAAAAGACCAGATAATTTCCAAGGGATGTGAAAATTTCACCTAAGGGAGATATTCGGCAAATCAATTGAATATATCACTACTATACTTATGCGAACACATTTCATGAAGTTAAAATAAAACTACATTGCCAATATCAAGAACTGAAATACAGCATATGATTTCTAAAGAATTTGACAAATTTCAGCTCAGGCTATTTTTGGACAAATTAACAAACTCAATTATTGTTGCTATACACGTGGTTCTTGCATAAGCACGTATAACTATCTCATAATGTCGCCACATTGGTTAGGCTAAAAGAAATATGGAAGACCCTCATAATTTTGCAAATTAACAAATTGAATCTCTCTACAATGTATATGTATCTGTTAAAAAAAATACAAAAAACACAATGTATATGTATATAACAAACATCATACTTGCAAATATACGTGCGTATGTGTCCGGATAATTACTCACAGGTTGCAAATCCTCTCGCTTGAGCCACATATTCACCCCCAACCTCTCCGACAGCTTTGAGGCGAACTGCAATGGCGTTTCGATCGCCACGTCATAAACCCTAGATGCCAGTATGTTCGTCAAATACTCCATCGCGTTCAGAACGCCGTCGCCCTCACCGTCCGCGGTCCGGTCCGGCACGGCCCCAAGGAAGCCGGCCGGATATTGCAGCGAATCGGGCGAGACCCGGAGCAGAGGCGTTCTCGGTAGAATCTGCAGCTTTTGTTCTCGGGTGGCCACGGCTGGTTTTACGGAGATCTCAGCCGTCGGTTTGGAGAGCGTTGCGCAGACAATTTTGGAGGCAGGGTTTGAGAATTTGGGGCGGAGGAGAGGTGGTGGAGGAGAAAAAGTGGTAGCCGCCATAGCTAAACGTGTATGTGTATTTGTAGAGAGGGAGAGGGAGGGAGGGAGGTGGTGGAGCGACGGAGGGAGGGGACGGGGTGGACAAACGAGGGCGAAACGGATTATACTTCGTTTACAGCTCCGGCGCGGGACTGTATCTCCTTTATATATTAACGAAAGAAAATTTCAAAAAAGCACCCAACCTTTGTCTAAAATCAAAAATAGAAACTTCGAGCTTTTTATTTTGTCAAATAAAAACCTTAACTATCTTAAAAGTTATCAATTTCACCCATTCCGTCCACTTCCGTTAAGAATCAAACATAATTCATCCCTCAATCACACTTTTTCCCTTGTAATTGACCCAATTCTCAATTTTACACCTCTATCTCCGAAAACCCTTTTTCCTCCCCAACCTGTAAGGCAGGGTCCAAAATATATGAATCCCATCTTCAAACCTAACTCGTCTAATTTAAGGTCAGGGTTATAGAAATCACATAAGGAATTATTAAAAGTATCCCTATAGTTGTTTGGTATGTTGAGAGGAGAAGGGAGAACCACAAAGCAGAGAAGTTCTGCCGTGGGAGTGGCTGGAACAACAACGACGATAGCGGTGTTGACGGATAGTTTGAGATCAAACCTAGATATTTTCTTGCCTTGAAGACCACTGAGTGGACAAGTGATTCTGGACCAAAGGCCACATGAATCAAGGTTCTAAATACCGTATCGGCATGAGTATCGGTTTTCCTATTGGTACGGTATGGTACCGGTACCGGTCAATACCGGGTACCGTATCGGATTTGTCGCAACTATATATATTTATTGAGAAAGAGGGTTCAAAAGACACAAAATTTGTCACAGAATATGACATTTTCAATCCCATTTTCTTAAATCCACTTAATCTATGTATATTTAGTACATACTTGTTGTATTTGATGTTTGGTAGTGATAGAAGTTGAACTCATGCATCACAAACCCTTTTTAAAAAACATACCTTGTTTTTTATAATCTCCCTGTTCAGAAATCATAGTTTTTGGGTCACACCATTACCAAATTAGAAAAAATGTGTAACTACAATGTTGTAGATCTTGAAATTCTCTTAAATTTTGATATGTAACTTGCCTTGATTAGAGTTCGGAGTAAAAAGTTATGGCCGAAATATGGTGGTAGTTTTGTTCTGCCCGGTATTCTCCGGTACCAGCCAATATTCCCGGTATTTTCCGATACGGCCAGTATTGAACACGGTACGGTATTGAGGATCCTTGGTACCGTTTTTATAGAAAATCATTACGTACCGGCCAGTACGGTACGGTATTGATAACCTTGACATGAATCATTTCTTTCTCCCCATGGTCTTGAATCAGGAGGAGATCCATGATTTTCGAGGCATTTTTTAGGTCTAGGTTTTGGATCCTTGAAAGCACAATCCTTGTTGCTTGATAAGTATCTAGTATGTTTTTTTGATTTGTGGGGTTGGTGGAAGATTTCCACTCAAACCCTCCAAGACTTGATTTTGTTTTGTTTTTCTGTCTCTAAAATGTGTAAAAAATACTTATTGGTGTGATTTTTTTGGCACAAAAAGAAGTGAAAGCCCACTCTTTTTCTTCAAATATCACAGACCATACCTAACAACTAAGAGAGTGATTAAGTGAGTATTTCTCTCTTTGGTTCTTGCAAAAGAAAACCCAGGAAAAAAAAGTGTTAAAAGGAGTAAACCTATGTGAGGGATGAATTTCATTTGATCCTTAAACAAAAGTGGTTGGCAGGGGTGGAATTGATGACTTTTAAGATAATTCAGATGTTAATTTGACAAAATGAAAATCTCAGGTGTCTAATTGTAATTTTAGGGAAAGGTCTGGTGCTTTTTTGAAACAAAAAAGGGTTTTCTCTTGTGTTATTGATGTTCGATAATTACTCTGTTTATTTCTTGGCCAATTCTAGATAAAACCCTTTATTTACTCCACACAACCCACTAAAAACTTCACACATTACATTATTGGCTAAAGACTGAAATGTCATAAATAAAATCAATACACCCAAAGTAGCCTCCTTTTCTTCCTCATTTCCCTCTTCAAAATTTTCAAACTCAACGTCGAAAAAAAAAAAAACCAGACGCCACCCATGCCACCCCCACCTCCTTTGACCTACCACCGCCACCCATTTCCTTCTTTTTCCACCTCTGAATTCCTTGTTTATCTCACTCTCAATGGAGAACGAAGGAATAGACATCCAATCAATGGAGGTTCTTCTCCTTCCATTGAAGATCCATTTCGAGGTTTATTTTCAATTGTAGAAGAAACAACGGAAATGGAATCCAATTTGTCGGTAAACGGTACAGTGGTGGAGAAGGAAGTTGTTATGATGGACATTGTACCTTTCGCGGAGCCAAAATCTTATGAAGAGGCAAGCATTCCCATTAGAACACCAAAAACTCGATTGGAAAAACTGCGTTTTAACTTTGACATTCATACCCCGAAATATGTGTACGTATTCGACATATAGATGTTGAAACTTTTCACTTAACCCAAAATTATACAATACAATGTTCGGTAATCTAATGTCGAATTAAGTTAAGTGTTTTGGCATACTAATGTCGAATGGTACACATTATATCAACATTTGCATACCGAAAAAGATACTTCGGCTATTCCATATTTTCACAACATGAGTTTGACAAACTAATGTTGAAATTTATACTGTATATATTTCCATGTTTGGATACCGAATTAGATACTTGGGAAATTTCGTAATTTGGCAACATACGTTTCGACAAGATAATGTTGAAATTTGTACATTGTTTCGACGTGTGTATAAAATAGATACTTGTAAAATTTCATAATTTGGCAACATACGTCTCGACAAGATAATGTTGAAATTTGTGCCTTATTTCGATGTTTGGATACAGAAATTTATACTAATTTCGTAATTTGGCAACATATGTTTCGACAAGATAATGTGATATAAATCATACTTTTTGACAAGATGATGTCAAAATTTATACATTATTTTGGCATTTACATACTAAAATAGATATGAAGTTTCACAGTTTTGCTACTTGCAGGCCCCCAACTTTATATGATTATATTGAAATTTTTACGACGGACTCAGTGCGTGTTTTGAAGGTTCTGAAACTCTAAGATTTTTTTTGTAAGTGCCTAAATGACTACAATCACCCAAATTTCAGAACCCTCTATTGAGAAGAACAATCCACGATGTTCCGGTTATCCCATATGTCATGGGAATAACAACTACATTTGAACAATACCCATATAGGTAAAAAAATGTTTCGCACACGAAACAACAAACACCATTAAAGGAGATAAACAATAACCAACAGAAAAAGAGATAAACAAGAACCTACAACCTTATTTTATCCTGTGTGTAGAATTAATGAGTGTCAATGCTGGGATGACATTTTGTGAACAAACTTGCATATCTATTGCTTTGGTTTTGTTTTTGTGCCGCGAGGAATCCATCATGAAAGGCTCAATTCAAGATTGTATTTTATTTTATTTTTGATCAGCAAGTGCGTAAACAAATTAAATTTGAATACAACTTTAGGCTTCTGAGCTCAAAAAACTTGTACAATATCGCTCAGTGTGGAATTAGATATTTTTAACTCATTGCACAAGATGAAGATGATAAGCTTAACGTACTTTTGATAAAAAAAAAAAAGAAGAAGAAGGACCAACACGTTGCTCAATTTTGGTTTAACTCGGTTAAGAACCTAATTTTAGGTCGCTTAATACAAACATGGCACCTTTTCAAGTATCCAGGACCGATGGTTACCTCTAGAGCCCGTTTGGATGGCGTATTAGTTTGAGAGGGATTAAATAATAAAGGAGATAAAATAGTATGGATGATTAAATAAGAATAGTGGACCCACATTGATGTGACTGTTAAGAAGGGATAATTAAATAGTGTATGATTTGGATGAGGGATAAAAAAAAAGGAATAAGAAAGGTGGATGATGTATAATCATGTTAAAAGACAAATTTTCCCTTTCTTATGCCCGATTAGATTATTAGTTAAATCAATTATATAATTTCAAACATAATTAATTTGTTGTACTTAACAAAAATTAAGACATAATAAGTCCTAATAATTTTTTACATAAATTAAAATCATTAAATATTCAAAACATGTAATTTTTAAAAGTTTTTTTGTGTAAAAAAATGTGTAATACAAATACTCATAAACTAATAGCATATTTTTTGTTTAACAATTTTTTCTAAATCCAAAAAAAGTGACAAAGGGAACAGTTTAACAATTCAACAACTTTTGTTTAACATTTTTTTGCTTAACAATTTTTTCTCAAGTATATATTTTTTAAAGAAGATAATAAATGAAAAACTAGTTTTACCACATGGGATCATAGTTTAGGGATTGAGTGAATTACCAAAATAAATATAGGGTGGTGAAGTGTAATTTTTACCCTTAAAAACCCAATAGGGAGAGAGATGGTCGTCAGTATCTTTTTCTTTCTTTCTTCTTCTTCCTAAACCCACCCAAACGACAGGTGGAAATCTGACAAAAACAACGGCGATAGTCTGATAAAAAAATGAAAACGACGGTGATGGTTCGGCTAATTCCTCACCCAGATACGTTTTTTTCCCTGATTGTCTGTATTTTTAGAAATTTCTAGATTTGAAAATTTTGATCTCTATTTGTTGGTTGATCCGGGATACCCAAGTAATTTGATCACCCTCATCCCCCATGCCTAAATACAAGCACCCCCACCCCTGCTTTTATTTAGTCTAGGTTCTCCTAGATTATCTAGCCGGCGGCTATTTAGTCGTGTATTTTTTGTTTCCAAACCATGGGCTAAACGTCCCATCACTTCCTCATCCGGTCAGATTCCTTCATCCCTCTTCTTAGTACTACATTCAAAGGAGCTCCTAGTGTTGGTCCTCGAGCATGAATGACACAGGGCTCAAAGTGAGTGCACACTTTGTTGAGTAAGATAAAAGTTTGCATTGCAACTGCTGAAAATCTGCCTTGGTTGAGATTCAGAATCATGTTATTTTGATAAAACCATCCACAAGAGTACAATCATCGGCTTTGGTAACACTTGTTTGAAAACTTAGTTCAAAGGGCCTGCAGGTCTACCGGCTAGGACACAAAGGCCCAAATCTAATGACAACGACGACCAACCCTCATCTGGAATACAATACACGATATTCGAAAGTCAATACCAACTCAATAGACACAGTATGTAAATAAGGACGACTGTAACCATCATTCGATCAATTACTATTGCAACAATTTGTACATCGTTTAAAGGTTTCACTAATAAATAGTCTGGAAGCCAAGCCATGGCATATTTTATAAATCACGAGAGAGTTGCTTTACTACATACATTGGGAGGAAGATTCTATCTTCCTTTCAGCCCTCTCATCAGCGAGGTGATTACAATGGCATATGGATAATTCTTCACTCACCATCTGTTTAATCCCTTAAAAGTTGAAACTCGGTGAATTATCTTGGGAAGGTGATGCTTTTACCGGTTATAGAAAAACCGCAGTTGATAATTTACCTCAGGTACTTGATCATGAAACAGTGAGAAATTTCAGGGAGACTTCCCACTTCCATTATCTCTCAACAGCCACTCTAATACTGGGAAATCGACCAGCCCAACGAGTATATGCTGCACCAAAATTAGACATGTATACTTTCAAGACAGCTACTGAGAAACCTTAAACAACATAGTTGAACCGGGAAAATGGAGATAAAGATACATCGAAGGGGCAAGAGAGAGCAAAAGTAAGACCAAGGAAAAAGTTTTGATACTTGAACGAATTTAACTTACCTGAGGCAACAATCTGACGAAGATCCACTTCTGCTTTAGCCTCATCCGACATCATTTCCTGCATTTCATCAAGAAAAAGGAGGCAAGTTGTTCAGCAGGATACAGAACTTAGAACAAAATCAATATTATCACTTCAGTAGTTATTTATTGGTGTCAACCCAGCCCAAACTGAACATAAAAAATTCAACCACTAGGCTTTTGGTGGTAATAAATAAAAACAAATTCACTAGAGTCAGTGGCGGACCCAGGGCTTTACCATGAGAGCACCAGCCAATGACCGAGAAGGAATTTAAGGTAGTATGAGATCCAACTGGCGTCGTGTGGCTTTTTTGGGGGTTTGTTTTTGGAGGCTTTGGTTTTTGGTGGCTGGCATTGGGTGTTCGTTTTGGTTGCTTTTTTGTGGTTCTTTGTCTTGGTTGTTTCTTTCATTCAACCTCAGTTGGATATCCTCTCCCCCTTCTTGATGTACCATTATCGAGTTTCTTTTATAATATTTCTTTTTGCGATAAAAAAAAGAATGAGATCCAACTGATTATAACCATGCAGTTTGCTTAGTATATAACCTGTTTTCAAAAATCATATTGTCCATGAGCTAAGTACAACAATATCATAATCCATTTGGTCTCCAATAATTGGGGGTATGGGCGGGGGATGGATAGGAGACAGACCTAACCTTTGGCAATAAATGCACAAAGTGGCTGCTCCCAAAATACCACTGAAACAGATGGATTGGAGATAGACCTAACCTTTGGCAATAAATGCACAAAGTGGTTGCTCACAAAATACCACTGAAATAGTGGTCCCCCTATACTGTCGCGCGTTTGTTGCAAAATCATGCCCTCAAATCAAAGCCAAAAGGCATCAGAGAGAGCAGACCCAAGAATCATTTTGATTTATGTGCACATTACCATGCTTCTTTCATTCAGCATCCAGAGCATTGGCGTTGCACAGTTGTCCACGAGCTAAGTAAATCAAGAAATAACAATTTGTAAAATGAAACCCACTAACTACATCACGAGTCCTAGTTTTCCAAGACAATAAACATGATTGACCAAGAAATAACTAAAGAGATGACTCAAGAACCTCCTAATTTTGTCTAAAGAACCAGCAGATAATAGTTAAAAAGAAAACTTATCTGCCAATTTTAGATCATACAACAAGGAAATCTGGTGTAATTATATGGGTATGCAACCACAACAAGAGTAGAATATAGCAGTGCTAATGAAAATTTCACATTTTGGGAGGGCACGGGACCCCATGTGCCTCAACGTATCTTCCAGTGAGCAGAGCTATTTATCAGAATAGAAGCTAATAAATGCTTTGAAACGACTTCCTTTTTATTTATTTATTTCTTTTCTTTAGGTCACAATAATTAGGAGGCAAATATGGAAGGGGAAGCTGCAGCTGCCAACTAGAGAGTATTTCACCATACTTCATACAAATGACACCATATCTACAAAATACAGAACACAGCCTACCAGCAATGGTCAAGTTGTTTAACAGGAGACAGTAATAATGTCCTTCACATGTTGTCTCGAAGGAAGATAATTCCGGTGCAAGCAACTGGAACTCGAAAGTTATACGTTACATCTGATAAATTTAGGGCATAAATGCTTCAATTTAATCACGTGGAAGAAAAAGAGCAGCCCTTTCACTTTTCACAGTTTTTCATGCCAAACATTCACTTTTTTGAATGTTAGATTGTTTTATTTGTTTTTCTTTACATCCAAAGAAAAAAATTTAAGCAAGTAATGTAAGAATATCCGTTCGAAAAAATAAAACTAAAATTAGTAGAGTATTAGTAACACGAAGACATAGTAAAAATTTAGTTTTGGTTTTCCTTGTGAAAAAATTGTTTAAAGACTCTAGAATGCATAAAATAAAACTATCCACATACAACTATTATAAAAATCTGTATACAAAAGATCACCAACTCGATAGGGCTGCAGGATGTTGTTAAATCAGACCATTAAACCATGTCACAGCAGTAACACAAACTGGACCCATCCAATGTAGTGCAACGCTAGTTGAACACCATGGAAAGAGAAATTTTAAAGCCATTAATGCCCAGAACATGCAACTATTGAGGCAAATGTTAGGTCTTAACTTTCGGTTTTAAGCCCAGAAACCAATGATCAGTGTACCTTCCCACTTGTAGCCAAACTTCTCACAATGAGCTGAGACAGACCAATTAAGAGTCTACGGTCAAAGCTCGGATTTTGTAGAAGAGCCTCCTCCGAAGTTGAGTCAAATATTAGAGCACAAATGGTTGAAGCCATCATTATAACTGAAAGGTCATGAGTATCACCTGAAAAACACATCCCGAGACACACATACTATGAGCTAAGCATCTAATTTGACAACGAAAAAGATTTGTGAACACAAAAAGAGAAAACAGGATACTGGAGGCTAATGCATCAAAGGGAAATTTCTTTCTAAACGAAAGCACTACTAGCAGCTATATGCAAACAAAACCAGAGTAATATTACTTCCCAAATGACAAGGTATCATTTTTACCCTTCCTGTAGGCGGATAATAAGCATAATTTCTCTGTTTTGGGGGTTTTCTAAATAAGATTCTTCATAACTTTATATTCAATTAAAACCAAACTTGCCTTTGGATCCCATCTCCAAATTCTTTGATGAAACAGTGCACCTTATTTTCCTTTAGAATCAAGTACAGTTAATTTTGGACCTCTATATATAAAAAGGTCGATTCCAAATATAAATGAAGCTGAAGTACTCTTCTCAACAGAAATGGAGATTAGAGGGGAGCTTGAGCTTTTATTTTCCTGTAGTCCTTAAAGGTCCAGGCCAATTAGCTCTTATGACACATCATCAAAGTGACAGCTGTGGCTTAGGCTGGTGGAAGGAGTAACATTACAAGAAAAATGCTTTTGTAGGTCCATCAAATCTTTGACATTAGTATGATATTACAAGTCCTAAAAGAAATAAGCGAGGGGTTTCTTGATTTAAATTAACTAGAATGGATTGCTGTTGACTCCCAAGTGGAGAAAGCAGTTGAGAACTTGAGACTTTCATATCCCTCACAAAATCTTCTGCTTTTCAATGGCTCAAGAACAAACTAGTTTGGGAATTCCAGAGGCCTCAATGAGGGGAAATCCTCTATAGTCGTGCATCTTAGAGGTTGAAGCTTCTGGGTTGTGGCAGTTCGGGAAGTCATCCTCCGGGAATTAAGAATACTGGAGAATGAGCTAGAATCTCTACTTCCAGGTTGTGGAAGTTAATTGCTGCCTCATCATAGCATATAAGTATCAAATTGAACTTGAGTGCCTACAACAATTCCTCAATAGAGATGAACTGAACTATGTATACCCAAGCCAAAAAGAAATTTTCATACAAACTAAAAAGATTCTGTTAAATTTAATAGATGAAATTCTAAATTTTAAATGCAAGAAATACACCCCACCTACAGGTTGAGCTATAACATGTTCCTTGCGGCTATCTTCGCTTCTGGTTTGCAGTAACAATGGGATTTCAAAAATAGACAATGAGAAGCGAGGAGATTCATGCAGTATGAAACACCAAAAAAATACAAATAGAAGGAAATATGACCAGGATTTTTACTGAACAACGAGAGTTCACATTTACAGCACAGAGACTGAATGGATACCTGTCCAATATGCCAATGCTTCTAAAAGACGAAAAAAGCAAGCATCATCTAATGGAACTTCGATTTTATCTCTCTATGAAAAAAATAAAATAAACCACATTAGCAAAATCTTATATGTATCATCATGTCATTAAATCAGATGACCCAGTGATTGCATTACCTTCAAAAGAAGATTCACAACTGTATCACAAGCCAAGAATATAGAACCATTATCATGAATTCTACGACCATCTGGACCAATCAATTTAATCAAGCACTCCACAACCTGTGGGAAAAAAAAACATAGGATTCTCACCAATTAAAATAATTCTTTAATGAGAAAGAAAATACTTAATGAATTGTCTTGACTTAGCTGGTATATAAAGGTCAGAAAGATCTGAGAAATGCATTACCAGGCTAAATAACAGATAAAACTATAAGCAATCACTACTGGGAAACATTTGAGACATGAAAATAGCATGCGATCAAGTTGCAGATTTACTCCTCAGGAAAAATGGAGCAAACAGAGTGCCTCTCCCTATAGAAGCTGAGGTGCTTTGGGCTATTCAACATAAAGGCGGCAAATCCTCTCAACACACTATTCCAGTTATACTCAGCAGCTAGGTCACAATGTTGAAGATAAATAAATTCCAGGATCATCAAGCACCACAGAATGGAATACACCTTCAAGATCTCTAACACTCAGACGACATAAGGCTATCAAGAAACCAAATAAAATAGGGTCCTTCGTAATTAGTGGCATGTGTCTGCTAGGATCTTTACTTCCTAGTAGTAGGTTTGTGTGTTGTTTCTGTCTTGTTTTGCTCCAGCTGCCTGTAGCTGAGAGCAGATAGTAAATTGTTTTGCACAGCTCTGGTCTGGTTTCTTGGTTTTAGGGGGTCTTTTCCCCTGGTTCTTCGTTGTTTTTCCTAATGAATTAATTTACCCAAAAAAAGAAAAAAAGAAAAGAACACATACTTACAGCTTTATAAGCTCCTGAAGAAACAAGAACCTTGCATCCATAATCCTCCATCGTTATTTGACAAAGCATTGGAAGCAGAAAACATACAGAGTAAAAGGGGCTGCCATTCATCAAAATATATTAGATTCTGAGGAAAGGTTAACCAAAGCAGGGAAATAATAAAATCCATTCAAAAAAACATATCAATAATGGTTAAACACGTTGAAACCTTGACTCATCTTCGCCTTTGATTGACAGCATATACCCTAGAAGTTCCCTAACCTTTTCTTTGCAAGCAAGAGGTGTTTCTGCAAGATAGCTAAAACAAACGCATGGATTAGATTACCAGAACTCCACTCTTTTTTTATTGGCATGACGAGATACTGCAAATGGAAAATAAAAGACTAAAAGTACATAGACCAATACGAAGTCCACTAGAAAGTAAAGAAAAGGGTAACAAGGCGACATATCACACTGTCTTTAGTCATGTTACAATCCTAATGTCCCACATTGACTACGTATGGCTTGGCCTTGTGCATATAATCTCTTGGGCACCCTCTCCTTGTAAGCCGGTTTTAAAGGGTGAGTTCTACCCATGAGTTTGTATCATTGGTATTAGAGCTAGCCGCCATGTTGCAATTCCACCAACGGAAGGGGTGACCTATAGGCTAGATTAAGATACCTAAAAAGTATTGAATACTAATAGGTGTGTGGAGCCGCCAAAAAGGGAGAGGGCTACCATCAGGTCAGTGTTGATAGAGTGAGCCACCGTGGACGTCGCTTGCGGAGCGTGGCGGTATGTTACGATCCTAATGTCCCACATTGACTTAAGTATGGGCTTGGCATTGTGCATATAATCTCTTGGGCACCCTCTCCTTGTAAGCCGATTTTCAAGGGTGAGTTTAACCCATGAGTTTGTATCCTACTAATCAGCAAAGTCTTATATACCCTTTGAAATTGGGAGACATAAATTCTGAAAAGATATCAAGTCATAAATCGTCTCCCACCAATTGAGTCTTGCTATTTTTTCCTCAATATTTTTGCATTCCATTCAACACACTCCCCAAAGCCAAATTTCACATCTCCAGAGAGACTGAGACCAACAATATTCTTGGGACATGGGTAAAGTGTTTTTGCAAGGTCCAATGCCACCAAGCAATGTCGTCAAACAGATGAAAGATATTAAGATACTAAAATAACATTTAAACTTTGAAGAGGATAATGATTTGCAAGTTCAAATCTTCCAATCTTCCCAGAGAAAGAAACAAAGACTGTGATTTATCATATGGAAAGTGGAGATAAAATGAAAAGGAAATGATAATCACCCTCCAACTCTAGCCCCTCAAACTCCCTTGTGGGCGGTTAAAAGACAAAAAAGAACTAAGAGACAAGGAGTGGAGCGTGCATTAATTGCTTTTGCACAGTCAGTTCACACCAGTGTTTTCCTACCATGATAAAGCATATAAGCTAACTAAAGATACATAGGAAGAAAACTTGCAGGGTAAAAGTTTTCTTCAACCAACTGAAAGTTGAGATAAAGCAAAACCTATATGCAGACGAGAAACATGACTGGTAACCCAATAAAGAACTTAGAGCCAGAAAGATACCTCCCCACAACACGCACTGAAGCAACAAGATCATCTCCTTTTGTTTGTCCGTGATCCTGCAGAATGCCAGAATCATGATTGTGAACCCAGGAGCAAACTCGATAACAAAAAGAAAAAAGAAAAAAGAACTCAGGAGCACCACAGCAACTTTCAACAGTTGGATATAATTACCTTTGCATCTTGTAAGTATTCCAGAACCACGCCAATCGTTTCGTTGAGCCCAGAGATCACCTTCATGAAAGTGCTCTCACTAATAACACTACCTGTACATTATGTTCCGAAAATTATTTCGGCCTGGTGATGCAGACCATGTGAAGATCAAGGAAGTAAATTAAAAGCAGCAGTAAACGTTAGACTCTGGCATGATTCAAGGCAAAGCCAAACCATGACTAGCCACTAAGTTTATCACCAATTAACTATAGTTTATGATTATTAGGGTACATATTTTCTTGTTGTTCCCTGGAATTTCATATGATAATAGTTGTGTTAGTAAATACGAAATTACCACAAGAAGGTTGTTTTGTAATTTAATCGGCCACTTTGAAAATTAATTTAGCATCCATGGAAATTGACCACGTCCCAACGTTTTACAATTGTATTATGAACCCCAAATATATACCTAGTGTGTCCCCAGCAGTACTAACTCGTCCCCGACTCTCTGACTATAAATAGCATAGTAAAAAAAACCAGATGCGTATTTGGCTGTGTGTAGACTCTAGACCATGTTTGAATGTGTCCGTGTCAGGCACAGATACCTGGAGCTGATAGATGTGTCCATGATTCTTAGGTCACCAATCATGCTTACAAACTTAAGCTATTGGATAATGAACTGAAGGGGCCAAAATACACAAGAAAGACACAACCCAAATGCACAAGATCATTTACTTTTTGGTGGATATATAGCACACGCCCTAATCTTGATCCCTCTTTCTCAGAATAAGCAACTTTGAGTGGCCATAATCTATTGGAGATCTATATAACAAGGTAAGCTTGAATGCGACATGTACAACTTCTCAAATTCCTTACAGGAGACAAAATGGAAAACAAGTTTTGTGGTTGCCCAACTCTAGGACAAACTTCGCAAGATTAAGTACCTTCATCTCCGCCAATGCTTGAAATCAATTTGATTATCCTCTCTACCAAAGAAAAGACAACAGCTAGGTTCCGTTGTTTTAAAAGAATAGACTCTGAGTTGGATGGCAGATTTTTGGAAGCTTCGTACTTCAAGTACGCGAGCTCATTTAGAAGAACAGCCACTTCGACTCTTGATGACTCCAACACAAGCAACATACACCTGCCAGTAGAAATAGGCAAGAATGGAGCTATGCAACACACAGGAAAAAAAGGACAAAAAACCCACCAGATGACAGGCTTTGGTTACCTGTCTGCCGGAACATGGTCCTCTGTATTAGCCAAGGTCATCTGACCAATGAGCCACCCCTCGCCAACTACGGATATTGTAGACTCTGCCACAATAAGAGCCTGAAGCTTTTCAGCAGGAGCTGCAAGTCAAATTACATTAGTAGGTACTTGTAAGTTTCATCCCGGAACTAAGAGCCCCATAGAACACGGAACAAAAAAAACAACACAGTATATTTTCCAAACAACGGGACAAAGCGTCTGGTCAAATATTCGTCTAATATGCAGCAATAAGTAAGAATCTCAAATAACTACGAAAGATGGGTAGCACATGCGTATCAGCATCATAGTTATGCCATTCAATTAAGATAAAACAAACAAGATACAGCTTGACACACACAGCACAAGAAGAGTGAGCTACAAGAGAGCGATAAAATAAAGTTTCTCTCTTCAGCCATATACTACTCAACACCATATTGAAATAACAAAATAATCAGTTCCAAATCTATGTAGATATGTCTTTATTCTTCCAGGCAAAGCTAGTTGATAACAAAAAAAAAAAGAAAAGAAGGTTCCGCCCAAAGTACTTCTATCAGCAAGTTGCAAGAACTTTACTAATAAGGGGCAATGGAGGGCTAACATCCTTGCCTATACTGTTGGAATATTGTTGGAATGAATTCCTGGTATGAAAGTTCCTTTACCAATTTATTGGGAAAATCTTTAGCTGGCTTGTGATAGCAATTTTCCAAATTGACTTGTAAGAGCTTAACTGAGGAAAAACTATTAGCTTGAGAGAGTGACAGAACATTACTATTACTTAAATCTTGATTCGCTTACTTCATTTCTTCATAAGGTCAGAGATGGCGGATGGAGAACAACAAAACAGAGGCTTCGCCTGGCACGGGTGCTACTTGTTAAGAACAACCTGTGTTCCTTCACTTGTTCTTGAGTGTGAGCCGCAGATCGGGAAAGAAAGCTTTCAACTAAGTCTAATACAACTTCAATGAACAAATGAACCAAAATGAGCTTTTAATACCAAATATTCTACATCACGCTTTAGATAATGTCTACTAACTTCCTTGTATGACAAATTTCAGAATAAACACACTGTACTGAAATGGGGATGTGTGCACTAATATGTTACTCCCTCCGTCCCAAATTGTTGGTCATTCTTTCTATTTTGGAATGTCTCAAAATGTTGGTCCTATTTCTAAAAACAACTATCAAAATATATCAAACTTCCAGTTTTACCCTTCAAAGTACTCTTTCCCTCCCAATTTATTAGAGTTTTTGAAATTCGTTTCATTTCTTAAATCGTTTATAGCTTTTAGTATATAATGTTTTTCATGATTTTTAAAACTTTGTATAAAACAACTAATTGAGATCTATCAAATTAGATCCATATTGCATATTTTCTGAGATCCATATTGAAAGATAGAAACAATTTAAAACCACTTAATAAACTTCACAGTTTTGAAGGATAAATTTGGAACTCTAAGACAATAATTTTGTCTCCTTAAATAGTTGGATTCCCCAAAAGGTACAAGCAATTTGGGACGGAGGAGTACTAAACAGAAAAAGGCTAGGTTTACGTTTCAGGTGACAGAAGAGGGTTGCAGGAAGAGTACATGGCATATAAAACACTATTTTGATAGTTTGGAACGTGCATCAATCTAACAAGCACCACTGTCAAATAAGGAAGTAACATTAAAGTGGGGAGATAATACAAGTAACGATAACATGGAAAAGCTAACATTGAAAAGACGAGAGAGAGAAATGTAAAAGAAAGAATGCATCTTCAACATTGAATGCACAATGGATTCGAATGAAAATGTTCTAAACCGCACCAAATTTTTATAGATTATAGATTAAGCAATATTCTAAACAGCACCATTTTAAAAAAGAGAGTTGATCAAAGTCAGTCAACTTTCTTCTATAGCACTAAATATAAATCAAACCTACCGACACGATTCTGTAATATTGCCACAACACCGATACGTATAAAAGTTGACCAAATGTTGTCCTTCATTGAGCGGAGGGCCTCATGCAATGGTGCCTATAAATAGCAAGAAGATTAAACAATCAGATTATAAGTTCCTCCAGGCTGCAGCACATTGAAAAGAAGCCTGTACATAATTAATGAGGTTCTCAAGACATAATATTCTGCATGTTTGATTTTCAGTAGAAGGAAAATGTTTTGCAGTTACGATGTGAAGATGGGATTTAGCTCTGGTATTTAAACAAGCCTCCTCGAAGAGTCCATGCTTATTATGACACAAAGTGCAAGGTATACGCAACCGTATAGCTGTTACTAGAAAATCTAACATGAGAATTGAGCCAAATTTCAATAACCAAAATGCAGCAAGGAACAAGTATAGCAGTATTAAGTAATGCTTTGCTTACCAAGACTGTACATTTACAGCACTTAAATATAAAAGTATTAGACAATGGGGAGTAACAGCTAGATGTCAGTGTGTTATTTGAACCTTGAAGATACCAAAAGTATATCAGGCATTTACAAGGTATTTGGTCGATCATAATGTGTTAAACAGATAATGCAAATGTGATCAGACTTATAACTTCCAAGGAAATACATTCACCTACATTCAGGCTCCACTCTCAAAAGGCCGTTTTTGTCTTTTTAGTTTTTCGTGTTTTGTTGGCTTTTCTGAAGTTTTGTTAGATTCACGTTAGATTTTTTGAATCAATCATCCGTCTCAACGAGGATTCTAAAAGTAAAAAATTATGACCAAAAGCAACAAAAATTACTGTAAAACAAAAAAAGTACAAAACAACAGTCTTGTTTGTCTAAAGTGTGGCTTTATATGACTTTTTCAACTTCAATCCACATTTTTATACTTTCCTGATTCCTCTCGTTGATGCGGATGATTAATCCCAAAAATTATGATGAAAAAACGAACCAAAAAAATTATGAAAAAAAAAACCCAAAAAAAGTCATTTAGACAAAAAGTCAGGAGAATGGAGCCTCAATAATAGCATGCTCTATTTTGTACAGCTAACATATTCGGATCTCCGTGTTAGTTGTAATTTTGTGACAGCCAATATCGTTCCAATGCTTTATCTAAAGATTCTTAAAAAGTTTTCGCAAACAAAGTATACTTAATTGATTTCCGAAAGCTCATCTCAATTCAAGAAGTGACACCCAAAAGTTGCACTTATGACCACTGAATACGGCATTGCAATAAAATATCTACAAGGGTAACTTCTATGTTGTCAGTGCTATAGACTTTAGAACACCCACTACTATTTCTGTCGCTGATTGAATTAGTAACAAATTCAACCCAAGTTTTCAATTTATAGGTGCACTAAAAGTTTAAATCTCAATTTCCTTGAGCAGTGAATCTGGGGATCTACAATGGCATAAAATATGGACAGGATTGGACCAACCTGATCACCTCAAATATCGATCGAAAACGATTGAATCATAAATCTTATTGCCAAGAATAATATCATAAAATCTAATCTCAATCTGATGCTACCACACTGTTGATTGGTCAGACCAGTCGCTCCCTCTATTTTCTTTCCTTCTTGGCTTACCCAGCCTTTCTCAATCTCCGTACTCAATCACTTTATTTCCCTCTTCTCTTCATAGAAACTAGAAACTGACCACTCAGTGCACTCACCCAAAAGAGAAGTCCTCGTAAAGTGAACACATATCCCATTTACGAGTATGTTGCTTGCTTTCTCCCAGCCCATCATAAAGACCATTACATATCCACACGCACCATGCTCACACCTCACCTGCACACTTCACGTGCATATACATACAAGTCATACCAAATCCATGCATATATCCACCCTACTAGAGATTTCATTTCTTTGCCCTCCGCCTTTTCATTACCGCATAAATTAATTCTAATTTCAATAGCTACCCAACACATATTTTGTAATACTCTGAGACGAAATATTACTAGGTTCTTCAGGTTATCCAAATTTAAATCTTGATAAGCAATCCTTCAGCCAAGAAATACTTGGAGCAATGCAAATAACAATTGCAAGGAACTTAAAATAATTCAGCAATTTCAGCTAGCATTAAACATCATCAAGCAATACTTTGTAGAGAGCGTCAACAATATTTTGAAGAGATTGTAATGGAAAACAGTGACATACAGAATAATTTGATGACAGGATGGCAGATAGTAGGTGGAGTGCTTCAAATTTCAATGCATCGTGCAATACAGCAAAGTACTTTGCAATTGTTGCAACCTGAAATGACAATGAATGTTAAAAACTTCTCTACATTGGCAATTTACATTTCACAAATCACAGATGTGAAGACAGAAAAAAGATATGAAGCAACTGAACTGGAAATCAAAACTACGAACTTGACATGAAAGGAAAAACTCAATGCTCTATAAAAGCTCACCATCATTGCTAGCTCTGATGGATAGTCTTTGTTAATGGTGCCCAGGGACAGCGTACTTATCACCAACTGAACGAGCCTCAAGGAAAATTCTACTGACTGAGAGCCTGCACCAACATTGAACGCCATAGGTTTTGTTAGCTTGAAATATAAGCTAAACCTCCGCCATAACAGTGTGCTTTTGGCTAACAATTGAGTAGATATAGGCGGCACAATAACTAAGGCACTAATGACTAATGACACCAATTTCCATGGGCCATATTGCCACAAGCCCCTAACTTCTACCATTCCTACATTAGTCCTACTGCTACTGGACTATTAAAATTGTCCAGTACAAGATAATATATTACCATCTGGCAAACTAGACATCTGAGAAGCTAGCACACTAATGCCTCCATATTCATACAGTCTTGAAACTCCATCTTTATGAGCATTCACTACCAAAAACAAAAATTCATAGCATTCTTCAGGGACAGATGGCCTGAATTCAAAGAAAATGTTATTAGGATATTCTAGATCATAAAAAATAAATAAAAAATTAGAAAAGATATACACAAATGTAAAATGGAAACGATCTTTCATTCGATTGTTCTTTTTCAACTCTCATTCATGTGGTATCCTTTCCTTCACATTCAACTCGAATTGAGGAAAACTGCTAATACTACTGTCCTAAGTTATATGAAAGTGCCGTTCATGCCCAATTTGTGCAGGTTAAAGTGCCTAATACCATCCAAGTTTGATTAACTCCCAGACTCAGAGTAAGGAATTCAAATATCAAAATTGGAAGTCTACAAATAAACAAAGGAATTTTTCCAATCCTATGGCAAATGCTTCAAGATAAGAATTTCTCCAATGAAACAATAATAAAAAAATAATAATTTTGCAATTAATAAGAACACAAGTGTAACAAATTCTACACTGATTTTTGGATGGATACAGAAACAAAATAGCAAAAGCTCCATATATGTAGACGCATTATGCAAACATATAGAAATCAACTAAATGTCATCACCCATTCTTTGAGGAGGAAAGTATTGTTACATACAATGTAAACAAAATATAAAACAAATGCATCGACTCTAAGTTTTGGGCTTGTGGGAAGAAAAAATCAGAATAAGTGGGGAATTCTGCAACTCACTGCTACCTTAGAGATGAAATCAAATTGTATAATGCTAAAGTTTGTGCAACAATGGTCATAATATCCATCCAACTAGGTTACTTAACTTTCTACCTATTACATCTCTAAAAGTTGTAAGCAGACACCTTGTGCACTGAGTATGAACTTTACTTTTTCGATTCCTAAATGTATATGGCTAACAGGACTGAAATTTTTCTGTTGAGTTTGATATGTAGGTTAGTACAGTTCCCATTATATTTAACATTCCACTAATAAAACATCATTTTTTTTTTTGGATCAATAAATTGAATTGTTTCACAATCGTGCTTCCAAAATCTTTTTCAAGAAATTTAATTGCTTCTCAAGAACTCGAGGAACAATCTTGTATCGAAAAGCCTTACTCTTTTGACATGATCTCCAATATGAGAGGAATCTTAGAGACCATATCTTCAGATGAAGCTATCTCGGGAACCCGACAAAATGCAGCAAGAACTGTAATCGACAATTGTAAGTATGCCTCACGATTTTCACCACCACTCCCACTCACACCTACATTTCCCATCCCTGCCAAAGAAAACATTAAATGGAACATCAAAACCATTAAGTTCTGAAGCTTTAAAATAAGCTTAAACCCTAGTCATAGTTGCCAAAATAGGTACTACAACTACACGAATTAACTAAAGTTGAAGCGTATATCAATACAGAACAATTAGAAAGGATCACATGCATATAGTCCATGTAACATTGTTTCAGGTGCGGGTATGGGATGTGGCACATGCGGTATGTGTATACCTGCTGGCTTCGTCTAATTCCCATATAAGGGCACGAAAAGCACAGCGAAATTTTCAAATTCTTGGTATATTCCTCAAATTTTGTACGTGGAAATATTACTTTATAGAAGACAAAGAATATTTCACACATAAAAGGAGAGTTTTAGCATAGTTCTTCATGGCAAATTCAAATTACTAAAAAAAAAACACTTCCTAAGTTATTGTAGAACTAAGAATGTCGGAAACATCCCATACAGTCACCCTAGGAAGCACAAGTACTGGTACTGGTACGAGATACGACAATAACCCAAAAAAGTAAGGTACGGGTACGGCGGGGGTAGGGCAATTTTTTTTATGTATATCTTTTTACAATTTTGGTATGATTCATTAGATATAACAAGTATAACATATTTTTATAGATATAAGCAATTAACAAAAGCTAATAGCACTTGAACTTGAACTCATATTGCTTGATGGACTCATCTTCCTATGAAATAAAGTGCAATACCCTAATTTTTGTACATACAACTATTATAGTAGGTTTCAAGATGGAGAGCAAAAGATATTTCAAGGCCCATTAAAAAAAAAGAGATTTTGACATAAATAGTGTGTGTGTGTGTGTGTGTGTGAGAGAGAGAGAGAGAGATAGATAGAGAGAGAGAGAGAGAGAGAGAGAGAGAGAGAGAGAGAGAGAGAGAGGAGTAGTTGTCGCTAGAGGAAGATATAGAAAAGATTAGTCAATTGTGCTCGTTTTTTCCAAAATCAAGCCCTAGATCTGAGTTGTAGTCTTGAGTTTATGACTTTATCGCATTGAGTTCTTGCATATTAAGGCCAAGAGTTTTGATTTTTTTTTTTTTCTCGTGCAAAATCCCTAAAGTTTTGAAAACTTTATGAATAGGCCCAAAAGTACCTAGAAAAGTACCCGACAAAGTACCCATAAGCTCAAAAGTACCCGGTATGTTTTTGAAGTACCCAAGAAGAGCGGGTACTTAGTACGGGTACTTTGGGGTTTTAGAAGCACCCATGCTTCATAGCCGTCACCCATACCACAAGGTCGAGTGTCCATAGCCTGTAGGGGGTTACAAAAATATATGTTTTCCATGCAAATGCTTTACTATTGCATATGACATGCACAAATGGATCTCAAACATGCAAATTAATTGTACCAAAGGGAGTTTCACTTAAATTAAGCCATCTGTATTTTTATTTGTCTTTCCTACATTTTTTAAAATTCGCATCAAAGTTTTTTGGATCAATATTCATCTTAATGAGCGGGATCTAACATGTGAAAACTTAATAAACAAAAAAAATAAAAAATCACCAAAGACAAAAGAAAAAGGATCAAATGTTTTGTTTACACTTTCTTCAAGTTTGATCATATCTTTATACCTTCCTAATTGCACTCGTCGGGGTGAATGCTTAATTCTCACAAACTAACTAAAAATCAAATTAAGGGTTAATTTTTCTCATCGTTTACTACACTAACCAGTACTAGGCAAAAAACTAAACCATCAGATTTTATTTCAATTTGTTCCTAACAATTTTCAGGAAAACCAACGGAGGAAGGAGTGATACTTACGTAAGAATAAAAGATGGAGGCGGACTATATTTTTTAATCGCTCATAAAGCAATAATTAGCTAGGGACTGAGGTTAAACTATGTAACATATGTTTCAAAAACTAAAAGATCAGTCATATATAACAAACAAAGTACAGCTATTCATTAACTGTCCATGTTACATACTTATACAAGAAACTAAACTTCCTAGCACTTTCTACTATTTTGATACTACTAATGCCAGAAAAAGTTACAATTTCTCTCTTTCTTGCATTTTACACGGCTTTCACTATAATCAAACCAGTGTTCTAAAAGTCGGCTGCCTAGGCCGACCAGTCTCTGCCTTGGCACTAGGCAGTGGTCCAACACCTAGATTAGGCAGCCGACTAGTTGGCGCTTAGTCCCCTACCTAGGCACATACGCAGCTGCCAGCTGACTAGTCGGTGCCTAGGCGCTAGGCAGCCCTTCCCCCCCCCCCCCAAAATACCGCCTAGAAGTAAAAAATGAATCAAACAGACGCTAACAGTAGATTTTCTCATCATTATTCTTCCTATTGTTTTGGCATTTTTTCCCGTCTTTTCTGAATTTTTGTTAGCTTGCAAATTACGAAGAGTAAATAATAGATTCAAACCAGCACAAGGGGAAAACCAAAGTCTTCAAAATTCCTGGATTTTACTTTAATTTGTTCCTAAGGGAAAGAATGAATTAGTGTACCGGTTTTCAAGAGGCGGTCGAGGAATTGAATACCAACAGCATCATAGACCCTGCGAATGGAAGAGTAGTCGTCCTTGTTGCAGAATTTCGTCACGAGGAGGAGTCCGGCTAGGCGTTGCTCGTCTCTTTCTCCCTTCAATAGCTTCAAGCAGTCTTCTAGCGACGGAGAAGTTTGCTTCTGCTGCTGCTGCTGCGGCTGTTCCTGTTTTTGTTCCATCATTCAACACCAACACAAGAACAGCGGATTGTTAGATAGAGAAATATACATTACATTGAGTGACAGTTAGAGAGAGAGAGAGAGAGAGTAGCTGACCATGGCGAACGATCAAAGCAGTTGAGTGGCGGCGAGTTCGACTTCTTCGGCGGAACGAACGGCGGTTTGCTCTTTTTAGTTGGGCGATGGTTCTAGTTTCTCCTGCGGAACAATAAAGGAGAAGACCGAGGAGTGCAGAGGGAAGACGGTGTTCAGAGGAATGAAACGACGTCGTGTGAATTAACTAGGCGGTTGGTCCAATCAGAAGGATTTACTGGCCCCACGTTGCACACCGACCCTCGACCCGCCCAACTCAACCTGATTTTTTAACGGTTAGAGACATATAATTAGGTTTATTGGGTTGGGTTGGGTTGGGTTGAGTTTTCAAACCCGTTTAGTAACTAGGTTGGGCTTATTAATATTTTTTAAAATCAAACCCGACTCGGCCAGTATAAAATAATGATAATGATGTTCATTATATATCTTTATAAAATGAAAAAATACGAAAAAGAAAAAAAGTCCCTACCATACTTATATATACACAGTATCATTTTTCCACTGATGTATATCAAATGAAAAAAAAGAAAGATAATATATATACATATATTCCTTGGTCCGTGAATAACTATTATTATTATGGTCGTAAATTCTACTTATAATAGTGAGGATGAATAATTAATATGGTTTAGAAAAATAAATGGGCCAGTTAGACGGCTTTTGGGAATGAAACTTGAAGATGACCGGGTTTGGAAATATTGAAAGAAGCCCGATTATTAATCGATTGAGCTCAGTGTACACAAGTCTCATTATTATCTAGTATAAACCCGACACAAATCCAACCCGGCCCGACTTATGTGCATCCCTAACTAGGACCCAATTGCCCAAGCCCAATCCAGAGCTAGGAGAAGGTCCTAGGTTTTTGTGCTCAAGTCCAGCCCAACATCAATTTCAGCCATTCGGGTATTTTTATGTTTAGGAGTTACTGAGAACTTATTTCCTTGAGTTTTGTCTTCTTTAAAACAAGACCCGGGGTAATTACCAGAAAAATGAAAGTAAAACGGCATGTGATTGTCATCGGGTTAAGCAAGGCAAGGCACCAGGACCAGTTTAAAGTATTTAGAGGTCGTAGGCCTTATTGTCAAGTGGGGTCCCGCGTATTTTTACAGTTGAACAATAATAATTATATATAATTTGTTTCAGTCCATGTTCATGCCATAAAAATATGCCAAACTTCAGACTTGGATGAATGAAACTCAAATGAATTGATGCCATAAAAGAAATACAAGCGATGCAGAGAAAGCAATCAGAATGGTGCCAGAGGCAAGGGCGGTATTTTGGATTGATGGCTTCTCTGGAGGCAGGGTTGACGAGCATTCATGGGAACAGGGCAAACCCCAGGGCAACTTTTTGATAAGAGGAGGCGGCGACAACGCAGGCTCTGGCTTTTGAAGTGGAGGTGGACGCAGTGGTATTAGGATTCAGGTGCTGGAAGTTATGGTGGATTGGTGGTGGAGATGGGTTCAGAGGTTGTGGCAGCAGCGGATCTGGGGAGATGTTGGCGACAGATTTTGGAGCTCAATTATAGCCATAGTCATCGAGTAAGGGCTTTTGGGCTTGCGATGACGTGTTCCTCTCTAAATTGATGAGGGTGGTGGGCTACAGCGGTGACATGGCATGATTCTCTATCTTACCGATCCTGGTGAGGCTGAAGCGGACGCGTGTTCCAAGGGTGGTTCAACAACGGTTTTTTGGACTTTTCAGGGGCGGCGTTATTATTTTTATTTATTTTCAGGGGTGTTTTACTTGGTTGGCATCTTGACAGCTATCTTTATCTGTTTTTTAAAAAAATCGAGAGGCAAGTGATGGGTTTAGATTTCGCGAGCTGCAGCAGTAGGAGAGTCTTGATTCACTCTTCGAAGCTCATAAAATCCTGTTCGTACAATTAGCAAATTTATGGCATATTCGGCAAAACTAGGCACATGTCCACGTGTCTGAATTGTTACCAGGGTATTTTAGCAGAAGCATTCTAGGTACAAGGCCCAAAAGACAGCTGAAACTCAGTTAGACGGGCCTAACGCATCACCATGAAAGTTTTTTTTTTTTTTTGCTAATCGCCTTGAAGTTGAACAACTTGCAAACTCTGTAGCTGCTCTACAACTTCCTTCATAGTTGGACGATCCTTCGGATGATACTTCACACAATGCATTGCCAGTTTTGTTATGATTGGCCCATCACTAGCATGATAACCCGCGTCTTTCTCCAGGCTTTTCTCGACAAGAGAACAACCAGGCTTGTATACACTTCTCGCCCACTCATCTGGCAGAACCCTTATGCTCCGCAACTTCTCCTCATCAATAGCTATTTTGGCTATCAATTCGACAAGGATAACACCATATGAAAATACATCACAGAATAGGCCCCGCCGCAAACCTGTTGAGCAATTCAGCGGACAACTTAGAGAACAAAATGACAGCAGAATACACTTACCACCCAAAAAAAAAAAAAACTTGGAACTATATAAGCATGTGTTGGGTGAAT
This sequence comes from Vaccinium macrocarpon, assembly GCA_022606695.1. Lineage (NCBI taxonomy): Eukaryota > Viridiplantae > Streptophyta > Magnoliopsida > Ericales > Ericaceae > Vaccinium > Vaccinium macrocarpon. The sequence goes on from CM040177.1 coordinate 30,904,775, forward strand.
GAGATGCATGCATGAATGAATGTGGTAAAGAACCATTTATGATTTCAAAGAAACAAACCAACAGCTTTCCTAGGGTATCCGAGAAAGCTAAAACCAGTGGCGGAGCAAGGAATTTACATCAGCAGAGAACTTATTAAACAGAACTTCAATAAAAACTTGTTTGCAATAACCAAGAAAAAGATATTAACAGAATTTCCACTGAAAATGATAACAGAAATAGGATACATCATTTAGGTATCCACCATATATTGGCACCAATTTCTCCTTCAAAAATCACACTCAATAGACCTCAATGGGTTTTCATGTTTTTAACGATTTGCATGATAATTTTATTAACATCAGAGGCTAAAAACAATATTACCTGGGACAGATACATAACTTTAGGTGTCGTAAATTGCACTCACAAATTCAGTCGGGGCAGCGGGCCCTCCACCACCAGCCATTTCTCTCCAACTGGATACTGTAATACATTATAAGCTGATGGCTTAAACTGGAGAATAGACCAGAATGACTTGGCTTTTCAAGTAAGACAGCCACCTCATTTAACGAAAAAAGAACTAATAAAAGCATACTTTTTAACAAAGAAATCAAAGAGTCTCTAGAAGCTTCAATGTTCATCACAAAGGCCCTATCCACTTTCCATCTTTTCCAGCTAGATTTCAGACTCCAGCAAAGTTTCGGCAATGGGGAAGTAAACCAGATTTTATTTCGTTATTTTCGTACAATTCTCACTCTGCAAAACTGCACCAATTTCGTGTAAGTTTATCTATTGCTTATCCAGTCTACTATTATATATTTTACCCAACAAAATCCGAAAGTGCTTTATGTAGGCATTAGTCGCCTATATGTAAGAAATTCTACACCTTAATACGAAATTCACAGTTGATACCATAAAATATACCAAACTTCAGACTTGGATGAAACTCAAATTTATGCCATAAAAGAAATACAATCGACGCTGGGAAAGCAATCACAATGGTGGCAGAGGCAATGACGGTTTTTTGCATTGATGCCTTTTCTGGAGGTGGTGTAGACAAACATTCATGGAAACGAAACATATATCGTAGTTACAAGTCGAAATCAACATCTGACGAGGAAGAGAAGAGGGAACGTCAATATACAACAATACTCCAAAAGGAAGAGAAGAGGGAATGTCATCTGGGGTTTCTTTGATCATTGGGTCTTTTTTTGACGTTGAAATTAGTAGTTTGCAGCCATAATGAAGAGGAAAGATGGCTTAATCGGTTACAATAATGAAGAACGGCCATGGAAGTGGAGCTTTGAATAGCTGGTCATGGTGGAGAACCAGAGAACTAGAGAAGACAAGGAAGAAATAGGAAAGGACGTTTTTGTCCATGCCCCTCTTCTGCCACGTTTGGTACCATGTCAGCACACATGTCCTTCTGGTGCATTTTTTTGGCAAAATAAAATTTTCCTTTCTTGATTTTACAGGAGAAAACAAAGTTCTTTTTTATCTTGAACAGATGATACTATTAAAACTAGTAACTTGGCCACCAAAACAGATTCAGCCATTGAACAGTAGCTGCCTAGGCGGGAAACAATTAGCATCATACTATAAGTAGAAGTGCCATTACCCAAGGAAAACCACTACTTTCGTAGATTAAATCAAGTTCAGTTCATCATGGCTCATATATATATACTACATAATGGCAGGAGTAAAGCTGAACAATATCTTGAACAATCTCCCCCTTACATAGTTACTCCCTCCGTCCCAATTTCTTAGCCCCTTTTGGGGAAGCGGGTTTTTAAGGGGTGTGAAAATTTTGTATTGACTTTTTTATTTTGCCCCTAAATTCAGTCAATATTATTGTGACCAAATTTGTGAGGCTAATTTATTATATGAACGTCAAAACATATTCAATATGGATTTTGTTTGATAGATATCAATTAATTTTATTATACAAAATTTTCAAAATCATAAAAACCGTTATAAAATAAAAGATAATAGACTAGTCAATTAAGATGGGAAAAATACTTTTTAAGGGTAAAATTGGAAAGTGACCCAATTTTGATGGATGTTTTTAGAAGTGGGACAAATATTTTGGGACATCCCAAAATGGAAAGAAGGACCAAGAAATTGGGACGGAGGGAGTACATACATGATACACAACACCCTATCACCAAAGACTATGAAGCACTGAAACTCCTAGAAGTCGTAGTATCCGTGTCCGACACACGCAGGGGCACAAGGACACAGCAAAACGTATGGGACATGGGTGGTGTGTCTATGAAATGTAATAAATTATCTTAGGGGGACACGGTAGGAAGGAAACAAGAGAAACACAGGAGGGACACATATGCGGACACGGTAGGGTTAAATGTGCAATTTTTAAAACTTGGTCAGGGTAATTGTGTTATTTCAAAAAAATTGTCAATCATGATGTATATATGATGCTTGTTTGTAAATATTGATACTTCATGATTGCTTCTACTAACTATGTTTCCATTGTTTTAAAACACATAATATATTTATAATTTCTGTGTCCCCTGCCGTGTCAGTGTCCCAATTTTTTAGAAATCTCATGTCCATGTCCGTTAAGGGTGAGCATGAACCTGTCCAAACCCATCCGACCCGTACCGTAGGGGTTCGGGCGGATTCTAATGTTTCATAGGGTCACGTTCAGGTTTAAAAATAAATAAATAAATCAGGTGTCGGGTGGAAGGTGTCAGAACCAAGTTAACCCAACCCGACCCGACCCGAGTTTTTTCATATAGTTTGTGTGTGTGTGTGTGTAATGAGTTTTCCCAATGCTTTCCTCTGTTTACACTATACACGTTTTGTTTACACTGCCCAAAAACTTTTTCCCTTTTGTCATTTTCAATGTCCGTTCAAAAGTCTCTCCCTCTCCTACCACTTCCACAGAGTAATAAAGAAAAAGTCCTCTCTCTCTCTCTCTCTCTCTCTCTCTCTCTCTCTCTCTCTCTCACACACACACACACACACACACAGAGACTTCCACAGGACTAGTAATAATGAAAAAGTCATCAAACTCCTCTCACTTCCACAGATCTAATAAAACCAAAGAAGAAGAAGAAGAAGTGATACAGCAAACCCGGCTGTACCGATCCTCTCTCTCTCTCTCTCTCTCTCTCTCTCTCTCTTTGTGGCCACCTATCGCACTTCATCGCCTCACGATCTCAGGCTGCTGTTCACCGCCTCTCATGCTCTCGCCCTTCACCGCCTCTCACGATCTCGCCGTTCACCGTCGTTCTCTCTCTCTATCGAGCCTCTTTTTCTTTTCTTTTTTTAGTTCGAATAGAGCAAACCCAAAACCCGACCTACCCGAATTGTTTTGGTTTCAAAGAGTAATCGGTTTGGTTTCAGGTGACATTTTTCCTCAATCCAACGTGGTCGGGTCGGGTGTCGGGTACCTGTCCAAACCCGAACCGTGCTCACCCCTAGTCCGTATCCACGCCCGTGCCTATATCCATGCTAGATAACCCAAAGAAAAGCATCTCTTTGGCATCTATCCATCTTGTGCACGCTTATTTTAATTATATTATATGCTTTCTTGAGTGTAAGAACCAACAAGAAAGGAAGTGGTAAAATACCTCTATTAACAAAAAATGGATCAACATAGCCTAGAGACATGTAGATACATTGTTTCGGATAACTCATGTCACCAATAAGGCCTCCACTCATCAGTCCAAAGTCAAATAGTAAGGGGTTGAATTCCTGAAAAGAAAAAAGGAAGAAAAATATGTGACAAATAATATAAGAAATACCTAAAAAAAAATGCAAAACATAAAGAGAACTTCAGGAATAGAAGTGAGGAGAAAAATACATTAAGACCAACCTGATCAACCATTATATGACGAGCGTCAATATTAAAAACCAGGTAAGGCTTATTTTGACTATGTAGAAAGTCAAGAAGGCGTGCAATCCCCAGAGAAACTTTAATCCTCCCTAGCCAATTGAAATCGTCTAAAACATGCAGAAGATGAAGAAATAAGATAGTGGTAAAAAACTTCAAAATTTTGTATCTTCTGACCTAATATGAGAAAGCAAATTAATTGAAATTATCTAACCACGAAAACATCCAACGAAATTTTGGCCACTGTAAAAACCGTGACGATAAACTTCACAAGTACAGCATACGACTCGACTTGACTCGACTCCAGAGCATAGATCAATGGTACCTTTCAACATCATGTTATGCAATGTGTCCAGAGGATCAAGATCATACACAACAGCCCTTACTTGTTCTTCACAGCAGTAACCAATCAGATTTACCAAGTTTGGGTGATCAACTACACTAGCATCCGTTAGGAACATTTCTTCTTCCTGCAGCATAATTATTCAGATTGTTAACAAACTATAACCAGCCAAATTACAGAAATCATGGAGATACTGATACATATAAGCAAAAATATCAGGGGGAATTTAATCCAGCGACGTGCCTCAACCATGAGATAGTCATCATTTCCGACTAGATCATCTGATTTTTCGTCCCATGTCTTCACAATCACATTTTGGGTTTTGCTTCCAGACACACCTTCACATAGCTTTCCCCGATAAACTTTGCCAAATTGAGTTGGTCCAATCAAGTTTCTATTGTCAAACTTATCAGTGATTGTGCATATCTGCTCAGATGTGAATATAAATGGCTTTGCAAAATGCTCTCTCTTGCGCCCTAACTTGGTTGCTTCTGAGACAAAAGTAAATATATGAGCGACATCAAGAAACACGGAAAATAATTTATTGAACACAGCTTCTCTATATTTTTCAACGGTAAAAGGAGAAGCATTGATTCATGAAATTTCTATATACAATTCAGCTGCGTTTAAACTTCTCTATCATATCAATGATCAGCAAATTTCAAGTAAAATCCCAACAAGTAATCAAACATCAAGAAATGATAACAAAAGGAAACAAACAAATAGGCTTTTCTATGATATTCACATGGCAAGGAAGTAAAATAGACAAAACAATAAAACTTTGTAATAACTAATATTGAGTTCTGGTTCATTTATCCTAAAATTTACTTATGAACAGTGTTCAAAAGGCTGGCCGCCTAGGTGCTACGCGGTGGTCAGCACCCTTTTCTGCCCGACTAGCGCCTAGCTATTTTACAACATTGCTTATTACATCCCAAAACTTCACAATTAATAGATGGACATAGTTACTATTACTAATGGACATTAGCTACACCAAAACTTCACAATTAATTGATCATCAGTACACGAATATGTATTTCTTCACACATACAGATTTTAATGCCAAAAATTAAAGCAAAATAGTTGTTCACATAAAAGGAAAAACAATATAGACGCATTGTAATATATCAGTATTTGCCTTAGCTAATTATCATGTTCTTCAATCCTAGATGATGCACAGCCTCTAAAATTTCTAACTCTCTTTTCTGTGCTTGAATTTTAAAATTAAAAATCATCCAGCTAACAAATCCTAAGGGCCTTCAGGCCCACAAAGGCAGGCTGTATTGCAGATCATTTTTTAAGCCCAATACCAGGTGCTAAGTCCATGTGGTTCGGGCGAGCCCTTCATTGTTCCCTTTACCTTCAGTGTCATTGGAATAATAAGATCAAATTTTGTACCTCTAGGTCTAGAAAAGAAGCAACTAATTACCATTAGGGTAAGTCACTCTTTTTAATTAACATTAAGGTAAGTCACTCTTTTTTGGGGTTTAGGGCGCACTTTCCTATTATAGGGTTCTAGTGGTTTAGGCACATTCATAGGGTACCCTAGGATTTTAGGCACATTCGTGGGGTACCCTAGGGTTTGGGGGTTTAGGTTTAGGCACTTTCATAGGGTTTGCGGAGTTGAGGAGAGAGATTGTGTCCATGTGGGGTGGGTATGGAGAGAGAGAGAGAGAGAGAGAGAGAGAGAGAGAGAGACGGAACATCCCGTAACTGCGCAATGGGCCAGTGGGGTTTTTGGTGCTTTTTCATACGGCAGTTGGAATTGGGCATGCACAGCCCCTGTTTTTTGTACTACCCGGGAATTGGCCCTAATAAGATAAGAATCTATGAAGCATGGTATGGATTCTATGGAGGGTTAAATATCTACTTGCCCCTTAAACTATCAAATAAATAAATAAATTTACGTTCCCCTTCAACTACGATTTGAACTCACTTTCCCCTTCAACTACCATTTTCTTACTTAATAAGGACAAATCACATTTTCCATCCAAACTGTGATGGATGTTGTTAACCCTATCTATTTTTTAAGCGCCAAACTAGAGGGTGATTTGGACATTTCCCAAACGCTAAAACTATCTCACTGACCAATCGCCGCTGCTCTCATCTTAAGTCATACTTATTAAAATTAGAAGTTCTATCAGAGAGGGAGGGGGAGACAAAAGTTAGATTCAACTGATTTTTCTTAAATCCAAAAGGGAAAATATGAAAAAGCTGAAGCTGAAGCAAACTAGGTTTGAGATTAAGGAAATCAGCAAAACCATTACGCAATAGAAGTAAATTCTCTGGCTTCTAGTGAAAACCCACAAGAACCGACCCACATAAAAACCAATCTTCTGATGTAAGTTCACTAATTGTTTAGATTGCAAATTCATTTCTCCACTTGAGCAGCAAGAGGAAGAAGGGTAGATGGAGATAGAATCGCCCTTTGCAGTCCAAGTCGAATGAAGAAAGCGGGAGCAGTCACTGCATGAGTGTGTGAGAGAGAGAGGGGGGAAGGGAGGATACATACAGATAAAAATAGGAAGAAGATGATACATATATCCATATACATATAGAATATGCTAGGTTAAAGACTAATATAGCCTTGGGGTTAAGTTTTTCATTCATCAGGTGGATGGAAAAGGTCATGGAAAAGGTGGATGGAAAACATGATTTGTCCCTAGTAAGTAAGAAAATGGTAACTGAAGGGGGAAGTGAGTTGAATTCGTAGTTGAAGGGTAAGAAAAAATAATAATAATAGTTTAAGGGGCAAGTAGATATTTAACCCATTCCATGAAGCACCAACACAAACACACGACACGACATGTCCGTGCTATGTTTGTATGGATTTTGTCATCAGAAGGGATTCCAAAAACCATGGCTTCGAATGACTCTTCTCATCTGTATATGTTACCTATTTGTCTCTTATTAGGATTGTATTTTACTTCTTTTTCCTGACAAAATTGGCCTCAAAGTTCTATTATTCATGGGTACAATTTGATTCTCTATCCCCCGGGCCTCGTTTATCCCCTCAAATTCTCATGCGACTACTACAGAAATTCGCGCTTTAAATGCAAACGATATAAATCCGATACGATTTGAAGAAGACGAAGAATGATTAGCGGAGATGTACCTAAATCAGAATCTGCAGGGTTTATCGACAATCGTTGCGGTGGCTCCGAACACTCCACTGGAGATGCCTTTGCTTTCTTTGGTTGACCTTCGCCGGATAGAACAAATCCTGGCTGGCGTTTCGTCAAAGGCACTGGTGCTGTTATTTCCGTCACCATCGAGAATCCGCAAATCACATTGAGGCCATGTTCCACTAACAAAAAATTAGTTTTGTTTTAAATCAAAAACTACTTCATTCCACTAAACAAAATCCTACAAAAAACCAATAAAAAAACCACATCATTCCACTAACTTAAAGAAAACCAAATCATTGCACAATCAAGTACATGTACTTTATTCATGTAAAATTACGAATTTGCCCTCCCTTCAAAAAAAAGAGCAATAATTGTTTGGGTAAAAGGATAAATTTGTAATTTCATAACACAACTAAAAAAACCAAAAACTTGTTAGTGGAACTAGTTGATTTTTTTGAAAAACTAAAGATAAAAAAAAACCAAAAAACTAAAAAACCAATTAGTGGAACACCCCCTGAGACCTGGGTCCTATGGCAAAAAAAAAACCAAAAAAAAAAATTGATTTTTTTAATTTTTTCGTTTTCTTTATTCAAATTATTTTTTTACATTTGTTTTTTTTACGTCAAAATTTTGTAGTTTCTGGAATTATCTGGTAGATGAATCTAACAAATATAAATAAATGATCAAACCAAATATTTTTTTGAATAAAGTTTAAAATACTTGAATTATTGGATTAATTTTGGCTTTATTAAAAAAATTGAGTTTGAACTATAATTTTATACTTGTTAGATTCGTCTCGTCGAGATAAATCGAGAAATCACAAAATTTTGACGCAAAATTAATAAATGCAATTTTTTTTAAATAGGAAAAAAATAAGAAAACCAAAAAAACCAATTTTTGGTTTTTTTGCCGAATCACCCCAGGGAAAGAAAGATTGGGGGGGTAATGGAAGGGAGGCGAAGGTCTTTTTTAGATCTTTCTTCGCCCACAAACAAATTACAAATATCTAGATATACAATATATATATAGGGGAATTTTTTTTTTAAAAAAAAAAAACCCATACTTTACCCTATTTATCAAATATACCCCAAACTTCAAATACTTCCATTTTACTCCTAAACTTCATTTCCGTCTCCATTTGTTACCCCTATGGACGGCAACGGAGCGGATTGAGGCGGGTTTTGATAACCCTAGCCCCGGCCCTAAATTTCTGCATGACCCCTCCTTTCACACACGCACAATGGAAAGTAGTGGTAGCACCAACGTGATGACAAATGAGAGCCAAATCGCAGTGGATGATGACAATCTGTGCATTTTTTGCAGAAAACCAAAAGGTTGTGTAGACATCTTGGACTTATAAAAACCCAAGTGGGAGGTTTCTAAAATGCACAAACGCTGAGTGCAAAAGGTTTGTTTGGGTGGATCCCGTAACAGGTGCACAACACGTGCGTTGTGCATTACCACACAACACAGAACCTTGAGCCATAAAACTAGGATGGTGTCATTCAATGCACAGGAATAGATGCACAGGATTACATTCAATCATTAATTGACTCTCATTTCACCTGTTCAATGCACGGGACAACAACAAAAAAATCACAATGCATCACCATGAAGTTGAACAACTTGCAAACTCTGTAGCTGCTCTACAACTTCCTTGGTTTAGGCACTTTAGTTTTAGGCACTTTGTAATGGTTTTTTCTTCCTCTAAACAAGGCCCTTGGAAGCTTTGGAGGTGTGCACAAAAATCAAGCAAAACAACGTACTTTTGCCGCACAACATCTATCGCATAACACCCACCATTATGCACTCTCTTAAATATACTATTGGTGATGCTTTTTGGAAAAAATATATCTTTCTTTTAGTTGGTTGAATGGTGCCTAACGCATATATCCTCATTCACCAAAATGAATCTTCTATATTTTTCCCCCTAGTATTTTTCTTTTTGTTAGCCAACAAAATTATTTATTTTTTTGACATTGCAGCAAACTAAAAAAATAAAAAGAAAAAGAAAAATTGGCAATACTATCTCAATAATAACGGGTGAACTTGCTCTAATCTCCTAATGAGACGTAACATTGCCCTTGTATAATTCAAGCAAAACAACAATCGAATTCTGGTTCTTTCATCTATTCAATCCCTACGTTGAGGTCTAATTTCTATTAAGTGCTTGAATATTGCCATAATTAGATCAAATGGCTTAGATTAATTCGTTTGGGGTTCCGCTTCTTAAAATAAGGTCGGAATTTTTTCTAATAGGTAATCGTATAATATGTACCAAACCAGGATATGTGTATAAGTCATAGGATACGCGATCATATCGTAGAATTTCAATATAAAAAGGATACAGGGTGCGATGCGTATCGTTTTCGGAAAGACACAATACTAATCGTAGGATACGTATCGTGTATCATAGGTTTTTTTTCAACAACTATGCTAGGGAACTTAAATCCTAAAACAATAACCAAACATTCAAATATTTCAATTTCGTCACTTAAATATTGCTTCATGTTCTTCTTGGCCACTCTCGTGTTCTTAATTATCCAAATATGTTTCTTCTCTATTCCCCAAATTCTCTTGTTCTTCTTTTCCCGAATCTTTATGTTTCTCTTCTACTAAGTTTTCAATATGATTTACTCAAAATCTTATCAGGAGCACCACTTGAGATTGAATTAGGGCGTCTATTTTTTGATTCTTTTATTTTTTTTCATGGCCAAACAAATCCTTTCTAGTTATTGTGAATTTGAAATTGGGCCTTATATGCGATACACATTTTTTTTTTTTTGGAATTACAAAAAAAAACCCCTAGAGATACTAAAATTTGGAGGCCCTTAAAATTCTTATTGTTTGGGGGCTTAAATCAGCAGCAACACTTGAGTAAGTAATTTTAGCCAAGGTATGGAGTGTTACGAATTTCTACCCATCCCACTTGCAATGGAAGCACAACAATAAAAAACAACAAGCCTCCACGGGAGAGAGAAAATTTCCACTATCATCAAGTTTTACAAGGGTTTACAAGGAGCTCACAAACACCTTAAAGTGTTTCCAACAACTTACAATGCAAATAAGGGAAAGATCTCACCAAAAATAGATGTTCCAAATCCTCCAATATTGCTGCCACAAAGAGCCCCAAAACAGAGAACAAATCTGCCCCAAAAGTGAACACACCAACTGCCGAAAATCTCCTTTTGAATGAAGTGGAATGAGGGCTGCCCTTTTCTTCTTCTAATCCACCGTAGCACAAATCACATACATGCACTTGATCTTTTCCTTGGTCCACCACGCTGAAACACTGATTCTTCTCTTCTTGGTCCACCACTGATTCACCCACAAACCCTCCTTTCTTTTTCCCTCTCTCTCTTTTCGGCTTCTGCTTCTATTTTCTTTTTCACTGCCGATCCAAAAACACAAAAAGAGCTAATTATGCCTAGTTTTTCAAAAAATTATCAAAATAAGGCGATTTTATCAAATGAGAAAGAAGGTTAATAAAATCACCCTTGATTTGATTGCAAAAAACTTGAGATTTTATCATTCTTCATCCTCGTTTGATTTTATCAAATCTTGGGATAAAATTAAACAAGAAACGCAGCTTAATTCTTGAAGCTTCCAAAAAGCCCCAAGGAGTGCGAAAATAACTTTTTGGGCTTCCAAATAAATTCACTGGGGCAAACATTTATGGGCTTAAAATATATTTTTCATGGGCAAACCCAACATGGAATACACTAGACATCACTCATTAAGTCATAAATTCGTGAATGAAGGTATACTAATTTCCCATGAAATAGTATTTATCTGGTGCTTTGCACTATAATTCGACTGAGATTCCCATCACTAAATTATTTTCTTCCCTTTGTCAAAAAGGCCTGAACTAATAACTTGATCACACTTCCATAAATTCATTGCAGGTTTCTGTTAGCATTATTGGCATTTTTCGGATTCCGACAAACCATTGGAGTCTGTGTATTTTGTTCTTTTTTCATTTATTTGTTTTTAGTTTCTCCTATACGTTTTTAGAATTCCTGGTATTGTACGCGAAAAGTCACAATTTTGCACATTACATTCTAATTCCAGTACCTTAGCTCATGGATTAATAACGGAAACCCTAAAGATATGATCTGTGAGTTATATACTCCATCCTCCCATAATTTTGCACATTACATTCTAATTCCAGTACCTTACACATTTTCTACAATACTGGTTTGAAATATCTCTCTACTCGTATAAACCAATTAACATATGTTATTGTAGGTGTGTTTGGTAACAATTAGTATGTTTTTCACTTTTGGTTTATGTTTTCACTTTTTTTGATAACTAATATAGAAAACATTTTGGTAATTTGTTTATGTGCCTTACCTTTCTTAATTTGGAGAGCTGTCAGGACAACTCTTAGTTTCTATTTGGTAGAGGTCTCATTATTCCTTGTTGCTAAGCGTTGGAATGACTTGAGCAATTAAGTCCAAAGTGGTCTCTTAAAACCTAGTGCTAAAAATAGGGTCAAATGTGCAATGACCCTATTATTAGCCCTATTTTTTTAACAGTTAAATAAATTATTTTCAAAATAAGTATAATTATAAAGACCTGAACTTCCAAACACGTGGCATTAAAAATTCGATTTATAGAAATTATTAATTCATTTTTTTTAATTATATTTTTGTTTGTGTTCCAAATAGGCACTCATCCGAAAGGTTATATGTGTTGTACCGCATGGGAGAGTAGTATACGAATACACATGTGGGTAAATAATTAGCTATATACGATTATACATGTGGGTAAATAATTAGGTATATATATATATATATATATATATATATATATATATATATATATATATATACACACACCGAGCTTCCAATCCAAGCTCCCGGATTTTTTTAAAATCCGAACCTCCACCTTCCCATGTTTTTTTGAAAATCCGAACCGTTAGATGTGTTTAAAATGTGTCTTTAAGGTTCAAGGAGAAGATTTGGCAAAAAAAAAAAAGACCCGGAAGGGCTTGATCGGGGCAGTTTTTCACAAAAAATGCTAATATAACGTTTTTAAGAAAAACTGCCCCGATCAAGCCCTTCCGGTATATTTTTTTTGCCAAATCCTCGTGTTGGACCTTAAAAACACATTTTGAACACATCTAACGGTTCGGATTTTCAAAAAAAAAACTGGGAAGGTGGAGGTCCGGACGATAGGTCCGGATTTTGGGTTTGGATATGAAGCTTACTCATATATATAGTCCCCTTCACATCCGGGACTCCATGATCTGAGCATTTTTTTTGACGATCCGAGCCGTCCAATGTGCTCAGAAGGTGTGAACAACGGTCGACGCGAAAAATCTTCAAAAAAAATACTGGAAAGGGCTTGATCCAAGCAGTTTTCACAAAAAACTTTATATTTACAGTTTTTGCGAAAACTGCTTGGATCAAGCCCTTCCCGGTATTTTTTTTTGAAGATTTCTTGTTTGGACCTTTGAAAACACCTTCTAAACACATTAGACGGCCCCGATTTTCCAAAAATAATTTGCAACACAACAAAATCACCTTTTTTTTATTATCCAGAGGGTTTGGACTAGAAAATTTCCGTATATATATATATATATAAAAAAAAAAATGTGTAACTTTTACCGTACTCGATCAATGCCAATTAGTCAGGCTGTCCTAACCTAAACATTACCCTGCCATTGCCACACCCATCCCTACTAACTCACGTTGTCCTTGCAATGCCCAAGCCACCGCCTCATCCCATTATTTACTCCATTTTCTCTGTTTTCACCTATAACATTTCCTTCCCTCCGGCTTCTTTATTTTACACCATACGAGAGAGAGAGAGAGTTGGAGAAAGAGAGGTGGAACTTCTGAGAAGATGAAGATCGAACACCCGCTGCCGCCACTCACCGAAATAATCCCATCTTCAATTAATTGTAGCTTAGTCGGCCGGATTTAAGGTAGGTTTATCCTACCAAATCCTTTCATGTGTTCAATTTGATGTTGAGTTGATAAATGAATAGAAACCCGGTAGCTCGAACTCTAAAAAATGGCGAACAAACCCATGATGGGCCGGTACCTTCCACTCTTGCATGGATAAAGTAGAGATGGCACCCAGGCATCTAAGTTCTTAATTTTGCTTATGAGTATGCTATGTGATGAGATCTAGACATTCCTAGTTTATTTGTACAAGAACATTTACCCCCTTTTTTTCTTTTTCTTTTTCCTTTTTCCCAAAAAAACAGCCAACATGGTCTTGGTAACTCACTAATGTTTTGGTAATCTTGGACAATCACATATATACTAGGTGATTGTTTGATTGCTACATATTTAAATGATTGTTCTTTATATGGCCGTCATACCACATACTACATTGGCATTATAAATTGTGTGCTTAATTACTCTCTTAATGTTCCTTATTCTTGATTGTTAAATTAATAAATTATTTGCTTAGTTTGTTACTACAGTTTCAATTACCATGAAAGTTGAGTACATGAAACTAGATTGAATGATGGGATTATTGGGTGGTTTTAGTTTTTGAGAAACTCGCTGTAGCGGCCGAATGTACTGAGGCCCAGAGGGGCCATCCCTCCGTACGGTGGACCACGTGCACCGGTGACCAAGGGCTCGGTTTACAGGGCTCGGCGGGAACCATCGTCCGCAGTGCAACCGGAAGTGTCAACAAGGGTCTCGGTAGGCCCATGCCTCGGGACTCGGTTACACCCAAAGAGCATCGTTTTTTTAGGGACCTGCGGGAGCGCTCGACGGGAGTTCCCGAGCGCCGCCCGAGCCGGTCCGTTTTACCTCGGTGCCGAGGACGGTCGCGCCGGGTGTTGGTGGGCTCGATTGAGACACCTCTGACAGCCCGGGTGGCTCATTAATGGTCTTGACCATCCCACTTGCTCACCCCACTTGCTCTGTGCAAATGGCAGACCACCAACTCCACAGGCTATGCCTGCAAGGAGGACTAGCCCGGCGAGGACTATCAGTAGGAGGTTACTACTTCGGGAAGTGAACAGTGTACGGAGCACCATTTGTCTGGCAGACGGATATCTATGCACTCGAGTGCAAGGATAGCGACGGGGCGCGTAGGGTCCCCCCGAGGGGCGTGCGGGGCACGCGCTCCCTTACCTATAAATACGCCCCCCTCACCTCTGTAAAAGGAGAGAAAAAACAAGTAAACTCAAAGGGAAAACTCTCTCTCTCTCTCTCTACATTTGGCTTTTGAGCTGCACTTTCTCTATCTAGATCTCCATTTCGTCACTCTTCCCGACGCTTACTTAGCCATCGGAGTGCCTCCCCGGACAACCACCGTCCGGGCCAAGCGCTAACGTGGTTGTTCCCTTGTGCAGGTATCCCTCCGGCGTACCTCAAGAGTGCCAGCCACCTTCTCCGATGTGCCGCCAGGGTTCACAGTAAGGACAATCCGGGCTCCTCCCTCACGGTGCTGTTCTAGGCGGACAAGGAGGTCAGTTGGTGAAGCTTCCCCCCACACTCGCGATAGACATGTATAGAGAAGAATGGAAAAACAAGTACCACAAAGGATCTGAGGAAAAAAGGTGTCCGGGAAGGGCCTTGTTGTGAATGCATGAAAAATGATTGGTCTGGACTCTGGTTATTGAGATCACGAAACCCTCACGGTGTTGAATGACTCATGAACGGTTTGGTTATAAGGATGAAATTGTGCTTGTGTCACAACCCGGTGAATTCTTGTTCTTTCCTCGTGTAGTCGGCTAGTCGCGGATCGGAGACCCGGGTAGATAATATGTTGCTCTCATCCGAACCTTAATCTACAAGGGAGAGTAGAATCACACCAGTTGCATACGCTGGAGGTTACAAGGTAGGAAAGATTCCTGAGGACGGAATCTTTGAGATCACATTGGTTAACTGATACTAATGAAATGATGATATTGATATTACATTTAACTTATTGATTATCCATGCATGCTTATGTGTTAGATACGTATGGGTTAAGTAGGAGTACCGTTCACTATACTATGTACCCCGGTATTCCCATGCCAGGTAGGTGTTGAAGAAGAAACAGAAGCATCGTTCGACATGACTGAAGCTAACACTGGAGAAGGAGAAGACATGAGCCTTGGTTGCCCTATCCTTAGCTGCTCTGTTTAATTTGCATAAATTTTATTTTGAAAATTCAAAAGTATTTCAGATTTCTTATAATTGGGAGACATAAAATTCTTCGACAAGGTTGCAATATCTATAACTATGTTTCAATTCTCATTTTTATTATTAAATAAAGAATTCATTTTAAATAATAGATTAATTAACGTTTCTATGGGGACGTTGCAAAATAAGACTTTCTAACAAAATAGATTTCTACTTTGAATAGACATGAATATCTTACTAAGCAAAATAACTACTCCGTATTAACTTACCAAATCAAGATACATAATTATTTACTCATATAAATATATAAATATTTACATGGTCTAGTCCATTTCTAAACTATAATTACCGGTTCTTATTTATTCTAAACTATAACAAGACCAATGAACCGTATAACCTAAATAAATAGAACGGCTCGGCTCGGCTCGGCTAGGCTCGGTTTGGTAGGTATATCGATTTTTTTGTGCACCTCTAGTTATACTCATTTTATGCAATATTTTAGGGTGTCTAGAACTTTGGGAAGGGAAAAAAAAAAAGGAAAAACAGAAAGTTTAAAAAAAAATTCTCCCTTGTTTGATTTGGTAGGAAAAAAGAAGAGAAAATGGCTGAATAAAGTAGTGCTAGCATGAACCCGTACTACGCACATAGACACGAAATAAAATGATGTGTTTTTTTCTTTTTTGATTAGCTAAAAAATTGTACTCTCAAGCACAAAGTTTATTTAATTATTTGATCACTTAGATAATAATAAAAAAAAATATAACAATTCTATTTTCTATATGCTCCTCTTGACTCTAATTTTCATTGGTGATTGATTCTCCTATATATATAATCATAATCCATATGTGTGACTTTTCGACAAAATATTTGGTTAAACATTTTGAAAAAAATTTGGAGAAGTATAGAAGTATAAAAGTTAACTACGATTAACATCTTTAAGCATGCAAATTATGCAGCAACTTTCATAGAATAGTTGATTGTCTGGTGTTTGCAAAAACCTCTGCAATGCATGGCATGAGAGAACTACCGTAGCGATACTAAAAAATTATTGCTAACTAAAAATTAGACATACCTTGTAGACATAATTTTCGAGTCTTAAGCCAAATTATTATAACAGAATAGCTGTGCTAATGTACTATGCGCACATGATGTTTGAAAAGAAAATGCCTCAGCCATTCTCAAGTCTTAAGCAAAATTATTCTTGCGAAATACCCGTGCTAATGTGATATACACATGATGATTAAAAAGAAAATGCATTAGGTAGATTGAAGAAAAAAAATTATCTTGTCAAAACATAACCTATAATTTTTTTTATATAGTGAATAAAAATAAGAGGGGAAAACTTTTGCTTCTATATATGTGCATGAGAAAAATTATGAAAACAAAAATGTGTGGAAGACTTACGATTTGTTGAGTCTGTCATCTTCTATAACTACTGATAGTTAATTAGTCAAAACCAAAAAAAAAAAATTCAAGTGCACACGCTAAAAAAAAATTATCCATGGTTTTGAATTTAACAACACAAGTGCACTCGCTAAAAAAAAAATCGACTTATTAGTGTAAATTGTCAAGACTTATAATCATTCATCACATCTACTAAAACTCAAGAAAAGTAAAATAAATATATTTGAAACTTAACTTAACAATTAAAACTATCATTATGAAATTCCCCATGCCTTCCATTGCGAAATCCAAAAATTTAAGTATGATTGTTTGCAGAAAAAAATTAGCTAGAGTACAAACCGATCGCATATGAAAAACAGTGAAGATGTACTCGAGGCCCGAGCTACACACCTATAAAAGATAAAAACTAACGTCATACTAAAAATTAAGAACATTTCTGGTTTGCAATTTTCACTCAAATATTTGTATAGACTTAATAGTAACGATTTTAGATATGATAGTATCCAAAGGGAAAAATCTTACATTTCCTTTTATTTTTATTTTTTGAAACTACAAATCACGACTGATAGGTAGTTTATATTGATTTTTAAATTTGAACTTTCAATTTTATTCGACAACTTTTGCTTCCATTATGGGAATAAATTGAAATGTTTGAATCGGGAAAGATTGCGATTTTTGGATTTGAAATTAGAAAATGATTTTTTAAGACATGTGTAATCAAATCTCACATGTGTTGTCTGAAAATCTCAATCACAATTCAATTACTTCATGCCACTTGTCGCAATCATATCCCTCCTCATAAAAAGTCATTATGCAATAATATATAAGATAAATAACAAAATTTCCTCATTGTTTTTTCCCACTTTTTTCTTTTTCATTATTTTCCTCTCTGTTTTCCTCACTTTCCACAAATTCCAAACAAGGCATTAGGGCCTCTTTCTCGTTTTTAGTCACTACAACAACGACTTTTCACGCAATCATTTCCCAAAATAATCCTCTCAGCCCTCGAATAGGAGGGAAATTTGACTAAAAACTACAGGCTTTTTGTTCTCGTGATAAATCGATAGCCGTAGCCGTAAAATCCCATACAACGAGTCGTTCTCCGGATTTGTAGCCGTACTTCTCCCAACGTATAAATACTCCCATCTACCCTAACAAGTCTCATTATTTTCAACCCCCAGAAACCAACACCCCCACAATCTCTCTCTGAATCTCAACAACCATTTCCAATTCTCTCTCTCTCTCTCTCTCTCTCTCTCTCTAGAATGGAGGATGAACAGGAGACGTCGTACTTGAGGCATAGGCGAAAGAAGTCGTCAATGAGTCTCTCGTGCTGCTTCCAGGGCCAAAGCCGACGCTTCGACCCCTCCGACTCCGCTTCCTCGTCCAGCCCTATGATGTCGCCGTCGACGTGGTTCAGGTCAGTGGGTTTCTTGAATTCTTTGAAATTTTTTTTTGTAGAAAATTACTCCTATTTTTCGTAGTTTGAGTGTTCTTGATCGTTCAGTGAATTTATTTTCTTTTTATTTATTTATGCCAAACCTATTATTTTCTTCGTTCTCAATCTTTGGTACGTATCAGAAAATAATCATGCCCCCTCTGTAGAGGTTACAAATGACTCTTACATTAATTTTCTAATATATCGGGCAATGCCATTGAATTAGATAATAATTCCATTTTTCATTTGATTGATTGATATACGTGTAAATTTGATCCAAAATGATATTTAATTTTTGGAACTTACTTCCGTTGCCAATTAAGGAGGTGTTCCTCTAAGGTGGTTTTTTGAAAAAATTAGCTTTTCTCAGTTTTTTATGTAATATATTGCAAGAGAATGATATATCTCGGTTTTTGAAAAAAAAAGTAGTTTTTTTGATAGTGGAACACCCCCTAAGAAACATGTCTTTTAAAATTCTCTAATTTATGCATGAAAGAATTGAATGGTACGATCCATAGTCTTTTTTACATTTTTTCGTTGAATCTTTAAAATGGTTCTAAGTTTATCCCCCAAAGTTATACTCCTACAATTCTCTCTATATTTTAGACCAGTTGTCGAATGAAACTTGGTTATGCCTTAATTTGTTGTGGATTAAGGTTGATGAAAGATTTTAATGGTACAATTCGTAGTATTCCACATATTTTCGTCGAATCTTTAAAAATGTTCTAAGTTTATCCCCGAATATATTTTAGACTAGTTTTCGAATAAAACTTGGGTAGAAAAATTTTCCATGGATTAAATTTGATGAAAGATTTGGTGGAGGATTGAAGATGCCCTTTTGTTAAAACAAAATCTTACGTGATATAGTTTCATTAAGTACAACTTAGAAAGTAAAAGGGTAACTTAGAATGCCTTCATTTTCTCTAATTTGTTTTCCTAAGAGAAAGTCAACCACTCAATTTTCAAAACTATTTTGAAATTATTTTTAGAAATAACTTGTTTCCGTTAGAAGAAGTTAACCATTCAATTTTCAAAATTATGGAAAGAGAGGATACCAACCACATTACAAATTGCAAATCTATATCTATATTATAACAAAGTGCGATTTTGCAAAATGTCTTTCTATCTCTGACCCAATTCTAAGGCTTAGATTGTTTCCCATAAAGAATTTTGCAATAAAAAAGGACAGTTACTATCTTTTTGGTAATAAAAAATGACAGTTACTTTGCTCCACCGTAGATTAACTTTGCTTCACAATCTTAGCCTTTCAATCAAAAAGTTGAAATCGAACGAAAGATTCAAATTTTAAAACCCAAGATTTTTGGAGTTGGGTTAATTCTTTTTGTATGGCCAACATTTATTGGGACATTGGTTATCTTCCTAGTTACCATCTACAAACTTGCTGCTACTTTAGATCTTGCATGTAACTGTACAATGGAGTTTTTTGATAGGCCAATTTGGGATAACATATAATGAGTTGCTTGGTTTGATCAATTATAGAGCATGCTCCTAAGGGCCAATGGGGTTCATATAAGAATTATCTACAAATTAACTTTATTAATGATAGTTTGTTATATTTTTTTTCATCTATTTTGTCTAGAGTGGTTGCTATTGGGTGAAGTAAAATTTTGATTACAAATATATTTATGTTCTACCATAAATATATGTCTTGAGATAAAGAGAAATGATTTTCATACCCGATTTATCCCCCAAATCCTCCATTTTTACCTTTATTCACCTTGAATGTACTTGCCCTACATATGGAAAAAATGACTAATGAAGAGGGTAATTTGGTAATTTTAAGGTGAATAAAGACAAAAAGTGAGTGTTTGGTAATAAAGGGGGGTGAAAATCATTTCTTGAGATAAAAGTTACTCCATTCTATTTTCGAACGTCGATTTACACATTTTGTTTACTTAACAATTTGTCTCGATGAATTAAATCTGAAAAGTAAAAATTGTAATCAACATCAAAATTTTTAAGACTTTCTGATTCCTCATATTCAGATGAAACAACTTTAAAAAATATTTAATGACTAAAAAATAACTAGTTAATCTAAATTTGTGTAATTTTAAATAGTGAGAGGAGCACTGACTGGCAGAGCCATGTAGGGGTTCGGGGTGGCCTCGGCCCCCAGAATTTTAAAATTTTATTAATAATATATATAGTATAATAATCTCTGAAAATTTAAATAGTTTGATTTGATATAGTCAAAATTTAAATAATTATACATTGTCATGTAAAGGTTTCTCAATTTCTTTCATAGATGCATGCAATTAGTTATACACAGGTGTTGCATATGTCAATCACTTAGGCTTAGTTTGGGTAAACTAAAAAACTTGGTTTTTTGGTTTAATCCCTTTTAAACTTGATTTTTTGGTGTTTTGGTTTTTTGGATTAATCCACTCATGCAAATTAGACTCCAACTGTAAAAAAATGAAAAACCAAAAAACTCATTTGGATGAATCAGTGGTTTTTTCCATTCATCCAAACGACCCCAGTTTTTTGCACCCCAAAAAACCAAGTTTTTTGGTTTTATCCAAACTAAGCCTAAACAAAATAATGTTATATACAGTAATATACTGCACAATTTACACGAAGCACAAAGTACTTTTGTTGATTGAAAAATACTCCCTCCGTCCCAAATTGTTCGCCCTTTTTGAGAATCCGTGTATTTTGCACCAAAAAAATGATGTATAAGCATTTTTTTCTTTTCAAAAATTTTTACACCAATTTAAATATCTCATTGAGTAGAAAAAAATAGTGTAAATTTTTTTGAAAAATAATTTTCGTAAACCCATCATTTTTTGCATCCAAAATGCACACTTTCCCACCGGATAGGAGATTCATACATGTAGTATGGAGTATTTTTTTGGGCAGTACAAAATTCCAAACATGAGATTCTAGTCACAGTCAAAATACAATTACTTCGTTAAATAAGGAAAATTCAAATGTTTTTTTCTGGTAAATTGGAAAATTTCAATACTATTTTTTTTTTTTTGAAATGTCTTATGTTCCGACAATATTAACGATTTCTTATGAATCGTCAGGTCGAAGGGCCACCACGAGCTGCCGGACATGAAGACCAAGTCGCGTAATTTCATGTCTCGTATGGGCGGCGGCGGCCGCCACGCCCGCCGCCACTCGGGCGATTTCAGCTACGACCCACTCAGCTACGCCCTCAACTTCGACGAGGGCCCCACCTCCTCCTCCTCCGCCACCACCCACTTCGACGACTTCATCGCCCGCCTTCCGGTGTCTCCGCCGCGCCGGAGGCCGTCTCTATCGGAGAGGTTGAGGGACCTCGAGCTGCCGTCGCCAAGAAAACCTTCTGCGGCGCCGAAAGTAAAGAGCATTGAGATTCCATCTGCTGCAGGGGTGACGGCGGCAAGAGGGAGAAGCACGGTGGAGCGGCAGGCGGTGGCGCATGAGATTTCAGTGGAATACTAACATGGTTGTTTCATTATTTTATTTATTTTTTTATTGGTGGGGGTGTGATTGTTTCTGGTTTATTTATATGGGAGAACTTTTTTATTTTATTATTTTCTTCTTTTTTCTCAAGTGTTAATAGTGGATCAAAGTAGGCCTTTTATTTGGACTAAATTAGTTTTTGCATAAAAGACGGTCATTTTATATTTTTTCAGCGTTTTTGTCAATGGTAGAAATCAAAAAAGTAAAAAAACAGTGTAGATCAAGATTGAAAAAAGTTCACTCTTTGTTCTATATGTTTCCACTTTTTTGATTTCTCTCGTTAGAATGAACAATTAAGCCAAAAAATTTAACCCGAATCTAGACTAAGTCTATAAAAAAGGAAGCCCTTCCCTTTTGTATTGTAGTAATTTTTCTTGTAAGTTTTGTTTGCATTTTGAATGTTTGAAGGATTACCAAAATCATTCAGGGGAAAAGAGAATAGCATAACTGATAGTCTAACAAACATGCCATTCTTCAAAACGTGATGCCATCGAGGAGGAGAATAATTGTCATGACAACACAAGCTTGGCGAAACCCAATAGATTATTGGACACAAACAATACAATAGACTTGTCCGCGGGGCACAAATGGCAGGATTTGGGGGCCCTGCGGTGCACTAGATGCATGGCACCACGCCATACACCCATTCAGGCGTTTGTTACGAAAATGCACGGCTCAGATCAAATCAAACTCCATGTGAGTCATTGCTTAGATTTTATCTAAGCCATGTATTTTTGCAACGGTCGGACAGATGGTATGCATGGCACGGTACTATGCACCTAGTGCACAGTAGGGACCCCTTGGCAATAGCTAGCTGTTGAAGCTGTGAAAATGGACCGTTGTGCGATTTGGTTGGAGCTATGGCAGGGCGTTGAAAGTGCTCTGACCAACTGAACTTCTGGTATAGAAGTCGATTACTATTATCCAAAAACAAACCCGGAATACTAAGATTGTGCAAGCAGTAATGAAAACCTCACTATTTGAAACACAACACAGAATTAACATTAAAGCAAAAACTCCGGCGACAGAAAACGTATGCATCTACAGTCTTTAATATAAAAGGTATCAGAGCAATGCAAATGAGCGTATAGGGCATGCCTAAATGGATGTGTAGAGCCAATCTACATTTCAAGTCCGGGGTCATGACTTCACGTATGAGAAACCATCTCTTCGCGAATACACAAAAAAATTGAAGGCCAAGTAAAGTGGGCTCCTTGCACAGATTTGACCAAGTGGAGCAGAAGACAGATTGCAACTACGAAATATATTCACATATACGACAAGTTCAACGCTAATCTACCATTACAAGAAACAATTACAATAAATATGGCAACCTATAAGCGGATCATAACAAAAGGAGAGACTATGACCCTAAACGGTATACACCCACCCCCATTACTGTTTTATTTACATATATATATATATATATATATATATATATATATATATATATATATATGTGATATTGCAAACAAAAATCATTAACAATCAAGATACGGCGCTAACCAGCTCAGTTTTGGTCATAAATTCCTCTGCAAATACCTTCAAAGTGGCATGATGGATTGTCATACCTTCATCATCACTGCATACCTCAGGTTAGCCCATTTGATCACTGTAGTGTTCAGAAGCAACAATATTGAATGTACTGAGCCGGATTATAACTGGAATGGGGGATCGTCTTACAGATTCTCCCTTCACTCACATGAAACGATCACCGCTGTTGTTACCTACATTACTTTGTTTTCAAATTTAAGTTTGGCAGCAGCCCTTGAGATAATGTATGTCAATCAAACTAAATGAAAGAACTTTAACTACCTTTTGCGTTTGCTCTTCATGACTGTAGAAGTGGAAGCATTGCTGTGCCAATTCCTCTTCCTCTGATTTATAAACCAGTTGTTTATCTGCTTCAGTTGCAAGCCTGTTTCTTGTACCAATTTTGCCTTATCCTCCTCCTGAAAATACATATGTTAGCCAAAGTAGTGTTAAAATCCACTTAAATATTTTATGCTAAGCAGTTTCAAAAGATGAATATAGATAATGAAATGTGAACTGAGTGGCCTTTCGAAGTTATAATGTCCAAAACACAATTGGAAGTACATGCTTACCCATAAGTGCTTTTCAACTGACCAAAAGAGAAGCAAATGCACTAATGTTAATGCTACTCAAAGAGAAGCTCTGTACAGCAAACACATTACTAATTTGGACTTTTACCGTCATTTTATTTCATACCAAACACCAACGACCATTTTGACTTATTATTTAAAAAATGCCTCAGCCACAGCAATAAAAATGGGTTTCATATAAAGAAACTATTTGTAAACCCGTTGCCCTTGCACTAAAGCAACC
The DNA here is from genome assembly GCA_022606695.1 of Vaccinium macrocarpon. Taxonomy (NCBI): domain Eukaryota; kingdom Viridiplantae; phylum Streptophyta; class Magnoliopsida; order Ericales; family Ericaceae; genus Vaccinium; species Vaccinium macrocarpon. Next base: position 30,928,840 of record CM040177.1, read on the forward strand.
CCCAATCAAAAACACAAGCACAGTATAAAGTATTGATTAGCCTCAGTGAAATTAACAAACAAATAAACTAGCGATGAACAAAAACTTACTGTTGGGTATGGCCATTTAGCATGTGATTGCCACCAAGCCTTTAAGACAGAGGTGGTATCACCAGGTAGTTTTCCAGCCCTTCTCTTGCGTAAGATCTCTTCCCTAATGTCTACAATTTTCTCCTTGTAACCCTATAAACGAATAGAATAATATTGATTACGATACCAATGAAGAGATAAATACATCAACCAAATATTTAGTCCCTCACCTGTTTGAGTTCATGCTTCAGCTCTTGCCTTACACGCTCCATCAAGGACTTCTCACTCTCTGTCAGGACGAGAGGTCCAAATCCCATAGTGTCGGGACCCTCCAAACTTCCATCAAACAAGTTCGTGTCACTTTCTACTTGGTCATCATCATCATCAGACATTGTTGCCCCCGTGCCTTCTCCAGCGGAAACACCTATTCATGTAAGCGTGTATGCTTTAATATCCAATGGTTTAGCCAAAAGAATAGAGTTTATCATGGTAAACCCACTGCAGTATTCTGTGTGTTGATTCTTGAACCTTTCAAAGTCACAAGAAACAACAGTTTTTACAGAGAAATGACAAAAAGGTAAGTGTTGTTCAACGGAAATTTTGGAATCCTTGGATTGTAAAATTGAGGACTCCTCATCAAAAAAAAAAAATGACCGTAGCTAAGATATTAACCACCAGTCCGTACACTGAGGGAGCAAATCAAGGCCTTGATTACCGAGTTTGGCCAAGATGCAATAGGTCAAGCACACTACGTAGAGACTGATGAGGGGCCAAGCTCTATTGCCGACTGTTCTTTATTTGGAAGTCTGTTTTTTCCTTTAAAGCAGAATATCACTGCCTCCCAAGAAATGGAATATATTTCACTTCAAATCAGCACACTACGGAAACATACGAATTTGGCTTGGTATTGTTGTCTCTTTACATCCTCTAGTTTGGTGGTTTACTCATTGATGAGGGAGAGGACCTAACAAAGGTTTATGAAATTGGAAGAGAAGAAGAAAACTATGTGGGTCAAGAAAGTTGGATGAACTCTACAACTTTCCATCACCTCGATTGTAAACTAAGGCGCAGGGTAGACAAAAGTTGACTTTAAGAGCCGGTGGTTTGTAAAGACCTAGTTTTGTGAATATCAAAAAACACGATGCTCTTGACAAAATCAAATGAAGACAACAGATTCATGTAGCTGAGCCCAATTGATTGGGACTTATGGATTGGTTTCGTTTCATTTTGTTTGGCTTTGGTTCACCTCGATCGTGAACTAGCAGCAGATAATTTGCAAGCCGAAGGAGAATCCCTGGCCAAACGACATTCAATAATTCATCCTTTAGGTGAAGACTTGTGTCAGGACTAGGATTCCTTGAGTTTGCACTGAGAATACTGAGATTTTGGTACTCCAAAAGCTCGAAGAAGTGAGATTTTTTGGAGAAAACAGTGCTACAAAAGGGATAAGGTGGTGGAATTGTGCACTATTCACAAAAAGTGGTATGTGCAAAACGTCAGTACGAGCACGAAACAATGCAAACTTTGGCTCATGAAAATAAAACAAGGCATGTAAGTGAACACCAACTTTTAGAAAGGACTGCATTATTCTTCAGAAATGGATAGTTCCAACATAAACTAGTGAAACATACCTGTTAGGCTTTGTAGGGACTGCTCAATCTCCCAGCAAGCCATTACTGCTTCCATTGCATGCACACGGACATGTTGTTGCAGTTGCTCTTTGAAAGAACACAGCAATAGCACGTAATGTGTCTGCATTACAAAGAGAGATGAAAATCAAGGCAACATAATGAATAACCACTTTCTTTTTGAAGATACCATACATCTGGAAATAACACAGCACAGTAATTTTATAGCAGGTGCCAAAATTCAACAGGACATTGGTGATTCGTCTTGTGAAACACCAACGAGACTGCAACTTGCTTGCAGTTTTCTATTGCACCATCAACAGGAAAGCGGGCGTGTAATGTGTAAAGCCATAAATCTTGACATTTTAGAAGGAAATGATTCATAGTTCAACCACCCAAGGATACCAAACAGCAGTTTTCGATAGGGTTAAAATGCCAAGGACAGTATCATAACATGTGCTTCCAAATAAGATTCAACTTCAAATTACTGATGAGGAAAACAGAACAGGGTTTCATGATAGTTGGCTGGTTGCACGAGTAACATTGGACCAAATTGAGTGCCATACGATCGCATGTATAAGCATAATGTCCGGGTCAAATAATGTCATTCTAGATTCATTGGTCACCACTGAAAGGAAGAGGAACATCTGCTGCCATTTCTCACAAGTCATTTAATTGAGATACCAAGACAATGACTCAAAGATAAAAATAAAAAAAAAAGATTGAATTTTATAGGAGTGTTCAGCCAGTTAATTTGTTTTAAAAAAGTATCAGTTAACTGCTTTTGTGTACTTAAACAGTGGAAGATGGAAATCACTAATCAGACAGAAGGGAAGTAATAAGTAGATTTCTCCATACATGATTTAGAAATAATGACAACTGAAATGCCTTTACTCTCATAGCTAAACATACATCTGCACTTGAAATTTCCGATTAATACGAAAATGAGAGACAGTTCTGTGCTTGTTTGTCTTGAAACAACTTTGAAGCACCAGAATCTAGTACTCATAAACATCCCACTTTCTCCGTCAGATGTTTTCCAATGAAACTGTTTTGATTTTCCATTTCATCTTAAAGGTTCTTTCTTTTCAGTCACACATTTCACTTTTCATGGCTTCCAGTTCTCTTGAACATCACATCCCCTAGTTGACTAGTTTGAGTTAAATGATCCTCCATTGAATGCTAACGCAAAATGCTACTATTATTTTAGAGCCCCTTTGGATGGTAACAAAGGGAGAGATGAAAAGCGAGGCCCTTTCTCGTCAAATCTCATCATTTTTTATGAGATTGGGTGAGAAAAAGGAAGAGCCAATCAAAATATACTTTCATTTTTGTACTTTTCTCTCCAATTCTCACCAAAATACTCAATCCAAATGAGAGGTTTGGCTATAAATCATACCCCTTTCTTTTCTTTTCTCACAAAATCTCTCCATCCGAAGGGGCTGTTAAGGCTTTCTGGATCACAGGATAGAGGATTATTGTTATTGATACTTCATTTCTTGAAGAATAAAAAGAGGGTTTCTTGGAATCCAAATTGTACAAAAGATCCATACTAAGGCTTTCAAGATCTTACAATTCACATTGAGCTCATGTCGTGGAGATCTCCATCAGAAGTAGCAATATTATAGTGTTTGGCCATGGACAGTGAACATTATTGTGGAAATCATGTGACTTCCCACTAAATTGCCGCAATTTTGCTCTAACGATTTATTTTCTGAGAAGTGCAGTCCAAAGTTTGCTTGATTAACACCGGCGTCCCTATGCCAAAATCTCAGTATTCTATAAGTAACACCCAGTCCCTAAAGAGCAACTAGACCTTTATTCAACATTACACAGAACAAGAATTCCAATTCCTACAAACAAAATATCCAAACTAACTAGTTAACACATTGGGCCCTCCCATTTGCTGACAAAGAAGCTTTGCAGTTCTTGTGAAATTCCTTGTTGCAACCACATAACAGGTATCAGTTCATAGCACAACAACTTCGTAGTTAATACTCTTTGATGCCTCTGCTACATTCCTTTTTCGTGTTAAATTCAGATGCATTTTGCAGCCTATGGGCTACAGGGAAGAAAGAAAGGGGGAAAAAAAAAAACTGCATTGTCATCCTATTTGAAATTTTTTTCTCTTTGGAACATATCATATTTTCAATCTTATTTACACATATGATCAAAGTAGATCGAGAAGCTAATAAAATGATGTGGGAGAAACCGAGAAAATATCACCATGGGAATTGCTTTGGTCTATTTTAAGAGAGTAGAGAGAAATTCAAAAACATTTATAGCAGGCATTAGTTGCATTACAACCAGGGGCGGAGCCAGAACTAAATGTCAGTGGGGTCAAATTCTTAAAACAGAATAATAGAACCAAAAAAAACACCAAAATGCGAAATTGAAAGGAGTTAAAGTGGATATCTAACATATAATTTCATTTACAATTGATCTCCCAAAAAATACACTGAAAAATGCCAAACAAAAATTAACTTAGATATACAACCTATAATAGTGTCCACAACCGACCACAAAAAGCTACACATGAACCTACACATGAATGCCAACAAAAAGTAGCTAAGCAGGTATCGGTTTAAAACCTACAACAATGTTTGCAAGTGACCCCAGCAATTTTTTATAGTTTGAAATCATAGCATAATAGCCTCATTTGTGATACTATGATAGAAGTCTCCCTCTCAATATATACAATCAAGCTATCACGCAACCATGATCATCCAATTGGTTACGAAATCAATTCTTCAAAATCTTCATGGCAGAAAATGCTCTTTCTATTATAGTTGTCACAATAGGTAAAACTAAAGCCAAAGTCAAAAGCCTAAAAACCAATGGATACCATATATCTTTTCAAGTCTCAACCATCTTTCAAGAAACATCACCAATTCCTTTAAAGTTTGGAAACTCGACACTAGACCACACATCAATGACAAAATTCTCAAGTTGACCCGAAAGTACCAAAAGCTCAGTACTGGAGAAGTCTTTAGGATAAAATCCAGCCAAACAGTTCAACTTTTGGTTGTCAAAACTTAGAAATGAGTTGGATGGACTTAAACATGCAACAAAAGAAGCAACTCCATGTTTACCTCATTAAAGCGATTATTTAGCTCTTGGAGCTACATATCTATGACACTATGACTATAAGACCCCAAGTTACTTTAAATATTATATGTGATGCTAGCTGACTCATTTCAAAAGTCTTCCATTGTTCAGTAGTTAAGATAGTAAATAATGAAGTTTCTACGGAAGTGAGTTTGTTATATTAGTTGAACTAATTTGCTAGTGTTATGAGCTGTTGGTTGTGGGGTTATAGGCGTGTGTTTGGCTCGGAATGGACTTGTTGGGGTAGCTCCGGGTTAGGTCGTTACAATAACAGTGTACAACAGCTCGATGCAATTGGGTGTGGTAAGGAGGGCAAGTAGTGGTGAAGAGAATTAGAGAGTTACAAAGAAAATTATTTAGTGTTGTCAGTGGTAAGGAGGAGAGCAAGTAGTTGGGCAAAAAATATCATATACAAGGGGCAAAAATACAAAATTCTAAAAAATATTATACTTATTCTATTAAAATTTGACACCTCGGTGGTGTCAAGTGACCCCGCTTGACCCCCCTTGGCTCCGCCCTTGATTACAACAAACTGTTGCACAGCTTTTAATTCAACAACCCGAAAAACATGCCCATTACAAATTCAAACCAGTTTCATAAATAGCACACACAGAACCCAACTAATAACAAAACTCCACAAGGACCACAACAACTCAAGACAAGTATAGAAAAGGAAAAAAAAAAAAACAGCATTCATAAAAAGTAATGAAACAGACCACAAGAAGCTCACCATGAACTGATCAAGCTCCTTATCACCACCAACATTCCCATGGCTAACAGCCGAATATTTGGCCACCACTTGCTGTGACTGAGCCAGCTGCGCATCGATCCTGAGCAACTGATCCACTGGCGTTGCAATACGCAAGCACGCAACATGAGCTGATAGTAACTGATCGTATAGCGGATGAGACAAAATTTCAGCTTTGTACCTTGCATTTTTTGGTTAGTTGGCAGTCAGTTATAATACCAAAAAACAAGATGTCACAATCAGGCTCATTACACTTGCCTCAAAAAGAGGACAAACCAGCCAAAAGCTATGAGACGAAACACCAGCCTCTAACACAAACCAAACAACTCAAATTTAATAAATTTGACTTGTCTTCGACTCTTTAAGAGCTCATTTAAGATCTCCTCAAAAAATATACTCCCTCCGTCCCAATTTTATAGTCCTTCGTTCTATCCTAACCGGATAAAAAATGATTATGTCTTTCAATCGATAATACATTTTATATGCAATATGGATCTTGTTTGATAGATCTTGATTTAATCTAATAAACAAAGTGTTCAAAATCATCTAAAACATTGTAGATTATTAGATATAACACTTTGAAAAGTGGCACGAACTCCCTCAAGGGACTATAAAATTGGGACGGAGGGAGCATCTAACAAGCCACGCTGAAAACACAAATTTTGAATAAGCAACCCAAGCTCAAACGCAACAATCCAAGCTCAAACATGTCATTTAAACTCATTCAGTTTAAGGCTTTAAGCATTAAATAACCTAATACTCCATTTTGTTTTAACCCAAGTGTCCAGTCTAGCTTATGCACATCACGTCTAATCTGGAGGACCTATCCCACCATCCACTATCAGGAGGGCAACCTAATACTCCATACGATAAGCTTATAGGACTTATTTAATAGAACTAAGAGCGAAAGAATACCTGATCCGTACATCAGACTATCAGTGGTTAATTGGTATATCCAACATCCTCTTTAGTATTCCATACACTATATCTCATGCCCTTCAAAGATTTCATACCTTGAGTCAGTTTGTGCGACTTTTTGCACTTTTAAGGTTTTGTATTTGTTTGCGTTTTGGTCATAATTTAATACTTTTTCGATTCCTCTAGTCGAGACAAATTACGCAAGTTAAAAAGTTTGACGCAAAACTAATAAATGCGAATTTTTTTTTGATTAAAGACAAAAACCAAAAAGTATAAAAAGTTAATGGGAACCCAAAAACTCGTGAAAACTAGAAAACAAAGGGAGGATAGGCTCCTTACACCCAATCGTCGCCTGAACTGGCCCAACCGGCAGACGGAAGCCCATATGTTCCCACCCGTTAATCCAATTTGTGCAATTCTTGTTTCAATATGTAACTCAGTGATATCTTAAGCTGTTAGACCCCAAAATTCAATCGTCGATTGAATTTCAATTTAAAGATGTTTAGATCCGTATAAACAAGCAGACTCCTATAGCAACTTAGGCAGGAGTGGACACAAGGGGGTGCCGGCCCTTGCACAACACCAACTTTTCTTATATTACTAACTCCGTCTTAGTCCCCTGCGAAAAAAGTGCAATTTTTAGATAAAAAAAAATAAAGTACTCCCGTGCATAATTGTCGAAGTTTCTTGATACCAAATTCTATAATTTGGTGTCAACAAATGTCAAAAACAATTTACACGGAAGCCCTTTAATTTTTTGATCCAAAAATGACCAAAGCTTTTTGGGAAGGGGTTAAATTGTAAGGACGGAGGGAGTATTTCGCGTTAATATGAAAACCTTCTAACGAAATTAGCGTCCGCCAGCCAGCCAATATGAGGCTTGGCTTGTGATAAGCTCGATTAAAACTCATTTAAAAATTGCTCGAATAACAAATAATTTGATTTCAATAAATTGGAAGAACGAAACTAGAATACTTGCAGTACCTAGCATTATGCCAATTCATTATCCCATCGCCGCCGGCAACATCCCCCTCGGTCAACTCACCACCACCACCTCCTCCGCCGTTGTTCTCCACCTGATTCCTCCCAATACTACTGTAATCTTTGCCCAAATCACCCGATTCGTTCGAGACCGATGCACCGATCATCGAATCGTTAACATCACTGACGTTCCTCTGAAGAACGTTCGACCTAGATAGCCACTGATTATTGGACGCCTGCTGCTGCTGCGAGGCCGCCGTCTCGGAGTTCCTCTGCAAATTGAGAAACTGGCTCTGCTGCTGCAGAATCGCGCTGTTGAGCCACGTCGGTCCGACGCCAGTTTGCGGCGGCGGGTTGCCGGCGCTGTCGGAGGAGGAGTGGCCGAGGTGGTCGGGGAACAAGGTTCGAGGGATTGAGGCGGTGTCGGACAAGTTGTGGTCTGAGAAATGGTGTTGGGGTAAGTCTTGGGAGGGGTGGTTGCGAAACTCCATGGGTGAAAGTGGTCTCACGCGGATACTCTCACCATAGTTGATTGAGAGTTGTTTGAGACAGAGAGAGAAGGGGAATGGGAGGAGAGAGAAAGAGGAAAATTCATACAGGCCTCTCTCTCTGTTTCTCTCTCTCTCTCTCTCTGTGTTTCTAGAGAGAGAAACGGAACTTTGATTTTGAAATAGGGAAGGGAGGTTTCGAGGAGAGATTATTCAGTACTCCTGCGCACCGTCACCTGGTGCCTCATACCTTTTTTGTCTTTATTTAATTCTTTTTTTGAATTTATTAGTTTTACAGTTGATTTTTTTTGTAATATTTTGGTTTGTCTCGAAGAAAAAAATTTAAAAAGTATAAAACTATTAGTCAAACTTAAAATTTTGTAAATAAAGACAATAAGTAATTCAAAAAATCACAATTTTGGATTTTTTTGTATTTATTCACTAAACTTTAAATTTAGCTAATAATTTTATACTTTTTAGATTTCTCTCGTCGAAACCAACCAAGTAACCACAAAAAATTGATCGAATACTAAGAAATTCAAAAACAAATAAAATGAATAAGGACAAAACAAAAGACCAAAATGGTTTTTTCCCCCAAATGACCCCTTGAATAATTCTACGGCTTATTTTGGCTTAAAAAATTAAGCATGTTTTTTACTTTTTTGAGTTTAAAAAAAATCTATTTATAGGTTGAGTTTGCTAAATGCTAAAATGACATTTTATTAATTGTATTTGGTTTGAGTTTTGAGTTTTGGTTTTTGTAATGATTATAGGGAGAAATAGAGATAATAATTAAAAAATAGGTATTAATGATTGGAGAGAGATAGAGAAAAAATAAAAATAAAAAATAAAAATAAGGGTAATAATTGAATAACAATTGAGAAAATTAGTTCTTGAAAACTAAGATGAACAAGGCAAATTGTTTTGGAACAAAATGTGATTTGATTTTTTATCACCACTCCATAAAACTTAACTAAAATGCCTTATTTACCAATTTGTCCTCTCTTTTTTTTGTTCCATCCACCATGGACAAAAAATAAACATAAATATATATATATATATATATATATATATTTGTTCCAAACTTAACCGTCGGCCACAGTACCAACCTTTTTTTTTTTTTTTTTTTTTGAGGAAATTACTTCGAACTTGCTAATTTTTTTTCCCTCATTAACATCCACTATAAACACAGGCCCAAGTGCACATGAAAAAAAAAAAGGGAGGAGATTCTGGCGGTAAGAAAAGGATCTGATTTTTAGGGGTGGTTTGAGATGTGTGGTGGTCGTAGTAGGTTTCAGATAGAAGTAATGGGGAGGGGGCAAAACAGTAAGTCTGCATACATTTGGGGTGGATCACACAAAAAAAGAAAAAGAAAAAGGGGATGAGTTTGAAAAAGAAACTAAAATTAGATTCTATCTTTTATTATTCGAGGAAGGAGTTTGATAAAATTTGTCATTTAATCTGATAGAATCATTTGAAAAACTTGGCCTTAGAAATTACAGTAGGTTTACGCAGTTGTCTTGAACTCCAAATGTGCGTGCAAATGAGGATTGAAGCACTACCATGAGATGCGAGCATTGAATACTCCTATTTTTTCGGTTTTGGAGTGAGAGATTTGTACGACTTTGTTGAGAAGGCGATTAGCGATCATGAACACCACTACGTTGTACCCTTGCAAACTTCGTTCTCACCATTCATTCAAGCGAGACTCGTACACTTTCCAGCTTGCAATAAATCCAAGCCTACAACATTTTGTATGCAGAAAATGTATATATATCATTATGTGGGCCCATATCGAGCCATTCATTTTGTAGAGGATAATTTTATATATATATCTTTAAAAAATCAACTAAGGTGTGTTTTTCAGATGATTTTATAAGATAAAATTAAGTTTTGATTAAAATCTAAGATTCTCAAATACATCATAAAAGAGCACATTAAATCAACTATTGACTATTGCATTATATACTCACGATCACTCAATATTAAAATCAACCATATTACTTGAACTTTCCATTGATTCAAACCCATCTCTGTTAATATTCAAATTCATTTTATCCTCAAGTACCTCATCCAAATTCACTTCATCAATTTCTAAACAATAAATGAAAGTTATAAGTTGTAAGAATTACTATCCCAAAATGAACTCATAAACCATTGCATTCAATGTTTATCTGCAAACATCTAGTCTCTGAAGCATATTAAAGCTTCAATAATTTGAAACTTTAAAGCACTACGGAATTTGTCGAGTAACCAACCACTAAAGTGCTCTAACTAGTTAACTAAGAAAAACCTCAAAAAATGGTCTCTAATGCACAAAAATTGGCTCCCTAAAATCCTAAGTGACACCCCTCGCTACCTAAAGTGTCCTAAGTGACTACCTAAATTTGGGGAGTGGCTTAAAGAGCGAGAAAGATGAGAGAGATAGAGAGAAGGGAAGGAGAGGAGAATTTTGTGAGACCACTTGGCACCTCTCACCACTTAAATGGGTCTCACTCTAAACGATCATGAACATTTTTAGAAAGCCTCATTAAAGTGCATTTCTCCTTAGCTAATTAACTAAGTTTTTAGTACACAAAATAGAATCTCACATGTACTTACATGTACACTTTAGCAAATATTTTTCAAGTAATGCACCAGAGATGCTCTAATTCTTAACCCATCACAAGCCATTGATGCAAGTTCCGAATACCCGTAATGATGGGCACCCAATAAGCTAATACATAAAGTTTTCGAGTTCATGGAAATTCTAGGCTCGTCCAAATACAATTCTAGTTGACTTTTTTGGGCAGAAACAAAAGTAGGGCTCTTAAATGTGTTAAAATATTAGGATTCACGTGAAAGTAAAACATTAGCAAAATATAAACATAGATTTACACACGTCAGATTTCTTTTTTAACAACATAACATGAAGGTTAACATATCTGTTCACTTAATATGAATATCATGCAGAAAAAATAATGCTACCTCAGTGAAATCCAATCCACACTTCTCTTGAGAAGCGCTATTCTGGTTACCAACACTAGGAGAACTAATTTTTTTGAAGCACCAGCCTAAGAATTGTACTACTTATCACGAATTTGCTTGACGAAGTTACATAATCTAGATAGATAAATAGATTAACTATGTCATTTTTGGGATTATGCAGACGAACCCGAATTTTGTTGGGGAAAATTACAGTGGCAATACGAATTCCAAAGAACAATAACGTCTGATATATATTAACATGAATAGATTACAACTGAAATTTACAATAATTTACAATAAAAGAAATTGGCAGAATATGAAATAGAGATACAAATTGCTGAGTCGTATGAGATCACACTCTTCGTAACAAAGATGCGCCACCTCCCGTGGGTGTTGTAGGTTGAACCGATGTTTTCGTCATAGGATACAACAGCTAGAACCACGGCCAATAGAACATTGCTGTTGACTGCCTTGGCGAATGAAAACAGCGTCTACCTCTCTTGCACAAAGATGAATTTCTGGAGTATTTGTGTTGCTTGAATTTCTGATAAATGAACCAATGGCAGAGTTGCCAATATATAGAAGAAGGATGAGCTGGAGCATTCATTACGAAAATCAATGGGGAGCCTCCCCAATGAATACGAGATTCAATTCTGCCAATGAATTCTGTAAAATCAAAACTGTCACGTAATAAAGTTGCGTTTGAAATCTGGAAAAAACTGCTACAGAAATTTAAATGTCATCAAGTCTCATCATGGAGGGGAGTATCTCGCGTTTTAACCAACATATTTGATCACGTGTATGTTGCACTTCGTGGGGTCCCTTCGGTTGCTTCGTAAGACCCTCCGAATGTCCCGTTTCATTCACATGGAATTTCCAACAAACCCGACCTGTTTAGCAATCATATTTTCGGATCGTGTCTTATATATACATATTTTGTGTGAGAAATAGTCAACACAAACTTGTTAACTTCATGTTAAGCTTGAATCGTGTCATAGATTTTTACCTCCTATATAAAAGGTTTGGGTTTTATACCCACCGTGTCATTTTCTCGCCTGAATTTTCACCAAACTTGAAAGACGGTTATGCATTTTGGACGTTGATTGAAAGGCCATTCAAGAATTTTTTATCTTTAATATGTAAGACATTGAAGAGTTGAGGGTCAATGCGAGAAAATTATTAGTTTTGGAGGCAAAGTACAAAAATGAAAGAAAGTGCAAGTGGCCGCAACACGGTTTGACAATAAGTCAATGACGTACATATGTAGGTGTACTACTTATATCACTTTTATATTATTGAGTGCGAAAATGGAGTTGTCTCAAGCATAACTCTTGGAGCATCTCCTACTCATCTCTATTTTTTTAAAATGGAGAATGGAAGTGACACATTGAGGGGAGATTTTGTAATTAATATCCTCTTTTCTTCACTTATAGAGATTCTTGGAGGGTCCCACTATCTTTTTTAGAGATTTGGTCCTCCAAAACTATTTTGATCCTCAAAAAATAGAGAACCAAATCTCATTTTGGAGGAATAGAGATGGGTTGAAGTACAAAAAGATGATGGGTCCCTCCAAGATTCTCCAAAAAAGTACAAAAAGATGACATTAATTACAAAATCTTTCTCCAATGTGTCACTTCCATTCTCCATTTTAAAAAAATAGAGATGGGTAGGAGATGCTCTTAACATAGCTCAACAAGAAGAACATTTTCGTAAATAATTAAGGGTAAGATTGTCAAAATAATTAAGTATTCAATTTGACTAAAATTATTGCCAAAACCTAATTTTTTTTCAAGAAATATCCAATTTTACACTTTAAGCCGGGTTAAACGTGCTAAAAGTTAGATATTCCTAAAATAAAGGTTTCGGTCATAAATTTTTACTTTTCCGAATAAATACTTCACAAAAATTTGACTAACAATTACCGAACACAAAACTAAGTGATTTTTTTTTTTTGGGAAACTGCCCCTAAAGTCAAAATAAACCCTTCATTCTCTAGCTATTCTTCGAAAACAAAGAACTGCCAATAAGATTTTGAGATTACACTTGAAACTAAACTTCATCCGATCACGCAGATAATGAGCTTCGATCCATTTGAGTTTGTGCAACAAGATCCTATTCGTTGAGCTCTACGACATGAAAATTTCAATCTCACTTAATCCTGAAAATGAACTTCATTTGAAAGGCATAGTAGTCCCCAAGTGAAATTCGCATTTTGTTTGGTTTGAGTCTCAAAATTTACCATGCACGGTTCCCAATAATTTTTTTTTCCTATCTCTCTTTACTCATTACCTCCAAAAACCTCTCTCAAAATCCAAATTGAACAAAGGGGTGCTTTGGTTAAAAAACTAAAAAACCACTTTTGTCCTTATTCATTTTTTTTTTTGCATTCGTTAGTTTTGCATCAAGATTTTGTAGTTTCTAGATTTCTCTCGACGAGACGAATCTAACAAGTATAAAATTATGGTAAAAAATTAAATTTTTTTGAATAAAACCAAAATAGGTAGATTATTCTTGTCGAGAGGAATCCAGAAATCACAAAATCTTGATGCAAAACAAACGAATGCAAAAAAAAAAAAAAGAATAAGGACAAAAATGTTTTTTTGGTTTTTGGTTTTTTTACCCAAAGCACCCCAAGGTTAGCTTCTCTATTTGCGCTTTACGGTGTGATGGCGCCATCTCAACTGTTCATATTGACAATCAATTGTTCAAATTTCTTACCGGTAAGAGTTCAATAAGAATTCTTCTGTAAATTTGAATCATCTCCTACAGAGATGAATGGTTTGGATAAGCGTCACACCGTGTACCACGATAGTTGCTCTGACGGGGTAGGAGGTGTTCCACTAACTCAGTTTTTTGAAAAAATTAATTTTTTTACGATTTTTTATGTGATATATTGTGAAAGAATGACTTGTCTCAGTGTTAAAAAAAAAAAAAAAATTTTGTTAGCCGAACACCTCCTAATGGTTAGTAATTTTTCTTTTCACCGGAAAGTATTTAATTATTTCTGCGATTATTTTTTTTAAAAAAAAGGGAAATACTTACATCCCACCCTCTACGGGAGTCGCGGTGACAACGACTCGACGGATGGACACGCGGCAACCCCTCGTTGCATGGACCACAAGCTTTTCATTTAAACCAATAGAATTTCAACACGTGGCGAAACAGAGCGAGCCAGGACCACCCTTTGATGTTGACTTGTGGTCCGCCGCCGGCTTAATCAATGGGGACTCTGGAGCAATTATTCTGTGATCCCATACCACACAAGAATTACGCAATGGTCCCGGATTATTGGCCATCCACCTTTCACAGCCTCACAATTTTGTGAGATCAATCACAGTTTGATTAGCAGTATAATTTATGATATTGTTTTGTTATTTTATAACTTGATGAAATTTCGCTGATTTATCCAAAAAACATTTTTTTTTGATGAAATTATATACGATAATATTTTATTAAACTTTGGAAATTTGCATAGATAAAACTTGATGTCGACCAAATATTTTTCTAATGTTCGCCCATCCAAAGTTCAAATTCTACTTTTGTCGCTACTCTTGATATTATGTGATTTTGAATTGGTCCCCGGAGTCATTAAATAGTCCAAATCACTATGTCATAATCACGCTTAGCGAATTAAACACAACTTGTATGTCCTTGTACGAAGATTTATTTTTTAAGAAAACAAAATTATTGCAAGTGGAGCTTTAATTTTCAAAAATAAGCTTCAATGTTTTTGAATTTAACTCAATAAAATAATGGAGAAAAATAATTAGACAGAGTTTTGCTCATGTGCCTTTTAAAATGGATAAACTTGAATTAGTTAGGATGTCACAAATAAATAAAGGACAAACAAATTAAGACTTAAGTTTTGACACCCCTAAGATACTTCCTTTTGCTTTAATCATGTCCTCCTTTTAAGAAAAATGTCCTAGCGTTCTACTGTTTTCTCGCCGTTACCGACAAAAAGACAAAATTAGGAAGCAAGAAACTATAAACTAAAATTCCAGTACTATTTTTTCCAATGTAACTTTTTTAAAAAAATTATTATTATCTAGTTAATTTCAAATTAAAAAATATTTTTTTGAACAAACCTTTTTTTTTAAAGAAAATGTAAAGATAATTGCAAAAGTTTTTATATTATCAAGGTAATTTCAAGGACTCCGTTTTTTCTATTTATTATTATTTGAACTGAAAGAAATGAGTGCTTGTGTGGGCCTGTGGGGACCTAATTTAGTGGCTTTTGCTGTATACAGTAGATGGCAAAGCAGCAAGGACTAATGGTCCCCTATACACTTAAAAATAGTGGCGTTTGCTGTTTGGCCCTCCGCCAATGCCGTAAGCCATGTGGCACTGCTTTGCCTTCAAAAATATACTCCCGTCCTGCATACGGGATTCTCCCCCGTCTCAAAATTTGTCTGGTTTATAAAACGAGAATTTAAAAGTAATACAAAATTTTGAAGAAGAATTTAATATCTTTTAAATTAGTTATTTGATACCAACAAGTACTTTTAATTTATGAAAATCATTTGAAAATTTTCTTTAAAATGCTTATTATTTTTAGTTTCTCGTTTTGCGGACCGGAAAAAAATTGAAATGGAGGGAGTAAATATTTTGGCCTAATGTCACTTTGCCTACTTTTTTTCTTCTTAATTTATTTTTTTCCGTTTGTTAGTTTTGCGTCCTATTTTTGTGTATTATTGGTTTGTCTCGTCGAGAGTAATAAAAAAGTGAAAAAAATTATGATTAGAACTCTCAATTTTTTTGAATAAAACTAAAAAAAAAAATTAATCTGTCTTTTTACCCTTTTTTTATTCAAAAAAAATTAAGCTTGGATAATATTTTTTTATTCTTCTTGTCAAGACAAATTAATAATGCACAAAAAGTTAATAAAAAACTAATAAACGTGAAAAAAATTCAATGAAGATGAAAAAATAAGTCAGGTGATTTATTAGGTCAAAATAGGCCTAAGTTAAAATTATTGTATTTAAATTTTCTTATGATACATCGATTTAAATTTGCTTACAATTTAAAACTGACCCGAATATCAACTATTTCTTGCACTATTTTTTTTTATAAATATTCTTACACTAACCATCTCAATACGGCGAGTGATTATCAATTTTAAATAATTTCTCTCCCTTTCTTGTCTCATCTTCGACACAACAACACGTAAACATATAATATAAGCTACAATAAAATAGTGACAATGATTTTCTTCTTCTATTTTTTTTTTATAAAATATAAGTTAGCAGTTTTTTATTTCTGTAGTATCAAAAAAAAAATGTTATATCTTGTAAGTACATAACTTTAGTTCCAAATAATGGCAAAATTTCTTCACGCCTAGGTGTATGCTGTGGTTCTTATTACTTTTTGGTGTATTAGGACTTCGTCAAGAATCGGGGGAGTAACTATAGATTAATGAAGAGGAATTCTTGGTCAAATTTGTTCCTATCGACTGAACAAATAATTATTCATGATTTTACGGCTTTAAATTAGAAAATTACTATTGTAAAACTTCGTTAAATTTTAGATGTGTGAGTAATATTTTTCTTCATATTTTTATATGGCGAATAGATTAGAATCGATAATTAAAAAAAAAAGTCACAATATAATATAGATTGTATGAATCATATGTTTAATTAATTAATCCAATTTCCTCTTTTGTTAAGCGAAACGTGTCCTTCAGAGTTTAGGGCAAACACCCAACAAACACCAAACCAATGTGGGGCACATTTGTATTAGCTTTTATACCCACCTTGACCACGGCAGCGTCAACCTTTTATTTTAATGATAAGTGTTTCGATGAACTGGACTAATTTTTCTAATATTTCATAGCCCTTTTCACATGTTTGCACACAAGGTGAGGTGGCCCGCGGCCCTAATGACAAATCGCTACTAAGAAGAATCAACAACCTTGCAACTGTAAAATGGTAAATCTGGTCTACCGAGACAAGTCGGTTAACCACTGTAATAACCTTTTGAATATGGGTTTATTCCCAAAGTCATGTGTAAAAGATAAAATTAATTAATCACTGAGAAATCAAAAACCATCATAGATTTTGAAATAAGCATTATCTGTTAAAGTCATCTAGCATAACCATTTGATCTGTAAATCCACGAATCCAGGGGTCCTGCAATGAGTGAGTTCATTACTTTCGTGTAATGAGCTCTCTCGGCCGTCCGATCTGAGATCAACGTTCCGGATCATCTTACACTTTAAAAAACACTTTTACATTTTATTTTAACTTTAATTTATCCGGACTGTAGATCTCAGATCAGACAGCCGATTGCTCATATTGATTTCCAAACGATGAGATAACTTTTTGACAGATACCTACTAAATTTTCTGTCTATTTTAATCCGGTAATTGAAGGCCGGTTTGGTTATCATTCTTTATTTGTTTATTACAAAATCTTATTTGTTTATCTAGACTCAATAAAATTAAGCAAAGGAGAAAAACTTGTATGCCGAACGGGTACCACCACGTAGTACCCGTCAGCGCATGTTTGGACTGATGGATGGTCCAAATTTAAGTGTGGTATTTTTGTAAAATTTGAGACGAATTTATCCCTACAAATCTAGGACGTGCAAAACACGTTCAGCTTTCACGTTTTTTTGGCTAACCGCGGTGACATGAGTTAGCTCAGTTGTCACCCTTGCGTACTCGAACTCTGATGCAATGGGCATAGTTCATACCAATGGCAATATTTGATCAATTTAATCTTATTATTGTGTTTTTCTTCTAGGGTTGTATGCAACCGAGCATTCGAGTTCAAATTACTTTGATTGGTAAAATAAATTCATTAATCTTTGAAAAGGAAGATAAAAGATTTAACAGACCAAGGACACACTAGCAAAAACGCCACCCGAGACAGAGAGAAAAGAAAGGCAAGATGCGAACCAATGAAAAGAAAAGAAAAAACGCCCCAACCCAAAACAGCTGAGAAGCTCCAAGCCACGAAACTCACAGAGAGACAGGCACCAACAAAGGCAAAAAGATACATACCCACCCAAAACACCCTTGCAAGATATCCCAAAACCAAACAACCAAATAGACAAAACCGAACAAAAACCACAACACCCTCACGCCAAACAAGGATCCCGAGATTAAAATTCCAAAGAGAGAGAAGCGCCATCGTCCAAGTCTTCATAATCCCCACCAATTTTTTCTCGTTGGTTAGAAATTCATCAGAGAGATTACACTCCTTTGTTTTTTTTTTTTTTTTTTGATTCTATACACTATGTCCATTGAAATCAATACTGCTAAATTTTTGTTATTGCAATTTTGTGCCTTTATTTCTAGAAGAGAAATTTCAGTATAATCAGTTACTAACATGTTCCAAAATCATCATCATGTATTTGATCCGAACAAAATGTTCAAACACCTTTTGGCACATGCCAAGCCTAAATCCATCCTTTTGATTCCAAACCAACCTTGGGGAAAACTTGGCTTTTTCCCCACCTTTAGAAATAGTGCAGTAAATGGACAAACAGTTGCAATCACAAGCTTTTGCATTGCCATTTTCGTTGTACCTAGATTGATTGAATTGCTCAAAGACCTAAAATTTCAAATCCAGCTACATTGAACTGTCTAATTCAGCTATGCGCGTGATTAAGGAACTGTCCCACAAGTGACATTATCGCCTTATTCTTTACGACAGCTCTTATTCTCTTTTTGTACTGACATGACAAACATACAGTTTTTAACGTGCACTTGCTACAACACTATTGTTTCAATAGATAAAATGAAAAATCATTTCATTTCCGAATAATTCGAAGGAGAATCAATAATGCAAAGTGATTTTTAGTCACACAAATCAATCTCTTTATGAAAAGTGGAGTTAACGTTATTTACCCCATACCTATTTTTTCTATTAAAAAGATGTGTTCAAAACGACACCCCAGTTGAAACAGGGCATTTCTTATAATTTGGAAAGATAGCTCAAGGGCCTTGTAACACATTTTTAGGTTCAAAAGACAACATTGAAATGTGAATGTATCTTAAAATTTAGTTATTTTTATTTTATATATATATTTGAGGGGGGAAAGGTTGAATTTGGCCATGAATAGCATTCCACACCCAATTCTTATCCAATGTTCTCCAATGGCTCACAAAAGCACTTTTGAAAGATACCTTTCATGGACCACAAACACACTATAGTATTATGCTCTCGGTGTGCACAACTTACCCGGGAAAATAAAGTACTCCAATGAAACAAATTCACAGTCAACAATTATAGAGGGTTAATTCCATTGCACCCAAAAAAAAAAAAAAAAACTCAATTATAGAGGGGGATAAAGTACATTTCAAAAAAAAAGAAGAAGGAACAGTACATTTCATGCGAGTTTTCTGATCGGGACAAGCCAGCATTGTTTTTTTTTGCTTAGCAAAAAAGATTAATTAATCTTTGAAGAAAACAAAGGTTAAACGGACTGAGGGCACAATGGCAAAAAGCCAACCGAGACCGAGAGAACAAAGAAGGCGAGAAGCCCACCAAAAGAACAAAAAAAAATGACCACAAAAGTCAGCATTGCTAGTTGTAGTTTGTGAGATTTGAACTCTAATCAAAAGCATGAGAGTGCATGATGTCTATCACTCCACCTCAGGGCCAGGTCTAAGATTCTAGAGACCTAAGACGAGCTTGTAAAATTGTGCTCTATTTTTCTTTTGAAAAAATTAAAATAAAACTAACCTCAAAATGATAGTTTTTTGGTCGCATATTGCTAAGGGATCCCTTATTATATTATATACCTAGGTGTACAATGTACTTATGTGGAGCCTTAATTTTAGGCCGAAATTTGGGAGCTTAAGTCGTCGCCTTGTTCGCCCTTAGCTCAATGCCGGCCTGCTCCACCTGCTACATTTCATTTGAGTTCCACAGCATCTTATGGTTAATAAAATCCTGTATAATGTTAATGATTGTATATCTGACAATTAACAAACTTTGCACAATGTTGTCATCTTCGCTCCCCTTGCATATGGAGATTGATTGTCGGAGCATGAACCGTGCAACATGATTCGGGTGGATAAATAAAATTAGCGTGTGAATTTTAGACAAATAAAATCCATGTCATGATGTTTGAAATGAGGATTGAAAGTTTGCCAACAAAATTACATATCGGATATCGATAGTCACACAATTGTAACATGCTTGTTGTTTTTTTGAAATTCGTTCTCAAAACTTTGCAAGATAATCACGTTTTGGTGAATATATAGGTTTCCATGTTCGAACATCCTAAATTCCTGTGAAGAGCACAACAGCTCTCGAGGAAATTTTATTACCCAGTATATAAGCCCTATAGAAGTAAAAATTAAGAATCCTAAGAGCATCTTTATTTGGCTCTCCACTTTAAAGTATAGAGCAAAGTCTCCAAAAACCTTAAAAATCAGACTCCTCAAATGCTTTTCTAATTTGCTACATTTTGTAACTTTGCTACAGTAACCCCCCAAATTTAGGGAGGCACTATTCACGCACCAAAAGATGAGAAGGAGAGAAGAGTAAAAGTTTGAATAAAGAGTCTGATTTTATGAGTTTTTTATAAAGTGACTTGCAAAAGTTTAAATAGAGAGTTTGATTTTGTGAATTTTTTGAAAAATGACTTGTTGTTAATTATAAAAGATGTTTTTAAGGTTAAATTTGGTGTTTTTTTGGGTGTGTGAGATAATGATGCTCTTAGGGGTCCGTAACCGGTAACTCGAGTGGTAATAAAGATGAGCTGTAAATTTCGATATCTTAGTTCGAAACTTGACAACTTATTGGGGCAAAGTCGCAATAGCTTCTCTCGTAAATTTCCTAGAATCGGCGTAGGCTATGTAGATGGCTTGCTTTTGAACCAACGGGGAGGAGATTTTATTCGTTGTGTACATAAGTTAACTCGTAAACTTGACCGCGACAAATTCTTGAAAGGACTTTCAAGAATTGAGAGCTCACCGGAACGAGTAAAAAGGGTACAACCTAATGTAGGTGACATGATAGATCGGGAAAAGGCAAATCCGAAAGAGAGAGAAAGGCAGAAATTTGTGCATTGATTCATGATGTTGTGTTTCATTGCCCCTTATGCCCCATGAGAAGTCACACCATTTACTAGTACTTTGTGAGGATCTCAAATAGACAACGGTCACATCCCTGTTGCATGATGTTGATATTACAGGCAATCTTTGTTTTCATTTTAATGATTAATAAAAAGAATTTTTCGATCGAAAAAAAATATTACAGGTAATCCACAACCCATGCGGAGTGATTAATCATTGCTCTTGGAGCATTAGCAATACTCCAGAGTCCTTCTTCACCCATATGGGTGTTGGAGCGAGCCACGCATATTTCGGTGGAGCTCATAGGAATATATGGTGGGAAATGGCCCGAAAAAAACACGTGACGATAATTCAAGAGCTAGTATTAATACGCACCAAAATCACCAGCAGTAGATTGGAGACGGGGACCCAAGGCATATTAGATTGTTGTCTCGGCCATACAACTCTTATTCTGAGATCGAAAACATGATCCGATTTTGCCAACTCTTTAGATCTTGATGCTCTTACTAGCCTTGTAAGAAATTAAGTCAATCGGACATTTGCAACTTAGTAACCGAAACACGTTTATATTCAGTAAATGAACAACAAATGCGTTTTAAAAAAAGCACAACATAATATTTTGGTTAATTTCCAAAGCTAATGATCTCCAATCTACTTGATATTTCTCAGACTATCGAGTCGAACTTTACAAAGTGAATGGTTTGAATCATGATTTTTAGCTCGGGATGAGACACGTACAATCAGCACAACAACCTGTTGTGCCCGTCGGGAGACAACTTCCAGCCGTGAACACCGATCGATCGGAGTTTCTGTATTAATGGTATTTCTATGTTGCAGTCAACATGTCAACAAGTTTTGTGTATCTCATCTTCTAAGATTCACACAAAAGTCCTAAAACCGTCCTCCACAAAATATATATGGCAGGGATTAGGACCTCATGAATGAAAATCAGAGACAATTGCATGTCGCTGAGGACATTCTTTTGGAAACTTCTGGGACATATAGCAGTTGGCCCAGACATTTTAAAAGATAAATGAGTAAATGTTTAGTAGAGAATTAAAGTGGTGGAATCATATAAATAGAGAAGCCAACAAAACTGGTGGATATCATCCCATGGTAACATCAAAATAGAAACCATAGAAACCTTATAGGCTTTACATGCCCCATTTCATTGTACTTCTTAAGGTCTTTGAATTATTTCAAAGACTTCTTGGTTACCCAAGTGGTCTTTTTCCTTAGGTTAATGTTGGGGGTGCATAACCTTCAAATTTTTTTTAGAAAAAATAGAGACATGCGCTGGTAGAAAAACGTAGATCTCGGAGAGATTGCAAGAAGACTGTCTTTCTTGTTTTCGATTTCATAAGTAGGACTAGTGTGGGCCCCCCGGTTTTTTTCAGCAAGGCTGATTTCCACTTATATCTTGTGTCTTGTTTTTCTTTCTCATTTTTCATTATGCACGACTATTTGTGTTCCGATTTTCTAATAGTTAGTAGTTTCGCAAAAGTGGGGTTGTGAGTTAGAGTTGATATATAGAGTAATATCGACCATTAATCATACAACTTTCTAACATACTAACATCTTCCGATATGGAAAAACTTGAATTACTCCACTTCGTTTGGTAAACATAGTTGATATTTTAAGGATTCAGTTCCTATCTTTGATGGGAAAAAAAAGGGGGAAGGGGAATGAATCTTTGTTTTTTTCCAACTCGGAGACTCTGCCGTCCATTAGGGATGGAAGGCCTTGCCAACCCAATCTAGGCCACCCAAATGTGTTTTGTACGGCCCAAATTTGAAGGGTGTTGAAGGATGTTTTGGGTATTTAACTTCCGTCAAATCTGAGCCGTCCAAAATACGCTTGGACGGCCAAGATCATTCGACGGGTCTGCCATCCCTGGAAGAGTCCTCAAATCCTTGTTTTCGGTGCCAAACTTACTAATGGTGAGGCACCGTAAGACTACATTACTGTTCCGTTACAGTAAAAGCCCTTTTTTTGGGGGGGGTGGGTCAGAAATGGATTTAGACTTAAAGGAAAATGTTAGAGTACATCAAAGGAAACAATACCAAAAAACAAAAGACAATAGCAGTCAGCTAGATGAACAAAGGTGAATAAACCTAATCTAGGACCTGCCGGATATTCAATCTATCCCTTGACATAAACTCTCAAATTTCCAGCGGTGGCCTGGTAGACACCACCAGTTCCTCATTTTGTGTTCAGCTCCAAGGCCAGCCAGGAAGTCAATGCAAGCATTTGCACTCCTGTAAGTGTGAATAATTGTACTTCCTGTTCGGCTTAGCAGATAGTGGCCACCGTTTATAATGTTGCTTTGAGGGTGATTGGGGTTGGCTTTATCATTGAAGAGAAGAACTGCTGTTTGGGAATTAGACTCAATTTGAACATTAGAGAGCCCTGTTTCGAGTAGGATGGTTAAACCCCTGCAGATAGCCCAGATTTATGTCTAAAATGTTCAGTCGAACACAGTTACATGGTGCTCCGGATCACTCTAGAACCACACATTTACGTGGAGTCTATGCATTTAGTGGTAAGCTCAACAAGAATGTGTTGGTAAAGTGAAGGGTGAATAATTAGACTTTGGAATACCATAAACAAAAAATTGGAGAAAAAACACCAACTTGGGAGAACATTTTCAAACTCGTTTTTAGATTTATTCGTCTTTATCTTACAGGGTCTTGGAGTTGGTAAGTTTTAATGAGATTGAGCAATTAGCAGTTTGACTTGCCACATTATTTAATTGAAAAGAAAGTTTTAAAAGAAAATTTAGCCTCGTTAGGTTGAAATTTTAGACGGACAGGATTGGACCGTCCTCCCCCGACAATTTCGAATGACAATCACTATTTTCTAGCGAAACGTTAAGTGTCAAGAAAAACTACTCAGAAAGTACTTAGAATTTGAAAATGAGTGGCTCAAATTACTCCCACGTGAATCTGAGCCATTCATTTTCAAATTTTGGGTAATTTTTCTGTGCACACTCCAGCTATTTTCTAGGGTGATCACAAAGAACATAAAACTCAACTACTAGTACTATTTTTTTATTATGGCCCAAACAAAGATTTCGCAAAAACAGGAAAAAAAATTTAAAAATTGGGCCCAATAGAAACCCCATTCCATTATGGCCCAGAAATGGGCCTCGACCGAGTTATACATTATAATCAGGCAACAGTTCGTACATCACGGTTTATTCGATAGAAGCATTGAAGCACGAAACACACTTAGGCCATGTTTGTTTGAGAGGATATGGGGGTTGGGATTTGGATTGAGTTGGAGTGGATCCCTTTTTTCAACATTTGTTAACTCTTTTTGGGATGGCATATGAAATCCTCTACCAAATTTAATCCCACTCCGTACAGTATATATAATCCCTGCCCTGGGCAGGGGGAGGAACTTGTTTAATGTGGAACTTCTTCAGGGGTCGAACAGTGGAGAGAGAGTGGAGCATTCGGTTGTGAAGGAACACGGCGGTGGCAGTGAATAAATTTTTCACATTTAGTGAAATAAACATGGCACCCTTTGACAATAATATTGCACCGGAATAAGGACCACTAAGTTTGGAGACCCTTGCTTGTTGTACGAAAAGTTAACACATCTTGCAATAACATAAGTTGGTCTCTATTTTTTCCTAACTAGCACCATAAAGTGCTTTCTAGTGGCTATATCCCGTTGAACACAAACACCATATATTGATTTTCTCCATCTATTGATATCCTGAGCAATATTCCAAAGATTTCATAATCTCACCCATATCCCAAGGGATTTCATATCTCATTCATTTATCTCCAATGGTCTAATGGGATTGCAATGAGGCGGATCTGAAGACCACTAACCCCATTTCCAATTGGTAAATCTATTTTCCTCCTCAGCCCGATCCCATGGGAAAAGCAGTTTTACCATTTTTCCGTGCTCTATAAGGGAATCCGAACTTAAAAAATAAACCATTTACCCTCTTATTTTTTCACTTCCACGAGCAAAAATAACTGGATATGAATAAAAAGCCCAAATTTTGATAATAATAATAAAAAAAGAAAGTCCAAATGCTTTGGACTTGTATAAAGTTGGACCGGAAATTACTACCATATGGGGCACTAAAATATTGGTCCTCCAACCTACTATAACTTATGTTTTCATCCCGATTACTTTTGGGAACTATATTTTCATCCTAAAATTCAAATAAACCCTAAACTATCCTTTTCTCTCTCCTAATCGTCCAAAATCTCTCTCTCTCTCTCTCTCTCTCTCTCTCTCTCCAATTTTCTCTCCCCTATAAAATCTTAAAACAAATTTGAGATAAACAAATCATAGAGCATACATACGATAAACTTATCACAAATAGGATAAATTAATAGCAAAACAATCAAACCAGCAACAAATACAAGAACTTGTTGAAAAATCATGTTAAAATAATGGTAAAATTATTATACATAAATTATGATAAGTTTTGAGAACAAATACAAGAAACATGGTAAATATGTAACTTCCGTACACCGAACATTTCGACAAATATCATGAACTTGTTGAAAAATCATACTAAAAACATGACAAAAATATAGTACAAAAATTATGATAAATTTTGACAATAAATAAAAGAAACAAGGTAAATCAAGAAACATGGTGCATGGTCAATTTTACTTTGCTAAAAACATGGTAAAAATATAATTAAAAAAATTATGATAAATTTTGACAATAAATACAAGAAACATGGTAAATCATGCAAAAAAAATATGGTAAAAACATAAGGAGTATTCTACCGTCCGCCTATTAGGCGGACAATAAAGTGTATAAAATTTGAATTCTTACATGTAAGAAATCAAACAATGAAAACTCTTCCATGTAAGAATCTTGATTGCTTTGTATTTTACCGTCCGCGTAATGGGCTGATAATAGAAAGATCCAAAACATAATACATGAATTATGATAAATTTTTGCAACAAATACAAGAAACCCATGGTAAATTTTAAAAAATCATGCTAAAAATATGGCAAAAATATAATGAACTTGTCGAAATTCAACCGCCCACGAGTAAAGAAGCGATGGCAAAAATGAAAAAAAAAAAAAAAACACATCAACCCAACCACCAAAGATCCTTCACCATTTTTTCTTCCGAAAATGCTATGAGCACAAATCATGATCGGACCAGAGTTTTGATCAACGAGAGCCAATTGCGATTTAGTTGTTTGATGCCAATGGAGAGATCAATGGGTCACTGGCTCACCTAATTTTAGATTGAGAGAGAGAGAGAGAGAGAGAGAGAGAGAGAGAGATTATTGACGTAGATGGCTTCACATGTAGGAGAGGTATAGTCAATGGAACAAGCTTAAATCTTTAGCTTTGGGATCATAAGGCTTGAAGGAAGGGCACTTTGTAGGGCAAGTGATGGTTTTGGCATACTAGAATTCCACGTAGTGTTCTTGGTATTGGTAATTGCAATGATAAATTATCTAGTAGTGTTGTTCTTGGTAAACTGATATTCCGCGTTTTGAAATATCACCCCCAATTTTCGGCATTACACATGTTAGTTGTTTATGGGAATTCTTCCTTGAATCATCTCGTTGTTTCAAAACTCCTTCAATTTTGGAAATCATAAATTCAGTTATACAGGGGAATAAAATGATCTTAACTCATTTTGAATCTCTCCCAATTTCAAATAATCCTTATTTTTAGGTTGTCCCACTATACACTCCAAAAAAATTAGGAACCGATTGTATGTGGATATGTATGTCATAATAAGGGTAATAATGATAAATCAAATAGGAAGATGATGGAAACATAATCCCAAAAAGTGGGTAGGATGAAAACGTATGCGGTGTCCAAAAAGAGGATGATTATTTAATTAATTTGATATTTATAGACAATCTAAAAACAAAATCAAAAAATAAAATGAACACTTATTTAGGCACGGAGGGAGTACTTGATACTACAATGTGTCAAAACACGAAATGGATACAAAAAATACACAAGTCTTTTCGGTCCAATTTTCGATTGATTAGCTTTTTAGTGGGCCCAATGATGAGGATCCACAGGATATAAGTCAAATGGTATACATGACACGGAATATTTGATGGCCCATTTAGGTCCATACGTGGATCAGGGCGAATGATGTAACCGATCACCAAACGGCCCAAATATGAAGGTCCGATCCACGACAATTCACTCGTTTCTGAAAGCTAAAGGCAGGGTCATGAACTCATGATGGTCTCACCGGGATCCGAGTGGTCTGGCCCGTGTGATTTACGGAAGGAAGTTCATGCATGTGTGTGCTGAGAACCGTTACGACACATATCTGAGAACAACTCGTAAAATGGGTCGGTAACTGCCTCAATCCCTAAACGTCAAATGTGACGTTAGCTGAGTGGTTACTGGCTTACTGCGCATATGAGGCGTGACGGTACGTTAGAGGACAAGTCAAACATTCATTGTAAAAGATACATGATACAACCCTAAAAGTATGCCACCCTCAATTCTTCTAAAATATCAAATTTTCAAAAGAGTTCTAGAAAATCCTTATGAAATATCTAGATATTTTTACTAGTAAAAATCACATGTCAAAATCTAGAATCAACCAAAAATATTTATTTGTAACAAAAATATCTTAGGTCTACAACCTTCTCTCCTTGGAGTAGTATAAAACTATAAATAGAGGTGGGTTATGGTCATTTTGTACCAAGCAAAATGACTATTTTTCTTCCCCACTCTTGTCTTTCGTTGGAGTAGTATAAATAGAGGTTGGTTATAGCCATTTTGTACCAAGCAAAAAGTCTGAGTATTTTTCTTTCCCACTCTTGTCTCAAGTGTTTTTCCTCTTCCAAAATCTTGTCAATTTTCCCCTCCTACATTTTAGGGCTTGTTTGGAACATGAGGAAAATGGGGGAAAGGAAAGGAAAATAAGAATTTTTCTTACTTGGCTGTTGGGTTCCTGGTTTAAGGAGAGAAGGGAAAACAAGCAGGGGAAAACGTCTAGAAAATGGGAAGAAAACAAGAGGAAAACAGGCGCCAAAATTTTGAAGTCAAATTTCCCTCGTCAGAAATCTCCTCTGCACTACAAAATCGTGAGGCGCTTTCCTATCGCCACTTTAATCAGAAAACTCCTGTCTCTCATCTCCATAAGGTGCTCTCTCTCCAGTCTCCACCTTAATCAGAAAACGCCTGCCTCTCATCTCCATAAGGTGCTCTCTCTCTGTTTGTCTCTGTCTTTCTCTCTCTCTCTCTCTCTGTCTCTGTGTGTGTGTGTGGCAGGGGGGTGGGGGGTTTGTGTGCATCATTTTATACTCAATTGCTCTCAATATATTTTTCCCACCAAGTGTTTGTGTTAATGTTGTAACCAAATCCTGGATGTTTATACTTCAGAAATTTAGTGTTTGAACTGCATAGTCTACTGAGTTTTCTCTCTCTATTTTCCTCTGCATTTTCAGCAGGGGTGGGGGGTTTGCTTATGGTCCACTTTGTTTGCTTGTAGACATGGGGTTTAGTTTGAATAGGACTTTGTTAAATTAGTAAGTTTGTTCACTTACTAATAACTATTTATCATATCTTAATGCCAACTCTTGGTTTGCTATATTTTTTTCACCCAAAGGCTGGAAAATCCCAGCATCCAAATTTTCTATCTAACAAATTGGTTCTTCCTCTTTTTTAAAGTAGTGGTAGATAGATAGGATAGGGCATCTTTAGACTTTTGTCTACCGATATTAGGCAATTGTCTATTTGAAATCTTTATGCATACATTTCTCTTGTATTGATTATTATTATTGTACATTTTTTCTCAATACTCAAGATAGAACACTGATAATTTATCAATTTATGTCATGTTCTTCAAACAAACCCTGTGATAGATGACAAAGGAGAAAGTTTGGGAAAAGAAACGGCAGATGTGGGATCGGAACCGAAGAATGGCTGTTGCGACTACAAAGTGAAAGAAACTTGGACTACATTGATGAATTCCTGGCTGAAAATGAAGTGGAGTTTGAAAACCTCGATGACAAGATTGGAGAATCTAGCTTACGATCAACTTCAAAAAAGTTTCACCTTGAGCCTACAGCATCCTCTAAAGGCAATAAAAGAAGACGAGCAATGGTTGATTTACTTCTTGAGCAATTTCAAGTGTTCAGTGATGGAATTGTTGATGTTGCTGCTGCACTTCGAGAGGGAAATCATGTCCTCCATGAAGGAAATTTGGCGCTAAAAGAGGGCCAACCACGTATTCACTCTGAGGAAGAAGTTTTCAAAGAGATAGAAAACATAGGAGTTGAAGAAGACCTTCAATTTCTTGCTTACGACTTCATTACTTCAAATCCAGGCCTAATGAGAGCTTTCTTTGGTTGTCCAAGTGACCGACGCAAGGCATGGTTGCTTCAGAAGATGCAGGCTTCTAGAGACACATATTGATGTGGACTGGTAGCGTATGGCTTTTTTGGGATGGAAAGGTTTGAAGGTAGCTTTAGTGTCAATGGTACCTTGCATTTCACTAGGAGATATCCATTTTTGCAAATTCAATACGTACCAAGCTGACTTATCAGGACTTCAAGTTCTTTTGGGAGGCATCCTCTTTTTGTTAACTAAAATGCTCGTTACTTTTAGAATGTTGTCTATGGCATACTTTTGTTCTAAACTTGCTATTAGAAAAACTTTGCTTCTGGACATGTTGGTAAATAGAATCTCTGTATCTGCCTCTGATATGTAATATGACTTGTTATGTTTTAAAATTATTTGGAAATGTTAGAGTGGGCATTATGGTTCCTACTACTTTTGGAATGGGTAGTTGCTTGATGGGGTGCTAATATCCAATTGGTGATGTATCTTTTTTCTTGCTGGGATTTGGTTTTGCTTCGTGCTCGTTGCTACAATTTTCAGAGAGGATTTGGTTTAGGGAAAGTTCACAAGTCAGTTTGTGGTTTGGTTCTGGTGTTTGAAGTTGTGTTGGCTACTGTTTTGCATACTTTTAAGAATGCATGGAGATCATTTTGTGGGGCTGTTTGCTGTGGTGGAAATTTGATCCCACAATGAGATTTGGTGTGACCATTTTTTTCCTCCTCCATAGGATTGATGGCCAATTTTCGTTGCTGAAAGCTTTGCAACTGGATTTCCTTACATTAGTTCTTATGCAGCTTGTGAGGAAGTTTTTTTTTTTGACCATTCATGTTCATCAGCCTAACATCTTTTGTTTTCTTGTACTGTTTTGCCTTGATTCAAAAAAAAAAAAAAATCACATTTGTTACTTTTAGTTAAATTTTGTGCATTATTAATTTGCCCTGACGAAAAATCTAAAAAGCAAGTCACAACAAAAAGCTTAAAAAGGTAAGAATAAAAATAATAAAAAAGATTTTTTAGATTATTTTTTGGTTTTCTTAACATTTTCATGTTTAGTTCAATTTTTTTTACCTTTCTACATTTTTTCCCGTGGAGATGAATCAATAATCCCCCCCAAAAAAAAAAATTGATGAAAACTACCAATTTTTTTTGTGTGGGTATAATAACTAAAAAATAATGCAATTGGAAAGTTAGGCCCAACGGGACATCTCGTCCTGACACAACTGACTAGAGTTTGATTATTAAGGTTAGGCCGTACGAAAGTAATTTCTTGAGATTCTCATAGTCCTATCGTGCATGCCATGCCTTTTGACGTAGGGATTAGTTGAGGTGCGCTAAGCTAATTTAGATATCCTTGACCGCCAACCAAAACAAAAACAATAATTTTAAAAGTAATCTCCTCGTGAAGGGATAGCAAAATTTGGACCGTTTCCCTGATTGTAGGTTCTCTCAAGGCTTCGTAGTAATGACAGTGGGAGAATAGTTACTTTTGCTTTCCATTTTCCTTTTGGATCCAAACAAGAAAAAGCATTTTCCTCTCATTTTCCTTTCATTTTCTTTCTAAAACCAAACAAGAGAAAACATTTTTCTCTCTATTTTCCTCTCATTTTCTTTCTACAACCAAACAAGAGAAAAACACCCATTTTCTCTCTAGTTTCTCTCTTAAACATTTTCTCTTCTTTTCTTTTCTCTTCCACATGTTCCAAACAAGCCCTAATCTCACAGGTTGTCCGGATAGCTTTATGTTTGTCTCCTGAACTCTTCTATTTTATGTTTTTCCCTTTCCACTCAGTTGTTTCAGTTTTCTCCTTTCTCTGTGATCCAGTGCGTGAGCACAAATGTGCATCTTGTCGGCCCCGATTGTTGCGGTGGATACCAGGAACTGATGGCATCCTGCCCAGAAGTTAACAAGGGTATGTTTTCTTCCATGTTGTTTTGTCCCATTGATTATCAAAT
Source organism: Vaccinium macrocarpon (assembly GCA_022606695.1). Classification (NCBI taxonomy): domain Eukaryota; kingdom Viridiplantae; phylum Streptophyta; class Magnoliopsida; order Ericales; family Ericaceae; genus Vaccinium; species Vaccinium macrocarpon. The sequence goes on from CM040177.1 coordinate 30,960,048, forward strand.
ATCATGCTTCTGTAGAAATTTATCGTATTCTCTGGGGATCACTTTTTTTTCCCCACATAAATAATGATTTCTTAGTGCTTTTGAGATAGGGTAGGTTTCGTATGTTTTAACAAAAATTGTAATTAGGGTTTAAGCAAACCAAGAAATGCATATACAACAATTCAATCATTCCTTTCATTGGGTTGCGTACCCCAACTTGATTTAATATGATGCTTATGGTGAAAAGAAAAACAATACAATTATGGTTTAAGCAAAATTGTAATTATGGTTTAAGCAAACCAAGAAATGCATATACAACCATACAATCATCCTCTCATTGAGTTGCGTATGCCAACTGGATTTGATATGATGTTTTTGTATTCACCATTCTTGGCATAATTCTCCTAGCACCCCTCTTGAACAATTTGCTTGAGCTACCATGATGGACTGTCAATTGAGCAAATGCTAATTGTCTGCTTTTCTGCACATCTTTTTCTTACTCTTCTGTTTTAATAGCCTCTATCTAGGAACAATTTACTGAAAAATTGAATACCGAGTACAAGGTTTTTGTGCAATGCATTCGGAATACGAGTACAAGGGCTTCTGTCGGAACTGACGGACTGCATATTCAGAGTCTAAAGAGCTACCTAATAGTATATGGACTAAACAAGTAGATAAATAGTAGAATACAAAACAAGAAAAAGAGAGTCCTAAATCTTTCTTACTTCTTTTTCCTTTTTCCTTCTACCTTGCATTTTCGAAATAGAAGTGAGAATTTTGTCCTTAAGATTAGTGTGGAAGTTCCCATCCTATTTAGGAGCAAGTTCTCATCTAGATGGGGGTGAGCTCCCGTCTAGGGAGTGCACCCATTTTAGAAGAATCCTGCTACTGAGGTGCAAATCCACTTTACCCGTGAAGTAATAAATTTCTTCCTGACTGCCCCTAAGTGTCTTGCCGCGGAATCTCTGTTCCAATTCTTCAAAACTGAAACCCCAACCCTCCCTCAAGTTGATGTCCCACTAACTTTTATTACCTGGCAGGTTTCAATTCAGGGCCTTACCATTCAAGAAGGCTTTCATTACACTCTTGATTTCTTTAAGCATCTCCCGGGGCAAAATAAACTTAGAAGTCCAATAGACTTGAATACAGCAAAGGACGAAGCTAATGAGCTGAGATAGAACCCATAACACAACTATTTTGTTTAGACCGAGATTGAATTCTAGCCAAAATCCTTTGTGTCAATCACACACAATACTTAGCCTTTAATCCTGAAGACATCAAAAGGAACTCCCAATATTCCACTTGGAGAAAACCCTCGGGGATTGGCAAGATGTTCTTGAAACCAGTTGTTCTCCAATTCCCACTAGCATAGAAAATTGAACCTTATGAAGATGATAGCAAGAAGATCGGAGGTCTTCAACGGAATCTGCGTAGATTGATCTGCAGATAGCTCTTCTTCTTTCACTTGGGAACTTCCTTTGCTTCTTAAATCATCAGAGTTTAGAAGTTGGGGTTCCTTTTCATAGCCCAAGCAAACTCTAGGCTGGCATTAACTTAACAAAAAAGGTCTTAACAAAAAAGGTCTATAAGAAAAATTGATGATGAAATTAAAAGATGACCTAAAACTTCAGCAACCACCCGAGTTATAAGAAAATTAACTATCATGAAAGTATACCTCCATGAATCGCTTTAAGGGATTTTTCCTTCCAAAGTTTCCGAGAACCTATGCACTTCTGTTCAACCTATTCAACTTTTTTTCTGATAAGCTGTTTTCCACACAATCTTTCTCAAAACCTGTTTTTTAATCCGCAAAGAAATATTGCATATATAAGAATCTAGGTAACAAGAAAGAAAAAGCTAAGGCTGAGATTGAGTTGATGAGAAATCAACACGAAGAGCCACACTTGAGCTAAGCGTCATTGAAGACTAGTGGAAAATGGATACCTAGCTGCATTAGCAAGAACAAATGCATGCATCTTGAACCCTAGTTGAAGCACCATTGCAGGCTAGAACATAGATAGAGTAACCCCATTTGAAATCATCTTCTTAACCAATACTGATTAACATCGATGTTATATCATCAGAGAAACCCCTCCTCTACCAATAATTATGTCATCAGAGATGTACATAAAATGCTCAGGTCATAATGGATAGGTGCCTTGTGCCTTCAGTCCATCTCATTTTGCTGTTCTAGGCAATACTTTTGTTGTCGTTTATGGTCTTTTTTGGTGCTCATTCTGATAGTCATCAAGATGGTTGATCTAGTCCATCCCATAGTCATTTCGTTATAGCAAAATATGTTTATTGGCCCAAGTTCTTTGCAATTGTTCTTGTGCATATGGGAAAAAAGCTGAATAGGTTGAACAAAAGTGCATAGGTTCTCGGAAACTTTGGAAGGAAAAGTCCCTTAAAGTGATTCATGGAGGTATACTTTCATGATACTCCTTCATTTTCTTATAACTCGGGTGGTTGCTGAAGTTTTAGGTCATCTTTTAATTTGATCAACAATTTTTCTTATAGACCTTTTTGGATAAATTTTATCTATATTTTAAAGGTTTGGAAGCTTTGAGAAAGGCCGTGTGAAAAACAGATTCTGAAAGGATGTTATAATGCCACGAGGCATTTTTTTAGTGCCATGACAGGTAATATAATCTGACAACATTGCCCTCAACTACTCTCCCATGACTCTTGTCCTCTCCCTCTCACTCTAGAGATCCATTAGGTTTTTCGATTTCCTTTCCTCTTTCTTGCTTCTTTCATTCAATCACTCTCTTTTGACTGGAATGTGACAGATTTGAAGTCGATAATGTGCATTTACTGGATTCACCATTCAGACCCACCCACTCTATTCATGACCGAGGTTGATTATCATACAAAATTGTGAAAAGGCAGATAGGAAATTACAGAAGCAGATTGTGATTTTAGTCTCTCCAATCTCCACCCTCTCCTCTTCTTCTTGTATTTTTAAGAAGTTTTTTCCTTTTTTTTCCCCATCTTTTTGTATAGATTGGAGTTGCAGAGTTGGTAATTTCGATAGCTTATGGCAATCGGAAGATCTATGGGGAAGAGATGATGGTATACCTAAAAAACTTGAGAATTTTTATACTCTGCTTGTACTGTCATTTTATTCTTGGAGATCAAAATTAAGATTGCTCCATGGTAATGGCAGATAAAGAGAAACACGAAGGGAGAGAGTTAACAATGGGTGCAACCGTGCAAGGAAGAGAGGACAAGTGAGTTGCACTTGTCTGAGATAAAAGGAAATACAAGTGAGAGAGAGAGAGAGCAGATCTGTTTGGCTTTCCTTGAGGGATAGAATAGTAAGTTCAAACAAAATGTCGTGGAACTAAAAGAAAGTTTCGTGGCATTAGCACCACCCATTGTGAAATTGGTACAACCATAGTACATCTTATTTGAATGGACAATCCAAGCAATTAATTGAATCGAGCCTCTGAGTTTGCTTTGATTTGGGGGCATGATAAAAATATAGCCTTTTTTTAAGAGCAGTCACTTTGTCTTCACCGTTCGCTTATTTTGATGCCAACAAATTCATAGATTCAACTGAAGAGATGGTACCAACCAATTGAATTTTAAAAGGACGAAAAACTTGTAGCATCAGCTTGTCTCTAAATCCAATAGCGCTTAACAACTATATAAATTTGAGTAAAGCCTTCAGTAATAGCATACTTGTAAATTTGAAAGGGAGAAAATGGCATAAAAATTTAAGTAACGACATTCAAAATTTGGACAAAACCCTTAAAAATCCATCTCCAATTGAGGACCCAAATCTCTCCTCATTTTAGGTTTTACCTATTTCTTCCCCAAATTGGGACACCCCCTAGACAATCCCATTTTTGCAACAACTCTTTTTTGTGTGTGTGTGAGAGAGAGAGATGACCAGAGACCTAAGATGTTGCCGGAAACCTGAGATGTCGCCAGAGACCTGAGACATGAGGTGTTGCTAGAGACCAGAGACTTGAGGTGTACGGTTCTTTTGATCTTCTTGTCAAAGATGTCTCCGGAGATTTACAGGGCTTCGCCTGAGTAGTTTGTACAGATCTAAGAAAAACAGGGCCTCACTGGAGTGGTTCACTGCTTTTCTCCTCTGTCTCTAAATTACACGACTGCCATCATAGATTTGAAAAATTAAATATTTGGGTACGAAATGGGTTTTCACTTTGGAGATGCTCATACCCAAATTGGGGATTTGCTCAAATTTGGACTCAAATTGGGTAAAAAAGAAAAAAAAAGGGGTTAGGATTAGTGGTGCACATCGGCCTGAAAAAAATGTGTATATATATATATATATATATATATATATATATATCGAAGACTGATCGGATCAAGCCCTTCCTGATATTTTTCTTCACTGATTTTTCACGAGGGCCCTTAAAAACACCTTTTAAACACATTGGATGGTTCGGATCATGAATATTTGATTGTGAAATTGGAGAATTGTAGGAGTTTTCCCATTAGATATACTTGATTGGAAGATATATATATAGAGTCCAGCCCTGGCCGGACTTTCTTGGGCTATCTTGTGCTCGGAATTTTCACTTCGTTATTTTTTACGGGATTCAACCGCCGATATTTTTAAAGTGTGTTTTTAAGGTTCCATGCGAGAAATGGGCAAAAAATCATCCGGGATTTTTCATAAAATTACGCATTTATCGATAAAAATGCCGGATGAAGCCCCTTCCCGTATTTTTTTTTTTCCCATTTCTCGCGGAAACCTTAAAAACACACTTTAAAAAACATCCAACGGTTGGATCGGCCAAAATGGCCGGAAAATGAGGTTCTGGACCTATCTTGCGTCCCGAGTCCCGACCGGATCCTTCTACATATATATATATATATATAGGATCAACTTCTAATGAGGGATCCCTCATTTTATTTAAAATGAGGACCTCATGCTTCCCAACCAAATTTTGGCAATCCGAACCGTTAGATGTGTTTAAAATGTGTTTTTAAGGTCTACCGCGAGGATGTGTCCAAAAACAATACCCATAAGGGCTTCATCCGATCATTTTTTGTTAAAAACGCTATCTATAACGTTTTTAAGAAAAAATGATCGGATGAAGCCCTTACAGGTATTTTGTTTGGACGAATCCTCGCGGTGGACCTTAAAAACACATTTTAAACACATCTAACGGTTCGGATAGTCAAAATTCAGTTCGAAAAGTGGAAAAATTGCTTGGTCCTCATTTTATTTAAAATGAGGAATCCCTCATTAGAAGTTGATCATATATATATAGTCCTGCTTCGGTCGGGGACTCAGGGCACTATCTTGGGTCCTAATTTTCACTTCCGTGGTTTGGCGGGATCCGAAGATTGGATGTTTTTTAAAATGTGTTTTTAAGGTTCCAAGCGAGAAATGTGCAAAAAAAAATACTGGGAAGGGCTTCATCTGAGCATTTTTCGAGAAAACTATAAAATCACAGTTTTATCGAAAAATGCTCGGATGAAGCCATTCCCGGTATTTTTTTTTGCCCATTTCTCGCGTGGAACCTTAAAAACACATTTTAAAAACATCCAACGGTTCGGATCCCGGCCAAGTGGGAGGTCCGGACCTATCTTAGGTCCGGGAGTCCTGACCGGATCCTCGGCGTATATATATATACGTTCAGCTTCTTAAACGGGATCCCTGAAATAGGGGAAAATCCGGACCTCAGATGCTGGCCGTTGGATTTAATCCAACGGCTGTAGAAAGAGAACTCATTAAAAACAACTTGCGGGTTGGGAAATGGGTCAATACCATCTCGCGGGTCATAATATGACCGGGTTTACACACGCGGGTCATTACCCTTCCCACCCCCTCACTTCTCTTCTGGTGTTCAACTATAGAGAGAGAAGGGAAAACGAAAGACGAAGAAGAAGATCGCTCTACGCACCACCATCGACGCTCACCTCCACCAGCAGGTCTCTCTCTCTCTCTCTCTCTCTCTCTCTCTCTCTATGGATTTAGGGTTACAGATTTGAAATTTCAGAAGTTAGGGTTTCAAATCGAGAGAGCTGAAAATTGGGGTTTTCGTACATGTTTCGACTTGTTATACACACCCACATGTTAAACATATGGTTTGTTAAACTGTGATTGAAATCACTGGTTTTATGGTTTGTAATTTCAGTAAAGCTTCTGGACAAGATATATATGGATTCTCACCTGCTCTTGATGACTTACCTAAGTCACCTGGATTTTCATTTTAGGGTATTACCAGTTAAGCATTTGTCAGTCTTGTCAGTCTTGGTTTCAAGTTGCTGGATAACTGGAAAAATGATTGTTTGTAAATTTCAGCATGTATTTATGCAGCTGTTTTTAAGCTGACATTATTTTCTGGTGTTTGTCTTATTTTATGCTTATTGCTGGGGGATAGGGTATTGATCTACCGATCTTTTTGTCATTTAGATTGTGTAGAGATCGAGGTGTGGTTTGGACAGTGTTCAAGACATACAAGCATCCGAAACAAGTATGTTTCCATTGAACTGAAAAAATTATGAACCGAAGTATCAACAGAGACGATGTTGAAGTGAGGAGAGCTGATATGGTAGGTTTTCAAGATTGGGCGTGAGAGTGACACCAATTGAGAGACACCCCGCAACAACAAAAAAAAGAAGACCTATTTCAGTGTTGCTGCCTGCTACATAGTCTGTGCGCCCATGGGAATGTTTTACCAGTCCCGTACAACAACGAAGCTAAGAATAATGCACTTTCAGAGTATAAGAGCAAAGCAACAAACTCCTGCAGACATTGAAGGCATATTTGCAGTGAAGTTGTATTGGACAGCCCTCGCTTCCTCTGATCACTAGAGCATTTCTTCTTCTTCTTTTTTCTTTTTCCATTTTGTTAGGTTTGTTTTGAATGTGATGTAATAGGATTTAACTCTTAAAGGATGTTGCTGACATGATTATTGGCTTGAGCTATAATACGATGTAATAGAATGATATGATTTTCATTAATACGATGATATGATGATTGGCTTGAGCTGTTCTTGTAACATGCATTTCCAGTTGTAGTTCTTGTAAGGAAATATGCATTTCCAGATGATACGTTGACAGGAGGTGCAGCATAAAATGGATTGGTGAAATCAACTAGTGAATCAATATGGTTAGTTTCATAATCAGAAGTATCTATCACGTCCACACTTGGCCATATGGACAAATTTTCATCCTGTCCCCCGCTCACTGCAGTCACAGTGAATAATATCTGAGCAGAAACACCTTCCTCGAGCATTAAAATAGTGTTTGGCTTGCCGGAAATGAACCAAACATGGAACTGTTAGCAAGAGAATGACTGTTCCATCTGCAAACACTTAAACTGTGCTTGATGATTGTGTGAAGTGAGAATTGTGATGGATTTTCATGTTAGAAAGTTAAAACTCATTCTCAAAATTTCATTAACCCAATTCTCTTCTTCTTGAATCAATAGTTCATTTGGCCTTTTCACAAACCGTAAAATTTTGGCATAACAAGCACAAGGACCATTTAACCATCTTCTGGAAATGTATATTTCTCAAAAACAGCCAGACACAAAGGACATCACATTATCTCTTGGATTGTCCCATTAGATCAAAAGACTCCAATTGGAGACAAATAGTAGCATACATCCACCCCTTCCACTATGCCAATCTAACACACCCTATGAAAAGAAGAAAAAACCTAATACACTCAATTCCTAAATCCGTTGTTTTTACTCCTCCTAGCCTTCTAAAAGTTCCTTTCCTTTCATAGTATTCAAGTGTGCTGTTGCTTTCACTTTTTATAGGACTCCATTCGAGCTTTGCCTCCCGCTTCGTCAATGAGATCAAAAGCCTTTTCTAAAAGATGCCTATCAAGAATCTACGTAGTTGACAGATGCACGGTACGTTGCATTCAAGGCCTCTAATGTGTGATTTTGGACGTTGGCCGGCAACCACAAGCTGACCGCTCTCACACAAGCAAGGTCGAACTCCATGGGTATGAACCAAGGTGCAATCCGAAGCAAGTGGACCGTTCTGTGGAACATGGATTGCTGAAAGCTAAACTTTTCTTTGTAAAATCACCAAATCCCGATAAACCCTTCCCGGTATTTTTTTTTGAAGATTTCTCGCAGAGACCTTGGAAAACACCTTCTGAACACATTGAACGGATCGGATTTTGCTAAAACAATTGGCAACACAAAAAAAAACACCCCAAATCTTCTAATCCGGGATCCCGGACTAGAAGATTAGGGTATATATATATATATATATATATATATATATATATATATATATATATATATATATATATATATATATATATATGAGTAGTGTTCTAGTCCGGGAGTCCCGGATCCGGGACTCCATGTTCCCGATATTTTTTTGACGATCCGAGCCGTCCAATGTGTTCAAAAGGTGTTTTCCAAGGCCCCCATGAGAAATCTTCAAAAAAAAAAATACCGGGAAGGGCTTGATCCAAACAGTTTTCGCAAAAACTTTATATTTACAGTTTTTGCGAAAAACTATTTGGATCAAGCCCTTCCCGGTATTTTTTTTTGAAGATTTCTCGCAGGAACCTTGGAAAACACCTTTTGAACACATTGGACAGCTCGGATTCCCCAAAAACAATGTTTAAAAGCATCAAAACACCGAAAAATGCTCCAGTCCGGGAAATCCGGGATCCCGGACTGGATCACCGGTGATATATATATATATATATATATATATATATATATATATATATATATATATATATATATATATATATATATATATATATATATATATATATATAGGGGGAGCTTGTCCTTCGGACTCCGGACCTCCGGTTCTCCATGATTTGAGCATTTTTTTGACGATCCAAGCCATCCAATGTGTTCAGAAGGTGTTTTAAAGGGTCTACGTGGGAATTTTTTTTAAAAAAAATTCCGGGAAGGGCTTGATCTAAGCAATTTTTCGCAAAACTGTATACTTGGATTTGATTATGACCTCATTAACAACTTCTCCAACGAAATTATTGGGAAGAGTAGTATTTTGTTGCTTTGATCCGTATTTTTCCTTCAATAATTGCTCATAATTCAATGGCAAAAATCTCACCACCATACGTCTTTTAATTGTTGGCTATGCATCGATACGACATTTACCTTGTTTATCTCTTGAAGATTTGCCAATCTAACCACCAAGTGTGTGTGGAATTTGTAACCTCTAGATACATGCCACCGCTTTAGTTCATTTGGAATCTCCATATATGCGGAAAAAATCTTCAATGTTAAGTATCCAATCTAGAACATCCTCAAAATATTCATTGCCCTTTAGTTTTGGAAAAATTTCATAATGCCTAAAATCATAGGCATAATGATAATTCGGCATACTTTGTTGATCCTTCACGAACATATCTGTGGTTATGAATTGCTCCTTGGGTTGGTCTGTAAGTTTTGATCGTCCATGTTTATTACATGTAGTCCTTGTGATCAATTGAGACCAGGGAAGACCTTGCTTTGATACCATTTGACGCAATGTTGTAGTTGTTGGGAGTTTAGCAAGATGTATCGATCCCGCCATCGTTTCCGTTGCACCGGCGTGCACAAGGCCCAAACTTCTGGGAAGTATCACGGAGTCCATCACATTCGTTGGGCCCAATATACATTCAATGACCAATATCCACTTAAAAGGCTAAGCCTTGTAAGTGGTGAGTCATCCAATTGTATATTAAGGTCCAACCCTTTTTCTATTTTTTCAATGTGGGACTTAATCTTCACACATGTTCTAACAAATCTCCCCCTCATGTGTGAACTGTTCATTGAGCCTTGCTTGTTTCTTTGAATTCAAGCTCCCCCTTGATTCTGATCTACTACTCTCAACCCAATCTCCCAAACTAGGATTATTCTACACCAACTCCAACGATTCAGATCCATTCATCTAATTCTCCATTGAGAGCCAACGTACCCATTCACTGGCACCATGCTCCCCGACGAGTCAACGTGCGACACGTGTTCCATTCACTTGCATCACCTTGCAACAGGTACACCGCATTACTTGCATTGTTGAATTTTTCTGTTTCCATCACTTGGAGTTCACCATGCAAGCCTATCCATGGTGTGCCGAGAGTCTATCCATAGATCGTCAGCCATTGACTCTGATACCACTTGTTAGGAGTTTAGTAAGATGCATCGATCCCGCCATCGCTTCCGCTGTGCCAGCATGCATAAGGCCCAAACTTCTGGGGAGGATCACAGAGTCCATCACATTCGGCCCAATATACATTAAATGACCCATATCCATTAAAAAGGCTAAGCCTTGTAAGTGGTGAGTCATCCAATTGTATATTAAGGTCCAACCCTTTTTTATTTTTCCAATGTGGGACTTAATCTTCATACATGTTCTAACAGTAGTGGAAGAAGACTTAGATATCGTTCTAGTAGACAAATTGGTTAGATATTGTTCTAACAAACGAACTCTTAAATCCACAAGAGAAGAGAAAAACACTTTGCGCACGAGGAAAATAAAGAAAACTCTAGAATTTTATTCATGATTGATTGAATAGTTGAATATGTGCATAGGCTACACCATTGTTTATACTAAGCAAACCCTAATTCAACTAGGACTCAAATTAGTTAAAAAAATAAAAAGGGTTAATGGCCTGGACACCCCCTGTACGTATATGTTTTCCCCCAAACACCCCCTGCAAGCAAAAAATCTACGACGACACCCCCTCTATCTTCCAAACTTTACCTAAACACCCTTTTCGTCACCCTTTAGTCTAAAATTGTCTAGAAGCATCAGTTTGTTTTATGATCCAAACCTTTCAATTTGTTTAAAACATGGTTTTAAGTGTGCTGGTGGAGAAATCGGCCCAAAATATGATTGGGAAGTGCTTGATCCAAACAATTTTTCATCTATGAAAATTTGTTTGGATCAAACACTTCCCGATCAAATTTTGGGCTGATTTATCACAAGTACCCTTAAAACCATGTTTTAAACAACTTAAATGGGTTGGATCATCAAAACATGACTCAGAACTTTGAGATTCAAGACGGACGGGTGATGGAAGGGGTCTTAGGGTAAAGTTTGGAAGATAAAGGGGGTGTCATTGTAGATTTTTTGCTTGCAGGGGGTGTTTGGGGGAAAACGTATAAGTACAAGGGGTGTCCAGGTCATTAACCCAAATAAAAATAAAAGCCTAATCAAATTTTTTGCCTAAAAGGCTATAAAATCATGCCAAAACTAGCGGCATTAAAAGGAAAAGAAAATCTCTAAATAAAATCCTGATTCTTGTAGACCAAGGATCCTAATAAAATTAGAAATCAAAACCAAAACTGATTACAGAAATATAATAATTCTAACCTAAACGAAAATATTCCTAATCAAAATCTTATTCTAATGTAATTCAAATAAAAATAAAGAAACTTCCTAATGTTGTCCTACATCCAATTGCAAAGAGTGTTTCCCTATTAGAATCCCCTGAATCCTATGTGATCTCTCCAACCAACCACACAACCCCTTGTCGCCAATTTTGCATCTCCCTGTGAAGATTAGTGCCCCACGCCACCCTATCTTCATTCCTCTGGAGACAATTTTCTACTGACTGCCTGCTGATGGATAATTGGAAATGCCACCTGCAACCTTTCCCCGACGACACTCATGGTCCCATTTCACTGTACTTCCTTCGTTACCACCATGATAGTCGACCGCACACATTCCCAATGGCTTTTTAATAACCAATTCCATGAGAAACACCAACCTCCTTCGACATCCACTTCCCATCACCTCGTCCGCCATGTCTCCCTCATTGGGAGACGCCTCCATAACCACTTTCTCAACAGAACTAAATTGAAATAGATATAAGAAAATTCCAGTTCACATGATCATAGGCCTTTTCGATATCTAGAATAAACTCACAGTGCCTGGCATCCCTGCTCCTCAGCCTAGAATCCACATCCTCATTAGCCACCAAGAAAGCATCCAACATTAAGCTTTTTGTGCTTCAGTCATTGGCCTGCCTCCCACAATTTTCAACAAGTATCCTTCCTGGCGCCCTTTCTTTGGGATCAAGCCAGTAAAGAAGCATTTATGGTCCTCTTACCCAGTGTTTTGATCCCCATCCCTCAACCGTAGAAGTATGGATACGCATACAGACACAGATAAGCGGACACATGATTTCCCAAAAATTAGGACACGGACACGTTGGGTGAAACATCATATATAATAATAAACAAAATTATATTTAATTTCATGCATATGAAGTTCAAATATTATGTGAATTATATTGGTCACACTGAAGATAAACAAGGCACAAAATAGAGAAAGATGGAGAACAAAAAGATTGAGAAGAAGAGAGAAAGAGAATAGAGAAGGACAAAGAGAGAGAAATCAATACCTGGTCTCTCTTAGTCGAAATCACTCTGTTGTGCAAAATCTCTATCCCTTCGCTCTCATCTCTGCCATGGCTCTCCTTTCTCTCTCCTAGTCGATCTCTGCCATCTCTCTCTCCTAGTCGATCTCTGCCATCTCTCTCCCTCCCCCTCTCTCTCTCTCTCAACAACACTAAATTGACATAGATATATGAAATAATGAAAATTCCAATTCATTTGATCATAGTCCTTTTCAATATCCAGAATAACTCACATCGCCTGGCATCCCTGCTCCTCAACCTAGAATCCACACTCTCATTAGCCACCAAGGCAGCATCCAACACTAAGCTTTCTGTGCTTTAAACATTGGCCTGCCTCCAATACTTTTCAACCAAGTATCCTTCTTGGCACCTCTTCTTTGGAATCAAGCCAGTAAAGAAGCTAAAGCCCTCTTATCCCAGTGTTTTGATCCCCAACCCTCAACCTAAGGATGGATACGCTTATGAACCCGGGACAAGGACACGACATGGATGCGGAGACACATGATTTTCCCAAAATTAGGACACGGACATGTTGGCTGAAACGTTGTATATAATAATAAATAATATTTTCATTTAATTATATGCGTATAAAGTTCAATTATCATGTCAATAATATTGGTCATACTTAAGATACAAAAAGGCAGAGAATAGAGAAAGATGGAGAAGAAAAAGATTGAGAAGAAGAGAGAAAGAGAATAGAGAAGGAAGCAGAGAGAAATCAATACCTGGTCTCTCTCAGTTGATATTTCGATATCTCTCTGTTGTGAAAAATCTCTCTCCCTTCTCTCTTAGTCGATCTGGGCCATGGCTCTCCATTCTCTCTTCCAATCGATCTCTGCTATGTCTCTCTCACTCTTTCCCCCATCTGTATCTATGGCTTTCTGTTTTTGTTTGCCATTGATTCGTCCGGAGGGTGCAAGAGGAGATCTTTTTATGTTTATGTTTTGTATATTAGTACATTTTTACCATTGAGTTGCTGAATGTTATTTTTTTATTCTGTTTAGGTATAAAAATGAGACTTTTTCCCCCTTTAAAGTTTATTAAATTTTTATTTTGACCAATAGCGTGTTTAAATATTTGGACGCACTTTTTCACATGTAGGACACGTGTCCATGTTCGACACGTCTGAGATGCAGATTTGTGAGCCCCAGAGAAGTGTTTGTGCTTCTTAGCCCTCAATCACAAACTCTTTTGACTTTGTCTCCAAAATTTAGCTTCGATTACACATCCTCCGTTACTCATCATTTTCGATTTCACTCAGCTGTGTTGTGCGGAAGCGAGCAACAAATACCAAACGTGTGTAATCTATGCCTTGCAAACAAGAAATCAAACCAAACCACAGAATAGAGAAGAGAGAGAAACGCAAACAAACAAGAGACACAAGGATTTACGTGATTCAGTTTGCTGGGGATGCAAACCTAATCCACAGGCAGTCACACGATCAAAGGATTTCACTAATCACGAAGAAACAAGGCTCAAAGAGCTACAAAAGGTGTCTCACAAAGTTCTCTCTAATCTCTCAAAGTTGCCTCTCAAAGTGTGTAACTCACTATCTAACAAAAACCCTAAAAAATACATTATAAAGTTATTTCCCGTCGCCATGGTCCGGACCACCAAATCCCCGTCCGGACCATGGGATGCTGAGACGTTTCTGGACCATTCTGACTCGGTAGTCCGGACCACCAAATTCCCCGTCCGGACCACGGACCTTGGTCTAGACCACCAAAAACCCCGTCCGGACTACGCTACCAGAGACCTCCCAAATCGCTCAAAAATGCTTTGTCCGGACCAGAAAAGCCTTGGTCCGGTCCATAGATGCTGCAAACGAGGAAATCGAGCCAAAAACCAACAAATCTCCACCTTGGCAAGATATCCAAAATGTTAAACCAAATTCCCCAATGCAGCAACAAATCGAAAATAAAAACAAATACCCAACGATCGTGCCAAAGTGATTGCCAACCAAGCGTCCAACGGCGCATGCACCCTAAGGTGCTCAAACTAGCTGCATATTGATCAAGTCCAAACAATGTTTGAACTTGACCCCAGTAACAACTTTTGTGAGCATATCTGCGGGGTTGTCAACAGTACCAATCTTTTCAAGTAAGACATCCCCATCTTGAATAACCTCACGAATGAAGTGGAAACGAACATCAATGTGCTTAGTCCGAGAATGATGAACCTGATTCTTTGCCAAATGTATTGCACTCTGACTGTCACAATAGACTGTAACATGCTTTTGCTCAACACCCAAATTTGTTACCGGCCCTTGTAACCAAATGGCCTCCTTTATGGCTTCAGTCACAGCCATATATTCAGCCTCCGTAGTAGATAGTGCAATGGTTGACTGCAAAGTACACCGCCAACTCACGGGTCCACCAGCCATAGTAAACACATACCCTGTAGTTGAACGACGCTTATCAAGATCACCTGCATAATCTGAGTCAACAAAACCAACAACCAAGTGATCGACAGATATCCCTTTTTCGAACTTCAAACCAAGATTCACGGTCCCCAAAATGTACCGCAGAATCCATTTAGCCGCTTGCCAGTGCACTTTTTCGGGATTGTGCATATAGCGACTAACCATACTTACCGCTTGTGCTAGGTCAGGCTGTGTACAAACCATGGCATACATAAGACTGCCAACTAAACTTGCATAAGGAACATTAGCCATGTACTTACGTTCCTCTTCCAAACTAGGAGATAAAGAAGCACTAAGTTTAAAATGTGGAGCCAGAGGCACACTCACCGGCTTTGAGTTGCCTTTACCAACACCAAACCGCTCAAACACTTTTTTTAAATATTGTTGTTGTGTAAGGTGAATAGTGCCCTTCACCCTATCACGCTGTATCTCCATCCCCAAAATCTTTCGTGCTTCACCGAGGTCCTTCATCTTAAATTCCTTGTTCAACTGAAGCTTTAACCTATTAATCTCCACCTTGCTTTTACATGCCACTAACATATCATCAACATATAAAAGCAAATAAATGAAGGACTTATCTGCAAGTTGCTTGAAATACACACAATGATCAAACTGGCTACGAGTGTATTTCTGACCTAGCATAAAGCTATCAAACCGTTTATACCATTGACGCCACGGCGCTTTTACACCATAAAGAGATTTCTTCAAACGACAAACGAGATTCTCTTTACCAGCAACTTTAAACCCATCAGGTTGAGACATGTAAATCTCTTCCTCTAAATCACCGTGAAGGAAAGCAGTTTTCACATCAAGTTGAGCCAATTCCAAATCATACTGAACTACCAAAGCTAGCAAAATACGAATTGAAGCATGTTTCACAACAGGGGAGAATACCTCATTGTAGTCAATTCCCTCCTTTTGTGCGTAGCCTTTAGCTACTAGTCTAGCTTTGAAGCAAAGGCCACCCTTCTTCATAGAATCCTCCTTCTTAGTGTAGACCCATTTGCAACCTATGTCTTTCTTGCCCTTTGGTAGTGGTACCAAATCCCAAGTCTGATTCTTATGAAGAGAGTTCATCTCCTCACGCATAGCACTCTTCCACTCCCCAACTTCTAAACAACCCATGGCCTCATTGAAAGTGGATGGGATAGACTCTTCTGTAACCGGTAGAGCATAAGCAACCATATCAACATACCGAGCCGGAACACGGATAGTCCTTTTCGGTCTAGACGTTGCAATGGACTCCTCTTGCTGTGGAGAACTCACAACTGGAACTTCAATTTCAACCTCATCTGTATCAACCCCATCAACCTCTGAATCTTCAATAGCTGACTGAACTTTGTCTTGAGGAACCATTTGTGTATTAAACTTCACCTGCTTCTGAGCAACATCATCACCCATAACCTGCACAGGCGGCTTAAGCATCTCTGATTCATTGAAGGTCACATCGCGACTGGTGATTGCCTTCTTTGAATCCAGACACCACAATTTGTATCCCTTAACACCTTCCGTAAAGCCCAAGAACAAAGCCTTTTTGGCTCTAGGATCCAACTTTGATTTCCTGACATGGTAATAAGCAGGGCATCCAAAAATATGTAAGGAATCATAATCACTAGCAGGTTTTCCAGACCATACCTCAATGGGTGTTTTACCCTCAAGTGCTGCGGATGGCAATCGATTGATGAGATGACAAGCATATGTCACTGCTTCAGCCCAGTACTTTCTATCCAAACCAGCGTTGGATAACATACATCGAACCTTGTCCAGTAAGGTACGATTCATTCTTTCCGCCACACCATTTTGTTGTGGTGTGCCTCTCACCGTAAAGTGTCGTGGGATTCCAAATTCTTCACAAACTTCGAAGAGAGGATCAGATCAATACTCTCCCCCATTATCTGACCTGAGCCGCTTAATCTTTCGACCTGTCTGATTTTCAATTAACTTTTTCCACTTCAAGAAAACATTAAGCACCTCATCTTTATGTTGCATGATATAAACCCAAGTATGGCGAGAATAATCATCAACAAAAGAAACAAAGTAATACTTACCACTAATGGAAGCAACTCTAGCAGGTCCCCATACATCAGAATGTACATAGTCAAGTGTACCTTTGGTTTGGTGAATCAGCAAGATTGCAACTTGACTCTTGTTTGCTTCCCAAGAACACAATGTTCACAAAAATCCATCTTGTAAGCCTTGGCACCCTTCAACAAATTTTGTTTCACAAGACCTTGCATGGCTTTTTCACCCGCATGACCCAACCTCATGTGCCATAATCTGGTAGTATCCGATGAATCTTCACCGAGATTGCCACAAACCGTGGCTGTTCCACCCAAAACTGTACTCCCCTGTAGAAAGTATAGATTGTTCTGACGAATGCCCTTCATTACCACCATTGCACCATCTACAACCTTTAGAGCTCCACCTTCGAGAGTGATTCGATAACCTTTGGAGTCTAAGGCCCCTAATGAGATGAGATTCTTCTTCAAGTCCGGACATACCGCACCTCTGTCAATAACCCGAGCAGTTCCATTATGCGCTTTTGGTTTTGATTTTACCTACCCCACGAATTTTATAGGCTTGATCATTGCCCATAACAACAGCTCCACCATCGACCATATCAATGCTAGAGAACCGGTCCTCATTTGGACACATATGGTAAGTACAACCAGAATCCATAATCCACTGATCAGTTTGACACACCAACGATGCTCCCAACGATGCTCCCACTAACGCTTGATCCGAATCTTCATCATCCGAATGTGCTACATTAACCTTGGGACCTTTCTTACCCTTCCCATTTGCTTGAATGAGAGGACAATCCTTCTTCCAATGTCCCTTCTCGTGACAATAAGCGCATTCATCTCTAGCAAGCCTACCAGACGACGAAGCCCCCCTCGACTTAGACCGAGAGTGACTCCTATTCTTACTACCAACAGATTTCTTACTCACAGACCTGCCTCTCACAATTAAGGCTTCACTAGATGAGTCTCCATGTGCCTGCATATCTCTCTTGCGATATTCATTATTCGCAAGAGCATTCGCAACATCATCATACTTAATAGTATCCTTCCCATACAATAAAGTGGTGGACAAGTGATCATATTCTTTGGGCAAGGAATTTAACAATAGCAGGGCCTTATCCTCATCTAGAATTTCCACATCTAAATTCAACAAATCAGCAAGTATCTTATTATAGTCATTCAAGTGTTCAGACATCTGTATACCTGAACGATATTGAAACCTGAAAATCTTCTTCTTTAGGTAGAGACGATTCTCCACGCTCTTGGTCATGAACTTATCCTCGAGCTTTTTCCAAAGATCCTTCGCCCGTGTTTCCCTCATAACAAAATACTTCTGATCCTTGGCGAGACACAACCTGATAAAACCGCATGTCTGGCGGTTGATCCGATCCCATTCTTGTTCATCGCAATTTCCAGGCTTGTCCCCCAAAGCAAAATCCAACTCATGTTGGATCAAGACATCCATAACTTCGCACTGTCACATGCCGAAATTACTTTTGCCATCAAACTTCTCAACGTCAAACTTTGCACCAGACATAATCGGCCTTGAAGCCCCAGGCCGAAAACTTGATGCCAAACCCGAAGAGGATTTAGAGGTATCACCCATCTTTGGAGGATCTGTTTTACCTGTATTGTCAGACATGTTCTTCGAAAGCAAAAATACAGATTACCAGAAACAAACCCTAGGTCGGAAACCCAGAGCTCTGATACCAATTTGTTGTGCAGAAGCGAGCAACAAATACCAAACGTGTGTAATCTATGCCTTGCAAACAAGAAATCAAACCAAACCACAGAATAGAGAAGAGAGAGAAACGCAAACAAACAAGAGACATAAGGATTTACGTGGTTCAGTTTGCTGGGGATGCAAACCTAATCCACGGGCAGTCACACGATCAAAGGATTTCACTAATCACGAAGAAACAAGGCTCAAAGAGCTACAAAAGGTGTCTCACAAAGTTCTCTCTAATCTCTCAAAGTTGTCTCTCAAAGTGTATAACTCACTATCTAACAAAAACCCTAAAAAATACATTATAAAGTTATTTCCCGTCGCCATGGTCCGGACCACCAAATTCCCGTCCGGACCATGGGATGCTGAGACGTTTCTGGACCATTCTGACTCGGTAGTCCGGACCACCAAAAACCCCGTCCGGACTACGGTACCAGAGACCTCCCAAATCGCTCAAAAATGCTTTGTCCGGACCAGAAAAGCCTTGGTCCGGTCCATAAATGCTGCGAACGAGGAAATCGAGCCAAAAACCAACAAGCTGCACATACATCCACAAGCTCTATGCTCTAATAAAGGAGGAGAACTTCCCCGTAGATGAGCCGATTGTATCAAACCCCAGCATCTCCTATGGGAATGTTACCTCATATTAAAATTTGCACCTGCACACTGCAGCACATTATTTGGGAAAGCAACCGGTTGCCAGCTAATCCCACAGGACTACGTCAATATATCCATTACAAAGCCAAGTATCCGCCCCCAGCTTTTTTTTTCTTTTCATTCTAGCAGTTATTTCTTTTCCAATTACAGCTGCAAAAAAATTAAATCTTAGTGGTTGATTTCTCTAAGTGGATGAAGTGCACTCATTCATGCTTTCAATTACAGAGTGGGAAGAATACCTCCAGAGGAGAGCAATTAGAGAAGGTTTTTCTGGTTGGCAGGAGTACGCTGCACACGAACATGAAACCGACCCCACACTGTAGGGTAAGATACAAACTGTATAAGGAGGTAAAGTTCTCTCAGAGATCTGAATATTCTTTTTAGTTCCAACTTCTAAATGCTCTTACACCTATTGTTACGAAAATTTTGTTTTTCCCTCCTCTAGAACGGGTTAAAACTTTAAAGGAGTTCGTTGGTAGGAACATATGGTGGAATTTAATTATTTAATTCTTAATTTTCATCCTTTTTCTACATTTTTTTTTCTTGTCTGCGGTAGTTTAACCTTTTCAATCCTAAGACTCAAGAATCTTTGTCAATGTTGGAAGGGAAGGAAATTATTAAATTTGTCTTGTTTTGTTTCTAACTACTCTGTAAGGATTTCACTCTGTATAAACTACTGTGCACCATCACAATAACGTATTATAGTTTGATTAATAAGCATTGTGAGGGCATCTCGCGTGTTTGGTTTTGGCCTATGTGCTCCATGTGGAAGTCTTGACTTATTAGTGAGTTTGCTAATTGGTTTTTTCCTATTCAGTTTTTGTCTTCTTCTTCGAGGAATAGGATTGGCAGTAGTCTATATGAGTCTTTGTAGAATCAGCCAAAGATACGAAGTGATTGATTGATTGATTTCATCCTAACCCTGACTCTGATTGCCTAGTATTTATTTTCTTTTTTATAAACAGTTTACTGTTTCAGTGGCAAACTGTCAGAGATCTAAGTTAACTGGCGAGAAATAACTGTTGGAGAACTTGATATGCATTGTTGGCGGTCAGTCCTAATAGCATATGCTTTTCGGTTAATTGGTGATTTAATGTGGCATCAAAGCTCGGGAGGAGATTTTGGGTTCAAATCTGTCCTACATTGGCTTGCCAGCGTGCTCCTTTTCTTCTCCTCTCCATCTTCGGATATTTCATTTCCCCATTGGGCGTCGTGTATTACAGAGTTCGATATCCTTTGTTGGGACGTTTTCCTGGCAGAGTTAAGTTTTGGGATTTTCTGTGGTGTTACACAATCTAGCATTAAACCGAGAGAATATATTGCTTTTGTGAGCCAGCTATCTTTAAGAATCGATTATTGAACACATACAATTAAGAGAAAATTAAGACTGAAGTCATCCTCCTTTAATAGCTATTTTGATTCAATTTCTTCTCCACTAATAAAAAATTATCAGTGAGAATTCATTATATTTGTGACCTAGCTACCTGTAATTCGTTATAACATTGAATCCAACCAAAATCGGACGTTGTCAAACAATACAATTTAGGCTCCCTTAGATCTAACTTCTTTTTTTGACTTTTTGCAACGGTCTTTTTGGTTGTTCTCTCTTAATTTCCGGAAGATTCAGGTCAAATGTTTACGTCTTATTTTTCGACTTAGAGAGGAACCTAAAAATTATAAGAATACAGACCAAAGTTGAAAGTAGTTCATTTACGATGAAAGACTATCTGTTTGGATCTTTTTCCTCTTTTCATTTGAATTTTTTCAACTCTGGTCTATATTTCTGTACTTTCCCTATTCCTTTCGTCAATCCAAACGATGTGATGTAAGAAATATCTCCCAATCATGTAAAAATTAAGAGAACAACCAAAATGACAGTGCTAAAAAGTCGTAAAGAATAAAAAAGCTCTCACATGCAATGCACTCGCACACACACGTGGGGAACATCTATGAGAACACGCTTAATTCAGAAACATAAAAGGCAAAGATGGGAGGACGGGTAGTGTCTATATCCTTTTGTTCAGGTAACAGTACATCTAGGAGGTCGGGTAGTGTCTATATCCTTTTGTTCAGGTAACAAGACGTCACTTAGGATGTCATTGAGCTTGGCAACATAAAAGGTAAAGATGGGAAGACAGGTAGCGTCTCTATATCCTTTTGTTCGGGTTACAGTACCTCACTTAGGATGTCATTGTGCTCGGTGACACCCAACATTAACTTTTATAAATACATAGAATGATAACCTAACCAAGGTGTAAGTATAGGCAGATCTTTTAGGTGAAAGGCTGCCTTCGGGGCCGAGGGCTAAATGAGCTCTAGGGCCACATCCTACATAATGGTGAAAAGAAAATTGAAGTGGAGAAGCACAAAGAAAAGTATATTGTAGACTAAGATTTTAGAAAGAATGTATGTAATGATGCGGAAAAAAAAGAAGAGAATTTAGGAATTGAATATGAGTCTCGGTATTGCAGATAACCTTGCAGTAGTGATACTTTCTACGTAAATATTACCAACAGAATGAAGATGTAATGTCCTTGATTTTTTGTTAAACAAAAATTCAATTATAGTTTTGTTTTCAATAATTTTGTTGTTCTTTTATTAAATAAAATTATAGAATATATATATTGAGCATGTGCTACTATGAATACTACTCCCTTTGTCCCATATTGCTTGCCCCTTTTGGGGAAGTGTGCATTTTGCACGCAAAAAATAATGTGTTTATGAGAATAGATTTTTTAAAAAAAAATTGCACCAATTTTTTCTACTCAATGAGATCTTGAAATTGATGTAAATTTTTTTTGAAAAAAATGAATGCTAATATATTAGATTTTGCGTGCAAATTGCATGGAAACCCAAAAAGGGCAAGGAATTTGCAACTGATGGAGTAGATACTAGTGTATCTACACAAGGCTAGGGTATCCTATCTAAATCTTCCCATTAATGTGGGAGTAGTGTGAGATTTGGAGGAAAGGGAGAGGAAGGTGAGTAGTAATTACTTGGTCCAACTAGTACCCTATATCTACATGCATGTGCATGTTTTTTTGTACACAAGAATCCCATGATATTTTTAAGATACTTCTATAAAAGCTCTAGGATTCTCTATGATCTTCCCATTAAATACCTAGAGATTTTTAGTACTAAACCTATGGATTTGCTTAGGATATGCCTGAAATTATATAGAATTGTGTTGTTTGTGTTTGCCTACAAAACCTAGAGATTTTCCATTATTGGCCTAAGATTTTATGTACTAACCAAATCTCTAGATTCTTGGCATTCAATGAGAGCACATGGGAGAGATTTAGAGGAGAGGGAGAGGGGTGCCATGGTTTGCCTATAAATAGAGCCCTCACTCTCCATTTGTTCTTCACACCTCCACCACCAACTTTGTAATATTCTAGTGTTGAGTTTTAGTCAGAGAAACTCTCATTGTTCTTGGAGTTTGCTTGAGTTTCTCTTGAAACTCAAGCTAGTTCTTCCATATTCAAGTTGAAGCCACCACCCTCCACCACCAAACACCACCCTCCAAACCTAAAATTATTAGAAAAGTTAGTAGTTTAGTGTTTGTGCTTACGGAAGTTCTAGTTGTTACGCCATCCAAGAAAATTCTACCTAGCTTTCGCTTCTTCCGACTAACCCCCGGAATTAAGGTAGTTACTCAACCCTATTTACTACACTTTAATCTCACTTCCTAAGAATAAATTTTTATGTCGTTATAATGTTTGGTTTTCTACTTATAATTTTCTAGTCATTACTTAAAATGGTTTTTGGGAAAATTAGTAGTTAGTTCTTAAAAACACTTTTCCAATATGTAAGAACCCGCATGAAAAATCAATTTTTGGAGAAGTTTCGATTTGGCCGATAAAAAATGGCGGTAATTGTTCCTTGGATTTTTCTAAACTTGGTATCAGAGCAGAAGGCTCGAAAACTTTGAGACCGTGGGGAGACTTAAAAGTCTCGGGGCTTAAACCATTGCATTTTTTTTTTTTTTTCACGAAAACTATTTTCTCATTCATTGTGTGCTTGTGTGACATTCATGAGCATAAAGTCATTGTTGTAGCATTGCACTACATGTGAAGGCATAGTGTTGAGTTGTACCCGTGTTGGGATTTGGCATTGGAAGCTTAGACTTCATTGAGATATTGTGGTACTAAATGAATCTTTCTTTCTTATCTTATAATAGAACTATGCCGCCTCGACGTGAACCACCGGTTAGGGGTGCGGGAAGGAATAGAAGAGCTAGGGGCGGCGGTCGCCGTAATCAACGGGTTGAGGATGAAGTTAGTCAACATGGGGAAAATCCGGGAGATGAGGAAAGGCACGAAACGGGGGCGCAAAATCTTTCCGGGCCACTTTTGGCCCAATTGGTCACCGCTTTGACAACCGCCATCAACCAACCAAGAGTGAACCAAACACCTAGCGCCACGGAGATTGCCGAGAAATTTGGCAAGTTGCACCCTCCACAATTCGATGGGAAATCCGGGGATCCGCTTGATGCCAACCATTGGCTTGCGGAGATGAGGAAACGTTTCGACGTTATGGATATCACTAGTGACACCACGAAGATCCGTTTGATGGCTTGCCAACTCTTGGGAGCCAAATGAATGGTGGGAATCTATTTTGTCCGAGCACGTAGGGATGCACGGAGAGCCGATAGGGCGGCTAGGCATGTGGTGGAACCGGATGTTGAGAACATCACTTGGGCGGAGTTTGAGACCTTGTTTGAGAACCAATACTTTCCCCAATCTTACCGTGATAATTTGAGAGACCAATTTGAGAGGCTCGAGCAAGGGAACATGACCGTTAGTGAGTATGCACTTAAATTCCAATCCTTGAGTCGATATGCGCCGGAGTTGGTTAGCACCGAGGCATTGAAATGTCATACGATTTGAAAAGGGGTTGCATTAGTCCGTTAAGAGGCTTGTTATAAGTAGCCGGATGAACTCATTTACGGAGATTGTTGAGCTAGCGAGGAACTTAGAGTTGCCGAGGGATGCCATGAGGAATTCACGGGGTTCGGATAATAGGCACTCGACCGGAAATGTGAGTATGACTACGGGGAGCTATGGGGAGCGGTAGTAGGAAGGCGAGAGGATACTTTTCCACCACCACCGAGCCGATCGGGCTCCCGTACGCCTACTGCTTCGGGTTTTGGGGGACCTTCTTCTCACTCTTCTAGACCGCAGGCCACTTGTTTCTATTGTCGACAGGAGGGGCACATTCGGACTAATTGTCCTCAGCTTCGGTCTCAACCTCAGCCTAGACCTCCTCCACCACCGCGTTCTCAGACTTCGGGGGCTTGCTTTGAGTGTGGTGGGTTTGGCCATGTCGCCAAGTACTGTCCGCAGAGAGGGGTTTCATATAGTGAGTCGGGCTCTATCCAGCAGCCTAGAGGTGGAGCGAGTTTGATCGGGTGCCCAGAGGGGGCACCGCGAGTCGGTCGCACTACCGTCCAGACCACCACGGTTCGGGTGCCCAGGGGCGGGTTCGCCCACACGGATTCGTCCACAGCCGGTTGAGGCCTAGGGGGGCCTCCTGCGTTCACTTGCGCACCACCACCACCTCCTCCTTTCACTACTCAGACGCCAGAGACTTCTGTTGTGAGGGGTACATTTCATCTCTTCAATTCCTTTGCTAAGGTTTTGTTTGATTCGAGCATTACACTCTTTCATTGCCACATCATTTTGCGTGCACTAGAGTTAGAAACCGAGGAACTTAATCCTCCATTGTTTGTTGACACACCGTTGGGTGGTAGGACTCCGCTAGACCGTATATGCCGGATTTGTGAGTTGGTAATCCTTGATCGTCGGTTCTTGTTTGATTTCATCGTGTTGGGTATGTCCGGGTTCGATCTCATATTAGGGATGGATTGGTTATCGACTTTCCACGCGACTATTGATTGTTTCAGCGCCCGAAGTTCAGATATGTCCGGGAAGGGGTTGTTTTGAGTTTTCCTGGGGCGTCCGGGAACCGCTAGAACCGTATTTGTGTGGGTCTCGAAAGGGGAATCGATTAGCGTGCCTACTAGCGAGTTTGACGTTAGATGAGGATTTGTCCACTTTCATGGGGAGTTACCGATGGTCGCTTCTCGACTTTCCTGACGTTTTTCGGAAAAGAGTTACCGGGTTTGCCACCCGAAAGCGGGAGGTTGAATTCACGATAGATCTATTGCCGGCACCGCGACCTATTTCTATGCCACCTTATCGCCAAGACCCGCCCGAGTTGAGAGAATTGAAAACCCAACTCAAGAGTTACAAGACTTAGGCTTCATTCGCCCTAGTACCTCGCCGTGGGGCGCACCGGCTCTTTTTGCACAAAAGAAAGATGGGTCTCTCCGTTTGTGTATCGATTATCGTAAGCTAAACCGGGTCACCATTAAGAATAAGTATCCTATGCCTAGAATTGACGACTTGTTTGATCAACTAAGGGGCGCAACTTGTTTCTCTAAAATTGACTTGAGATCCGGTTATCACCAACTTAAAGTTCGTCGAGAGGATATTCAAAAACCGCGTTTAAATTTTCGATATAGCCATTATGAATTCGTGGTCATGCCTTTTGGTCTCACTAATGCTCCGCTACTTTCATGGACTTGATGAATCGCATCTTTCGGGCTTATCTTGATTGGTTTGTCGTGGTTTTTGTTGACGACATTCTTATTTATTCACCCACCGAGGAAGATCACCAATCTCACCTCACCATTGTTCTTGAACTCTTGAGAGAGCACCGGTTGTATGCTAAGTTGAGCAAGTGCGAGTTTTGGTTGTCCGAGGTTAAATTCTTGGGTCATGTGGTATCGAAGGATGGGGTCTCCGTAGATCCGGGCAAGATAGAATCGGTGTTAAATTGGGAGCGTCCGAAGAGCGTGTTTGAGATTCGGAGCTTTTTGGGTTTGGCCGGGTATTACCGACGATTCGTTCTTGATTTCTCACGACTAGCGGCACCGATGACCGCGGTTGACACGTAAGGGGACCGGGTTCGTGTGGGGCGACAAGTGTGAGTCGGCTTTGAAGAGTTGAAGAAACGGTTGACAAGCGCACCTATCTTGATTGTGCCCGAGCGCGGAGTTGGCTACTCCGTTTATTGCGATGCGTCACGGGAAGGGCTTGGTTGCGTGTTAATGCAAAATGGGCGAGTTGTGGCGTATGGATCTCGACAACTTAAGACACATGAGCGTAACTATCCCACTCACGACTTAGAGTTGGCGGCCGTTGTTTTTGCATTGAAGAGTTGGAGGCATTATCTTTATGGCGAGAAGTTTGAGGTATTTTCGGATCACAAGAGTTTGAAGTATTTGTTTTCCCAAAAAGAATTGAACCTTAGGCAACGCCGTTGGATGGAGCACATAGAGGACTATGACTTTGATCTCCAATATCATCCGGGCAAGGCAAACGTGGTAGCAGACGCATTGAGTAGGAAACCGGCGAGTTTGGCGAGTCTAGTTATCGATGAGTGGAAGATGATGAAAGACTTGGGGTTTTACGCGCTTCATTGCGAGGAAGTCCGCGAAGGGGTAACCTTGTGTAACCTTACCGTGCACTCTACCTTATCTAGCCGTGTGATTGAAGCCCAACAAAACGACGAGGAAGCGGGGGTATTTCGTGCTAAGTTCCTTAGCGGAGAGGCAAGCGAGGGTTGGATGATTCATGCCGATCAAAGTGTTAGTTTTCAAGGGAAGCTTTTCGTACCTATCTGCGTGTCGGGGAGGAAATCTTTGCGAGAGTTTCACCATTCACCTTTGGCGTGCATCCCAGGCGGGACGAAAATGTATCACGATTTCGCGCCGGCAATTTTGGTGGCCGGGAATGAAAAAGGACGTCGCCATCTTTGTTTCTAAGTGTTTGACGTGTCAACAAGTGAAAGCGGAACACCAACGACCCGCGGGGGAATTACAACCATTACCGGTGGCCGAATGGAAGTGGGAGAACGTGACTATGGATTTCGTGACGGGTTTGCCACGATCGCCGAGGGGGCATGATGCCATATGGGTTATTGTGGATCGATTGACCAAGACCGCGCACTTTTTACCGATTCAAGTTACCGATACGGTCGAGTCACTTAGTCGTTTGTACATTCGGGAGATAATCCGACTTCATGGGATTCCGGTTTCCATTGTGTCCGATAGAGATCCGCGCTTTACCGCTCGATTTTGGCAAAGTTTGTAATCCGCGCTTGGCGAATTTTTTACTCTTTAGCACCGCTTATCATCCGCAAACCGATGGGCAATCCGAGAGGACGATTCAAATTTTAGAAGATATGCTACGGGCATGCGTGATGGATTTTCGGGGTAGTTGGGAGGATCATTTACCGTTGGTTGAATTCGCGTATAACAATAGTTACCAATCGAGCATCGAGATGGTGCCTTTTGAGGCATTATACGGTAGGCCTTGTAGATCGCCGGTATGTTGGTCCGAGTTGGGTGAAACTACCATTGTGGGGCCCGAGTTAGTTACCGAAACCGCGGAGAGTATGAGTTTGATTCGCAAAAGGCTTAAGGCCGCGCAAGAGGCAACCACCGAGAAGGTCAAAGTGATTAATAACGTTTGTTTACCGCTCAAAGTCGCCAAAAGAGTTATGCCGATCGACGTAGACGACCATTGTCATTCGAGGTGGGAGACCATGTGTTTCTCAAGATATCACCGCGCCGGGGTTTGAATCGATTTGGGCGAGGGGGTAAATTATCACCACGTTATATTGGGCCGTTTGATATCATAGAGCGGATTGGGGAAGTCGCGTATCGATTGGCGCTACCGCCAAGGTTGTCGGGCATCCATGATGTTTTTCACGTTTCCATGTTGAAGAAGTATGAGCCGGATCCATCGCATGTGCTTGAATGGTCCGAATTAGAGCTAGAGGCCGATGCGTCTTATGGAGAGAAACCGATACGGGTGATGGATACAAAGGAGAAAGTGTTAAGGGGTAAAACGATTCGATTGGTGAGAGTCTTATGGAATAATTTTGGTAGCGAGGAATCCACGTGGGAACGGGAAGATGAGATGAAAGAGAAATATCCGGACTTGTTTACCGCATAATCTATGTGAGGTTTCAATTTGAAAGTTGTGCATTTCCTTGATACGGTGTTAGATATGATTAGCGATACGGTTGCATGTCATACATATCACATGTTGCATATTCATGCATTGACACATGAAATTTTGAGGACAAAATTTTTCTAAGGAGGGTAGAATGTAAGAACCCGCATGAAAAATCAATTTTTGGAGAAGTTTCGATTTGGCCGATAAAAAATGGCGGTAATTGTTCCTTGGATTTTTCTAATCACAATGGTATAATTGGAAGTTATTTTTGAGTAAGGCAAAGTCATCTTTCGCCTATTTTGTTCGGAGAAAAATCTGCCGTTTTTCAGTTTTGTACTAAAAGTGGGGGATGAGATTTTTGATGTGATTAGAATTTTAAAATTTTAGAAATGTCATTGTTTCCAAATGGGGGTACTTCCTTATTTTCATAAATAAATTAAAGTAAAGAAGTCTTTACTTAAGTTTGGTTTATGAAAATAAGTATTAATGGTCACATACTATATACACAAAGTGACATTTGGGGGTGTAGTGTAATAAGGGAATTATAATAAGTAGTGTGGGGCAAATTTGAAAGAAAACAAAATATCTCATTCCTCCTCTCTCCTCCACCGATCGGGCTCTCTCTCTCTCTCTTCTCCTCCATTTTTTTACTCACTCCAAGCTCAAACCTTGCCCTCCTCACTCAACCTCTTCAAGAACCAAGGCCATTTTCACGTTCTACGCACCGTGGGGAGTTCGGGTCACCTTGGAATCACACCGGGAGCACCAATTTCGGGTTTGTGGGAAATCCAAGCTTAGGGCTTCATTCACCCACATTTTTCAAGCAAATCCTTGAGGTAGGGGAACAATTTTCTACTCTCTCTAGTTATATGTTGGTGATTTATTGCACATACTTGGATTTTAGCTTCTATTTCATTGGATTTCATGTTTTCCCCAAATTGGGGTGGGTTTCTCAATTAATTTCTTGATCTACTCTTTGGCTTATCATTTGATGAAATTGGGGGTGAAATTGACTTCCCTCCATATCCAATTGTTGCCTTGCACTTCCAATTTGAGCATTTGCTATCCTTAGTGTGATTGGGTTGAAATTCCACACCCTTAAGGTGAAAATCTGCTCTGTGTACTGTTCATGCTGCTGCCCCTGTAAAAATTCAGCGACTGTCCCTGTTTTTAGGTAGTCTCGGTCACCCTTTTGATGTCCGTTTGATCCCCGATCGCTTGTACTTTGATAAAACCGCCTTTTGGCACCACTTTCGGACGTATTTAACCCGAGAACTTTGGTGTTTTCAAGCAAATGAGTCGCTTTTACATTCCATGAAAGTTAATGGTTTTTTGAAAGTTCGGATGTGTGTGTGTGGGTAACGAATTTTAATGAAAGATGCGAAAAATGAAGTGAAGTTTTGAAAGACGGACTACTTATAGAAGTTTTGATGAAATGTTTGGGGAATGATGAGATATTATTAAATCGATACCCTCGTTGGATAAAAAAAAGTATTGGATAAAGGCTCATGGGCCTATGGAACCCCGGCGAGGCACGCTGGGCCCTCGGAACCCGCGGAGGAGGCACTGGGGGGCCTATGGAACCCGGCCAGAGGGATTAAATCCCTAGCACTTTATAAACTTGATGATTTTCTTCAACAAAAGAAACGGAAACAAAGTTTTGGTCTATCCCTAACATTTAAATTTGGAACTTGTTATATAAACTTAATTTTGACTTGGGTGATGAGCTTGGGTGTTGGGTGGATCCTTGGAACTACTTGAGTACGTCGAAATTTCCTAAGTTCTCTTCCATGCCTTAGCCTCGTGAATCCATGCATGAGCCCTCGTTTGACATGTCTAGCTCTCATGTGCATGCATCATATTCATATGCCTAGCGCTAGTAGATTAGTTCTCCTACGAGCAAGTGTGCTCACCCTATCATTTTCAGGTACTCAGCTTGACCGTGCATAGTGTGGAGTGCATGACATAGATGAAGAGCATACCGGCATGGAGTTATTTTATTCATCTTTTTGGCATCCAACATTTCTTTTGGGGAGATGATATTGTAACTCTAATCTTTTCTTATCTTTTGACTATAGATTTGTAATAACTTATGGGATGTTATCTTGATTACACCTTTGGGGCAAGGGTGCCCAAACTTTATTATTTGATTACACCTTTGGGGCAAGGGTGCCCAAACATTTGATAGCCGTTGGGCTAAGGACGTACTATAATTTATGGAAATCTTTATAATTTATGAAAATCTTTATCTTTTAACTTACTTATTGTTTGAGATTCTTTTATCAATGTTTTGAAAAAAAAAATGAGGGCATGACAAATACCACGTACTCGACCGTTTAGTGATCCGACTTATCAATTTTATGTTGTTATAATGCCCGATTAATTTTTGAGAAAACACGTAGTCAACTAGTCTTTTTATGAATCACTTTGCTTACGGAGTAATTACGAGACACAAGATTTTCTTAAATATGACTACATAGTCGTTCGGTACTATTTTCTACTAAACCTAGACTGGGTTTTGAAAAGGATCGCATAGAAAAAGCTATGATTTTTATGTGACATGTTTTACGAGAAAGTTGTATTGATTTGAAATGCATTTTTTTACGAAAAGTTGCATATTCACAAATGAGTTTTACAAGACGTGGTGCATATTCATGAGACACGACATGATAAACGACACGACGCGGTTTTCAAGAAATGAATGAATATTTGTTGACGAGAAATGAGATGACAATGAAAATGGATTGATTGATTGAATTGGATACGGTAGTGCCACTTATGCCCCGCCATTCATGCTATTGCGGTCCGTGATGTGGTTAGGGCTAAGCATGTACAACAATATAGTGGATGGACCTTGTATCATGCTGTTGTGGTCTATGATACAAGATGGCCAGGACTATGTTCGTGTGTGTCGCGGGGTGGACAGACCTTATATCATGTTGTTGCAGTCCGTGATACAAGACGGCCAGGACCTCGAGCGGAAAGGTTGGTTATCGTCAGTTGAAAGGAGACGTAAACGGACTAATAACTTTCGAGTGATGGACTGTAGGTCCGGTGGTCGGAAGCAATGCCATAGAGTAGAGTGACTGGATTGTAGGCCCAGAAGTCGAAAGCAGTCCCACACTTTTTTGATAAATTTGAAGAAAAATACTAACACTGCAAGATAAAACGAGACACTTCTTATTTATGTGCGACTTTGACGTATTATGCTAGACTACCGAGATGAATAGGAAGAGTACTATAGTTTAGTGAGTTTCGGAGCCGAGCGAGCTGTCGACATGGGGAATTACCAGACTGAGGGCTAAGAGGAGCCGTAGATCCCACCTATGTAGAATAAATGTATTTGTTGAGAAGGATTTGATGTAGACTTATTATTACTTGTAATTTTACTATTTGTAATAATAATAACGTACACAAAATTGGGGCGTTACAGAAGAAACTACACTTCTGGAATTTTTGAGCTAGAAGAGATGTAATTCACAAAATAGAAATAGAACTTCTCCCCAGCAGCGAGAGTATGAATGATAAATAGTCAACAGAATTTTAGTTTCTTTCCATTCATTTCCTATTTTGGGTAAATTGTTATTGAGATACTAAATGCCCTGGCCACAATCCATAGGCTAATATTTCTGCATTTTCTGGTTTTGATGGATTACATGTGAATAAACTTTTGTACTCGCGCAAGTTAAGGGTCATATAACCATCTTCCTTTTTTCCTTCATGCAGTGCCTCAGCGAGAACGGGCGTACTGCAATCTGCGATCGTTATTGCCACAAGTGCCCCCATTTGAACAGCCTCCGAAATGCCTTTCTGTTTTGGATGTTCACTTATAGCGTGTGATATGTATAAGTGACAAAGCTTGTTTTTTGAGTAATGATGAGACGTTTTATACCTTCTCATCTGTCTAATTACGACATGCTTGCTTAGGGTGCCAAACAATTGTCTTAAGCACAATATTCTTGTATTTTGGCAGTGGGCTAGTGGCTAATGTGACGTTTCCACTGAGAATTCATTTTTCAGTAATTCCCATAAAGGTTTAAGGGAAACTTTTGAGATTGTGCTTTCATCTTGGACTTGCTTGGGTATTTTCAGAGGGAGAAAGAAACTGTGAGAAATCTTACTTTGTGAAGACGGCTTCTCGGCCGTGGCGTGGTTGGACTGCACCTGTGCAGTCCGGCTGGCTCCCAACCCCATTTCTCGGGTGCTGTCCAGATGGCTCCAACCCAATTTTGGAGCAATTTCAATGATTGGATTCATTCGCGTTGCAGAGCTTGTTGAATACTACTATAATTGAATACCAAATAACATTCTATCCGATTGTGGTGGGGCGGGTTCGTGGCAGGGTGGGTAAGATTGCCATGTCTATGTGCCAGTGGTGCACTAAAAACATGACAAGTTGGCCAATGGACGGAATGTTTTCACAATGTAATAGCAAATCCACCT
This sequence comes from Vaccinium macrocarpon, assembly GCA_022606695.1. NCBI lineage: Eukaryota > Viridiplantae > Streptophyta > Magnoliopsida > Ericales > Ericaceae > Vaccinium > Vaccinium macrocarpon. The sequence continues at coordinate 30,992,673 of CM040177.1, forward strand.
GTTGTACAAAAATAGCATTGTCAAGGACATTTGGACATTTTTTAGCTCGCTGTAATGTTAAAAACTCGAAACATAGCATTGCTGTTACAAGGTTTGCAATTCTTGATGCAAAATTTTTGACTTTGATATGGAGGAGATTTGGCACTACCTAAACTTGCTTTAATGGAGCATTCTCATAATTCACCCGTCCTTTTTAATTAAACTATTAGGTAGAGTGCTTAAAGCACCACCTTTTAAACTTTCTACAGTTTCACTTTCTCTTTTAGTCTTCCACAAATGGAATGTAACAAAGCATTACTCTCAGTCTCTCCGTCCCAATTTATTTATCCCTCGTCCTTCTTAATTTGTTAGAAGGGCTAAAGCTTGGATGGCTAAAAGGTTGGCCAAATTTAGCCAACACTTTATCACTTGCTAGATTTAACTTCATGCTAAAATGTCCAATTGCTAGCTTGATAGTTAACATGTTGCCTTAACTTACTTCAAACTTACTATTTAATCTCTCCATAGTGGATGCTCTTTTTTCTTTTGTCCAACAAATGCAAAGCATTTACGGAATTGCAAATGTAAAGTCTGTTTGTGAGAGTGATAAATTTGGACCGTTAGATGGGTAGGAATGAAGAGTTAAGATTGGAAAGAACAAGGATATTTTATGGAGAAAACTGTGTGTATTGATAAAAAGATTTATGTCCATATTCTAGTTGGTTTGAAAACTTTTTTTTTTTTGTCATTCATCAATCCTAATTTATTACTCTCGCTGTCCCTTTTTAAGTGATCCACTTGAGAAACGTGTATCTTTGCGGACGTTAAAAAATGTACTTTCACATATTGTTTTTAATTTTTTTTTGGCACTAAATTAAATTACTCAATGAGCACTTTAATTTGGTATAAAATAAATTAAAAAGTTTTATAGAGAAATATGTTTTTTAGGGGTTTGAAATTGCATGTATTCCTATATGGATCACTTAAAAAGAAACAAAGGGAGTACATGGGGGAGGGGGGAAGGGGACTCAATCCTAAGATGCAATGTGAGACATTCAAGAGTTCTAAGGCATGAGTTAGCCACCACTTGATTGAAAACTTAAGTTGAAATCCTCAAATTCAAACAAACCTCAACTCACCCTTTCTCTCTCCTACTTTTCTAGATATTTCTCTCTCTAAATCTTTCTTAATTTATCTCCTTTATCTCATAGCTTTCAAATCTTCTTCTTTTCTAATCCTTTAATATTTGGGCTCCTTGTCGAACATAACAAATTACGGAGTTTATCCCCTAGTTAGTCCATTGTAATTTTCCGCAGCCTGTCCAATCCTCCTATACTCCCGTTTTAAAAAATACCCTCACGTACAAAAGCAAAATATCCCCACGCTACTGAGAGGGAGAAGCCTACTGATCCCTGCGGGCCGTAGGAGAAACGCCGGAGATGAGGATTGAGAATGAGTCGGAGATGGAGTAGTTTTGTAGTCGTCGCAATCGCCGGCGCCGGTGAAACACCATCATGTGCGGCAGTTCATCCTCTTCTTCTTCCTTGTCGTCGTCGGACAGAGCTTTGATTCTAACAACAGATCCAAGCAGCTAGGGCAGAAGAATTATTGCTGCAGAGGAAGATTAGGGTGACACCATAAATAGCAAGCTGCTGTTGTGGTGGTGGTAGCGAGTCCTGTGGTGGAGATGGCGACTTCTAGAGCTACTGCTACAAGGAGAAGTCATTTCTCAAGGAGATTGGGTGTATTCAATCCGGAAGCAGTCATTTCTGAAGGAGAAGTCGACACCTTTCAGATTTTTCAGTAATTAGACAACCTTCATGCGCTGGTTTTCCAAGAGAACAGAGAGAGACGGGTTGGGTTTTCTTGGGCAGTGAACAGCTTCTTGGGTAGGGAAAATTTGTGGGATGAACCAATTTTGGAACATACGCATCCTTTTTTCTTTTTTTTTTCAAAAACTCATCCATTGGGCCCATTAACCAAGCATAGAAAAAAGTGTCTACTAAAAAGGTTGGGTAAATTTTTTTTTGACGAGGCACTACACTTGTTATGTTATGATTTTATATACTCCCTCCGTTCCTTTTGAATGATCCAAATGAGAATACTTGCAATTTCAAACTTCTAAAAAATATATTTCTCTATATAAAATTTTAATTTGTTTTATACCAAATTAAAGTGCTTATTGAGTACTTTAATTTGGTGCAAAAAAATTTAAAAAAGTTTTACGCAAATACTTTTTTAAATGTCTGCAAAAATACACGTTTTCTAAGTGGATTACTTAAAAAGGGACGGAAGGAGTACCCCTCGAGTATTTGTTTGTTAGTTGAATTTAACTTTTCGATACTAATATTGTCTAATAATAACTTGTTTTATGATGAATCAGGAATTTTTATTTATTTATACAGATATTATTGCTAAATTCGAAATTGTACCTTGTACCGGTATAGTACCATACCAGTATAAATACCGATATCCAGCTAGACCGGTATAGGATTCATAACCTTAATCTGGAGATAACACTATCTCAACTGAAAAAGTCTCTGTTTTTATAAAGACAAAGCATGATATAATAGAATATCAGCCAAAACAGTCTCTGTATAGACAAAAATAAAATAAGAGATAATGCTCTCTTAAGTGAAGCAATCTATGTTTCTACAAAAATGGACCATGAGATAACAGTACCTCAGCTATACAGTCTCTGTTTCTACAAAAATAAAGCATGTGATAACAGTATCTTAGTTAAAACAATTCCTGTATCTACAAAAATAAAGAAAGAGATAACATTATCTCAATTGAAATAATATCTGTTCTACGAAAATAAATCATGAGATAATAATATCTCAGTTAAAACAATATATGTATCTATAAAAATAAACAACTAATAAGCTATTTCAACTGAAAATAGCCTATTTTTCTACGAAATGAAAGCATGAGATAGCAATATCTCAGTTCAAACAGTCTGTTTCTATGAAAAATAAATCATAAGATAATAGTATCTCAACCAAACAGTCTTCGTTTCTAAAAAACAAAGCATGAGATAACAGTATCTCAGCTAAAATAGTCTATATCTAAAAAATAAAGCATGAGATAATGTTATTTCAACTGAAACAATATTTGTTTCTATGAAAATAAAGTATGAGATAGTGGTATCTAAACTCAAATAGTCTGTTTTTTTTAAATAAAGCATGAGATAACAATATCTTAGTTAAACAGTCTCTGTTTTTACAAAGATAAAGCATGAGATAACGATATTTCACCTGAAATAATATCTGTTTCTACGAAAACAAATAATGAGATAACGGTATCTCAATAAAAATAATCTTTGTTTCTACGAAAATAAAATATGTGGGAATGGTATCTCAACTAAAACAATAACTGTATCTACAAAAATAAATCAACATATAAGCAATCTCAACTTAAATGGTCTATTCTTTTACAAAAACAAAGCATTGGATCAACTCAAATAGTATTTTAGCTAAAACAATCTCTGTATCTAAAAAAAATAAAGAAAGAGATAATTTTTTTTAGATACAGAGATAACGCTATCTCAACTGAGATAATTTCTATATGCAAGTGGAGTGGAGTGCTCCATTAACAAAAATTCTCTCGCACTCCATTAGCCAATTTCCAGACCCAACAAAATAAAGGGGGAAAAAAATTCATTCAAAGCCCTAATTCTTAGCTCCTTTAACACTAAACTTATGTCTAGCAATAACACTTATAAATATTCCAAGTTCTAAGTTAATACGGAAATTAATAAACTGCAGGCGTGTCACGCCCTCATTTTTATAAAAACAAAAATAAAGGAATTTCTTACAATTAATAAGTCAAACGATAAAATATTTCCATAAATCCTCCCCAAGAGGTTTCCATTTTAAAATGCACATCATTAATCCATTGGTAAATCAGGTATTTGGGCACCCTTGCCCTAACAGTGAAATCAAATATTATCCCATAAGTTATTACATAAGTCCAAATTGTCAAAAGATTAAATAACCAAAGGTTACATTGTCATTTATCAAAATACAAAACTTGAGATGGAAAAATATCTTCATGCATGCATAAGCTTCACACAATGCATCACTCCACAAACATACAATCTTATGCTCCATGTTGTGTACCTGAGAAAGATAGGGTGAGCTCACTAGCTCGTTGGGAAACCAAACTACAACCGCTAGGCATATAAATATGATGAGTGCACATAATATGAATTAACATGAGAGGAGATGATCAAGGAACATAACGGGGGCTAAGACAAGTAAGACGTGTCCAAGAAGTAACCACATGTCCAAGTGACTTCAAAGTGTCCAAAAAGATTTCAAGGTATCCCAAGCAACCTATTAGTTCATTAAGTTTGCCAAAATCACCCACAAGTATCACACGTGCCCAAAATCGTGTCCAAGTATCCAAGGTTGCCAAAATATCTTATGTATCTCAAAACATTTCATTTCCAAGCACTCAACACACTTCAAGTTTCCATTTTTGTTTCACCAAGATCACCCAAGTTACTCACACAAGTTTAAAACCAACTCCACAAGTCGAGTTTCGACAAAACACAAAAATAGTTCAAAATCTCATTTATCATTTCTTTCATTGAGAAAAACATCATTTGCATTGGTACAAGGGATTTAATCCCCCTGCCGGGTTCCGTAGGCCCCGCGTGCCCTTGCTGGGTATTTGTAGGCCCCGCTTGCCTCTGCCGGGTTCTATAGGCTCCGCGTGCCTTGCTGGGTATTTAAAGGCCCCGCCTGCCTCTGCCGGGTTTCATAGGCCCCGCGTGCCTCTGCCGGGTTCCATAGGCCCCGCGTGCCTTTATCAAAAAATTTTACTAAATGATGGCATTAGTATAAAGACCTCATCATCACAAACATTTCATTAAAACTTTCATAACAAGTCCATTTCTCAAATTTCATTTCACCAAAGTGCTCTTTCTTTTGAAATGCCACAATTTTCGCCAAAAGGGGCGACTAATCCACTATGCCTTGTGTCCAATACGTATAACGAATTGTCCAATAAAACACGTGTCAAAGTTGTAGTTTAACGATATCAAAATAGTTTTTGAGGTTACCACATTATTATATATCAAGTATACGAAGCTCCGGACGATTAGAGGTCAAAAGGACGTCAAAGGGTGGCCAAAAACCACCTAGAAAACAGGGGCAGCAACATAGAAACAGGGACAGCAGCTGCCTTGTCCAGAAAATGACAGATTTTCACCTCTAAGGTGTGGAATTTCAACCCAAAACACAAATGTGATAGTTTAGGCTCAAAATAGGGATGTTAGGCAACAATTAAACATGGAGGGAAGTCAATTCCATTCCCAATTACATCAATCAATGACCAATTTCATAGATCACAAAATCTAAGTGAGAAAAACCCACACAAAGAGGGAAAAACATGATTTTTCATGAAATTGAAGCCAAGAACAATAAATGTACAACAAATCACAAGTATATAACTAGATGAGGTAGTAATTGTTTCCCTGCCTCATGGGTTAAGCTCCAAATGTGTAGAAAATGCAAAACCCTAGGTTATGAAGCTTCCACCCGAAATACCTCCTTCCCACGCGAAACCAATGAACCCCGGACTCCACACGGTGCGTAGAACACGAAAATGGTCTTGGTTCTTGAAGGGGTTGAGTGAGGAGGGAGAGTTTTGAGCTTGGAGGAGTTGTTAATGGAGGAGAAGAGAGAGAGAGAGAGAGAGGTGCCAATCGGGTTTGAGGAGGGAGAAGAAGTGAAATTTTATTTTTTGCAAATTCACCCCCACACACTTTTAATATACTCACATAATCACACCTCACACCCAAATATCACTTGTGTATGTAATATGAGACCACAATACTTATTTTCATAAACCAAACTTAAGTAAAAAAAACTCTTTACTTTAATTTATTTATGAAAATAAGGAAGTATCCCACATTTGGAAACAATGACATTTACAAAATTTTGAAATTTTAATCACATCAAAATCTCATCCCCCCACTTTTAGTAGAAAATCGAAGACAGTCACATTTTTCTCCGAAGAACATGAGCGAAAGATGACTTTGCCTTACTCAAAAATAACTTTCGATTATACCATTTTGATTAGAAAAATTCAAGGAACAATTACCGGCACTTTTTATCGACCAAATCGAAACTTCTCCAAAAAGTGATTTTTTTCAAAAGTAATTAAATTTTCTGGGTCTTTACAAGGCGAGTGGTTCTGAATCCATTGAAAACAATATATAATGATTCTACTATCTATAGCTTCACCACAAGTCTTTATAAGGGAGATACAAACTCAAGCAGATTAGGCTAGTTTTGATAATTAATGCGCATAAACCATGTTCTCCACTACACAGTTGCCGAATCTTCTGTCTCTGTCAGCCGCACTTGCTTCGGAACTCTCCCGTTCTTCGCATTTAGAAACTGACTAATTATTAATTTCGTCGAGAAACACCTCATCCACCGCATTCAAATTGAAATTCTAGCTTCCCTTTCTCGTGTGCGGTATCAAATTATCATTCCATTGAGGTGTTGGTGCTGCCGCCTTCAGTAGTGGTGGTCGTGGTTGTGGGGCGTGAGTTACATGCATAGGAGAGAGAGAGAGAGAGAGAGAGAGAGAGAGAGAGAGAGAGAGAGAGAGAGAGTTTGTTCGGAAAAGGAGACAGCGGGGGAAGAAAACAGTAAAAATGATCGAATAGTCTAAACCAATATATCTCGAGGATATTTTTGTCCATTCATGGACCTTAAACTCTAAAACTTTTAAAGTAATGGACTCGACACCTTGTAAAAATCAAGCCTGGGCTAAATGGCCCATTACACCTGGTTTGTGGACTCTAGACTAATTTTCCGTTAATATTTCTCTTTCCTAATCTTCTCTCCCCTAAAGTCTCAAAACAAAATTTGAACTATTAAAATACCATGTAATCTCGGCACTACCCTTATTCTCTTCTAATTTTCTAAATATTTTCTCTCCAAATATTTTCTAATTTATCTTAACCTCTCTCTCTCTCATGTTCTTCTTTCCTAATCTTTTAGTTATATTTCTCTCTCCTAAAATTTCAAAACAAAATTTGAAATATTAAAAATACTAAGCAAACTTGGCAACCCACTATGGTGAAATTATTTAACATGAATCTCGTATTGATTTATCATATTTACTACGTGAAACCATTGCAGTGGTACACAAAAATTCATCTTTTATTGTGTTAAATTACCGATATAATAAATCAATAAACCTGTTAATCAATAAACCATAAGCCATAATTCTCATTCTTTCCATAATCCATTTTTAGAGGGATATGAGAATTTGTTCATTTTATCAATAAACCAATCTTAAGGAATATGTGAACATATTTTATTGATTTTATCATTTTTGCACTGTATAAAAAAGAATGCCAGTATGAAATCGGACAAAAACCTATACTCTTGTTTACATATAAAATTAACCAATCCAATGATTAATTGACACATAATCAAAAGTGCCAAACGTTGGCAATTACTCGTCAATTAAGACACACTGGATTAATGAGATAAAACGCACCGAATACGATGTCGTATTGCTTCTTAATTTAGAAATGTAGTTATTGGCAGTTACAAGCCATTACTAAAATAAAGATTGGCCTCGAAGCCATGACATCAACTGCTGAACGCACAAGTTCCACGTGTAAACTTAAGAAATAAGACGATTGGCAGTTAGAACACGTGGAATACTTCTGGAAAGCAGTTATTTCCCTAAACACGTTATCATTTGAGTCTGTTAAGCCAACGTGCAGATTTAAAACTTCTGGGAGAAGGGAGAATTCAAATTTAGACGTGGAAGGAAAATAACTGCCAACTATCAAAGTGGAGATTGGAGTTCGAAGCAAGCTAGATTCAAATCCATGGAGCGGGAAGTTCGAACTACAAACAACGTCTATAAATAGAAGAAATTGAAGAGTGAAAACCCCCGGACAAATCTTCAACAAACAGCTATCAAAAAACTGATGCTTGGTTTGTTTATTGGCAAAGTAGTTTAGGATTTCGAACTCAGTTTGAAGTAGTTTAGGATCTCGAACACAGTTCGAAGTAGATTAGGAAGTAGACTAGGATTTATCTTGATTGTTCTTGTAACAATCACCCCTATCTCGATTGTTCTTGCAACAATCACCTGTTCGAAGTTTTGTTACTCTGTATTTGAAGTTGGAGACAATTTCGAAGTAAGTTTATCTTTGATTTATTAATCGAAGTATCTTGTTTCTTTATTGTTCTTTGATTTCCTAAGTTTATTGGTTTGCATTTCTTCACTTATTAAGAAATTTTTTCTTAATTGAGTTAATTGAACTAACAAAACACAATCGCCTGATTAGGTTTGGTTTTCCAAAGTTAATCTGAAGGAGGAGATTGAAACTATCTCTGACACGCTCACACACAATTATTTTTCATTGCAAAGAAGTAAAAAGAACCAAACAACTCCTTAAAATACTCCTAGTCCTACACAAACAGTAACACTCGGTGGTACGCGCGCAGATCACGCGAACGTGTGTGTTGTGTACACAAAGGCCCTTCAACCTTCTCCCGAGCCCTTCATTTTGCACAAGGAAACGTGGGTCGTCGTGGCGGAGGTTTCCGAGGTCTGTGACTGTTTTGCTGCTTCTTCTCTCTCTCTCTCTCTCTCTCTCTCTCTCTCTCTCCATAATTTTTTTATGTTGGTTCTCCGAAATCTTTGCTTTGAATGCCTGAGGTTGTTATAGTATTTGTTTATTTTACGTCTTCAATTTTTTCCCAAATTGTGAAATTGGTTCAACCATATAGGAGTGCATTTTATTTGAACAGACAATCGAAGCAATTAATTGAATCGAGTCTCTTAAGCGGGCTTTGATTTGGTTCATGGTTTTACGGCATAATAATGTCCCTTGAGCTCCTTAATTTCTTTTGGAGGGAGGTATGGAGCCTGAAGGGCCGCTATTTTAGTGGTGTGTAACTTTTTTTGGAGCAGTCACATTGTCTTCACCACTCTTACAGCATTAATCCATGAATGGAAGCTTATTGTTTTGATGCCAGCAAATTCATAGATTCAACTCAAGAAATGGTACCTACCGACCAATTGAAGTTTAAAAAGACAAACTTGTAGCATCAGCTTGTTTCTAAATCCAATCATCATGAAGTGCTTAGCGCTTAACAACTATAGCAGCCAGGGATTTTGCATTCCAATTATCTTTTTCGCAGATAAATGTTCACTATTGGATTTAGGGATCCGTGGTATACCGCTAGGTCGAAAAGTCAGAGGCTTCAGTTTAATGGGAGCGTTCTTGTAAATTGCAAAATGTTTGGTATATTATGTCTGGGGATTTACTCCTGCCTATTTGAAGCCTTCATTATCTTCAGCTTCTTTCATTATTTTCTGCTCACTTTTGTTGCTCTGCTCTTTGGCAGGAGTATCTTCTTCAGCTTATTCAGGCTCAAAGAACTGTAAGTGCCAAGCATTTTGTTCTGCTGCTTCTGCAAATCAAATGAAGTTTTTTTTTTCTGGATTCCAAGTCCCTGGCTTTTCCATTACTATATTTTTCTTGCTTAGTAATTTTACTTTTGTCATATGTTTGATAGACCGTGTAAGAAAGTGGCGTGATGTTGCCATATAAGAATGGAAGTAGCTATCTTTTTCAGCCATTTCTCCAGCATTCATAACTTGTAATTCATGTTTGTGATCCATTGTTTGTGCGGTTACCTTTATTATTATGTTTTCTATCTTCACAGGTACCAAAGATGCTGCAACTTTGGTTGCTTTGTCACGTTTGGGCAAGAACTTTGAACATATTCCTATAACTGACTCACATTCATGTCAGATTCTATTCGACCTCTATGAAGAGGTAAAATTGTCTGCAGTTCAGTGTTATTTGAAATGGTTTTTGGTGATATGGTAGTTGTTAGCTGCTTTTTGTAAGTTGAGGATGAATCATGGGTTTATGGGTTGCTCAAAATCTAAATTTTCCACTCCTACATTTTTAATCTCACTGGTTGTCTGGATAGCTTTATGTTTGTCTCCTGGACTATTCTACTTTACGTTTTTCCCTTTCTACTCAGTTGTTTCAGTTTTCTCCTTTCTCTGTGATCCAGTGCATGGGCACAAATGCGCCTCGTGGTGGCCACAATAGCTGCGTTGAATTCCAGGAAATGATGGCATCATGCCCAGAAGTTAACAAGGGTTTGTTTTCTTCCATATTGTTTTATCCAATTGACTATCAAATATCAAGCTTATGTAGAAATTTATCGTATTCTCTTGGGTTAACTTTTACTGTCAAGTTTAAAAGAACGTAAATGATGACTCCTTAGTGCTTTTGAGATGGAATAGGTTTTGTACGTTCAACAAAATCGTAATTATGGTTTAAGCAAACCAAGATATGCATTTACAACAATCCAATCATCCTCTCATTGAGTTGCGTACTGTTACGCTCCGCGGAATTTTCTAGAGAAATCTTAAAGCTTCCGGACTAGTCTAGACTTGTCTAGAGAATTCTTGAATATTCTTGTATATTCTTGTACATTGTAGAATACTCTAGAAAGATGGTGAACATTCTAGAAAAGCCTTGTAAGTGTTGGAGGATTCAAGAACCTCCTATACACACATCTAGAAAGACCCAATTGGGGAGGTGGGAAGATTCTAGAGTTTGTTCTAGAACTCTCCCTTAGTGCCTATAAAAGGGTGTGGCCTCATTTGGCCAAGGCACCAAGAAATCCTTCAAGAGCTTGTAAACTCTCTTTGTGTAATACACTCTCCATTTTCCCAAACTCAAGTGTTACTTGTCTTACTCTTCTTACACACACACAAAGGCTTACTTAGCATCACTAGATCGGGTCAAGATCAAGTGTGAGTGTCTAAGTGCCGCACGGATCACTTGAAACAAGTTAAGTCCGTGACAGTACGCCAACTTGATATATGATGTTTTTTCTCCATCATTCTTGGCATAATTCTCTTAGCACCCCTCTTGAACAATTTGATTGATCTATAATGATGGACTTTCAGTTGAGCAAATGCTAATTGTCTGCTTTTCTGCACATATTTTTCTTACTTTTCTGTTTCTTAGGCTCTATCTAGGCACAACTATACGGAAAAAATTGAATACAAGTACTAGGTTTTTGCGCAAATGATGCATTCGGAATGGAACTATTTGTCATGGTCAGAAGACAAGGGCTTCTGTTGGAACTTATGGACTGCATATTCAAAGTCTAAAGAGCTATCTAATAGCTTATGTACACACCCACTTTACCCGTGAAGTAATATATTTCTTCCTGACTGCCCAAAAGTGTCTTGCGGTCTTGCCATAGAATCTGTATTCCCATCCTTCAAAACTTAAAACTACTTAATTAAACATTCATCATCCGTAAAAGGGTTGATAACACATGCTTTCAAAAGTTTTTAAACGTAGCCACTGAAATCTAAATATTCCCGAGTAATTTTTTTATATGCACTCTCACAGTTGACCCTGTCAGGTTCCCATATTTTGAAAGTGTCGCATTGTAGTCTTATTAGCAACTCCATCAAAGGCATCTCCCTTGTTATGTATATCATTACCACCAATCTATCATTCAGCCAGATCTCATTCTGGTCTGCATACTTTTTTTCGCAATGTCATGGTTGAAAATAGCCATTCAACTATAGCAGTTGCAAATGGTAAAATTAATGCCAAAGTCTAGAGTAAGTAAACTAATGGATATAGTTTCTCTTCCGGTCTTTGCATTGGGAACTCATCATTCGAGCTCATGTAAAAAATATACGTATCAAGTTGATCATGAAGTATGTTAAAGCATTAACTCAAAACCAATTGACAATGAATGGAGAGGCTGCTCAGGCTCATATACTAGCTTTGGAGGTTATAATTAACCAATGTGAGACAAACTCTAACACTCCCCCGCACGGGCGACCCCTGACTCACACGTGAAGAGGTTAACAAAGGATCTAGAACATACAGATCACAACAAAACATAGTGCAACTATGGCACAAACAAAGGGGAAAAGCCTCCGAAAACCTAGCTCCGATACCATTGTTATTTAGAAGAGAGAGAGAAAGAAGTGTGTAAGGTGTTAAATTAACCTTACTACACACAATGTTTATTTATATTATCTCATGCTCTATTACACAACTAAATTACCTGATGTGGGACAGACTCATTTTAACACAAACTATTCTAACACTCTCCCTTAAGTTGGAGAATAAATATCATAAAGACCTAGCTTGTTACATAACAACTCTAACCGTGGCTTAAACAATGACTTAGTAAACATATCTGCCAACTGAGCACCAGTAGACACATACAGAGTAGCTATCACACCACCAGTCAGCTTCTCACGCACTAAATGACAATCAACCTCGATATGCTTAGTCCTTTCATGGAATACCGGATTAGAAGCAATGTGGATGGCTGCTTGATTATCGCAATACAAAGGCATAGGTAACTGCATAATTAACCCTATCTCCTCTAGAAGTGATCGCAACCATACAACTTCACATGTTGTATGTGCCATTGCCTTATACTTTGCTTCTGCACTGGACCGGGCAACCACTGTCTGTTTCTTACTCTTCCAATTGACAAGATTACCACCAAGAAAGACACAATACCCGGTAGTGGATTTCCTATCAGATGGTCCTCCTGCCCAATCAGAATCAGTAAAAGCCTTAATGCGTAAATGTCCACTAGATCGATAAAACAAGCCTCGTCCTGGATGTAACTTAAGATACTTCACAATCCTGAGAACCGCCTCCCAATGTGAATGACGAGGAACAGACATAAACTGACTCACCAAACTAACAACAAATGAAATATCCGGACGAGTAATCGTAAGATAATTGAGCTTACCAACCAACCGGCGATACTGATCAGGGTTAGGAAGTAGCTCCCCCTGATCCACATATAATTTGACATTGGGATCCATAGGAGTCTCAACAGGCCTGGTCCCCAACAACCTGATATCCTCAAGAATATCCAACGCATACTTCCTCTGTGATAAGCTAATACCTTCCTTGGATCGTGCCACCTCAATACCTAGGAAGTACCAAAGTGTTCCCAAATCCTTGGTATGAAATTGCTGATGTAAGAAAATCTTTAACTCATCAATACCACGTTGATCATTACCAGTAATGATAATATCATCCACATATACTATTAGCAATACTTTTCCTTGATCAGAGGTGTGAGAGAACAATGAATAGTCAGATTGATTGCGACACATTCCAAATTGAATAATTGCATCACTAAACTTTCCAAACCGCGCTCGAGGAGACTACTTAAGCCCATAGAGAGCTTTGCGAAGCCAACATACCTGATTAGGCTCCCCCTGAGCAACAAACCCTGGCAGTTGCTCCATAGAAACTTCTTCCTGGAGATCCCCATGGAGAAAAGCATTCTTGACATCCAGCTGAAATAATGGCCAACCAAGATTCGCAGCAAGTGAAATAAGGATGCAAACCGAACCGAGTTTGGCAACCGGAGAGAATGTCTCTAAGTAATCAACACCATAAGTCTGAGTATAGCATTTGGCAACAAGGCGAGCTTTATAGCGCTCAACAGTGCTATTAGGAAGATACTTGACAGTGAATACCCAACGATAGCCAACAGTGATCTTCCCAGTAGGAAGAGGAACCAACTCCCAAGTACCATTGTGATGAAGAGAGGACATCTCTTCTTCCATAGCATGCCGCCACTCAGAGACAGATAAGACCTCCTGAACAGTGTTAGGAACAAAAACGGAAGATACAGAAGTAGTAAAAGCCCGAATAGACGGAGAGAGATGATTATAGGAAACAAACCGAGCTATAGGATGTGTAGTACACGACCAAATACTTATACAGAGAGCAATAGGACGATCATCTGTGACCGGATCGCGCAACGGGGGGGGAAGATGGCGGGATAGGCTGAGATGGCTCTGCTGGCGGATCTGGCTTTGGTGGAGATGGTTCAGGATGAGATGGTACTAGTGGTGGTTTGGGACGACGAATATATACCTACAAAGGTTGTGGTGGCTTTGCTGGCAGAGTTGGAGGAATAGTACCAGACGGGACGGCAATAGGGAACACAAATTCAGATACAAACAAATCATTGGTCGTGACAGGCTCCACATAAAACGGAAGCGACTCATTAAATGTGACATCTGCACACACAAAATGATGACGCAACGAAGGAGAATAACATTTATACCCTTTATGAGTAGGAGAGTACCCTAGAAAAATGCACTTAATGGAACGAGGATCAAGTTTGCTCCGGTCAGGGTCCAATTCATGAACATAACACGTGCACCCAAACATCCGGGGAGGTAATGGGTGTAGAGGCTGACCGGGAAACAAGACGTCATGAGGAACCTGACCTCCAAGAACAGTAGAAGGCATACGGTTAATTAAATAACAAGCGGTAAGAACCGCATCGCTCCTGGAAGACTTAGGGACCTGCATTTGAAATAAAATGGCACGCATAACTTCAGACAGATGTCGAATCTTGCGTTCGACAACTCCATTTTGTTGTGGAGTTCGAGCACAAGACGACTGATGAATTACACCATGATCATCAAAGAATTGAAACAAAAGAGTATGATAATATTCACATGCATTATCGGAGCTTAACATACAAATGCAAGTATTAAACTGAGTTTTTATTTCCATATAAAAGGACTTAAAAATAGACTTTAATTCAGACCGCACTTTTATAAGATAAAGATATGTAATACGGGAGAAATCATCAACAAAGATAACATAGTACTTGAAACCAAAAACATTGGGCACAAAAATAGGCCCCCAAATGTCTGAATGATTTAGCTAAAAAGGACTAGACACTTGACGCTCAACTCTAGGATAAAATGTTATTCTACAATGTTTACTAAACTCACAAACTTCACATTTCAATTCTTTGAGAGAACCACAGGATGGCACTAAACGTTTCAAATTCTGAAGGGATGGATGACCAAGGCGACAATGTTGTTGATAGGCAGACTCTGATAACTGAAAGGCAACGGGTTGAGAGGAGTTATTATTGGTCAGGTAATACAGGCCACCACGCTCAGTGCTGCCACCAATCTTCTGTCCCGTCTTGAGATCCTGAAACACACAACCATGAGGAAGAAATGTGACGGAACAATCTAAGGACTTTGTAAGTTGGCTAACAAACATGAGATTAAAAGGTAAGCGAGGGACATGTAATATAGATTTTAAAGTAAGAGGAGAAGAGACAGGGAAAGATCGCGACCCAATAACCTCAGTAGTAGAACCATCTGCTAAGGTAACATGAGATTTATGATCAATGGACTGACAATTAGACAAGATATTAAAAGTACCAGTCATATGATTAGTAGCACCAGAATCCATAACCCAAGGAGAGGAAGAAGATGCAACACAAGCAACAGAGGAACCTGTCTGAGCGAACGTAGCTGTGGAAGAAGCTGCAGCAGCGGAAAGCTGAGTTGACATAAGACGTTGATACTGCTGGTACACTTCTGCTGAGATAGTCATCCTACTATCGGCTGACGACTGAGTAAACTGTCCAGCATCCTCAGAATGAGCAACCTGATGAGCCTGAGGATAACCATGAAGCCTGTAACAATAGTTTACTGTATGGTTTGTACCCCCACAATGGGTACACACCCGATTACCACGGCCACGATTCGAACCAATGTGACTAGAACTACCTCCCCCTGACGTACGACCATTACTATTGCCACCACAACTAGTACTACGATCATTGAACCCAGAATCACCACGACCACCATAACTGATATTACTAGAATTTCGATCACCATGGCCTCGACTACTAAACCCAGAATTATGACCAAGACCACGGCCATGACTCGTCCAAAAAACACTAGAACTCGCTGACACTAAAGCAAAACGATCAGATGGTGACTGAGAAATAGAACCAACATCGGAGGTAGAAACTTGTCGAAGTCGACTAAACACCTCATCAAGAGAGGGTAACTCCCGCTCTCCCAGTATTTGAGACCGAACTAGACCATAAAGTGGTGGCAAACCATATAGAAATCGAGCGACCTCCAACCGTTCACGCTGACGCGCCATAACCTGAGGATCACTGGAAATAGGCTCATAAACCTGAAGTTCCTCACAAGTACCACGAAACTTGGCATAATAGTCCTCCAACGATCTAGTACCAAATGATAGAGAAAAGAACTGATGATGGAGATTATTTATACGACGAAGATTATTAATACTTGAATACATCATGGCAACCTGATCCCACACTTCCTTGGCAGTATCAAGATAAAACAAGGGGCCACTGATATGAGGTTCCATACTATTCCACAACTCAACACGAATATGACAGTCCTCTGCTTCCTAATCACTATAATTCGTAGCATCTTTCTTTGGAGGACCATCTGTCAAATAACTAAATTTTCTCTCACCCATATAATAGACTTTGACAGCCCGGGACCAAATAGCATAATTGTTTCCATTCAACAGAATGGAGGTAATGGAATCCTTCTCACGACGCCGAGAAGAACCAAAAGAACTACCAATAATGATAGAGCCAGAACTAGAACCAATTGTAGATTTTTCTTCAGACATGTTGCTAGCAAATCAATACGAACCAACCACTAGATAACCACCAATAGATCAAAGATAACAAATTGTCTCAACAAATCAACCAAACAATTACGATAAGCAACTCAGCAACAACAAATACTAGATGAAACCACTGTGAATCTACATTTGCTCACATCAAGAGCCAACCACAGAACATACTACTCATACCAAAAACAGCAAGGGGCAGTCCAAGCCCAAGCCAACCATAGATGATAGCCGAAAGCCAGAAATCAACAGGAGACATACGGTTCAGACAAGTTCGAACATCTCTCGGGAGTACAAAGACATGTTCGAGCATCAACAGAGCATTGAGTATGAATATCGAGCCTCTGGGTGAAGGTTTTAAAGGATTTCGAAGGGTATTAAGGTTGTACAGAGGTGGAATAGCGAGGTAACAGGGTCGTACTACGGTTTTCTGGGTTCGGTTGGCTTCAATTTTGGATTTATAGGTTGAGTAGAGGATCAATTGTGAGTTTACAGGACTCGGTTTTGAGTTTACAGATCTCAGTTGTGGTTTTTTTTAGGGTTTCGAACTTCGAAAATGACTAGGTAATCGATTTTGTGGGTCTTCGTGGGTAATCGATCTCGGTTGTGTGGTTTTATGGATTGTAGGGATGTCGTTTAGGGTTCTGATAACTTGGGAAGGATCGATTAGGTCGATGCAGGGCTTGGTTGGCACTGGGTTTTGATCGACTTTAGGGTTGGATTAGGGTTTTGTGATCTGGGGAAGAAGATAGGTGATGACGTCAGGGTTGGATTAGGGTTTGGATTAAGGATGGTTGGTTATGGTGATAGACAAGGTTGGATTAGGGTTAAGGGTGGCTCTGATACCATGTTATTTAGAAGAGAGAGAGAGAGAAAGAAGAGTGTAAGGTGTTAAATTAACCTTACTACACACAATGTTTATTTATATTATCTCATCCTCTATTACACAACTAAATTACCCGATGTGGGACAGACTCATTTTAAAACAAACTATTCTAACAACCATGTTAAAGCATCCAACTCAAAACCAATTGGCAATGAGTGGAGAGGCCGCCCAGGCTCATATATTAGCTTTGAAGGTTTTAATTAATCAATGTGGGACAAACTCTAACAAAGTACCATAAGTTCTATTCTGTCATGATTTCCAAAGAGCTAATTGCACTTGATGGGCAAAGCAATTGACATATTATGCACCAGGATCCTCCATTAGTATTATTGTTGTAAAACCATTGAACTCATCTTGCATATTACAGCTCTATTGTACCCTTGTCCCATCAATCTATATGTACTCCATCCAAGTCTTCAAAACAAATTCTCCGTAGCTTCCATCAATGAAGGAGTATTAACATGCTCATTTCTCAGAAAATGCTCAATGGCATTTCCTTTTCTGTCCGTGTATCTTTTTTGACAATTGCCATTTGTTCCTTTAGAGATATATCATGGAGCTTCAACTAAAACGGAAAAAAGTGCATCATGAAGATCGCTCACAATGTTTTTTGAACAAAAAGATCTCTCATAGGTGCTTGATAGTTGCACATGCTGAACAATGTTGTTTTGATTTTTGGGAGCTACCAACTTAAGAATTTGCGGAGTATTATTGAGTCTTTTGACTTTTTCCTTGTGGTCGGCAATAAACTTTAACAGTTGAAGGAGATTTCCTTGGTTTCTTGAGTCTTGAGACTCTTCATGAACACGAATTGGAAGTCCCTTTTTAGTAGATGCATATACAATCACTCGAGGCATTCGAGTGGATTCAATACATGGTTCGATTTTGGTTTGTCAAAGACTGTTGAATATGTTGGCTTTGATTTACAAGTCTTGACTCTTGACATTTGCCCCTACCTAATTCAAGAATCCCCCACCAATAAAAGACTCACCACCTGATAACAAAATAAGCTATATCCAACACCTTTTTCTATACTATACCTGAACCAAGGCCCATGAGTCGGGTTGTTTTTTTTTTTTGTTGGGGTGTGTGTGTGTGTGTTGTTGTTGTTGTTGGGTGGACCTTGGTGGTGGACTGTTGGGTTAGTGTAGAACAACGAAATCAAACTAATTAGCATGCAACAGCGAAGTGCAACTTTACGAAGGTGAAGAGAATATGCTTCTCGAAACAAAGGAACGAAGGTTCTGTCTTTTCCTATGAAATTCTTCTTTTTTTGTTTTCTACTTTAAAAATTGGGTGAGGGCACATGACCATGTGCCGCATTGTGAATATGCCCGCAAGGCTCTTTTTTTTTTTTGCTGGGTGAAAGTCAATATGGTTAGTTATAGCTAGTGAGTTTGAATCTAGTCAAATACATGAGAGTACATGGTGCACCTACCAATAGGCTACGACTCCAATTGTTTTGCGAAAGGCTCTAATGAACTAAAAGGTGAAAGCAACACAAAGTACATCAAGTAACTTGTAAATTGTATGTTGGAAGGCCTAAACTACACACATTTTGTCAGTTAATAGTAGACGATAGAAGAGGTTTGCTAGAGGAGGCAACTTTAAACCAATTGGCAATAAGTGAAGAGGCTACCTAGGCTCATGTACTAGTTTTGAAGGTTATAATTAACTGATGCGGGATAACTTCTAACACTCCTACACTTTGTGCACAAAAAATGGGGCAACCAATTTAGAGAGTCTTGTCCGAAAGCCTCTAAAAGCCTTGCACTGATACCATGTTAAAGCTTCCAACTCTAAAGTAATTGGTAATGAGTGGATAGGTTACTGAGGCTCATATACTAGTTTTTGAGGCTATAATTAACCAATGTGGGAAGCTCTAACAAAGTTATTCATTTTTGTTTCTTAATTTTGCAAAAGTTATTTGTAACTATTTAATCTTTTGGATATATCATTTCCGAGAGATGTTCGATATTAACTACATTAAATGTCACAAAGTGAGCCAGAAGTGAGCTCTGTGTTTTCTTTTGAGGATGCAAGTAATTTATTTATTTTTTTGAGGACGCAAGTAATAAAGTTGTGTCTCTTTTAGCTTAAACTTTTGGACGAGTAGGTGGTTTACAATCTAACAGGGTATTGGAGCAGGCAATAGATCCCATATTCAAAAATCATTGTCTACCTCATAATTAAAATACTTGCACAGGTTTTTAACCCATTTATGGAGGAGAGTCTAGCTACTCGTTAGGGTGAGTGTTGACTAATGTAAAGCTACCCCTCTCTCTAACAAGCTAAAAAATTTCTATTGTAATTTGGAAAAGCTTGTTTGCATTTAGTTCAACAACCTATTATGCAATTGAAGTTTCTCATGCTTTAGTTCTTCCTTGAAATTTGTTTGGTGGCACGAAAGACCTTATATTTTATCTCTTAATGTTTGTGTCATATCTCAATTAAACTGTTTTTTCCCTATTGAATTGTGTATGCAGACCCAGGTCGTCGAAACACACTTCAACCAAGAAAGGGTAATTATGGCTTTTCTTAATTCCTTTTTTTAAGAAGTAACCAAAGGCCCTATGCACTTCCGCATGATCAAAATTGTCTAAAAAATCCATAAATTGGTCAAGCAAAGGATTACACTCCTTTGATTTTGAGGTATAGAAACTAATAACAAGATAACTCTCACGCATGTAAAATTATCTTTTAATGTTATGGAAAGGTCGAAGATATAACTGATCCCAATTCCATTGTTATATCTGGGGAAAACCAATGTCCACTAAACCAATAGAGAATCAATGGGCAAAACTCTTGGGCAACCTAGTTTTCAGTACTCATATGTGACCCAATCAGAATTTTATGTGACACTTTTGCGATCAACAACTTTGGATTATTCATTTTAGGTACATCCTTTGCCGTATGGGTAATTTTACCCCCTATCCAATCCAGGGATGGAACTAGTTGTTTTGTTTAATATATTTATTTCAATAAATATCTTTAGTTCTACCCCCTATCCAATCCAGGGGATAGAACTAGTTGTTTTATTTAATATATTTATTTCCACGAAGTTCCATTGTACTAGCAGGAAAAACCCAAGATACACCGGTTGTCCAAAGTTCCTTGTTAAATGAGCAAGGATTTAGTATGCGTGGCAAAGGCTCGTTGTCCCGCTTGTGTAAGCAACACCAAGTAACAATGATCTTCTGATTCTTCTCCACCAGATTAAATGGTTTGTTGTAGGTATCTTTCCTTAAATAGAGCAAAACTCAAAGAAAAAAACTTTGGAAGTGAGAGAGAGAGAGAGAGAGAGAGAGAGAGAGAGAGAGAGAGAGAGAGAGAGAGAGAGAGAGAAGTGTATAGGGTGTTAAATTAACCCTTACACATAAAACCTTTATTTATATTATGAAACGACTAGATACATTTCCTGACTAGTCAATGTGGGACAAAGACATTGTAGAGTAATATTAATAAGCTATTCTAACACTCCCCCTTAAGCTGGAGAATAAATATCACAAAATCCCAACTTGTTACATAGAAACTCTAAACGTGGTTTAAACAGTGGTTTGGTGAAGATATCAGCCAACTGAGCTCCGGTAGAAACAAATGGAGTAGATAATACACCACTTTCTATCTTCTCACGAACAATATGACAATCCACTTCAATATGCTTTGTCCTTTCGTGAAACACTGGATTTGAAGCAATATGGATTGCTGCTTGATTATCACAATACATAGGAATAGGTAATTCCACACTGAACCCTAACTCCATGAGCAAAGCTCTCAATTAGACGATCTCACAAGTTGTGTGTGCCATGGCTCGATACTCTGCTTCTGCACTGGACCTTGCAACAACTGTTTGTTTCTTACTTTTCCATGTGACCAGATTGCCACCAACAAAAGTACAGTACCCAGTAGTAGACCGTCTGCACGATGGTGATCCCCTTGTCGGCGATCGATAAAAAGCTTCAACACGCAAATGACCATTAGACCGATAAAACAAACCTCGTCCAGGATGAGCTTTAAGATATTTCACAATACGAAGACAAACTTCCCAGTGTGGAAGCCAAAGAGTTGACATAAACTGACTCACCATACTGACATCGAATGAAATATCAGGACGTGTATTGGTAAGATAATTCAACTTGCCAACTAATCGACGATACCGGTCCGGATGTAGAAATATCTCCCCCTGATCAACACAAAGCTTCACATTAGGATCCATTGGAGTCTCCACAGGTTTTGCTCCCAATAAACCTGTTTCCTCAAGAATATCCAATGCATACTTTCGTTGAGACAAACTGATTCCCTCCTTGGATCTTGCCACCTCAATACCCAAGAAATACCGTAGCTTACCCAAGTCTTTAGTGTGAAATTGACGCTGTAAAAACTGCTTCAACTCATCAATGCCTTTCTGATCATCCCTAGTAATGATGATGTCATCCACATACACAATTAACACTATTTTTCCACGCTCTGACTGGAGAGAGAAGACAAAATGATCAGAATGAGATCGACGCATACCAAACTGTATCACAGCATCACTGAACCGACCAAACCAAGCTTGAGGTGACTGTTTGAGACCATATAAAGCTTTGCGAAGACGATAGACTTGAGCACGCTCCCCCTGAGCAACAAACCCAGGAGGTTACTCCATATATACCTCTTCAAGCAGATCACCATGTAAGAAGTCATTCTTGACATCCAATTGAAACAACGACCAACCAAGATTAGCAGCAAGAGAAATAAGAATTCGGACAGAGTTTATCTTGGCAACGGGGGAAAAAGTCTCTGCATAATCAACCCCATATGTTTGTGTATAGCCTTTGGCCACAAGGCGGGCCTTATACCGCTTCAACGATTGCCATCGAGGGATTAAATTTGACCGTAAAGACCCACCGACAACCAATAAGAGTAGACTTTCTCCCCCGGAAGAGGAACCAACTCCCAAGTGCCATTTTCATGGAGAGCAGTCATCTCAATCTCCATTGCTGTCCGCCACTCGGACAAAGAAAGGGCCTCCTGTACAGTGTTAGGAACATATATAGAAGAAATTGACGAAGTAAAGGCACGAAGGGAAGGAGACAGATGATTATACACGACATAGTGAGAAATGGGATGAGAAGTGCAAGTATGAGTGCCTTTACGTAGAGCAATAGGAAGATCAAGGTCAAATAAGGAAGAAGAAACTTCCAAATCTTGTGATGGAGGAGGTGTTGGGACAAAAAAGCCGATCTTGTGGCCGGAGGCGTTGGGCGTTAGGGGGCCGGTGGTGTCTCTATTGCTTTGCTGCGATGAACGTACACCTGCAAGGGTTTCTTCTGCAAAGGGTTCATAGAAGAACTAGATGGGACTGCTATAGGAAAGACAGACTCAGACTCAGCCATAACAGGGGTTTGTGAACCCGAATAAAATGACAATGACCCATTAAATGTAACATCTGCACAAACAAAGTGACGACGAAGAGTGGGAGAGTAACACTTATACCCTTTTTGAGTGTGAGAGTAACCAAGAAAAATGCACTTAATGGACCGTGGGTCCAATTTACTCTGGTTGGGATCAAGATTATGAACATAACGTGTACACCAAAAAACCCGAGGGGGTAATGAGTGGAGAGGCCGACCGGGAAATAGGACTGTATGGGGTATTTGACCCCCAAGAACAGTAGAAGGCATACGATTGATCAAATGGCATGCAGTAAGAACTGCGTCACTCCAGTAAGACTTAGGAACTTTCATTTGAAATAACATGGCACGCATAACCGATAAGAAATGAATCTTGCGTTCGGCAACCCCATTTTGCTGTGGAGTCCGAGCGCAGGATGACTGATGAATAATCCCATGATCATCAAAAAACTGAGATGAAGTACTATGAAAAAATTCGCGTGCATTGTCAGACCGAAACATACGAATGCAAGTATTAAACTGAGTCTTTATTTCCATGTAAAATGATTTAAAAATAGTCTTCAACGCAGATCTCTTTTTCATAAGATAAAAATATGTAATACGAGAGAAATCATCAACAAAGATAACATAATATTGAAAACCAAAAACATTGGGCACATGAATAGGCCCCCAAATGTCTGAATGAACTAACTGAAAAGGATGTGACACACGACGTTCAATCCTGGGATAAAATGGTACTCTATGATGTTTACTAAACTCACAAACTTCACAGGGCAAAGTGTTAACACGACTACATGAAGGAACTAGCCTTTTAAGATTTTGAAGGGATGGATGACCGAGACGACAATGATGTTGATATGGTGAAATTGATGACTGGAGAGCAATAGAGCTAGGGTGAACACCATCGGTAAAGTAATACAGGCCACCATGCTCAACACCGCCACCAATCTTCTTCCCCGTCTTAAGATCCTGAAACACACAACCATGAGGGGAAAAAGTAACAGAACAATTCAAAGACTTTGTAAGTTTACTAACTGACAGAAGATTTAATGGAAAACGAGGAACATGCAAGACAGAGTCCAAAGTAAGAGAGGGGGTAAGTGGAACAGAACCAAAACCAATAACAGCAGTAGTAGAAACATCAGCTAGGTTAACATGGGGTGGTTTACCGATAGACTGACGATCAGAAAGAATGTGGGAACTACCAGTCATATGATTTGATGCACCTGAATCAATAACCCAATGAGTGGAAGGAAGAGAAGATGCAACACAAGTAACAGAAGCACCTGTTTGAGATAGCGTAGCAGTGGCAGAACTTGACTGAAGTGACACGAGGCGTTGGTACTCCTCTGCAGAAATAGTCACCCTATTGTCGACAGAAGGATGAGTAAACTGTCCAGCATCCTCAGAAATAGTAACCTGATGAGCTTTAGGAAAACCATGAAGATCATAACAATATCCCACTGTATGATTTGTACCCCCACAATGGGTACACTGTCGAGTACCATAATCAAAAACACCACGACCAGAACCTCGAAATCCAGAATTAATACGGCTAGAAGATGAACCAAATCCACAAGGTACAACTAAAGGAGAATTAGCACCCATTGCAAAATAAACCACAATAACCAATGTAGAACCAACTATGAATACCACCAACAGACGAATCAACTATCAAATAAATAACCAATTATCTTACTAACAAAGCACCTAGCAACAACAAACCACAAACAACCGCCAATGAAACTAATCACCAAGAGCCAATACCAAACAAACTATGAGCAACAAACAACCAGACATTGTTGGATATGTTACTGTTGAAATCAAACAACCACATTGGCTACTATCCACCATAAGAAACCGACTAACTACTATCCACCGTCAAAATCAACCAATAAATCAACCAACCACTAGCAACCAAATTAAGCAAACCCCAATAACCACCAATAACTGTGTAATGGAGAGGCAGCACCACCAATAGATCAATTAGCTAGTACTTTAATCACAAAACAGACAGCAACAGCTTAATACCCATAAACAAAGCAGCAACAAGGAGTCTTCATGCCAACATGGGTCAAAAAATATAATCAATAGAAGTCACAGAACAGAGGCAACAAGAAGTCAACCAAACATAGATTGAGTAGCGGAATGACGAGAAATAGACTGGGGAAACAATCTGTTTGAGAACTACTCTATTCACGATGAAACATCAACGATCCTGTTCAAGAGTTTTCAGCGACTGATGACCACAGAATATGGGATTTTGAGAACATACAACAACTGGGTAAGTAATTTCGACTGTTATAGAGTGAAAAGAGAGTGGATTTGCTTCAAATAGCGTTCGTACAACAGATTTTGAACGGGGTTTGCTGAGAACAGAGTTCCATTTAGGAATTTCAACTTGATTTAGGGTTGCCGAAGTAACTGGGTATGGATTCTTAGGGTTCGATTTTGTTCGGAGGTTAGTGTTTTGAAGGGCTAACGATGGTTGAAAGGTGGATTTGGGTTTTGGATGACGGAGATGGATTTAGGGTTTCGTAGGTAGGTGTTGGGTTTTTTTATTTTTTATTTTTGACGGCTAGGGTTTAGTGATGGCTATGGATGATGGGGACCGCGCTCTGATACCATGTTAGAAGAAGAGAGAGAGAGAGAGAGAGAGAGAGAGAGAGAGAGAGAGAGAGAGAGAGAGAGAGAAGTGTATAGGGTGTTAAATTAACCCTTACACATAAAACCTTTATTTATATTATGAAACGACTATATACATTTCCTGATTAGTCAATGTGGGACAAAGACATTGTAGAGTAATATTAATAAGTTATTCTAACAGGAAGGATTATGGGCTCCAAATTGCCATTCAGTGTGGTAGTTAGGTTTCACCTGGAAAGCGCCCAACGCCGCGATACTCCAATTGCAAATAGTGTTCCCCTATTCGAATCCACACAAACCCTCATCACCAATTTTGTATCTCCCTGTGAAGATAAGTGCCCCACACCACCCTATCTCCATTCCTCTGGAGATAATTTTCTACTGACCGCCGGCTGATGGATAGTTGGACTGCAACCTTTCCCCAACAACGCTCATGGGCCCATTTCACTGTACTTCCTTCATTATGACCATGATAGTCAACTGCACAAATTCCCAAAGAACCCAATCCATAAGAAGCACCAACTTCCTCCGACGTCCACTTCCCATCACCTCGTTCACCATGTCCCCCTTACTGGGGGGCGACTCCATAACCACTTTCTCAAAAATGCTAAATTGACGCAAATATAAGAAAATTCCAATTCACATGATCATAGGCCTTTTCGATATCCAGAATAATTCAAAGCGCCTGGCATCCCCGCTCCTCAGCCTAGAATCCACTCTCATTAGCCACCAAGACAACATCCAACATTCAGCTTTTCGCACTTCTAACATTGGCCTGCCTCCCACTCTTTTCAACCAAGTATCCTTTTTGGCACCTCTTCTTGGGGATCAAGCCAGTAAAGAAGCATTTAAGGTCCTCTTACCCAGTGTTTTAATTCCCATCCCTTAACTTAAGGACGGATACACACAAGGACACGGGACACGGACATGTGATTTTCCTGAAAATTAGGACACAGACACGTTCAGTGACACGTCATATGTAATAATAAATAAAGTTTACATTTAATTATATGCATATAAAGTTCAAATATTATGTGAATTATATTGGCCACACTGAAGATATGAAAAAGGAAGTGAGTAGAGAAAGATGGAAAAGAAAAAGATCGAGAAGAAGAGAGAAAGCAGGGTACAGAGAAAGAGAATAGAGAAGGAAGAAGAGAGAGAAATCGATGCCTCATCTCTCCCAGTCGAAATCTCTTTGTTGTGCAAAATCTCTCCCCCTTCTCTATCAGTTGATCTCTGCCATGGCTCTCCCTAATCTATCCCAATCGATCTCTGCCATCTCTCTCTCTCTCTCTCTCTCGGTATCTATGGCTTTCTGTTTTTGTTTACGGCTGATTCATGCGGAGGGAGGAAGAGATCTTTTTATGTTTTTGTTTTGTATATATTACATTTTTACCCTTTAGTTGCTGAGTATTAGTTTTTATTCTGTTTAGGTATAAAAATAAGAGTTTTTACGACTGTTAAGGTGTATCTATGTTCGACACGTGTGGGATGCATATTCGTGAGCCCTGGAGAAGTGTTTGTGCTTCTTAGCCCTCAGCTGCACATCCATTGACAAGTTCTATGCTCTAGGTTGGAGTAGTATCATATTAAAATTTGCACCCGCACACTGCAGCACGTTGTGGGAAAGCTAACTGGTTGCCAGTTAATCCCACGACTATGTCAATATATCCTCTACAAAGCCACGTATCCCCCAGCTTTTTTTCTTTTCATCCTGGCAGTTATTTCTTTTCCGCTTACAGGTGAAAAAAATAAATAAATCTTGGTGTTTGATTTCTCGTTAATATTTTCTGTTCCATTTAAATTTGGTTGTCCATGTGGATGAAGTGCACTCTTTCATGCTTTCAATTACAGACTGGGAGGAATACCTCCAGAGGAGAGCAATAAGAGAAGGTTTTTCTGGTTGGGAGGAGTACATAGCACGTAAAGATGAAACCGACCCTACACTGTGTAGGCTAAGATACAAACTGTACAATGAGGTAAAGTTCTCAGAGATCTAAATATTCTTTTTTCTGGACAACTTCTAAATGCTCTTACATCTATTGTTATGAAAATTTTGTTTTCCCCTCCTCTAGAATGGGTTTAAAGGAGTTAATTGTTAGGAACATATGGTGGAAATTAATTCTTGATTTTCATCCTTTTTGTACATTTTTTTGTGTCTGTGGTAATTATTTAATTTATCTTATTTTCTTTCCAACTATTCCATAAGGATCTCTCTGTATAAACTACTATGTACCATCACAATAACGTATTATAGTTTGGTTAATGTGAGTGTTATATGTGGTAAGCATTGTGATGGCATCTTACGTATTTGATTTTGGCCTATATGAGTCTCTGTCGAATCAGCCAAAGATACGGAGAGCTTGATTCTAATAAAATTTCAGCAGCTTTTTAAAAAGCCTCACCTTCTTCCTAGGCATGATTTCATCCAAACCCTAACTGTGGTTGCCTAGTATTTATTTTCTTTTTTTATAAACAATTTGCTGTTTCAGTGAACTGTCAGACATCTAAGGTAACTAGAGAGAGATTTACTTTTGGAGAACTTGATATGCATTGTTGGGGATCAGTCCTAATAGCTTATGCTTTTCGGTTAGTGGTGATTTAACATGGCAGCAAAGCTCAGCCGCTCAGATCTCAGGAGGAGATTTTGGGTTCAAATCTATCTTGCATTGGCCTGCTAGTGTGTTCTTTTTCTTCTCCTCTCCATCTTTGGATATTTCATTTCCCCATTGGACGTTGGGTATTACAGAGTTTGATATCCTTTGTTGGGACCTTCTCAGTTTCTTTCAGCAAATTTGTTGACTGCCATCATGAAGTTAACTTTTCCTGTTTTCCCAACCTAAGCAACCAAATAATCCTACTCAGGCTCCCTTAGGCCTAAGTTTCTTTTTGACCTTTTTGGCAAGGACTTTTTGGTTCTGTCTTAATTTCTGGTAGATTCAGGTTGAATTTTTACGTCATATTTTTTTTACTCTTGAGGAATCTGAAAATTATATAAACATAGACCAAAGTTGAAATAAGACGAAAGACAATCTTCTGGGGTCTTTTTCCTCTTCTCATTTGAAAATTTTCAACTCTGGTCTATATTTCTATATTTTCCAAATTCCTTTCGCCGAGCCGAACAATGTGATGTAAGAAAAGCTCCCACATGGAATGCCCGCGCACATATATGTGGGGAACATCCATGAGAACGCGCTTAATTCAGAAAGCATACAAGGCAAAGATGGGAGGACAGGTAGGGTCCATATCCTCTTGTTCAGGTAACAGTACGTCACTTAGATGTCATTGAACTTGGCAACGTATAAGGTAAAGATGGGAGGATGGGTAGATGGGAGGATGGGTAGCATCTCTATATGCTTTTGCTCAGGTTACAGTACCTCACTTAGGATGTCATTGAGCTCGGTGACACCCAACATTAACTGTTATAAATACATAGAATGATAACCTAATCAAGGTCAAGTATAGGAAGATCTTTCAGGCAAAAGACAGCCTTTTTGGCCGAGGGCTAAATGAGCTCTAGGACCACATCCTACATGATGGTGAAAAGAAAATTTAAGCGAGAAGCACAAAAGAAAAGTATATTGTAGACTAAGATTTTAGAAAGAATGGTATGTAATGATACGAAAAAAGAGAATTTAGGAATTGAATATGAGTCTGGGTATTGCGGATAACCTTGCACTGGTGATACTTTCTACTTTCTAGTAAATATTACCAACAGAATAAAGAAACTACACTCCTGGAATTGTTGAGCTTGAAGTGATATAATTCACAAAATAGAAATAGAACTTCGTCCCTGCAGTGAGAGTATGAATGATATATAGTCAATAGAATTTTATTTTCTTTCCATTCATTTCCTATTTTGGGTAAATGGTTATTGAGATACTAAGTGCCCTGGCCTCTATCCAAAGGCTAATATTTCTGCATTTTCTGATTTTGGTGGATTACATGTGAATAAACTTTTGTACTTGCACAACTTAGGGTCACGTAACCATCTTCCTTTTTTCCTTCATGCAGTGCCTTAGTGAGAAGGAAACGCACTGCCATCATTATCGCAACAAGTGCCCCCAATTTGAACAGGCTCCGAAATGCCATTCTGCTGGCGACAGTGCCTCATGAATGTTTGTAGCAGACTGGCATCTATCTTGTGCATCGGTTTAGAAACCCCCTGTAGTAATTATCCAGCTAATTAGCTTTGGATGTTCACTTATGGCGTGTGATATGTATAACAGAGCTTGTTTTTTGAGTAATGATAAGATGATTTATACCTTCTCATCTGTCTAATTATGACATGCTTGCTTAGGGTGCCAAACAATTGTAGAAATTAGCTTTGGATGTTCACTTATGGCGTGTGATATGTATAACAGAGGTTGTTTTTTGAGTAATGATAAGACGATTTATACCTTCTCATCTGTCTGATTATGACATGCTTGCTTCGGGTGCCGAAAAATTGTTTTAGGCAGTGGCTAATGTAATGTTTGAGGGAAACTTTTGAGATTGTGCATTTCATCTTGATCTATTAGAGGGAGAAAGAAACAGCGAGGAATATTACTTTGTGAAGACGGCTTCTCTGCCGTGGGGTGGTTGGACTACACCCGTGCAGGCCGGCTGGCTCCCAACCCCATTTCTCAAGTGCCGTCCAGCTAGCTCCAACCCCATTTCGGAGCAATTTCAATGATTTGGATTCATTCCCGTTGCAGAGTTTGTTGAGTACTATAATCGAATACCAAATCCAATCACACATCGCAAAAAAAAAAAAAAAAAAGAGCTCCTGAAGGCCAAAGGCATTTTATGAAATGCTGAGATTTGGATATTATCCCTCAATAGATTGATTGACTTGGTAATCAACGAGTCCTACTATGTGAAACGAGTTCGATCATCGAAATTATGAATTGAAATAGAATTCTTTTGAGGGTATATATGCAACTGCACCCTATGATTTTGTTTAGGAGCCGGTGCACAATGCACATGGTCCGGTTTTGTAGAAACAGTTGGGATGCACAGGAAGTGGTAAGCCACTCAGTCACCGCCACCGTTTCCTCCGTTCCCGCCATAGTCGCTGCCACCGTTTCCTCCATTCCCGCCATAGTCGCTGCCGTCTTTTCCATCGTTTTCACCGTTCCCGCCATTGTCTCCATCTTTGCTGCTATTTTTTGGGTCAACAAGTGATGCCATGACGGTACCAGACTGAGGTGGTGGTGAACGTGGCAGTGGAGATGGACCAGCAAGTAGTTTATCCAATTTACCATTGATTGCGTCCAATTTTAAGTGTATACTTGCATCCTTTTGCATAGCCTCTTCTCCCATCACTTCAAGTCCTAGCTTAATATCTCTGATTGCTTCCGATACCTCTTTTGTGTCTACTCCCGAGACACTAGTCAACAGTTCTTTCACAGCTGCCTTGGGGTCCTTCTTCCGAAATGCCCAATACACGTTTGTTATGCTCTTAGCCAGAAGATCAATAAATCCAGTGTGCACGAGCACACTGGACATGCTCATCTTGTTCTTACTTTCTCCTTGTTTTTTCACATCTGTTCACAAGAAGATTAAACATCACTAATTTGTAAGAATCTTTAAGATATACAGGAAAATGCATGAATGCATGTGGACTGGGTATGCCCCTCTTCTCCTCGGACCTCTTGGTTTGGTGGTTCTCGAACTTGGAAAAACAAATTTGGGAGGCATGTTTTATGCCGTGATTTGGTATATATGGTTAGGTCTTGCTAATGTGTGCTAATGTGCACACAGTTAGCACAAACAAACAAACAAACAAAGAAAACACACAATCCAATATACCTTTTACACTTTTCGATACATTTTCACACATTCCTATACACTTTTCACACATCAAATACATTTTTATTTTTTAACGCTACGCGTGTACTATTTGGCACACTTTAGCATTTTCCTAGATGGATAGTCTCATTGACATTCTCAGAGATAATTCAACAGAGGCCAAATAATTGGAGGATTTAATCAAGAACTTTGCCAAGTACACACCATTTTGAATACACTATGGGGAGTCCCACTATCTAT
This sequence comes from Vaccinium macrocarpon, assembly GCA_022606695.1. NCBI lineage: Eukaryota > Viridiplantae > Streptophyta > Magnoliopsida > Ericales > Ericaceae > Vaccinium > Vaccinium macrocarpon. Next base: position 31,024,144 of record CM040177.1, read on the forward strand.
TTCAACAATCTGAGCCATTCAATTTCTAGCTCCAAACATACAAATCAGTCATTCACAAAAATCAGATTGATCGAATTTTAATGAGGGAAAGAATTTTAACGGTTCATTTTTTGCAAGTGAAATGTGAAATATATTGCTACCAATGTCCAATGAAACCCAATTCTTGACAACAAGAGATGATTTTTTACCTCCAGGCATCAATCTCAGGAACTTTTTCTTCCACATCTCACGGGATTCTTTGCATTTCTGTTGTTTTTGTTGAGCTTTTTCCCCGTGCGCTATCTTCCACAAAGTCATACTCAAAGCCTTCAAACCTAATTTTGAGCAACATCAAAATATCATTGAAAGATCAAGAAATGAACTACAAGGAAGGGCATTCTTTGCTAATATTGGCATGTTATAGTGTAGCGGTATATGTTTTCTGTTCTGTAATTGCTGTGGATTGACAAAAGATATTGATCTCATTCTCATTTTTTTCCCTCTTCTCTCTCCATGCTCAAAAAATAGTTAATGCATATATAGAAGAATGCTAGAAACATATATGGTATAAGACCCAATTAACCCTGTTCATTTGGTTCATAAAGTCCAGGAATCCTTCCAGCTAGAAGTAGAAGGTCTACCAAATTTTAGTTGTAGAAATTGATGCATTGTGCGTAAACTCCTTCACCAGTACTCAAGCATTAACAAATCAGACCTGAAATGTTTTGGTCCATGCCAATCAAGTCCGAGGCAGTAACTTCGTGGCCACTAGGCCTTTTATAGACATACCGATTCCAAAAGACTATTCTCAAAACTTCCCTCAGTACTCATTGATTAACAACTCAGAATTTGCTTTGTGCTACAACAAGAAGTTCAGGAGCCTAAAGTCTCATGCCCTTAAAAGTTTATCGAACCTGTTTTACAAGATTTTTTTTGGGAAGGGATCCTATCCAGCGTTCATAAATGGTACCCCACCTCGCAGCATCTCTGATGTGATGCCCCAGATTGGAACCACTTTCCTTTACGGCCCTCCTATGATGCCACATTCAAGTTGATTTACATATTGTGATTGTTTACAAGACTTAGAAAGATTGGCTACGAAGGTATCGATGTCCAATTAATGCTTTTCACCTCCAATACTTTTTTAACCCTTTCTAGTGTCATCCTATTGCTATTCAAAGAATACATTAGCATCACAAATAAGCTCGATCTGCACAGAATCACAATTAAGAAAGTGAATGATTATAAAAGTACACCTCCATTTGTTGTCTTCATGAGCTGTTCCTTGAAATGTTTCCGAGCTTCGAAGCACTCCTGTTGCACTTGTTCAGCCTTTTTCCCGAGAGTCTTCCTCAAAGTCTTGGAACTTGCAAAATAAAGATAAAAATAAGTTAAATAACCCAAGAACAACGAAAGCTATGGGTAATTGGTTAAATCATGACCCCACTGGAGAATACTGTTTTCAACACACACAAATTTGCACAATGGCTAAAAATAAATAAAAATGGAAGGGATATTCGGAAACGACAGAGAGTAATAATCCATGCCAGCCATTGCTGCCTGTTACCAATTTGATACTTTACACATCAGAAAAACATGGGTAAACCCACAGAAAACAACCAACAAACACCCAAAAAAGAATCTACAACAAAGCCAAACTTCAAGCTAGCTACAAAATCTTCTCGGAAATACTCCAAGCCCTACAAAGAACCAGATTTGCAGAACGTCTACCAAATTTGCTCCAAGACGACGCACGGCCCCTTAATCCTTGACAACTATTTTTGAAATCTTTAACATTCTTTCACAGATAACCATCAAATTAGAAGTTTCAAGCGCGAAACTAAACAGAGCCACGAGATGGATTACCATCTATCCCTTACTGGGTTGATTAAAGACGAGGCAGCGTCCTACCAAAGACACAGCAAAACTTTCTAAGACGTGAAATCTCCATTTTATCTTATGCTCGTGCTCTTTCTATACCAGTAAAAGTAATTTTCCTAGTTTTTAACTGGAAAATAGGTGAACTAAACAGAAAATTATGGATTAGAAAATTGTTTCTCAGACCGTGTAACCCCAATACTTTTCACAAAGCACAAAATCCTTACCGTTCTTCGTCGAAAGAACATTGGCCGCCGCCGCAGCTAGGGAGCCGCGTCTGGACATTGTTGTTTCGCTAGAGAGAGAGAGAGAGAGAGAGAGAGAGAGAGAGAGAGAGAGAGTTTCTAGAAGGAGGAGGAGGATGGGAATGCTGTATAGGTCGGAGGGAGAGAGTGAGGAGTGAGTGCCTGTGTGATTCTGTTTAAATAACGACAAAAATAACAGAAATGGAATAGCAAAAGTGCTCTTGATTCCGATTGGCTGGAGTAATTGTTCAGTAAGGGCGTGTATGGGTAACGCGATACTCCCTCTGTCCGGATTTGTTTCTCTCTCTTTCTACTGTAATTGAATAAAAAATTAGTGATATACGTATTTAAAGAGAATAAGTTATTTCTACCACCAATGAAAACAAAAGTTTTCAATAAATCGATTGTAATGCCACAAAATTCCCAAAACAATAGTGCCAAATAAGAAAACATGTACATATAACGATCGCAATCGATTTGGAAGAAACTTTTATTTTTAACCGGCGGTGGAAATAATTTAAACTCATCTTTAAATTGGTAACTAATTATATATCTAATATAGATTTCGTTTAATATATCTCGATTAATTCTGTATGAAAATGTTTTTAAAATTATATAAAATATTATAAATTATAAGATATAATCATTTGAAAAGTAATAAGAATTTCAAAAATGGATTAACAAATTCGGACAGAATGAACACTACTATTAAGCCGTCGATTGTCGAAATGAACGACTGGATGGTTCACTACACGGTGTAGTGCATTTTGTTCATTGCATCATCTCCTAGTGCTCATTAGACAGCCTTTTACTTTTATTGGACGAAACATAATCCTAATTAACTATTCATGCATAGCGAGACCCAAACCTAAGTCCCGACACTCGTGTGGTGGTGTGCCTACATGTAGGGTTGTGGTGTCACGTAGTGCAAATAAGTGACAGGATATCATACTTGCACCCCATTTTTTGTACCCAAATAAGTATAAGGATCAATGCATTCGGATCCTCTAAACAGAATAAAACCGCGTCGTTTCAGAAGTGTGTTGTCAGAAAATTAAAAATGGCGGGTATTTCGATTTTCAATGCGCCACCTTGGCCCCCAAGGCAATTACTTTTTGACAAGGCAAAATGTAAACAAGAAAGGCACAAGAAATGCTTATTGCTGCATTTCCGTACATGGGCATTAAATGCTGATATCCCTGAGGAATAATGAATTTATCTTGTTTGTCTGTTAGCACATTTATATATACGATTATACGTACTCTATTCGTTCCAATTTTATAGTTTCTTATGAAAATTTGTGTCATTTTTCAAAGTGTTATATTTTATAATCTACAATGTTTCAGGTGATTTTGAACACTTTGTTTATTAGATTAAATTAAGATTTATCAAACAAGATCCATATTACATGTAAAATGTATTACCGATTGAAAGATTTAATTATTTTTTATCCTGTTAAAATAGAAAGAGATTATAAAATTGGGGCCGGAGGTAGTATTTTTTAGCAAGGGGGTCACGTGTACACTTGAATCAGTATAGTACTCCATCCTTTATTTATTTAGGTATGTGTATTTTTCAATTATCTATGTTTTTCAATGTATAATATGTTTCACAATTTTGAAAACTTAGTTTAATAGAAGTCATCAAAATTATCAAAAAGATTCATATCGAATGCTTATAACATTATACATTTGAAAAATATAAATAATTTTTACGAGGTGTAGGGAATAAGTGAAAGTGTACAAAAAAAATTCGGGATGGAGGTGGTATATAAGATAATAAGAACCTTCCCGTGAATTTTTTGTACTCTATCGTCATACATGTGCCATCAAACGACATGGACAGATTATAGTAGTGCTAAATACCGAAGCAATAAAAAAAAAAAAAATTATACTCCCTTTGCCCCTTTTATAGGCTTTTTTCAGCACACATATTTGTAACCTGAATCCAATTGCGTGGTATAAATATTTTTGTAACCTGATCCTTTGTAGTACTACTGGAAAAACAATTACTTTTCATCTTCATGTTAACAATTTCATGATAAGCTCCTATTAAACAAAATTTTCTGTTTTGATAATTCCAAAAATGTAAAAAAACTAATCCCTAGAAACCCAATGCAGGTCTAATATTACAACAGAAAGTTGTATACTCAAAAATACGGCAATTTTTTATTTTATATTTTTTTTGGTTCAACGGTCAGGGGTTGTTTGGAGCTTAAGTTTTAAGCCAAGACCTCGCCTATTTCCATCCAAATCAAAAGCGCAGAAAGATTCACACCAAGATTATGAAATACATAAAGAGATTTTTCTTTATAACTTGACCCTGAGAGGTTGCCAAATTTTTAAACTCAAAATGCAGGGTCGCCAAAATTTTAAACTCAAAATGTATAGGTTTATAACTTATCCTTATTGCTAGTACTTGAGCTATCTCTTATGGTTAAGGGTAGCTAAGTTTAAAAGCTTATACTCCCTCCATCCCAAATTTCTTATCCACTTGCACTAGTCACAACACATCAAAAAATGGTTTATATTTTCAAATGTACAATTTTATATATTCAATATGGATCATGTTTGACAGTTCTCAATTAATTTTCTTAAACAAAATTTTTTAAATTGTAACAAACATTGTACATCAAAAGATAGAAAATGGACATGCATGTACGTAAAGAGAGAAGAAATTCGGGTTGAAAGGAGTATAGAAAATCTTGTCATGTGATGTGAAGCATAGGAATTGTAAACTGTAACGTGGTCCCTATGAGGCAAGTGGACCTCCATGTGTTTTCCCTTGCAATATAGAATTTAAAATGTGATTTTTATGGTCCCACACATGTTTCGTATATTGCCAAAGCTATCCTTTTCTAATTAATTTACATAAGAATCACCTGCATGGCTTACCTCACACGCCATGCAAGCATATCTACGTGAGAGCATGCATGCACAATGTATTTCCTTAGGTAGCTAGCATGAAAAGTTTCATCCTTTTTGGCTTTTTACGAGCTTTTTTCATCACAAATTTGTGTGAGTCATACACTTGTAAGTGGCGCCCACCAATGTGCTGGAGAAGTCCCATGAAACGCAACGTGAAGGTGACGGTGCACTGAATATATGATAAGACATTTTCTCTCAATACTGAATTACATTGTCCCATTTTTATTTTTAGTTTAGTAGTGAGTTAATTTTATAAACTATTTATCTTGATAAAATAATTTCCAAAGTAAAATTTATGATTTCAAAAATTAAGAAATCACTGAAAAAAGACCAGATTTTGAGTCTCTTTTTAAGATATTTTTTCATTTCGGTCCATAATTATGTACTTTTTTAATTTCGTTTGTTGAGAAAATTTCTTGATTTGCAATCATGATGAACAAAAGAAAAGAAAATACTGCTTCCGTTCCAAATTTTAATGTTTTTTACAATTTTGAAAACTTTATTTAGTCAGACTCATTGAAAACTATCAAACGAGATCTATATTGCACATATATAACATTATAGATTTGAAAATATAAATAATTTTTTGAGGTATTGTGAATAGTGAAAGTGGACAAGAAAATCGTGGTGAAGGGAGTATTAATTTTAGTAAAGTGGAAACAAAAGCCTACCTATAATTTTAAGTTTAGTTGTGTCAAACCTTGAAAAATAAATTGCTTGCATTAGATGTAGGGTGTTTGGTAGGCTCATTTTTCAGTTTTTCATTTTTAGCTTTTTTTTGGGGGGGCTTTTTAGATTGCAATCACAATGTATTTTGAATATATTAGAGAGTTCGGGAGAAATTTACATACTGTATTTTGCAATAGGGTAGTGTTTAAGAGATATGTGCAAAATACATTATATATGTCTTTTTGTTAACCAAAATAGGAAAAGTGAAAAATGAGAAGTCAAAATTTTTTTTCCATCCTACTTTTGACTTCTTGTCCTAGATCTTCTATGCCCAAAATCCACGTGCCTCGTGCTTGGGGGTTTTGAAAGCATTGTAATGTAACTTTTTATGTTTTAATATTTCTAAGTGATCCAACAGCCAAAAAATCCCTCAACACAGAGGCACATAAATTTTTGGCACAGAAGGATCTGGCTCTTGACTTCTCCTTCCTAATATCAAAAAACCAAAGCCCATTTTCACATAATACATTTTGGATGTCCAGCCAAACAACCAAACAACCAAAAATATAAAAATGAGGTATGCAAACAACCCGTAGTAATTTCATTCTTAAATGAATTGTTTTTGCACAATTTTAAAATTCATGCACTAGCGGTTTCGTGCCAGTGGTGCAATGACAAGTATAACATGTCAAATGGACTGAACGTTTTCACAATGTAAAAGCAAATCCACTTGTTGTAATAAAATAGCATTGTCAAGGACCATTTTTTTACATGGCTAGAATGTCAAAAATTCAAAAAATAGCATTGATGCTACACCAGTTTGGTGCCACATTCGCATAATCTCAAAATTAGACCAATACATTAAGCTCATCTCATTTTTTCAACGGCAACCAACCGGCTGAAATGATATGGTACGTTGGGCATTTCTAAAAATTATTACCAAATTTGGTTCCAAGAATAGCATTGTCAAAAATTCCATTGCATTAATTTAGCACAAGGGTGCTGTAACGACCCAGATTTTCACTCTATTATTTAATTATTTATTATTACTATTATTCACATGTTGATTTCTAATCCGTGATATTTATTCGCTAGTTACTATTGAGCTAGGATCCTAACTTCATTTTTTTTTTCCGTTCCTATAGTAACTATGCATAGTATAGTTAGTGTTCTAACTATTTTTCCTAGACTTCATTTACTTTCCAACTAAACCCAAAACTCATACACATCAAACTCAAATTTTCATCACATCTATCCATCACTCTTGTTTAGTCATTTTTGGTCATCCATTTATCTCATCCAATTAGAGCTTAACACACTCCCTAAACACTTTCCTCTAACCCCTAGTCACAAGCCCTCACCTCTCATTTGTTTACCCTTGAGTTTATGCCTAAAAGATAAATCTTATATTGCCCCTCCCCATTTGTTTGGGCAGAAAAACAATAGAGAGGAAGAAAAAATGAGAGAGATGACCACCACGTTTTCCTATTCTCGTCCATAACACGCATCCATTTTCATGGCCAATTCCTCCTAGGTAAAGTCGTTTTTAGGCTTAAGTTTCTAAACAAAAATTGTAGAGGGCATCGAGTACTTCGATTTCGGTATAAGAATCACCCAAATCGGTTGAGTTTTGAGTGAGTTATAGCCATCCAAAGTTCAGTAAAATTCTTTCGGCTACATTTTCCAGACAACTCACTGACCTTTCACAAATCTCCATTTTTCTCCTCGTTAAAGTGGATTTCGGGTTTAGATTCCTTCATGAAGATTGTAGATCACTTCAAGCCCTTCATTTTAGGTTCAAGAATCACTTAAAAAGGCTGAGAAATGACCACGTTATTCTGCATGTCCGAAATTTCCTGGCCTAGTCAAACCGAAGTAGCTCAATTTAACCTTTCCAAATCTTCATTTTCTCATTGTTGGAGTGCGTTTTAGGCTTAGACTTCTTCATCAACGTTGAAGAGCACTTCAAGAACTTCGTTTTAGATACAAGAATCTCTGGAAATGGATGAGGTTTGAACCCGATATCGCAGCCCAAAGATTCTTTTCGCAATGGAATTCTTCATTGCCACTCAAAATACCACCGGAGTTTACCGTCGAGCTTTTCGTCTGGACCAAAGGTAGAAACCTCTTAGCCATTAACCCTAAGTATATTTAGTAGCCTTAGGCTTGATATTGGGGCTTGCAATGAGCACGCGAGCGAAAATGAAATCAAAATGTGAAATGGGTCGAGAAACCCACCAAACTCCATTATGGGCGTAAGGCCTAAAGATGGTTAAAATTGATTTGTTTAACAAGTGATGATGTATATGGTTATGTTGTTTGGCTGATTATTCATGTCCATTATGATTTTTTTTGTTGTCATAATTAAAATCTATAATATTGATGTTTGTTTCGATGTACTCTATTGATTAAATTGTAGAATGTTATGTAATTCATTTAGATTAGTAAAGTGAATCTTTGTTAGTAAACTTGATCATAATCTATTATGGCATGTTTATATTTATGATACTAGTAAATATATATCATCTATTATTGATACGATAGTTTTGGTAAATTACTAAAATGCCCTCCATTGACAAATTACCAATTTGCTCTCGTGCATAGTTTTACCTTTCAAAAAGTCCCGAGCCTAATGAAGTAACTAGATTTAGCCTCTCTACACTTGAATAAAATACGACATCGACCCTATATTTTATGAATCACATTTATGACCCTTAAACTCTTTTTTACCCAAACTTGTGGATTACCTTCGATATACGTGGTAATGGCGGGGAACACCATAAGTCATGTATTTCGCCATGGATTTATTATGTGGTTATGTGAACCCTTGAAATGTCATTATAAGCCTTACTTTTCTTGTTAAGATATTGTTATTGCTTTGCTTCGCTTGTGGTATTACATTATCGTCAAATTGTTGGATTGTTAGAATGGACAACTAGGTTCTCGGGTTGGGTGATCGTGCGCGGATATAACATAGACGATAAGGTTAATGGAAAAGTGAATTAGAATCGATTATTGGGGAGTCACCCCGAGATTTTTTGAATGGCAATTAGCCAAGTGATTTCATTTTGGAGCAATATTTGGCAGCCTGCCAGGATTTCGAAACCCTAGGATATGACAATATGTGATTACTTCATTTGAATTCTGAGGCGTTGAAATGGTGGATGTATTATAGATTGAGTCATGGCTATATAACTGAGGGGAGCTGGTTGTCACTTGTAGCCCCATGGTACAATCAGGTCCCCCTCGAAAATTCATCCCTCTGGGGCTACGGCGGTTGGATTAAGTAAGTAACTTATACCTTCCGTCGGGGCTCCCAGTCAGGGCAAGAAAGGGGGAGTATGTCACAGATTGGTCATAGTCCTTAGTGGTCATTTGGGAGGAAAGTTCTCTAGGGTGAGAACTTAGATGAATATGTAAGTTAATAACTAGTACTGAAATCAGTTGTGTTTATTTTGTGCTTTATGATTAATTATTTACTTGTTCTTTTAATTACCGTCTTTCAATCATATATATATATATATATATATATATATATATATATATATTGTACTTGTATGTTAAGCAAGGGTTGGTGGGTAAGAGTTAGCTACTGAGTGATTATTCGCTCACGATGTTGCACTCGTGTGACCCTCGCATAATACCACGACGTTGTTCTGCAACTCTGATGTATTATGCTAGACTTTGGAGATGAAAAGGAGAAGCACTACAGTTTGGAGGTCTATGGAGCTAAGGAAGAGGCGGCGCCCGTCGACCATACCATACCCGAGTAGAAATAACTCTAGCATACCTAATAGTGAATAATTGTACTTAGCAAGGAGATTAATGTATTTTTACATGGTGGAATATTGTTGTAAAACTTTATTATTTCTTTTTAATAAATTTAACGTACCCAAAAATTCGGGTTGTTACAGGTGCATGGAGAGGATTTTGCAATTCTTGATGCAAAATTTTGACTTGGATATGCAGGAGATTTGGCACTAGCTAAACTTGCTCTAATGGAGTATTCTCATAATTCACCTGTCCCTTTTAATCAAACTACTTTTGTATTAGGTAGGGTGCTACAGTTTTTGTACATTCTCTTATAGCTAGTCTTTCACAAATGGAATGTAAAAATACTAACAAAGTATTACTCTCTAGTCTCTCCGTTCCAATTTATTTGTCCCTTGTTCTACTCTTATTGGGATGTATATAATTGATAATAAGTTTCATATGTAACATAGATATTGGTGAATATATCTAGATTAATCTAATTGACGTGTTTGTGATAACGGTAGATCCATACTTTATATTCTAGCTTTGTATTTTGCTCCAAGTTAAAGATCTTAAAAATTGATACTTGTTTCTTTGCAAAAGATGAAAAATCAACTTTTATATAACTCAAAACCTAAAACCTTATTCCAAAAGCTACCCAAAAGCTAGTTTTCCTATTAATTTTTTAAAACTTCCTTTCATCCAAGAAACTTTTCAAAAATTGTAGAATCGATGGTTTTGAGAAGCTACAATCTCAATCTATAATTGAGTAATAATCTTTGGCAACGTTAGTGGGGCAGTGACAACCATCCGGCCCATCCCACTGCAGATGTAGATATTTATCACAAAGCTGAAGACAAATTTAAAAGTGGGCTTCACCTTCACCACAACAAAACTGTGAAGGCCTAGTCATTCGAGTATTTTTATCGTCTCGATTATTACATAGTTTATACAAGCACAACCATCAAATCACAACTCCTCGGATACATGTGAGGTCCATTTCATAATTTGTGCATGGGCCCTACATGTATGTGAGTGGTTGTGGATGGTTGATTGTGTACCCCCTTGACTTTTGGGTTTCCAAATAACTCCAAGAAACAAAAAAAAAAATACTAGGTAAGCAACCATCCAACCACCATGGATGGTTGGTTGTTTACCCCTGGACGTTTGGGCTACCAAATAACTCCAAGGAACAAAAAATACTAGGTATGCCACCATTCAACCAATTCACAACCCTTCACATATACATGAGTCCCCCACACAATTATGAGGTAGGCCTCATGTGTACATCAAGGGTTGTGGTTGAATGATTGTGTAACTAACATTTTTGTAATGTAATTTTTTACATAGTCTGCGTGAATGTATCGAGTAATTTGTCACTCTCATGCAATTGATGCTCTTAATGGTATTTTAAGGCACTCCCATTTTCTCTATTGACACTTTCTTTTTTTGTCTTTACATATAAAATAAAATGCAAGAGTATATTAACCTAAATAATATTTTCTAAACCCACTCTTTTTTCTCTCTCTGGCCAGCTCTCATTCTCCTCCTCTCTTTCTCCCAAATTTGGTTCCTGCCCTTGGGGGGGTGAGGCACTCCTCCTCCTTTCGCCTCCTCCCCCTTGGTTTTTTGTTCCCTTTGTCTCTCTTTCCCCCTCATCTTCTCCCCGTAAGCGTGTTCTCACCGCCCATCTCGGGTTTTCTTTGCAACTTCGTTCCTTGTAACAGTGTAGTTGTTGGAATTTAAACTCAAACTGTTAGTTTATTTTGCTGATTCATGTTTAGTTTGAATAAGTCTGTGACAATTTGCAGATTTTTAGGAAGTTTGTTTCCAGTTGTTTAGTTTGTTTCCAGTTGTTTGTTGAGTCAAGTAGTGCCATAAAAATAGGTTTGATGGATATTTTCTTTAGGCTAAAGTTAAGGATTAGTTGGAGAAATTCTAGGAGTCTGTTGGAGTTTTATTCACCTATATATAGGTGCAATACTTGTTGTTCATTTCAAGTTCAGAAATTTATAAAATCTCTTTCTTTCTTCCATTGTTTTCTTGTTGTTTTTTTTATATTCTGGTTTTGGGAAATTAAAGGCTTCAACTTTAATTTCCTTCAAGTGGTATCAGAGCTAGAATTATCCAGTGTTTTTTTTGTTGGTCTAAGTTCTCTTTCTTACATTACTTATAAGCACTGTCCAGCAATGAATGGGATTCAACCTTAGCTTCCGAGGTTTAGCGGAAAACATTTTGATCAATTGTGTATCCAGATGAAGGCGTTGTTTGGTTTTCAGGAGCTATCCGAGATTGTTGAGCTCGGATATGCAGAGCCAGTGGATCAAGTTGCAGCAGCAGCACTTACTCAAGTCCAGAAGGATAGTTTGAGTAACAACAGGAAGAAGGACAGTAAAGCCTTATTCTTTCTTTACCAAGCTGTAGATGAGATTGTCTTTGAAAAGATCTCAAGTGCAACTACGGCTAAAGAGGCACGGGAGATGCTGCAGAAATCCTACAAAGGCGATGAGAAGGTGAAAAATGTAAGGTTGCAAACCTTACGAGGTGAATTCGAATATCTTAAAATGAAAGATTCTGAATCTATATCGACTATTTTTCCCGTGTTCAATGCTGTTTGTCAATCAATTCTGAGGTTAACGGTGAAAAGAAGTAAGATTTATGTGTTATTGAAAAGATCATGAGATCTTTGGCGGTTCGGTTTGATTATGTTGTTTCTTTTACTGCAATTGAAGAAGGAGGATCTTTCAACCATGTCAATTGAAGGTGCGATGGGGTCATTATGTGCTCACGAGTACATAATGAATCAGAGGTCAGCCGAACCTGTTGAGCAAGCTTTTCAAAGCAAGGTGACTCTTTCCAACAAAAGTAGTTCAAGCGGTGGTAAAGGATTAGCACACGGCAAAGATGATAAGAGTGCAAGCAACAAATTTGGTGCCCCCCCTCGAAAAGTAACTCACGGTTGACAAAATTGCGGAAATGGAAGGTATGATAAGTCCAAATTTCGGTGTTTTAGCGTTGCAAGAATTATGGGCATTATCGATCCGCGATTGTAGGGTTAAATTGCCTAAAGTTGGATTGTGAGCGTGCTAACTATGTTGAAGGCGACATACAAGAGAAAGAAACCTTGTTGTTAGCTTGTAAGCTTCGAAGAAGAACACTTGACAAGTGGTACTTGGATACGGATGCAATAATCACATGTGTGGCAAGAAGGAGTTATTTTCTTGCTTAGACAAATCATGCGTGGGGAAGTGAACTTGGAAACAAAGCTAAAGTTCCAATTCTGGGCAAAGGTAATATTCTCAGACAAATGCGAGATGGCTCCCATGAACATATCTCTGATTTTTTTATGTTCCTAGTTTACACTGGAATTTATTGCGTATAGGGCAACTCTCTGAAAAGGGACTTAAAATCATCATTGATAATGGGGTTTGCACTATTGAGAATCGGAAGAATGAACTGGTCGTTAAGGTTAAGATGACTAAAAATTGCATGTTTCCTTTACCTCTACAAACTAAATTGATCTGGTCTTTTAGTGCTATTGTTATGGATACAAATTGGTTGTGGCATTTTCGTTTTGGTCATCTAAATTTCAATGGATTAAGGTTGTTGGCAAAGAAGGAAATGGTTACAGGGCTGCCTTTGTTGGGAGATTTTAATCAATTGTGTGACGGTTGTGTTCTTGGCAAGTCAAGACAGGGACTCTTTTCACGTGGAAAAGTCCGCGTGAAACACCAAAAGACCATTGGAGCTTGTGCACTCAGATATTTGCGGACCAATGGAGACTATATCTCATGGAGGTAATCGGTATTTTCTTACTTTCATCGATGACTACAGTAGGAGAACTTGGGTCTATTTTTTAAAGCAAAAATCTGAAACTTTTGAGATATGTAAAGAGTTCAAAGTCTATGTGGAAAAGCAATGTGGTCGAAGTTTAAAGATGCTTCGTACGGATGGAAGATGAGAGTACACCTCTAATGAGTTTTCTATTTTTTGTAAAAATCATGGAATTAAGCATCAAATCATGGGTAGCTATTCACCCTAACAAAATGAGGTTGCTGAGAGAAAGAACCGAACGATTGGTGAAATGGCACGCAGCATGTTAAAAGGAAAAAAATTGCCCAAATTGTTTTGGGCAGAAGCTATGTCTTATGTTGTTTATATTTTAAACAGGTGTCCTACCAAAAGTGTTCTTGATATGACACCTGAGGAGGCATGGAGCAGTTACAAACTAGATGTTGGAGCCCTTCAGGTGTTTGGCTGTGTTGCATATGCTCATGTCCCAGCCGAGAAAAGAAAGAAGTTTAATGGTAAAGGTGTAAAATGCATTTTCATTGGTTATTGTGATAGAACTAAAGGTTATAAGTTGTTCAATCCAGCAACAGGTGAAGTTCTTGTGAGCCGGGATGTCGAATTCAGTGAAGACAAAGTTTGGGATTGGACAACTGTTGAGAAAGAACAAATGGGGATTGAATGGAATGAAGAATCCGTTGTCTCACACAACCTGAAGTGCCATCCATGGATACTAGCAATACAATACCCCATGATCCTTCTTTGAGTCATGATATTGGGGCAACTCGTAGTTCATCACGTAGCCGTGTTTTGCTAGCACACTTACAGGATTATGTTCTAACTAATGATAATGATGTTTCTGATGAGGAATTGGTGAATTTTGCACTGTTTGCAGATTGTGATCCTTTCACTTTTGCGGAAGAAGCATAAAATGATGGATGGATTCAAGCTATGGATGCTGAAATTTATTCAATCGAGAAGAACAACACTTGGGAACTCACTTCTCTCCCTCCGGGAAAGAAATCAATTGGCGTCAAATGGGTGTACAAGACCAAGTATCAACCAGATGGTCAGGTGAACCGGTTGAAGGCTAGGTTGGTTGTGAAAGGATATAAACAAAAGCCAGGTATCGATTATTATGAAGTTTTTGCACCCGTAGCAAGGCTTAATACTATTTGATTGGTAATTGTTTTAGCAGCCTAAAAGCAATGGCAGATACATCAGATGGATGTGAAATCTGCGTTTCTTAATGGATTGCTCGACGAAGAAGTCTATGTTGATCAGCTGGTTGGTTATGTGAAGAAAGGTCATGAAGATAAGGTTCTCAAGTTAAAGAAAGCTCTATATGGATTAAAACAGCACCACGGGCGTGTTACACTCGTATTGACTCGTATTTTCAAGAAAATGGTTTTCTTACGTGCCCTTATGAGCCTACATTGTATATCAAATCTGATTCACATGGAAATATGCTTATTGTATGCTTGTATGTGGATGATTTGATATTTACTGGAGATAACCCAAGTATGTTTGATAAGTTCAAGGAGGCTATGACTAACAATTTTGAGATGACTGATATGGGGCTTATGTCTTATTATCTTGGGCTTGAAGTTATGCAAACAGGTGATGGTATATTTGTCTCACAAAAGAAGTATGCAGCAGATATCTTGAAGCGGTTCAAGATGGAGTCAAGCAAGCCTATCAATACTCCAGTCGAAACAAAGCTGCAGTTGGAAAAATTTGGTAATGGTAATCTTGTTAATCCAACGTACTTTCGGAGTTTGGTAGGTAGTCTACGTTATTTGACTTCTACTAGACGACATTTACTTTGGAGTTGGCATGATCAATGGGTTTATAGAGACACCCGACTAGGTTCATTTACAAAATTTGAAAAGCGAATTTTATTGATACATAAAAGGTACCCAAAGTCATGGTATTTTGTATGATCTGCTACTGATTGCAATTTTGTTGGGTATTCGGACAGTGATTGGGCAGGTGATATTGAAGGGAGAAAAAATACTTCCGGTTTTGTGTTTCACATTGGCTCAGGAGTAATTTCTTGGTCATCGAAGAAGCAACAAGTTGTGGCAATTGTCAAATCTTTGAGCGGGAAATACATGGTTCTTTGCCTCTGTTGCATGTCAAATTTGTTTAGATCTGCATTTGTCGCGAGGAGCTGAATCAGAAGCAAACACTACCTATGAAGATTTATTGTGACAACAAGTCGGCTATTTCTCTCACGAAAAATCTGGTGTTTCACGGGCGAAGCAAGCACATTGACATCAAATTTCACTACATTCGTGAACTTGTCAAGGGAGGTGAAATAGAAGTGGAGTTTTGCAAGTCAGAAGACTAGGTCGCCGACATTCTCACGAAGCCGTTGAAAGTTGAAGGAGAAGATAGGGATGTGTACCTTTGAAAGTTTGAGTTTAAGGGAGGTTGTCAGAATTTAAACTCAAACTGTTAGTTTGTTCTGCTGAGTCATGTTTAGTTTGAATAAGTCTGTAACAATTTGCAGATTTTTAGGAAGTTTGTTTCCAGTTGTTTAGTTTGTTTCCAGTTGTTTGTTGAGTCAAGTAGTGCCATAAAAATAGGTTTGATGGATATTTTCTTTAGGCTAAAGTTAAAGATTAGTTGGAGAAATTCTAGGAGTCTGTTGGAGTTTTATTCACCTATATATAGGTGCAATACTTGCTGTTCATTTCAAGTTCAAAAATTTATAAAATCTCTTTCTTTCTACCATTGTTTTCTTGCTGTTTTTTTTATTCTAAATTTGGGAAATTGAAGGCTTTAACTTTAATTTCCTTCAGTAGTCCGGTCCTCTTGCTGTCATCCATCGGTAGTGTTGATTCGGTGAACTTGGTACAATCTTGGCGTGGTGGAGGCGAGGGGGTGGTCGTCTTGCTTGACGGCGGACCGACGAGCAATAAGGAGGGTTGAGCAAAGGGGATTTCTTCCGAAGCTCTTGCTTTCGAATCTCGATGCGGTGCGGTTTTCGGATCCGATGGGTGTTTTGGTGGTGGGACAATAATCTCTGGTCTTCCCTAGTGCTTCTCGGCCTTAGCTTGGCTCCGTGATAGATGATCTGGTGACGTGGTGGTGTTGGGTTTTTTTATCTTCTCTTTTTTTATTTTTTTTTCCTAGATTAGTTTATTGTTTTTTCGTGCTGCCCTAGATTTGTCTTGTGCTTGTCATGGTCTCGAGAACTACCGACTGCCGGCCTTATTTCCCATGGCCAAAGGCTGTCGTGCCAGTGTAACCTCATCCCGGAGTGTTGTCGAGAGCTCCACCATGGTATTGGGAGGTCGTTTTGCAAGTTCTTAGTGTTACTTGACCGGCGTTAGTTTATACATATCAAATTTAGAAAGAGATTTTCATTGTAAAAACCGTTGCTTTCCTTGACTAGTTTTGCCGCTAGTCCTTGGAGATTGGTTGCCTTAATTGCAACTCCTTGTGCCCCACACCTTTGAGTCGGTGAGAAGAGAGTCATTAATATGGCTCGCGTTTGCATTATATATGGCATTAATCTTCTCATCTTATTAGCATTGCAGTTTCTGGCTGTAATTTCCTTTCATTGTATCCGTCGGGGAATCCTGTAAGCACGGATGGTTTATTGAAAAACAATTTTCTCTTAATTAAAAAAAAACCTAATAAAGATTATTAAAAAAAAAGAAAAAAGAGTGCCAATAGAAAAAGGAGAGTGCCAATAACATTTTCCAATTTTGATCAGAGACATTGGAATTGTTATGCTTGTAGCGTTTATAAAGTGTAATCATGGTGGGAGGGTTCATAGTGAAAAATTGTTTCAACTTCTTGTAATAAGTACATTGATCCTTATTGAAGTACATTGATCCTTATTGTTTTAGATTCAAATAAACATTGAAGCTTTGTAAGCTTGTTGGGCGGCATTTGGGACTTGTCCCTTTTGTTTTTGAGTTGATCTCTTATCAACTCTTTGTTGTATTTTGTTGCTTGCCTTAAGCCTTTTGAGGTCTGGTGTTGGAGGTCTTATGTTGATCTTCCCCATCCTTTTTGTTTTTGAGTTGATAAACTTTAGTTGTACCCATCCTTTTTGATCTATATAAACTTTCTTTGCTGATTAAAAAAAAGTACATTGATCCTTTTTAATAAGTACTACTGGAATAGTTAGAGGTGAATCAATTGCAAGACTAAGCGTGGTATAAATATTTGTGTACATTGATCCTCTTTAATAAGTACTACTGGAGAAACAATTATTAATTTTCATCTTCATGTTAAGAATTTAAGGAGGCCTTTTACATAATACTCCTTCCATGATAAGCTCTTATTAAACAAAATTTGCTTTTTTTTTTATAATACCAAAAATGTAAAAAAAACTAATCCCTAGAAACCCAATGCAGGCCTAATATTACAACAGAAAGTTGTATACTCAAAAAATACGGCTAATTATTTTTATTTTATTTTATTTGGTTCAACAGTCAAGGATTGTTGAAGAAATTTAGGCTTAAGTCTTGGCGCTCGTCTATTCACATTTCCAATCCAGGTCAAAGATAACTCATTTTTACACTAAAGCCCATATGAAATTTCTGAGAGATTTTTATCTTTATGATTTGATCGCGTGATGTGAAGCATAGGAATTGTCCTGTGTATCGGGGTCCCTATGATGCAACTTTCCCTAGATTGATTTGGTGGACCTCCATGTGTTTTCCTTTGCTTTATACTTTATAGAATTTAAAATGTCATTTTTATGGTCCCACATGCTTCGTGCATTGCCAAAGCTATCCTTTTCTAATTTGCATCAGAATCACCTGCATGGCTTATGTCTCACACCATGCAATCTACGTGTAACGTGAGAGCATGCATGTACAGTATTTTATGTATGTATTTCCTTACGTAATTTTCCATCATTTTTTGCTTTTTACGAGCCTTCATCACAAATTTGTGTGAGTCATACACTTGTAAGTGACACCCACCAATGTGTTGGAGAAGTACCAATGAAACGCCTAGCGGAGGTGATGTGCACTGAATCTATGATAACGTTTTCTCTAAATACTGAATTTATACATTGTCCAATTTTTAGTTTAGTAATGAGTTAATTTTATAGATTATTTATCTTGATAAAAGAATTTGCAAAATAAAATTTATGATATCAAAAAATTAAGAAATCACTGAAAAAAGAAAATAAACCAAAAGTTACAAGATTCGTAGAATCCGAGAATTTGTTCATCACAACAAATTTGTGAAGTCCTTGTCATTCGAGTATTTTTGTCGTCCCGATTGTTGCGTAGTTTATAGAAACACAACCATCAAACCACAATTCAATCCACAACTCCTCCTGTACACGTGGGACCCATCTCATAATTTGTGCGTGGGCCCAAGTGTATGTGAGAGGTTGTGGTTGGATGGTTGTATACCTAGTATTTTTTGTTTAATTCTTGGAGTTGTTTGGCAGCCCAAAAGCCGTACACAACCAGCTGTCCATAACCCCCCACATGCACGTGGGCCCACACACGATTATGAGGTGGACCCGTGTATGTATGTAAGTATGGATTGGGTTGTGGTTGAATGGTTGTGTAACTAGCATTTTAATTTGTAACGTGGTACATTATAGTGCTGCGATCGAGTAATTATTCACTCCCATGCAATTGATGCTTTTAGGCCAAGTTTTCCAAATGATAAAATCTAGTACTTGATTTTATTAAATGATACTTGATTTTATTAAATGAGGAAGACATTTAATAATATATACTCCCTCCTTTCCTATTTGTTTGTCCTCTACGAAAAGTCATGCCACTTTTCAAATGAAAAAATCAACTATTTTCGTGTATCATTTTTCAATTTTTTTTCCACCAAATTAAAGTACTCATTGTGTACTTTAATTTGAAAAAAACTATTTGAAAAATGATATCTGAAAAGCATAATTTTTTATTTGAAAAAGGCAAAGAAGAGAGAGAGTGTGGGACAAACAAATAAACGGAGGAGTATGAAAAAATCTTTAGCATTGTAATTAAGGAGACTTTAGAATTAAGGACTTATCAGAGTAATCATGGTGTTTCAAGTTTCAACTGCCTTTAGATGGAAACCTTTATCAGGGGTAGATCATTGCAATCAGAAAACTACTTGTCCTACCACCTACGCTGAAATTCTTAAAATGTGAATCCGATAGCAAGAAAAGCATGGTATAAATATTTTAGTACTACAGGAAAAAAATTATTTCATCTTCATGTTAAGAATTTTATGGAGGCCTTTTACGTAATACTCCTTGCAGACAAGCTCTTATTAAACAAAAAATTTCATTTTTGATAATTCCAAAAATGTAAAAGAACTACTCCCTAGAAACCCAATGCCGGTCTAATATTGCAACAGAGTGATTTTGAATCAGCATCCCTTTGATACTAACTACAATCTGATCAAGATGATCCATGAGCAACTTAAAATGGGATGGACTTGTGACTTAATTTTTAGGTGGAGAGATGCAAATAGTGCACATAATCTTGTTAGATTGGGTCTTTAGTTGGAACGAGTTAAGCAAGTGTTTGATCAAGCACCACCAGATGTATTGGATGATTTGCGCAATGACCACAATGGTCTTGGAGTTCTTAGAGCTACCGCGTCAAGTGTTTATGTTTCTTAGGGCCTAGGCCCTCTGGTGTACCAAAAAAAGAAAGAAAGTTGTATACTCAAAAAATTATGGCTGATTTTTTTTTTTTTTTTTTGGTTCTAACGGTCAAGGAACGGTCAAGGGTTGTCCAAAGCTAGCTTAAGTGCACCTCGTCTATTCACATCTGATTGGGTCAAAGGCCAATATGTATCCACACCAAGTATAAAACTTCGCAAAAAAAAATTCCTTATGACTTGACCCAACAGGTTGACAAGTTTCTAAACTCAAAATCTCTAGGTTTATGATTCATCCTTGTTGCAACTTGAACTACCTCTTACGATTAAGTATAGCTAAGTTTAAAAGCTTATACTTCCTCTTCCCAAATTTCTTTGTCAAAACTTTCACTATTTTACACCTTTGCCCTAAAATTCTTTATATTTTCAAATCGTAATGTTAGTTATATATTGAATATGGATCTTATTTAATAGTTACCGATAAGTTTTATTAAACAAAATTTTTTGAAATTGTAAAAATATTATAAACGAAAAGATATAAGATGTATGCATTTACGTGTAAAGGGACAAGAAATTTGGGAATGAGGGAGTATACAAATCTTGTTAAGTTTTTTTTTTTTTTTGAACAGATCAATCTTGTTATGTGATAGGTCCATATATAGGAATTGTCAACTGTAACGTGGTCCTGATGAGGCAACTTTTCCTAGATTGATTTGGCGGACCTTCATGTGTTTCTCTTGGCTTTACAGAATTTAAAACGTCATTTTTATGGTCCCACATGTTTCGAATATTGCCAAAGCTATCCTTTTCTAATTAATTTGCACAAGAATCATCTGCATGGCTTACCTCTCACACCATGCAAGGTAGTATATCTACGTGAGACCATGCATTTTATAATATACAGTATGTATTTCCTCAAGTAGCTGGCATGATATATTTCATCATTTTTTTGGATAGGAAAAAAGTTTATTCATGAAAATTTGATAAATGTACATCAAGTTAGGAGAGAGGGGAGGGGATTCCAACCAAAATTGGAGAAATTAAAACAACTAATGAGTTGGAGCCAAAAAAAACACTAAGAGGGCCAAACCTAAAACACCCAAAAGCCTAATCCAAAAAGAGCATGCTCAATACATACAAATAAGCACAAACCATAATGTAGCTGAAACCCTAGCAACCTACAGCCCACTGCTGCCGCTTTAACACCCTAAAACGCCGATCTCCAACCAGCCGCCACAAACGCTAACCCCATCCACCCATCAACAGCCTCAACCACCCATTACCATTTGGCTAAGAACCGGACTCACCCTACAATGAATACTGGCTGGTAGATTGAAGCAACCAAATGGAGATCGAATGAGAGGAAACTAGCAGCAACTGACATCAAAGAAAGCCACCAAACTAATGATAAGTTCCATCACTAATAAGCCCGAAGGGGGCCCCACACTCATATAAGGATATTTAGCTTTACAGACAGAGTCTAAATTTCACTACGCAAAGATGAGTTTTTTTTTTAAATACTTCGTAAGAAGGAGCCTAGCTCCATCCATGTTTAGCTTAATACTATCATCCATGTTTAGCTTAATTCAAATAGTGTTTTTTTTTTCTTCTCGAATTCAAATAATGTTTAAAGACCACTGTAGAATTGAATCAAGTCTTTGTTATTGTTTTCACACAAATGAAGCTAAGAATAAGTCAGAGAGGGGCTAGTAGGGGCCACTGGCCCTCATACAATTTTAAAACACCTTACTATTGCATTAAAAGAATATATGTGATCAAACTATATATTCCCGCCCCTCCTTTTCTTTTCTTTTTTTTTTGTTAAAAACAATAATAGTATTAGTTTTTAATATTTTTCAAGCTATGAAACAACTCTGTAGTAACATTGACAAAGTAAGTAAATACACACTACTTTTGGTGTCATGCCCCAAAACGGGAAATGACCGGCCGTGAACCATAACTGACACATGGATCACGAAGCCTAAAATAAAGTAAACCATATAATCCTAAATGACCATTTTTATTATTAAACAAGATCAAACCAAATTTGTCTCAGCATAAGCATGGGCATGCCATCTCATGGTCGAAAAATTAAAAATGATCACCAATAATACCATAAATCTAATCTTTATCAAAAAGGTTTAACTATGTGCGGAAGCGAAATAAATTAATAACAAAGCTACGATGCATGCAATATCCTACGGAGGTCGACACAGTAGTTCCCCAAGACGCCGCCAAAGTTCTCATCTATCGACTTGATTTTCCTGAAAATGGTGCTGGATTAAATCTGTCAGCTGACAAGCTCAGTGAATGACAAACATGTATATTAAATAAGGTTCTAAAACAGGGATTAAATTAAATCACATATCATCATAATTTGGCACACACAATGTAAGAAAAATAATAATAATAAATATTAATGGTGATCACAAATGATATCCGATAACAATGGGGAACCACAACCAAATCGTACCATGGCCAACAGAACAATAATCTCAAAATTGGATCCAATATCGAACTTAGAGTCACCAGCATTGGCCGGACCGTGGCACTCTTCCCTAAGTTGATCCGGAAAAAAAGACAACCATTGAGCAAAAAGGGTCACCTACCTAACCAGTCTCTTCCCTAATTTCGAGGTCACCTATATAAATGAATAATTTCCCTGGACTTCCAAAAGTAAAAGTTTCCAACAATATCCATAAAGTTCTCACAAAAAAAGAATACATTTTATCGCGTGCCAATTTAGAGAACCAAATATAAATATTTTCCAATTAACAATTCCAAATTTTTCAACAAATAATTTAAGGGACATGGGAAAGTTTGAAAGTACGTAACATACTTAATCACTCACCTGAATTTAAAAATATTGCAACTTCGAGAATGCAAAAGAGATTAACATGTACAAGAAATAAAAAGAATTGAAGTAACTAATTAAATATCAACTACATGTATAAATTAAGATTGATGTATGCTATTAAAACCCAGGACAACCAAAACCTCAATTGTTGTTAACCAATAGAACTTCAAAGTGTGAAATCCCATTTGCCAATTTCCAAGTAATGTATTTCCTACTCCTACGTGTACCCATCAGTTCCAAATTTCTGATCTCTAATCACTATGCTTTTGTTCTCACATGCCCGTGTAAACATCCTATAGACCAACATTAACACAGAAACATAGCCCAACCATTTCTCTCTTGACTGAACCATAAAAACAAAACCAATAATTTATATACCCAAAACTGAATCCTCTCAATCAATTGGTACAACTCAAAGGTAAGGAAATAGACAAAATTAAAATAAGCGTCTGGTCGAAGATTGAGAATTGCAGCATGAAACCCCCTCCAAAAATTCAACGCCTTTTGGGCTAACATCTGTTGTTTTATCCCGAAGCCTCCTTAGTATTCTCTCAAAACTATAACCCTAGCCCGTAAGTATATAACTGCTTAGAGGGATAACTGAATAAAACTCCCCACTAACCCATAATATCCCTGACTTTTAGGTAACTAATTATTTTAAAGTATCCAAAATTACTGACTCATCTATAATAAAAATGGCACGATAAACATAATCTTCTAAAAATTAGGCTTATATCCTAAAACTATAATAATGCCAATTACACACGAACCAAGCACAAAAATAATTAAATAGGACTCTATCATAAAAGATAAATATTTAAATGACCAATTACAATTATGAAAATAAAATTTAGGGCCATTACATTTGGATTTCGCACACCCAAAGAAGTCGTCCCTTGTATTTTTCACGGTTGTCACGCATGTCATATATCTTTGATAGTTGCATTGGGATAGGAGGAATAAAATTTGTTCACCCTCGACAAAAGATGATGAACAAAACTTTCACCCTGATTGATTGAAATGGTGGGGTTCCATAAAAAATTATGTGGATCCCACCCAAAAAGTGATGTCATTTTCTGCAAAAGTGTATTGATTATGGGGCCTACATCATTCAACCAATTAGAATGAAGGTTTTGTTCATCCTCTTTTATTGAGGGTGAACAAATTTTTTTGGGGATGGGGCCTACTTTTCCCAGTAAACATTTCTGTTATTTTATTGTCACTTTTTGTTGCATCGGTTGAACATAAGAGAGGCAAATAGTGCAAGATAAATTATCTTTCTATTATGTATATGCTCCCTCTCTCACAAAATGCTCACCCTTTATTGGGAACCGTTTTGTGATGCAAAAAATAATGCACTTACAAGATTTTTTCCGAAGAAAAACAGAAACTATACCAATTTTTTTTTTACTCTCAATGAAATCTTTTAATACATTATCTTTTACATGCAAAATGCAAAAATTCAAATAAGGGACAAATAATTTGGGATGGAGGGAGTATGCAATGTCTTCTTATTACTCTCACGGATTAAGGCCCACACAATAACAACCTATAGAATCTTCAATTTTTTCTATATTACAATTAGTAAAGCCACATTAGGCAGGCTGTTGGTAGAGCCACACTTGGCTAAAATACCATATTTTAACTTAATTTTTCCAATTTCCGTTATGATATATTTTCAAAAAAAATTCCTATAAAAATCCTTACGGACCCAATTTCGTGTGTTCGTTTTGGGTCTCTAAAAATTAAGGATTGGCCCTTGAGGAGTGTAGGAGAAATTCAGGCTTGGAGATTGTAGAACTGGAGAAGACATTATTTTACAATTAGATAATTTTTTTTTGTCAATTAAGGTGGAAAAAGAAAATTGGAAATAAATATAAAAAAGTTTTCAGCTTAACTAGAATCGCCTCGGAAAAAATAATAATATACACAAAAAGGCTTGTTCAATGAATGACAATAATGGGCCAATTTAGATTACAACCCATCTAAAGGCATAGGATTGAATTTTCAGCCCATAGAATTGGGCCCGTTGATAAATGAAAATGGCATGCGAATGATACTTGAAGTCCAAACCAATTTGAACCAACCCACAATTATATGTACTACTTCTTCTTTTTTTCCCGAGGTGAGCCCATAATTTTTTATTTTTTTTCCTTATCTTTTTCTCCAATACCTTCATAACATCAAAACACAAATGCATATCCATAAAAGCGACAGGAAAAATATAAACCGCCCCAATAATATACTCATTTCCATATTAAAATACTTGAAAGAAAAGGGATTTTTAAATCACGGGTCTCTACAATTAGAGTTGGGGTGGTTGAAGCAATGGAAGCGGACGATGTACTAGTGGTGTGGTGGTGGTAGTGGTGACAGCAGTGCATGATGGTGGTAGCGACGACAAAGGTGGTGGTGCAGTGGTGGCGATTATGGCGATGGTGGTGGTGCATCAATGAAGTGTTGGTGCAAGCGACGAGGAAATAGAGGTGGTGGCAATGGTGATGGCAGTAGTGGCAGTGGTGATGGCAACAACAATGATATATGGTCGATGGCAATGGGCCTTAACTGGTGGTGGCGGTGTACTAGTGGTGTGGTGGTGGTAGTGGTGGCGGTGGTGGCGGCGACCGGCAGTGGTGGTGGTACAAGGTGGAGTGACAGCGGTAGTGGTGGTGGCGATGGCGATGAGTGGTAGCATGGTGGTGGTGGTGGTACTTCTTAGATGAAGTGTTAGTGCTATGCTTGAGCGATGAAATAGAGGGAGGTGGTGGTGGTGGTAGTAGTAGTGGTGATGGTGGTGGTTGTAGTAGTGGCAGTGGTGATGGTGGTAGTGGTAGTAGTAAGCGGCAACAACAGTGATATATGGTGATGATAGCAGTAGTCAAATGGTGGATGGTGGCAGTGGCAATGATTTTGGGGCGTGATATATGAGTACAAATATCTACTGCCAGAATTAAGTATGTACCATACTACTTATTTTTTTATAACTTATTAATGCTACATATTAAATATTAAGAGTCACTTAAAAGATTAAGTAACATAAAATATAGTTATCAAACCAACTAAATTTCATATTATAATAATTCATTCAATTTTAAGTGCTAAATTAGGGTATCAAAGAAACTCTTCTACTAGGGAGGGATCAAAATAAGTTTGCCGGCAAATTAAAATTTCTACCTAAAAGGGTATCTGGAAACCTGACTTCATAAAAGTACTTCGGACAAACAATAACACTTTCGATTAAGCGTGCACATATCACACAATTTTTGTGTGTACATGTGATGATGATGGCGTCAACGATTTTTGGTTTGGACGTTTGGAACGATAACGATGTTAGCTCTGATTGCGTGGTGGTAGACATCGATGGTGGTGGTGGCGACTAGTGATTGGTGATGGCAGGGTCGGCCCAAGGATTTAGAGTGCCAAAGGCCTTGTGTAAAAATTGTGCCTCAAGAGTACAACAATTAAATATATTTTTTCTTGCAACAATTTTCAGAATACGAGAAAGTCAAAACAATATGAAGTTCTACTAATTATTATATATCCTCTATGAAATATTTGAAAACAACTCTTAATAAAAAAGAAAAGGTGAGCGAACGGTGATCATGCAGCGTTTCCCTGCTCAATTATTTCTACTTTTCTTTTTATCCGCAACACGTGACTTCAAAAGAAAAACATAAAGGTCTTACCCGTTGAGCTACTACAACATTATATTATCTCTACTTTACACAGAGGATGGCCTTTTTGGGTTTGTTTTGTTTTTCCAGGCAATATAATGCTTGTGTGATTAAATACAATAAGAAGAGGAGGGCCCTTTTGGGTTTGGACGGAAGGAAGAACAAAAAGAGAGCGTACTTACTTGTCTCCATCAAGGAAAAAGAAGTAATATAGGAAGGAAGATGAGAGAGGCAAGTGCAATGATAATAATGAAGTGATACAGTCATTGAGCAGAGGGAAGTTGGGAAGCCTTTTTTTTTTTTTTCCCACATGAATAGGAAGAAAAGAGGGGGAGAGAGAGAGGAGGTGTATACAATAGAAGGCCCACAATAGTACCCTTTACAATTGATTATGCTTTCTCAAAATCATTTTTTAGGCCTTTTAGTTTTCTTTTGGGCTAGAAAAGGGTTAAAAAAAAAATTCCTACTCAAGCTTACTATCAAAATTTCTTGGAGTGCCCCTACTTTTGAGAGTTATTTGGATGCCTTAAGCCTAGGCCTCATGGGCCTTGGGCCTGGGCTGGCCCTGGGTGATGGTAAGTCGGTTAGTGAGAAGTGAGAATGTGAGAGTGGGAAAGAGAAGATAGAGGCTGGTGCACATAGATTTAGGGTTGAATAAAATATTTATGGGCTTATAACAAATAGATACAATCTTAACCTAATAAAGGATCCTTATTTTGCTTTCTGGTTAGGGACTTCCACTTTTGACCATTTCGATTGAATTTTGATGATCCGAAATGTTCAATGTGTTCAGAACGTGTTTTAAGCGTCCATTATAAAAAAAAAGACTAGGAAGGTTTTCATTCAAACAGTTTTTCATATATATATATATAGACCCTACTTCTAGACTCACATTTCCCGATCAAATTTCGACTATCCAAACCTATATATACACACCATACTTCTAGTAAGTGATCCCACTCTTTGTTGAAGTGTGGGACTCAACTTTCCCAATCAAATTTCGACGATCCAAACCTATATATATAAACCCTACTTCTAGCGAGTGATCCCACACTTTGCCAAAGAGTGGGACTCATATTTTCTAAACAAATTTTGTGATCTGAACCGATAAATGTGTTAAAAATGTGTTTTTAAAGATCCATGTGGGGAATCATAAAATAAAAAAAAAAATTGGGAAGGGCGATCCAAGCAGTTTTCGATAAAATTGTACATATAAGATTTTTATTAAAAATTGCTTGGATATGAAAAACTTCTAGTGAGGGATCCAACATTTTGCTTAAGGTGTGGGAGTCACCAAATTCTCAACTTTTTTGATCAAATTTCAATGATCCGAATGGTTCAATGTGTTTAAAACGTATTTTTAATAGTACGCCGAGGAATAAGTAAAAAAATAAAAATAAAAAAAGTGTCAGGGAATGGCTTGGAGCCCACACAATAACAACCTATAGAATCTTCAATTTTTCTATATTACAATTAATAAAGTCACATTAGGAAGGTTGTTGATAAAGCCACACTTGGCTAAAATACCATATTTTAACTTAATTTTTCCAATTTCCGTTATGATATATTTTCAAAAAAATTCCTATAAAAATCCTTTCGGACCCTATTTCAGAGCATCTCCTACCCATCTCTATTTTTCTAAAATGGAGAATGGTGGTGACACATTGAGGGGAGATTTTGTAATTAATGTCATCTTTTTTATCACTTTTTGTACTTTTTTTTTTTGGATAATCTTGGGGGACGAAATCAATCTTTAAATCTTGGCCCATCTACATTCCTCCGAAATGAGATTTGGTTCTCTATTTTTGAGGATCAAAATAGTTTTGGAGGACCAAATCTCTAAAAAAGATGTGGGGCCCTCCGGAGAATCTCTATAAGTGAAGAAAGGGGACATTAATTATAAAATCTCACTCAATGTCACCTCCATTCTCTATTTTTAGAAAAATAAGATAAGTAGGAAGATCTCTCATGTTAAGTTTTGGATCTCTAAAAATTAAGGATTGGCCCTTGAGGGTGTAGGAGAATTGAGGGCTTGGGGATTGTTAGAGAAGACACTATTTTACAATTAGATAAATTTTTGTCAATTAAGGTGGAAAGAAATATAAAAGTTTTTAAACTTAACTAGAATAAACTCAGGAAAATAATAATATACACAAAAGGCTTGTTCAATGAATGACAATAATGGGCCAATTTACATAACAACCCATCTAAGGGTTTAGGATTGAATTTCCAGCCCATAGAATTGGGCCCGTTGATAAATGACAATGGCGTGCAAATGATACTTGAAGTCCAAACCAATCTGATCCAACCCACAATTATATGTACTACTTCTGCTTTCTTTTCTTTTCTTTTTTTCCGAGGTGAACCCACAATTACCCTTTTTCTTTTTTTTTTCTTTTCTTTTTCTCCAACACCTTCATAACATTAAGAGATTTTTTCTGAGGGCAGCTCAGGTTTTGGAGGCTGGATTTCACGTCTAACTCTAGGGAATTCTCAAAATTATTGACTAAGTCATCCTCTAGACTCCTTGTAACACCCAAAAAATAAATTAGAGGCTTGTGTAATTTTTATTTTACCTTTTAAATTTTAAAAACATAAGGTACTCTATGAATGTCCTAAACCTAAATCTAAACTATGTTATGAAAGTGCTTAAAACTCTAGGTACCTTTGTGAAAGTGTCTAAACCATTAAAACCCTATAATGAAAAACTGCACTCTAAACCTAAATTTTAAAGTACCCTATGAAAGTACCTAAAACCCTAAGGTGCCATAGAAAAGTGTCTAAACCACTAAAACCCTATATTGGGAAAGTGTACCCTAAATCTGAACAATTTTTTTTTAATTGACCTTAATGGTAATTAAAAAGAGTGATTGACCTTAATAGTAATAAATATTTGTTTTGTGACCTTAATAAGTAATAAACTCTAACTCAAAAACAATAATGGGCCAATTTACATAACAACCCATCTAAGGGTTTAGGATTGAATTTTCAGCCCATAGAATTGGGCTCGTTGATAGTTGATAAATGACAATGGCATGAGAATGATACTTGAAGTCTAAACCAATCTGACCCAACCCACAATTACCTTTTTTTTTTTCTTTTTCTCCAACACCTTCATAACATCAAAACATATATGCATATCCATACGCAACAAGAAATATAGCTCGACCCCAATAATATAGTCATTTCCATATTAAAATACTTGAAAAAGAAAATATAATTTTTAATCATGGGTCTCTACAATTAGAGTTGGGGGGGTTGAAACAACGGAGGCGACGATGTACTAGTGGCGTGGTGGTAGTGGTGACAGTGGTGGCATGATGATGGTAGCGACGACGGAGGTGGTGGTGCAGAGGTGGCAATTATGGTGGTGGTGGTGGTGCATCGATGGGTTGTTGGTGCTAGCGGCGATGAAATAGAGGTGGTGGTGGCGGGGCGTGTGGTAGTGGTATTGGTGGCAACAACAATGATGATATATGGTTGATGGCAATGGAGGTGATTGTGGTAGCGGCGGTGTACTAGTGGTGTGGTGTTAGTGGTGGTGGCGGGGGTGGCATGATGGTGGTGGCGGCAGCCAGTGATGGTGGTCTTGAAGGCGGGTGACAGCGGTAGTGATGGTGGATAGTAGTGACATGGTGGTGCAGCGATAAAGTTTTAATTCTAGTGGCGATGAAATAGATGAAGTGTCGGTGGTAGTAGTAGCGATGGCAATTTTGTATGGGTAGGGGGTAGTGGTAAGCGGCGACAACAATGAGTATGTTGATGATAGCGATGGTTGAATGGTGGAAGCGATAGTGGATGGTGGCGTGGCAATGATTTGTGCGAGGGTGGTATATAAGTACTAGTATTTGTAGCTAGAATTAAGTATGGACCATACTACTTAATTTTTATAACTTTTTAACAATACATATTAAGGGTCACTTAAAAGATTATTCAATTTTTAAGTGCTAAATTAGGAGTATCAAAAGCTCTTCTACTAGGGAGGGATCTACATTAGTTTTGCTGCATATTGAAAGTTTTACATAAAGGATAATACAAAGCTGACTCCTTAAAAGTACTTCTACACAAACAATAACACTTTCGATCATGCGTGCACACATCACACATCTTTTTTTTGTGTACATGTGACGATGATGGCGCCGACTATGGTTGGTTTGGGCGTTTGGCAACGATAACAATGATGGTGCCGAACTGGCGTCGATCGCGTGTTGGTAGGCATCGATGAACAACGGTGGTGGTTGCGGTGGTGGTGGTGATGGTGAGTCGGTTAGTGAGAAGTGAGAATGGGAGAGAAGATAAATGGTGGCCTTTTATAGATTTAGGGTTGAAGGAAATATTTATGGTTTTATAATACACACACACACATACACATACACATACACACATGCACACCCAGAGTCCCCTTCTAATAAAGGGATCCCACTATTTTTACTTCTGACAAAGACTTCCACTTTTGACCATTTCCCGATTGAACTTTGATGATCGAACTTTCAATGTGTTTTAGAATGTATTTTAAGGGTCCACTTTGTCATTAAAAAAGACGGGGAAAGGTTTTCATTGAACAATTTTCATAAAAAAGGAAAGAAAATTAACTGGAGCACTTTTTTTCTCTTCTTCTCTTTCCTATGAGAGCAAATTTTTCTCTAATCTTTCACAAACCAAACAAAAGAAAAAAAGAGAGGTTTCGTTCCCATTTCTACTTTTATATTTTCTCTTATCTTTATCTTCTTTTCCCCAACTTCCCAGGATAACTTAATGTTTGGAAGTTAGGAAAAAAAGAAAAAAAAAAAGAAGGAAATTAGAGAGAAAAAATTGAAGGGAAAATGAGAGAAAAGTTAGATAGGAATTTGATTATTATTGTATTTTTTTAAGAATCAAGCAAAGGAAGAGAATTTTCTTTTACTTTACCGTTCCTTTCCATTTCTTTCCCCAACAAACAAATAGAGTCTCCTTAAAATAACAAAAATGTTTATTAATCTGATAAATCACCATTTCTGATAGTTTTATAGCCATCACATCATGTGGGGTACATCCCATAATTGTGTGTGGGCCCACATGTATATATGAGATGTTATAAATGGTTGGAGGTATGTGTGTGCTTGTGTGTATGTGAGATGTTATAAATGGTTGGAGTTAAAATGATTGGGAATATAGCATTTTTCTTAAAATAATCCTAGTCCTACACAAACAACATGTCGTGTATATAAAGCTAGGCCCTTCAATCTTCTCGCAACTTCATCTTACCTGAGGAAACATGGCTCGTGGTGGCAGAGGTTGCAGAGGTCTGTTATTGTTGTTGTTGTTGTTGTTGTTCTTCTTCTTCTTCTTCTTCTCTCTCTCTCTCTCTCTCTCTCTCTCTCTCTAGACACAACTTATTATGTTTGTTATCCGAAATCTTTGCTTTGAATGCCTGAGGTTGTTATAGTATTTGTTTATTATTATGTCTTTAATTTGTTCTAAATTGTAGAAATTAGTATAATATATACATCTTATTTGAACAGACAATCGAAGCTGTTAATTGAATCGAGAGTTTCTAAACCAGCTTTGATTTGGGGCATGGTAAAAATTTTACGTTTTTGGAGCAGTCGCTTTGTCTTCGCCTTCTTACAGCATTAATCCATGAATGAAAGCTTATTATTTTGATGCCTGCAAATTCATAGATTCAACTCAAGAGATGGTACCGATCAATTGAATTTTGAAAAGAAAAAAACTTGTACCATTAGCTTTTCTCTATATCCAATAGCGCTTAACAACTATAGCACTAGTAGCAGGGATGTTGCATTCCAATTTCTATCTTTTTAGCAGATAAATGTACTATTGGATTTGGGATCTGCGGTTTACCACTAGCTCAAAAAGTCAGAGGTTTCAGTTTAATGGGAGCGTTCTTGTAAATTGCATAATGTTTGTTATGTTATGTTTGGGGATTTACTCCTGCATATTAGAAGCCTTCGTTATCTTCAGCTTCTTTCGTTATTTTATTCTCACTTTTGTTGCTCTGCTCTTTGGCAGGAGGATCTTCTTCAGCTTATTCGGGTTCTACCGGTAAGTGCTAAGCCAATTGTTCTGCTGCTTCTACAAATCAAATGAAGTTGTTTGCTGGATTCCAAATCCCTTGATTTTCCATTACTATATTTTTCTTGCTTAGTAATTTTACTTATGTCATATGTGTGATAGACTCTTAAGAAAGTGGCAGTCAGATATTGCCATTTAAGGATGGAAGTAGCTATCTTTTTCAGCTATTTCTCCAGCATTCTTATCTTGTGCAGTTACCTTTATTATTGTGTTCTGTATCTTCACAGGTACCAAAGATGCTGCAACTTTGATTGGTTTGTCCCGTTTGGGCAAGAACTTGGAGCGTATTCCTATTCCTATAACTGACTCACATTCATGTCAGTATCTATACGACCGTTATGAAGAGGTACAATTGTCTGCAGTTTTGTGAATTTGAAATAGTTTTAGGTGATATGGTAGTTGTTAGCTGCTTTTTGTAAGTTGACGATGAGTCATGGCCTCATGGGTTTATGGGTTGGTCAAAATCTTAAAATTTTCCACTCCCCACGTTTTTAATCTCAAAGGTTGTCGGATAGCTTTATGTTTGTCTCTGAACAACTCTTCTACTTTATGTTTTTCCCTTTCTACTCAGTTGTTTCAGTTTTTCTCCTTTCTCTGTGATCCAGTGCATGAGCAAAAATGCACATCTTATGCCGGCCCCAATTACTGTGTTCGATACCAGGAACTGATGGCATCATGCCCAGAAGTTAACAAGGGTATGTTTTCTTTCATGTTTTGTCCCATTGATTATCAAATATCAAGCTTCTGTAGAAATTTATCATATTCTCTTGGGTCTCTTTTTCCTGTCAAGTTTAAAAGAACTTAAATGATGATTCCTTAGTGCTTTTGAGATGGGAGTAGGTTTTATCGTTTAACAAAATTGTAATTATGGTTTTAAAACAAACCAAGAAATGCATGTACAACAATCACGATCATCCTCTCATTGAGTTGCCTCACGCCAACTTGATTTGATATAGCGTTTCTCTTTTCACCATTCTTGGTGAAAAAAAATAATAAAATCATGTTTTAAACAAACCAAAAAATGCATAAACAACAATAAAATCATCCTCTCAATGAGTTTGCATACCCACTTGATTTGATATGATGTTTTTCTTTTCTTCATTCTTGGCATAATTCTCTACTCCCCTCTTGAACTCTCGGTTGAGCAATTGCTAATTATGCAACTTTTACGCACATCTTTTTTCTTACTCATCTATTTCAACAGGACTATCACGAGTGCAGGCACAATTATGTAAAAATTGAATACAAGTCTTGGGTTTTTGTGCAAATGATGCATTTGGGTGGAACTATTAGTTTAAGAACTTCCTTGGGACTCTTTGCCACGACCTTGACATGGGTCAAAAGACAAAAGGGCTTTTGTTGGAATTAACGGACTGCATATTCAGAGTCTAAAGAGCTATCTAATAGCATATGTGCACACCTTAGTTGCATGAAGTAGGAGGCAGAGATGGGGGTGGAGTGTGGGGAGGCGGGGTATGTAGAAGCTTCCTAGGTTGGGAGCTTGTGAGAAAATATTTAATGAATAAATGTTTATATGAGCGAGCTTATATTTATTTATATATATATATATATATATATATATATATATATATATATATATTGTACATATGTTTTATAGTTGCTTAGGGGGTAGCGTATATAAACATGGTGAGAAATGACATCCCACATAGATTTTTTATACCAAATATATGGACTAAACACATTAGATAAGTTGTAGAATACAAGGCCAAACAGAGAGTCCCTAAATCTTTCTTACTTTTTTTTTTCTTTTCTTCTACCTTGCATATATTTAGAAATATAAGTGAGAATTTCATCCTTGATATTGAGTGTGGAAGCTCCGTCCTATTTAGGAGGTAGGTTCCCCATCTTGATGACATAAGCTCTGTTGAGCTCCTTTCTGGGGACTGCACCCATTTTAGAAGGATCTTGCTTTGCTAAGGTGCACACCCACTTTACCCAGAAGTAATAGATTTCTTCCTGACTGCCCATAAGTGTCTTGCCATGGAATCTTTTCCAATCCTTCACTCCTTGGGAGCACAAGTTGGTCCCTACTAACTTTAACAACTGGCAGATTTTAATTCAGGGCCTTACCATTTGGAAGGCTTTCGTTATACTCTTGATGTCTTTAAGCATCTCCTGGGGCAAAATAAAATTAGAAGTCGATAGACTTGGAATACACCAAAAGGACATAGCTAATGGGCTGAGATAGAACCCATAACACAACTATTTTGTTGAGACCAAGATCAAATTCTAGCCAAAAAGCTTTTTGTGTCAATTAGACACAATACTCAGCCTTTAATCCTGAAGACATCAGAAGGAACTCCCAATATTCCACTTGGAAAAACCCTCAGGGATTGGCAGAGATGTTCTTCAAACTTGTCTTTATCAATTCCCACTAGCGTAGAAACTGAACATCATGAAGATGATTCTTGAGAAAAGAGCCTAGCAATGATAGCAAAGAGGATCGGAGGGTCTTCAATGGATTTTCCATAGATTGATCTGCAGATCGCTCTTCTTCTTGCACTTGGGAACCTGCTTTGTGTCCTGAACCATCATAGTTTCGTATTTGGGGGTACTTTTCATAGCCCAAGCAAACTCTAGGAGGCCATTAACTTAACAATGTTGAAACTTAAAATTTTCCGTCATTTACCGCTGCGAGAAGGTCATGGTCACCCAAGCAGAAAAATGATGAAAATTGATGGTATGCAAGGGACTCCATCCATTTGGAGCTCTCAGGCGCCTGATCAGAAAAATGTTCAAACATATCATTTCTTCGTTTAGCAGCTCATCTTGCTCAGTATTTGGAGTTGCCTCCCCCACTCTTAAGCTGTAAAGCTGTAAGCAGTGGTGGACCCAGGGATAGACTTTAGTGGGGGCACCAAATCATTTGTTAGGTTACACAAAAATTCACAATCAAGCGCAATGGTATATAATTAAATTTGAATACTCATATAAAAGTAAACATTCATCATACTAAAAGGGTTGATAACACATGCTTTCAATAGTTTGTAAACATAAGCACAGAAACCTAAATATTAGCAAGTAATTTTTTTCATATGCACTCTCACAGTTGACCCGGTCAGGTTCCCATTTTTGAAAAGCGTGCATAATAGTCTTATTACCAACTCCATCAAAATTATCTCCCTCTTTATATATACCACTACCACCAATCTATCATTCAACCAGATCCTCATTCTGCTCTGCATCTGATTTTTCAGAATTTCATGGTTGAAAATACCCATTTGACTGTTGCAGTTGCATATGGTAAAATTAATGCCAATATCTAGAACAAGTAAGCTAATGGATATAGTTTCTCTCTTCGGGTCTTTGCCTTTTTTTTTACAAAGGTCATTAACTCCATCGAACCTTGGGAACTCATCGTTAGAGCTCATCTCAAAATATATGTATCAAGTTGATCATGAAATACGATAAGTTCTATTTTCTCATGATTTCCTAAAAAGCTAATTGCAATTGATGGGCAAAGCATGAGAGTGATCATTTAAGAAAATTCCAAAGAATGATAGAATGATAGAAGATTCCAAAAATGATAGAAGATTCCAAAAATGCAAAACTTAACATCCTACATGGAATACATAAATGGGTTTCACAAATACATTCAGTGAGTTCACAAAAAACAAGTAAACATGTCCAACTATAAAACAAAAAACGAGTAAACATGTAGGAGTAGTCATCTACTTATCATCTAGTCCCAAACAAGCATACATTCAGGTAGCCATCTCCTGATCATCTAGCGAGTTCACGAAAAACACTAAAACAAACATTGAAACTGCAAAAATTAAAAATGGGTGACAAAGGTTTAGCCATGGCCATGTACTCATCTAGCTCATCATCTAGTTCACAAAATTGGAGCTTTTGAGTTCCATTTTTGTACTCAACAAAGACAAGATTCAACACATCCCTATCGTATTTACAATTTACCTTTGAGTTTGATTGGGAGGTACACCATTACTAAATCACATTAAAATTATTTGAGAAAATGATAAATTTAATTACATTACATACAATTTGGATCAATCGGGTATGCACGTGAGATTCCTATCAAACACTCCTACAAGTCTCAATTTCCCGATCAAATTTTTCATGATCAAACATGAAATGTTTTTAAAAGGTATTTTTAAGAGTCCCATTGCAAATCGGCAAAAATAAAATCTTGGGAAGGGTTTGATCCGATCAATTTTCATAATATAGTTTTTATCGAAAACTGATTTGATCAAGCCTTTCCGGTAGTTTTTTTTCCATTGATTTCTCGCGGGGACCATAAAAAATCACCTTTTAAAAACATTGAAGCGTTCGGATCATGAAAATTTGATTAGGAAATAGGAATCCTTAATAAGGAACCCACCCGGGTATACGATTGGATAATTATATGTTACATCGTACATATATGCATATATATAAAAGTCTCCGCGGTCGGATTGGTTAATCCATTGTTTCAAATCAAAATCCGTGTTGCATTATGGAAATTCAATTGGCGGTTTTAATTTTTGAATTTGTAGATTAATCCGGTTAAAATCAAAAAGCATGGATTGATTCGGTCGGATTGGATTCATGGATCACCCAGTTTTTGGTGCAACCCTATTTTTTGGTTGGTAAATACATCTCTTGTAGTTAACTCCATTACATTTGATCTTTGAAATGCATGTAAGGTATAAAAAAATGACATAATGCCCAAAATCTTGTTTTGTTTTTTCTCCATGGTGGTTTTATAACTACAACTGAAGTGATGTTAGATATTAACATCATTGCCCCAAAGGGACAGAAGTGTCACAAAGTGAACCTGAGGGAGCTCTCTGTTTTCTTTCAAGGGCGTCGTAATACAGTTGTCTCTCTACTAGCTTAAACTTTTGGATGAGTTGGTGGTAAACAATCTAATATGATATTTGGAAGACAATAGATCCATGTTCAAACCTCCCCATCTACCTCATAATTGAAATACTTAGCATGTTTCTAACCCACTTTTGAAGGAGAGTTTGGATTTTCGTGAAGATGAGTGCTGAGTAATGTAAAGTTACCCCTCTCTCTAACAATTTAGCATCTGCTAAAATATTCCTACTGTAGTTTTGGAAAAGCGTGTTTTGCATTTAGTTTCAACAACCTATTCTGCAAAAGTTTCTCATGCTTTAGTTCTTCCCTTTGTTTGGTGGCACAAAAGACCTTATGTTTTACCTCTTGATGTTTATATGTGTCATATCTTGGTTTAAAGCTTTTTTCCCTATTGAATTGTGTATGCAGGCCCAGATTAGGTGAAAACAACTGCAAAAACAAAGGGTAATTATTACCTTTCTTATTTCCTTTTTTAGAAGTAACCAAGGCCCTCGTGAAGTATAATTTTAGGGTTTTAGTTTATTGTTATTTATCTTTTTATGTTCAGGGTAATTTTTTTTTTTGTATTACTAGGATTTCACTCAGGTCATTAGGGTTGGCCTATATAGCCCCTTCATTAGTCTTGTAATCATTCAAACTTTTCAATGCAATAATATTGTACTTTGGTTTTCTTCCTCTTCTTTCCAAAATCTAGGTGGTATGAGCCATAAGATTTAGGCCTGTGGAACATTTGCTCTCAATGGCGGCCTGAAGACTTGTCGCTGTCCACCGGGCACTGTTTTATTCATCAGACTGTTCATCAGTTTCTTTTCCTTTCTCTTTCTCCAGATGCATATCCTTTCTTCTCCCTCTTCATCAATAGCACTGTTCATTGGCTACTATTCCCGAAAGGCACCGGTCATCGAAGGCCACTATTCATTGAAGGTCACTTTTCACGGGTATTGTTCATCAGCGAAGTTTCTCTCTACTTTCTCCTACGTAGCATCAGTTTCTCATCAACTTTCTAAACAAAGATTTAGCATCTCTCTCTCTCTCTCTCTGTGAACCAGATAGCATCTCTCTCCCTCTTTTAGCTACATCTCTCCTCTCTCCTGTTTGTTATTCTCTCAAATCTGCACTGGAAATTTGGCATCGTTCGGCCTCCCATCTGCATATGTTCCTCCTCCTGTTTACATACGTTTCTGGGTTCGGTTTTCAGTTTGTTCTCCTCTTCCTCGGTCGCACCTCCTCTCCTTATTGTTCTCTCTATCTCATACGAACTCTTTCTTCTCTT
This sequence comes from Vaccinium macrocarpon, assembly GCA_022606695.1. NCBI lineage: Eukaryota > Viridiplantae > Streptophyta > Magnoliopsida > Ericales > Ericaceae > Vaccinium > Vaccinium macrocarpon. Next base: position 31,062,696 of record CM040177.1, read on the forward strand.
CGTCAAACCTCTTATGAGCACTTGTTTGCAGTTTCAACACTTTTTTTGGATCTTTGATTGGAACTCCCTCCGTTCCTAAATAAATTATCCCACTATGACATTTTCAATAAAAAATTAAATGCTTACGTGTATGTTTTCCAAATTTTTTCATACTGAATTAAATTCGGTGTGGAAAAAAAAAAAGGATGGAAGCACTTAATCCACATTTTTAAAATAACAAAGAGAGAAAAAGGAGAGAGTGGGACACTTATTTAGGAATGGAGGAATATTATTTTGCAACACCCGCTTTGCAATGGTTGGCGCAGATTGCAGTAGTTGATTTACTGTCGTTATTTATCTTTATATTCAGGGTAATTTATTTCTTTTTGTATTATTAGGGTTTAAGCTAAGGTTATTAGGGTTAGCCTATATAACCCACTTCAATAGTTTTGTAATCATTGAAGCTTTTCCAATGCTTGATAGTGTACTTTAGTTTTCTCTCTCTCCTCTGCAAGATCACATATACACTTGCACACAGCCAAAATGGTCTATGAAATCAATAAATTGATCTAGCAAAGGATTACATTCCTTACGATTTTTTGGTGTACAAACTACTAACTAGATAACTTCTCAAGCATATATAATGGTTTTAATGTTATGGTATAGTGGGGATTTAACTTAACAAATAAGCTACATCAAGCATAGTGGAACCATTGCCCAATCTTTAGGCCTCCTTTTTCCACTACCACTTGTCCCTACGCCAACATTGAAGAAGTTCCATTGTTCTATCTCGGTAAAACCAATGTCCATTAAACCAATAGAGAATTGATGTCCAAAGCTCTTTGGGCAACCTAGTTTTCAATACTCATATGTGACCCAATTTGATTTCCTTTGCCAACTTCTAGCTTGAAGTTCCATTGTACTAGTTGGAAAACTTCAAGATACATCGTTTGTCCAAAGTTCCTTGTAAAATGAGCCTGATTTAGTATGCGTGGTAAGGGCTCAAAGTCCCACTTGAACAAACAACCGCAGTAACAATGATCTTGCTTCACCCGTTAAATAGTGCATTTGTAGGTATCTTTCCTTAAATAGAGCAAAACACACCTGAAAAACTTTGGAAGGATTATGGGGAACCAAATTGTCAATCGATTAATGGTAGTTAGGTTTGACGCCTTGAAACTGGCCTTAGCGTTGTAGTGGGGAAAGACTAGATATTGTTCTAGTAAGGCAATTGGTTAGATGCTATGTACGGATCCCAAAGAAATGGGAAGTGAAGTATCCCACCACGGACTTGGAGTGCGACCGCGGACACGGAGTCTGGGATCACACGATGTCGAATCATTTGGGAAAATCGGATCGATCTCTTTAATGCGAGGTTTGGTTCAAAGCGATCTCGGCGGGTGGCCGATTAGAACGGGTGGTTGTCGAGGCTGCACTTTTAAGGCTAGGAAGGGAGAAGAGGGAGAAGAGAAGGTGACTTGGTCGAGGGAGAGGCAGCGATTGGCATTTTCGCCCGGACTTTACCCGATCCAACAAATCACATTTACAGATTGCGGCAATGGAGGCACGTGTACCGCCCGGCGATATGAGAGAGAGAGAGAGAGAGAGAGCGCTTGAAGAAGAAGAAGAACATTAAAGGCACTCTTTTATGCACTGTGCAAAACTTTACTTTTGCTTTTTAATCAATGCTTTTACTTTTGTATGTACTGTCTTACTATGCATGTATGTACTGTATATATAATATATTATTATACTCTGATGCTATTACTTTGGGCGTAAATGACCAGCTGCAGTTCAAAAATAAAAAATAAAAAATGTCCAATTTTGCACCTATCGATCGTAACTATTTAGTACTACTTTAATAATAGACTATAAAACGTGTCTTTACCCTTTACTATTTAGTACTACTTTTAATATTTGTGCTTAAAAAATAAGTGGTGATTTTTTGAAAGAAAATCAAGAGTATTTTTTATACATATATATTTTTAAAATTAGTTTTAAAAAAATTGGGTGGCGTAATATCATTACCCGTGTCACAAATTTGGATCCATATCCCGCATTAATCCCCGATTTTTAAACTTTTGGGTATCCGATCTCCCCGGATCTACACCCGCACCGACACCCCGTACGCGAGTCCGTGCAGCATAGGTTAGATGTGGATTCTACTTGAGACAAACTCTTGAATCCTGAGAGGGAAAACAAACCTTGCACTTTCAAGAAAAATAGAAGAACTTTGGAGCTTTTATTAATGATTGATTGAATATTTGAATATCCCTAGGCTTTCCACTATTTATACCTAAAGCGAACCCTAATTTGACTAGGACTCGAATTAATTAAAAAGAAATAAGAATAAAAAGCCTAATCAAATTTGTTGCTTAAAAGGTTGGCAAAAATCATGCCAAAACATTACAACATTAAAAGAAAAAAAATCTCTAAATAAAATCCTAATTCTTGTAGACCAAGAATCCTAATAAAATTAGAAATCAAAACCAAAAACCGAATATGGAAAGATAAAATTTGCTCCACACAAAAGAAAATCCACAAAGCAACATCAATACCTTTTAGAATTACAATTACGGGTCTAAATCCATTCTTTGGGTGTGTGTTGAATGGATTGTTGATCCGGTTCTCCTAAAGTCAATTCTTTGTGGCGATTTACCTTCCCTTTGTATTGCTAACTTGCTTTTCCTCCTCCAGCACTATTGTTGGTATCGACCACCTTCAATAGAAAATAATTACGGACCTAAACGGCAACTTGATCACTATTGGTGATATTAATTTTCGGCTTTTTGTACGTCATCAAGATCAATTTTCTTATTATCAACTTTGATTATGACCTCATTAACAACTTTTCCAACGACATCATTGGCAAGGGTGGCATTTTGTTGCTTTGATCCATATTTTTCTTCAATAAGTAATTAAGTAATTCCAAAGGAAAAAAATCTCTCCACCATCGTCTTTTTTTAATTGTTGGTCATGCCGTGCCACGACCTTTACCTTGTTTATCTCTTGAAGATTGCAAAATCTAACCACCAAAGTAAGTGTGGAATCTGTAACCTTTAGAGACACATGCCACTGCTTTGGTTCATCTGGAATCTCCATCAATGTGAAAAAATCTTCAATGTTAAGTATCAATCCTAGAACATCCTCAAAATATTCATTTGCCCTTGAGTTTAAAAAAAATTTTATAACACCTAAAATCCTTAGGCATAATGATAATTCAGCATACTTTTGATCCTTCTCAAACATATCGTGGTTACAAACTGCTCCTCATAGGGTTGGTCCGTAAGGTTTGATGGTCCATGTTTATTACATGTAGTCCTTGTGATCAGGTGAGACAAGGGAAGACCTTACTCGATACCACTTGATGCAGCGTTGTAGTGGAGGAAGACTTAGATATCATTCTAGTAGACAAATTGGTTAGATATGGTTCTAACAGGATGAACTCTTAAATCCCACAAAGGAGATAAACACCTTTATTTGGCAAAAAAGGGGGAAAATAAAAGAACTTCTAGAATTTTATTCATGATTGATTGAATTGTTGAATATCGCATAGAGTTACACCCTTGTTTATACTAAGCAAACCTTAACTTTCAGTAGGGCTCAAATTAATTAAAAAACAAAATAAAAAACCTAATCAATTTTTTTTTTAAAAGGTTATAAAATCTCATGCCAAAACAAAGCGGCATTAAAAGGAAAAAATCTCTAAATAAGTTCCTAATTCTTGTAGACCAAGAATCCTAATAAAAATAGAAATCAAAACAAAACCGTATACGGTAATAATAATTTTTACCTAAGCGAAAATATTCCTAATCAAAAATCTTATTCTAATCCAATTCAAATAAAAAATAAAAGAAACTTCCTAATCTAGTCCTACATCCAATTGCAAATGGTGTTCCGTTATTAGAATCCCATGAATCCTCGTGTGATCTCAATAACCACAATCCTAAATTAATGATTTTGCATCTCCTGTGATGATTGGTGCCCCCACCCACCCTATCACCATTCCTCAGGAGATAATTTTTCTACTGACCGCCTGCTGATGGATAGTGGAAATACCACCTGCAACCTTTTCCCAGTGACTCTCCTTGGGATCCCATTTCACTGCTTAGCTTCCTCCATTACCCACCATGATGGTCCCCGCTTTTATTCCCAATGGCTTTTTAGGAACCCATTCCATAGAAGCACCAACCTCCTTTGGCATCCGCTAAATATCACCTTGTCATACGTCTCCCTAAGCTGGAGATGCCTCCATATACTTTCTCAATGGAACCTGTGTTCGCGGACTCGGGTGCGAGATGCAATCTAGGTGTTGGACCGTGAAGTCAAAAATAGAGAGGAGATGCGGATATGGATCTGAATTTCAGACGGAGCTGCGGGGATACGATTATGTGATGATTTTTTAACAATATGTTTTATAGTGTCCCAATTCAAATATACATGCATTTATCATAATGACAAAAAATAAATAATCTTTGGTTTTCTCATCTACATTGTAGACATACTAAGAAGTATAGTAGTAGGAGTCATAGGATTTGAGAGTACCTCACGAATCATTACTCCATACATAGAAGCAGGCCCGTGGTTGTCAACTTGACATGAGCGTTACCGTTACAGAAAATGAGGGTAAACCTTAGGAATTACAATTTGTCAGGAACATAAATCCATAATTCCAAGAGACATGGTAAACATGGACCTGATATAATGTCTGCATAGTCAGTCCCTAACATTCATGACTTGCCATCTGTTCTTTTGACAAGTTACTGCACAGCTTAAGAGTTAAATCAACCAAAATAAAGAGATTTCATAACAGATTATCAAGCTTGAATTGATAATAGAAACTAGTAACTTGATAATAGAAAACCGATCTCGGTCTTTCATAAACCAAATAACCCACAACTACATCCAATGATCAAACCTTAGTTCAAACATTGTTACTGGCTAAATTAAAAAGCAAAACTAGCAGCAGAATCTTAACAAAATAGGGAGGAGTTCGCTTAATCAGCATATGCTTAGTAGTATGTAATAATAGTCTAGTAGCAAATCATAGAGTTCAGCTTCTAAAATCCATCTTCTTCTAGTTTCCCCTTTAGTGCAAATGCCAATGTATCCAGTGCCCTTCACCCTCCCCTCTGCATCCTGAGAAATGTCATCCTTTTCCAATTCTAGTCATCAAAGGGAAAGTTGAGCAAGCTCTCCTACTTCTTGTCCTTCAATGGGCAACTGTCCCCACCTAAAAAAATAAAAATAAAATAAAAATCAGTTTTTATCATAGATTAAACACTGTTAGTTGCATTATTTAATATCAGGAAAAGCGGTGAACTTACTAATGTCCCAAATTTTGTAGGTCCATCTGTATACTCCTTGCTTTTCATGAAAGTAAATGAAGGTTGCAATGCTGCGAAGACAAGGTCTTGGATGGACTTATTGTTAGCCTATTTTCTCTTGATACTTTGAATCCGCGGAAAAGTACTCAATTCTCTCGGCACAAAAGAAGAAGCGGGCTCACGAGAGCAACAAAGAGCCAGGGCTTGGGCAACAGGGTTAAAAGCCCATGATTAACCCACCACGAAATAGGCTCTTCAAACATTCTGCACGATGACATGAGCTGACAAAATATTCCAGAGCCAGTAGAAAATGCTCCATGCTTGATATAAACCTTTCGCAAATCAGTTTGATTAGGAAAGAGGCGCTTAAAACATTTGCCGATTGATGGACACTTCATGATCCTCATGAGAGCTACCGTGTAAGTCCATTACACCTCCACCATTGTAAACATCACAATAGTATTTTGGGGATCCAAAGTAATGTGCCATACAATCACGAAGGATTGTTACTTTTGTTTCCACCTACTCTCAAAAATTTGGTGAATAGCATCAAAAAGCTAGAACGACCAATATCCATGTCTTCCTTCATGTTCAAAATCCTTTTTTCACATTCTCAATCATACTGTCCCACATATCATAAACTAGATGCAAATTTGGGGCATGGGTGTCAACTACCCTCAACATGTCAATGATTGGTTCAGTGGAAACTAAGTAGATAATCTAATTGATCCCAAAAGTATCATCAACAATGCATTTTTTTTTACCTCCCACGGCTTTAGTTTCAGCTACTGTGTTTTCCATCTTCCCGATATGTTTTTCCAGTTGAATCCGTAACCATTTTTCAAAGAGATGACTTAACTTCCCTTAAGCGTTTTTAGCCATAATAAAGCTAGATCTGAATCTACGTCTCTACCACACACTTAACAATTTTAGACTAGAGTACCGATTGAAGATGTGATTTGCCATGCCATGATTCAGGAATAAAATTCACGAATGTCAATCGCGCCCAGCAAATCAGAAACCCACTTACACTGGCGTACTGAGGGTGATTTTTTCTCCTTGTTAGATGCTCTTCAAAGGCCAGTTGAGACTATGGACAATGCATGGGTACAAAATATGTGGGGATATTTGCCCTCTATACTCCCCAGCCATGTACTTGTGGTTTGATGCATTGTCTATTTAATCCTGGACCATTTTTGCTTCTCCCAAATCCTTGATCACTTGGATGAATAAGTTTGCAACATACTTTCGGCATCTTTGATATTTCCACTACTTAGCATCAATGGCTTTTTAGAAACTTAGCTCCTCCGGATGAGGGGTTGCCATTCATTAATTAGAGGCCTTAGCTGCCTGTCAGACCACCCATCAGAGACCACGGAAACACCCCTTCTTCTTTAATGTATCTTTGATTTAGTTTGTAATAACCTGTTTATGTGTTCCTTTTTCCTGGGCCCTTAAAGTTGTACACAACCTATTGAAGATGGAGGAACATAACCAGCCAGCCACCCGCAATTTTCAAGCATTACTTGGGATTAGTGGGTATTCAGCTGATTATAGTTTTTTAAAAAAGGGAGATCTTGCTAGTGTTTAGCGACAATATGAAGAAAACTGCTACTAGACTATACTTATTTGCAAGGGTGAGTGAGTACTCATAGAGAAAATAAAGGAGACCTTGCAAAATTAAGCGACAAACCACTGGCGTAGAACATCCTAGCAGCCTCTTTGTCAGCGGCATCTCTTTTCTGCAGCATTAAAGGCTGAAACTAAAACACCCTGACCTGGGGCCATTCCTTGTGTTTTCTGTTGGAAGAGGTCAAGAACTTTCTGGTGTGGAGGCGTATCCTGCCTTCTTCTTCCTTGCATTTAGAGCTTGTTGGCCTTTTTGCTTCAGCTGTTTCATACTCCTTCTTTATTGCTTTGGGTACATCATCACTTATTGCCATACAACCTTCAGCGTTGTGGCGAACAAGCCTCAACAGGTGGCCCTTGACTTTTGTATATGATTTCAACCTTTTTTGAGTATCCTTTCTGTGCTTTAAACATTGGCCTGCCTGCACACTTTTCAACCAAGTATGCTTCTTGACACCTCTTCTTTGGAATCAAACCCCGATTAAAGAAGCTAGGTCCTCTATCAGTGTTTTGAGTCCCATCCCTCCAACTAAGGATGGATCGGCTATGGACCCAGGACAAGGACATGACATGGATCATGAGGAACCGCATTGGTTTTCCCAAAATTAGGACCACGGACATGTTGGGTGACCACGTCATATATAATAATAAATAATATTTTCATTTAATTTATGTATACAAAGTTCAAATATCATGTAGAATTATATTGGTCACACTTAAGATACAAAAAGGCAGAATAGAAAAGATGGAAGGGAGGAGAATAGAAGGAAGAAGAAGAAATCAATACCTGGTCTCTCTCCAATTGATATCTCAATGTCTTTACGTTAATGCAAAATCTCCCCCCCCTTCTCTCTCAGTCGATTTGGGCCCATGGCTCTCCCGCTTCTCTTCCATCGATCTCTGCCATGTCTCTCTCACTCTCCCCCATGTCCGGTATCATGGCTTTTTGTTTTGTTTGTCGCTGAGTCGTCGGAGGTGGAAGAGGAGCGACTGATTAGATCCGGAGGGTGGAAGAGATCTTTTTTATGTTTATGTTTTGTATATATTACATTTTACCATTGAGTTGCTGAATGTTATTTTTTATTCTGTTTAAGGTATAAAAAGTAAGGACTTTTCCCCTTTAAAGTTTATTAAATTTTATTTTGACCAATAAGCGTTTTTAAATATTGGACACACACTTTTCACATGCTCGGACATGTGTTTGGCATATCCATATTAAACCACGTCTGAGATACAGATTTATGAAGCCCAAGAAGTGTTTGTGCTTCTTAGCCCTCAATCACAAAACTCCTTTGACTTTGTCTCCCAAAAGAATTTAGCTTGATTACACATCCTCCGTACTCATCATTTTGATTTCACTCCCAGCTGCACATACATCCACAAGCTCTATGCTCCTAATAAAAGGAGGAGAACTTCCCTGCGTAGATGAAACTGATTGTATCAAACCCCAACATCTCCTATGGGAATGTTACCTCATATATTAAAATTTGCACCTACACCTACACAGCACATTATTTGGGAAAGCAACCCCGGTTGCCAGCTAATCCCACAGGACTACGTCAAGCCTATCATTGCAGGCCAAGTATCACTTTAGCTTTTTTTTTTTTTCATCCCTGGCGGTTATTTCTTTTATACGATTACAGCTGCAAAAATTAAATCTTAGTGGTTGATTCTAGTTAATATTTTCTGTTCCGTTTAAATTTGGTTGTCCATGTGGATGAAGTGCACTCGTTCATACTCAATTACAGAGTGGGGAGGGAATACCTCAGAGAAACAATTAGAAAGGTTTTCTGGTTGGCAGGAGTACACTGCACATAAACATGAAACCGACCCACACTATGTAGGGTAAGATACACAAACTGTATAAGGAGGTAAAAGTTCGCTCAGAATCTGAATATTCTTTTTTGCCACCAACTCTAAATGCTCTTACATCCTATTGTTCCAAAATTTTTGTTTTTCCCTCCCTCTAGAATGGTTTTAAAAGGATTTATTGGTAGGGCATTATGGGCGAGGAAATTAATTCTCAATTTTCATCATTTTCTACGTTTTTTTTCTTGTGTCTGCGGTCGTTTGTATTTTCAATCCTACGACTCAAGAATCTTTGTCAATGTTGGAAAACAAAGTAAATTATTAAATTTGTCTTATTTTTCTTTCCTATTTCTCTGTCAGGATTTCCACTGTGTCCTAAACTACTGTGCACCATCACAATAACATATTATAGTTTGATTAATGTAGAATTGGTGTAATATGGTAACTGGTAAGCATTTGCCAGGGCATCTTTACATGTTTGATTTTTCACTGTATATGTGCTCCATGTGGAACTCTTGACTTATTAATTGAGTTTGCTGCATGTGTGAACAAACATAGGTACTTGTTTTGTTATGTTATGGTCAAAAGGAGAGTGAAAATAGAAATACAAATTGGGTAGGCAAGTCTACTAATTTAGAATCTAAGATCCCGTTATCCTTTCTGTATTATTTGGTTTTCCTGCTCAGTTTTGTCTTCTTCTTCGAGGAATAGGATTGGCAATAGTATTGATATGAGTCTTTGTAGAATCAGCCAAAGATACAGGTGATTGATTGATTTTAATAAAATTTCAGCAGCTTTTAAAAAGCCTCGTCGTCGTCCTAGGCATGATTCATCCCTTACCCTGACTGTGATTGCCTGGTATTTTATTTTTCTTTTTAGTAACTGTTTTTACTGTTTCAGTGTCGAACTGTGACATCTAAGTTAACTGGAAAAATAACTGTTGGAGGGAGCAGTATGCATTATTAAGCCTGTCAGTCCTAATGGCTTATGCTTTTTGGTTAAGTGTTGATTTAATGTGGCATCAAACTCAGGAGGAGATTTAGGGTTCAAATCTGTCTGGATTGGTTTGCCAGTGCTCCTTTTTCTCCCTCTCCATCTTGGATATTTCATTTCCCCATTGAAGTTGGGTCTTTACAGAGGTTGGGTCTTACAAGGTTTGATATCCCTTTTTGGGACCTTTTTACCTGCAAGTTAAGTTTTTGATTTTTTCTGTAGCGTTACACAAATCTAGCATTAAACCCGGAAAGGAATATATTTTGTGAGCCAGCTATATATTTAGAATGATATTGAACCCGACACAATTAAAAGAGAAAATTAAGACTAAAGTAATCCTTTAAGAGCTATTTTGCTTCAATTTCTTCTCCACAAATAAAAAATTATCTGTGAGAATTCATTATTTTTCATTGACCTAGCTACCTGTAATTCGTTATAACATTAACCCAACCAAAATTGTTCAGGGTTTGTCAAAACAATACAATTTGGTACTTTCAGTTTCTTTAAAGATTCTGGATTGAATAAAATATGACTGAGGCTATTTGGGAGGGAAAGTAAATGGGCAGAGCAAAATTTTGAATTTCAAGAGGAAAAATGGCTGCAATGCTTGGCAATAGGGTCGGATAAACAGCTTATCAAGTTATATACTAGCTTGTGCTCAAACAATATTGTGAGAGAGGTAAAACTAGGTTTATGTTCTCATTACATAGTACTTATACAAAGATTACAAGAAATAAATTACACTCTGAACCTAAACTCTAACTTAATTTGCAAAGGTAGACATATACAATCTGAATTACACAATTACACACCCAACTTAACACCCCCCTCAAGTTGGTGCTGCGAAATATCGATCAAGCCCAACTTGAGCATAATAGTGGAAACTCTTGCCTACCAAGCCCTTACGTGAAAATATCAACCAATTGATTCTTAGATGCATACGGAGAGAGCACATACATAATATCTCTTGCTCAACTTTTTTCTTGATGGAAGTTAATACATCGGCCTCACATGGTTTCATGTTGGAGGAAGGGATTGTGAGCAATGTTTATAGGCGACTTTGTTGTCCACGGTAGAGTTTCATAGGACCATTAAAAAAATTCCCCAAATCATGTAATGAAGAAAGTTTTGAGCCGCAAGATCTCCTATGGACCATGAGCCATGGCTACATACTCTGCCTGTAACGATGCAGCCGACTAGCGATTTATGCTTGCCGTAATGTAAAATTTCCCGGGGAAAGGGTGCAATAGCCCGAGGAAGTGAAGTCTGTCATCCACAGGAACTAGCCAATCGGCATCGATGAAAGTACCTCCGATGGTGACCATGATTAGAGTATAATTCCTTTTCGAGTGATTTGAGATACCCTCAAAATCGATGGCTGCGTCGGAGTGAATCCCAAAGGATCATGAATAGCCGAGCCTACCAACCACCCCATAAGGCATCCGGTCTGCGTGTGGGTAAATATATTAGTCGACAGCTAGTGATATCTCATTGTCTTGTCATCACGAGTCTTTCCGTAAGATGATTTGCCTCAGGAGAATATGCTGAGATTTGCCTCCTTAGGAAAATCTGGCCAGGTGCAACCGACATACAATTTCTTCCAATAAATCCAGAGTATATCAACACCATTAGGAGATAAATTACCTTCTCGGACGCGGGCATCCATTCGAAGAGAAGTGTTACGGTGATCACAAGTCAGCAATCACCGGAACTCTTGGGCGGTAGACTTGAGAATTGGGATCTAAATCGTATCATTCAAACATCATTATTATATAAATCCAGTAGCAATAAGGACAACAATCACTGACCACACTGCTTAATAAGACATAGTATGATCGGCACTTGACTTTGTTTGTATCAAATCTCGACATAACCTTGAAAATCTGCCAAACTGGTCCTCCTAGGTGGCTAACTGACCCAATAAAAAGCTAGCAGGAGTCTACACACACAGCACTACTTTGAGTAAAGAGATGAGAAAAACGGTGGAGACGATACACTTATACACACCTCTCCTCCTGCAACTCAGCATGGAGGAATGCAATCTTCGCATTAAATTGTTGGAGGCCAATTCAAATTTGGTAGCACATGAGGTAGAGCTGCGCCCGCGAATTCATCTTTACTACAGAGTGCAATGCTCTCCTAAGTAAATCAGCCTACATATATTTAATTAGAAACCACTTGGCAGCAAGTTTAAGCCTTGTATATCCAAACTGTACATTGACATTTTGCTTACCAAACCAAACCAAAGCAAGCCTTATGTCCCGATCAGTGGGGGTTGGCTACATGAATCATTTTCTCCATTGAGAACTCGGGCCCAGAGTGTTCTTCATCAGCTTAAACCTGAGTATACTTTCGGATCTTTTAGCGTTACTCACAGCATCCCAATGTCAATTTGGGTCTTCCCTTTCCTTGATAGTTTTACGCAAAGCTATCATTCACTCTCTTGCTTCCCATTGCATCAATGCCCCTCGCCAGACATACCCCCTATTTTCTTTTTCCCATAACTTTTACCAGCAGGTGCTACCCTGACCATCCTACTTTCGAATTGTTTTTCATTTCAATCCTATCTTGTCTAGTCTTACCACACATCCATCTCGAAGCATTCTCATTTCCATTACACTTATCTTGTTCCTTTGTTGCTTTTTAATATGATCAGCATTCTGTCCCTAAAAAGCATCGATAGTGCTTATGGCGGTTTATAAAATTTTCCTTTCAATTTTGTTGGGTACCCTCTTGTCACCACAATACAGAGTGCTTCTTCTACTCAGCATAAAGCCACCCCAACGGATCTTATAGGTCCATCGTTTTGCAATCTCCATCTTGACTAATAATAGATCTAAATACCTAAAATGGTCCCTGCTTTGGTATCTCACGATCTTGGATCATCACTTCTTTCCTCATACTCATTACTTTTGGTATCATTAAACTTTGGGACCATATACTGGTTTACTCTACTTATCCGAAGTCCTTAGCAGACTCACAATACTTCCATGAAATTTCTAATTGGTAATTAACACCACGCAGTAGTTTCCTACCGAGGACAATATCATCTGCAAACAACATACACCATGGAATGACGCACAATCCTTAACAAACAAGCGTCTGCTACCTCTAGTAAGGAAGTAGTCGATCAAACTACATTGACTCCGCTCTTAAGGTAATTAAATGTTCCTCCGCTTCTTATAAAAGTATTCCCAACCCTATAAGGTTTACCCGACAACCCATGAAATCAAATCCTTTTACCCCCTTTATTTAGGTCGCAAATCGAATCCACCATGTACGCCCCATTTACCTGCCTGCCTGCAACTCTACTCATGACCAATGGGTCCCTCTCCCCCTATAAAAACTTCTCTCCACAAGGTATCCTCTTGAACCACATCATACATCACGTTTCCCCGAAATTGATCTTTGGTGAGATCATCAAGAAGCCCTCTTTAAGAGCGTAAGCATTAATAATATTCACCATGCTCTCTCGATCCACAAGCTTAACTAAAATAGTAGATCTCCTTTCCTCGTGGTACGACTCGAGGTCCTTGGGGTGCTATCTACTATGATGCCTACAGATTTCTACACAAAAATCAAATTACGGAAAATTGATTTTGACTAATATTCCCGATTAGTGTCGGAAGCCTCTCACGAAAAAAAGTGAATTGGAGTCTAAATATAGAAGTAGGATCTTTTTTTTTTAGGCGAAAGAAATTTGCTTGCTTTGGGGTCGAGGGCTGAGCTCTAGGGCCCACATCCTACATGATGGTGAGAGAAAAAGAACATGTAAGTGGAGAAGCACAAAAGAAAGTATATTTGGCAAGCTAAAAGATTTTTAGAAAAATTGAATTGTATGTAATGATCACGGAAAAAAAAAGAAATTTAGGAATTGAATCTGAGACTAAGGTATTGCGAGATAACCTTGCACTAGTTATACTTTCTACTTTCTAAGTAAATAAACAACAAAATGAAATGAAGATGTAACGACCACGATATTTTTGTTAAAAGCAAAATTCAATTATAATTTTGTTTTTTTAATAATTTCTTTGTTCTTTTATTATATAAAATTCTAGAATATATATATATTGGGCATGTACTAATTATAAATACTACTCCTTTTTGTCCCATATTACTTGCTACTTTTTAGGAAGAAATAATGTATTTGTAAAATTAATTTTAAAAAAATTCCATTTTTTCTATTCAATGAGATCTTGAAATTGATGTAAAATGTTTAAGAAAAAATGAATCTTGTATATTAGATTTTTGCATACAAAAATACGCGGACTGAAAGGGCAAGGGAATTTGGGCCGAGGATGGAGTAGATACTAGTGTATTTACAAAAGTGAGGAACCACTATCTAAATCTTCTCACTAATGTGGGATATAGTAATGCGAGATATATGAGGGGAGGGAAGGTGGAGTAGTAATTGCATTGGTCCAACTATTACCTATATCTACATGCATGTGCATGTTTTTTTTGTCTACGACAATCCCATGATATTTTCTACAAGATACTCCTATAAAAGCTTTAGGATTCTCTGTAGTCTTTCCCATTAAACACTAGAGATTTTTAGTACCAAACCTATGGATTTGCCAGGATATGCCTAAAATTATATAGGATTGTGTTTGTTTGGCGTTTGCCTCTGAAAACCTAGAGATTTTCCATTATTGGCCCTAAAGATCTCATGTACTTATAACGAATCCACTAGATTCTTAGGCGTGTGAGGAAGCACCGGGGAGGGGTATCCATCGATGCATTCTTTTCATACTGGTGAAGCATTGAACACTTTTTGCAGCTTTGATTCAGCTCAATCGATCAATGACTCAAGACTTAGTGAAAAGGAAGCACTTCATTCTTAATATATGTTATTATAAGACTATGGTCTTGGATGAAGGTTGAAGAAAGCTCCACTTAGCCAATGCGTGTCTACTTAAGGTAGGTGACCTTTTCGCGAGGTACTTTTAGATCCGTTATCAATATCTCACTACACTGCTTTCCTAAACTTTGAACCAATTTATGTATGTTATTATTATGTTGCGGAGGAGGGAGAGGAAGAGGGAAGCCATGGTTTTGCCTATGAATAGAATTTTCAGCTCTCCATTTATTCTTCCACCCTCACCCCCCCCACTGCGCTGTAGTATTCTAGTGTTGAGTTTTTGGTGAGAGGAAACTCATTTGTTCTTGTGAAGTTTGGTCAAGTTTCTCTTGAAACTCAAGCTAGTTATTCCATATTCAAGTTGGAAACCACCACCCTCAATCCTTAGAATTAGTAGAAAACTTAGTAGTCTAGTGTTTTGTGCTTCACGAAGTTCTAGTTTTTTACCAGATTCGAAAAAATTTTACCTAGCTTTTACTTCTTCAGAGCTATTCTCCGGGAATTAAGGTGGATTCTTTCGACCATACTTTACTATGTAGTTACTTTAATCTCATTTCCCTAAATAAATTTTTTTTTGCGTTATAATGTTTGGTTTTCTGCTTGTAATTTTCTAGTCATTACTAACTTAAAATGGTTTTGGGAAAATTAGTAATTAGCTTCGTTAAAAACACTTTTTTTCAATACCGCGTAGTCATTATAATGACCATTTAGTGATCGAACTTATCAATTTTATTTGTTTATAATGCGGTTAATTTTTTGAAAAAAAACTTAGTCAACTAGTCTTTTTATGAATCACTTTTTACGGGGTAATCCACGAACCGCGAGATTTTCTTAAATATGACTACATAGTTATTTTAGTACTATATTTTACGCTAACCTAGGGTGGTTTTAGAAAAATTGCGTAGAATATGATTTTTATGCTGACATGTTTTTACGAGAAAGTTGCATTGATTTGAAATCACGTTTTACTAAAAGTTGCATATTCCGCATGAGATTTACAAGACATGCTACATATTCCGCGTCGATAAATGACGCTGACGGTTTTTCAGAAAATGAATGAATAGTTGTTGATGAAATTAGATAAAATGAAAATGGATTGATTGATTGAATTGAATTGGATATGGTAGGTATTCTTGGTATTTGCCACTTCATCTTTGTGCAGTCGTGATGTGGTTAGGGCTAAGTGTGTACAATTGCATAGTGGATGGACCTTGTATCATGTTGTGAGTACGTGATACAAGATGGTAGGGACTATGTTTGTGTGTTCTGCCGGGGTGTGCGAGGCTTGTATGTTGTTGCGATCCGTGATACAAGATGGCCAGGACAACCTCGGCGAAAAAGGTTGGTGGCCGTCCCGGTTGTAAGGAAGGCGTAAATGGATCTTTACTTTCATGTGATAAACTATAGGCTCGATGAATTGAGCGATTGTCATAGAGTGGAGTGTGACTAAACTATAGGCCTAGTAGGAGGAGCTTGATCCCTAGATAAATTGATAAATAATGTCAAGAAGAATGTCTGAGACACTTCTTATTTTTACTTAGGACAACTAGCCTACATTTATTACACTCTTATTTGTATTGACCTTGACATGCATTTTTCATCAATGACATTGTTTTTTACATTAAACTCTAAATATTTAATTCTTGTCTTAAATATTGTTTAAATTCTAGTTTGGTTTTGGGGTAAAAGTTATCACAGCCGGGTGTTATAAACATGGTGTTACACTCGTGTGACTACGGCGCCTTCGATATTTGGCACAGCGACTCTAGCATTATTCTAGACTCTGAGATGAGCAGGGAAGTATTATAGTTTTGCAGGAAGTTTGAGCCAAGTGAGGCTACCGAAATGGGGCATGACCAAACCGAGGGCTAAGAGGCCGTAGATCCCACCTATGTAGAGATAAATGTATTCGCGACAAGGGTTTGATGTATTTCGGACTTATTATTACTTGTAATTTTATTATTTGTAATGATAATAGTAATACTTAAAATTAGGAAGTTATAGAGAATCCAACTCTGGTTGTGGAATTGTTGGGCTAGAAGAGGAATTCACAAAATAGAAATAGAACTTCCCCACTGTGAGGTATAAATGATATATAGTCAACAAAATTTTATTTTCTTTCCATTCATTTCCTATTTTGGGTAAATTGTTGTGTGAGATACTAAATGCCACAGCCCACAATCCATGGGCTAATATTTGCATTTTTCGATTTTGGTGGATTACATGTGGGCCGAACTTTTGTACTTGCGCTTAAGGTCCATAGCCATCTTCCTTTTTTCACGCTTCATGCGGTGCCTCTCGGCAAGAGCGGAGACAGCTAGCGATCGTTATATGACAAGTGCCCCCAATTTGAGCAGGGCTCTGAAGTGCCATTCTGCTTGCCCTTGAATGTTTGTAGCGGTACGACATTTTATCTTGTGCATCGGTTTAGGACCCCAGGTAATTAATTATCCAGCTAATGTAACTTTGGATGTTCCCCTTATAAGCGCGTGATATTTATTACAGGCTTGTTTTGAGTAATGATAAAACGATTTATAACTTCTGCATCCCGTCTAATTATGACATACTTGTTTGGTTGCCGAACAATTGTTTTAAGCATGGTCTTGTAGTATTTTGGCGGTGGCTAATGTCATTTTTCGGTAATTACCCGGTTTAGGGAAACTATAGATTGTGCTTTCATCTCGGGACTTGCTTGGATAATTTTAGGGAAAAAAAAGCCTGGCCAGGAATCTTATTGAGATTGTGCTTTCATCTTGGACTTTGGCTTGGATATTTTTAGGGGAAAAGAAGGCAAGGGGAATCTTTGCTTTGTGAGGCAATTTTGCTTTCTGCTTGGGTGGGTGGATTGGATTTTGCTGCGAGTTAGGTCAGGGTGAACTCCGACCCCATTCACCGGTGTTGTCGGGTGGCTCCAACCCGATTTGAACGAATTTCCAATGATTGGATTCATTCCTTGGCTGCAAAGCTTGTTGAGATTACTATAATTGAATGCAAATAACATTCCATCTCTATATTGCGATTGGTGCCTTTGAAAACATGGCAAGTTGGCAAATGGAATGAATGGGTGATTCTATTAACAACCTCACATTTTCTCCATGTAACCCATTTTAACATCAACTCCCGTCTAAAATTTTCTCAAATCAATTTACTCCATCCAACTCACAAAATACACCCAAACTACCCTGCCAACCATCGCGACCGGTTTTCATATTTTTGAATGTCGAAATACACCCCATTTAAACAACTACATATGGAATTTATATTGAAGGTGAATTTTCAAAAATTGGACTTTGTCTTTTCGGCTTTCTTCATGTTGAAATTTATGTCTCTATTCAACTTCTTAATGTCAAACCAAATACTTGTGAAATTTGTAGGAAATGGCCGTGTCTATGTTCGACATCCCATCATCCTCGAAATTTATGTCTATATTTGACTTTCGAATGTCGAACTAAATACATGCGGATAAAATATTGTTGTTTTAGAGCAATAAAATGTCAAAAAATATAACCATATTTTCAACTTATTAATGTTGAAATTTGTGATCAAACATGTAGATTTTCTCAAAGAGTATCATTTTGGAATTCAAAAATGTTGATGTAATGCGTAAATTAGATATTATGATAATGAAAAAAGTAACTTAAATCCAAAATTTATTCTTGAACTTTTGTCTTGCATAATTTTGGTTAAGTGAAAAGTTTCAACTTGATATGTTGAAAAAAGTATACATATTTGAGGGTATGAATGTGAAAAAAATCACGGTTTTGATTTTGTTCTTGAATTGTTAGAATGTTCAAATGGGAACATATCATTGATTGAATATCTACTCCTTTACATTGTCCATTGAGGGTGAGAAGAAGAAAGAAGTTAGCAATTGAAAAGGGGTGGGTGTGGAGGTGAAGTGAAAAAGAAGATGGGTTTAGGGGCATGTTGGTCTTTGATGTAGAAAATGAAGGAATTTTGTGGATTCACGTGGAGAAAAATGAGGATTGTTAATAGAATCACCCTTTTCACAATGTAATATGAGAATCACGGTTGTACAAAAATAGCATTATCAGTAGCATTTTTTTGCTTTCAGCTATAATGTCAAAAACTAAAAATAGCATTCTGTTCTATGGAGGTTGGCACTACTAAACTTGCTTTAATGGGTATTCTCATTATTCTGCGTCCCTTTTTAATCAAACTATACAAAAGGTTTTGTCTTTTCCTATAGAAACTCTTCTTTGTTTTGCTTCAAAAATTGGTGAGGAACATGACCATGTGCTCCATTGTGAATATGCCGAAAGGCTCATTTTCCTGCTTTGGGAAAGGGGAGTCAATATTGTTAGTTGTAGCTAGTGATGTTTGAATCCTAGTCAAGTAAAGAGAAAGTGCACGTGGTGTGTTGGAAATTTATCAAAATAAATAGGTTTTATCAAAATATTCTTTTTGTCCGTTAGGAAGCTTGTTTGTAGTGTTTTTTTAGCGTTGTCCCTAAGTTGCCTAATTAAGAAAGGATGAATGATTTATGGAGCATTTCTATAGTTTTTGTCCGTCGAAATGT
Organism: Vaccinium macrocarpon; assembly: GCA_022606695.1. Taxonomy (NCBI): domain Eukaryota; kingdom Viridiplantae; phylum Streptophyta; class Magnoliopsida; order Ericales; family Ericaceae; genus Vaccinium; species Vaccinium macrocarpon. Next base: position 31,081,834 of record CM040177.1, read on the forward strand.
TTGGTATCCATACCCGTAGAGAGGTATCCATCTGGATCTGATCCTAGACGAGCAGAGAATGTTTGGCATCCATACCTACGAGCGGTATTGTTTTACATATAAAATTAACGAATCAATGATTATTGACAACGTAATCAAAAATGCGCCGAAAGCGTTGTGATTGGCAATTTACTGCGTCAATAAAAGATACCTTTGGATTAATAAGATAAAGCGCATCGAATACGATGTCATTATTCTTCTCAATTTAGAAAGGTAGTTATTGTGATTTACAAGCCATTACTAAAATAAAAGAATGGCCTGAAGCCATGATATCAATTGCAAACACACAAGCTCCGCGTGTAAATTTGTTAGAAACAAAGGCGATTGGCGATTTAGAACACGTGGAATACTTACGGGAAGCGATTTATTTCCCTAAACACGTTATCATTTTGAGTTTGTTAAGCCAGCGTGCGATTTAAAACACACTTTGGAGAAGGAGATTCAAATTCAAGCGTGGAAGGAGGTAAGCGCCAACTATCGAGTGGGATTGGGTTGAGAAGCAAGCTAAGATTCAAATCCATGGGCGGGAAGTTCAAACTACAAACAGCGTCTATAAATAGAAGAAGTGAAGTAAACCCACGGACAAATCTTCCAACAAGCGACTATCAAAAAGCGATGCTTGGTTTGTTCATTAACAGTAAAGAAATTTTAGGATTTTAGAGACTTCGGATCGAAGTAGTTTAGGATTCGAGTTTATTAGGAAGTAGATTAGGAATTAGACTAGGATTTATCTCTGATTGTTCTTGGTGTAACAACCACCTATCTCGATTTGTTCTTTTTGACAATCACTCACATTTGAGATACATTTACGTATTTGAAGTTGGAGACAATTTGAAGTAAGTTTATCTTTGATTTATTAATGAGGGGTGTCTTGTTTTCTTTATTGTTTTTGATTTCCTAAGTTTAGTGGTTTGCATTTCTTCACTTATTAAGAAAAATCCTAAGTGAGGTAATTGAACCAACAAAACCTGTCCTTTGATTATGTTTGGTTTTCAAAGTTAATCGAGGAGGAGTTCGAAGATCTCTGCTTGCCTTCGCACACAATTATTTTTTCATTGCAAAAAAAAAGAACCAAATAGGTATCCTTACAATGGGATCCCGATACAAAAATTTACAGACATGAATCGGACAATGGTTTGTGGGCCAGTTGCAACTCAAAATGAAGAGTTATGACCCAAACTCAAAATTACATTTATTTAAGGGGCGTGTCTAAAGTGAAAAGGTACATTTGGGTCTATACATAGAGCCCAAATTTCATCGTCCAACATAGGAAAAATTCAAAGTTGGCGTTGTTACTCTGCCAAATTCTTCTGATTTTCTCTTCCTCGTGTTGTTTTGCACCATTGCTCTCTGAAGCGGTGTCAACATCCTTGTACTTTTGTTCACAATTAAGACTTGGTATTACGTCTATGTTTTGTTTATGCTGAGCGCAAGCAAAAGATCATTAAGTGGTTGGAAGCCGTTGTATATGAACAAATTATTTATCGGCGCGAGGGTACTTACACCGAGCGATGGCCTTAACATTTTAGGAGCTGACAATGCGTGCCTGCGAAGCAGTTTCATCATCAAGATATTCAGTTTTTGAATACTCCGGTTTTGCACCAACAATTGGCAGTGATAGGAATGGCGTCAACATCAAAGGTCTCTGCCTGCGACAATTGGCGAGTTTCATGAAATTGGACAGGATTTGATGGCAAGATTTCGAGCGTTAGCTTGAAAGAAGGAGTCTGCTAAATATACGTAACTGCCTTGTGAATGTCATATATAATTCTCAACATCATTATCCAGGAGGGTAAAAGATGAAACTTTGGAGAGACTGGTGAAGGATGATAAAGAGAATGATGACTACATCACCAAGGGCACATTTTTGAATGCGCTCTGCGGACGCTATTCTGCGATGTGCCATTCAAATATAGGCGGCAAAAGGAGATGTGAGATTCATTGGAGAGTCGTTGACTGAATGAGGATGCAACAAGCAAAGAAGTTTTACGGTGAGGTCAATTTTATGAGTTATAAAATAAATGGTTGTTAACAAATTAGGTGATTGATAGGTTGCATGACATTTGCTTTATTTTGAATTAGTTTAAGATTAAGAACATGAACATGGATGATATCGTCCGTGGTGCCTTTGTGATGCGATAAACTTCCTCCTTTACGGAAAGACTATAAAGAAAAGTCTTAAGCACCAAAGCCAGGAACTTATTTGGAGCATTGGCTGTTCGTCTCAGCACGGTGGAAGAGCAGACAAGGCGTCCCGAGAAGGAAGAACTTGGGGGCGGGTTTCTCCAAAAAGTTCATGTATGGTAGAAGAAGGAAAATGTTCCAACAAGGGTAAACATAAAGAAGCAAGGTGGTCGGAAGCGGCTCTGACGGGGGCAATGACCAAAGGGGAAAAACGAAAAGGTTGAGTGTTGTTGGCGTTGTTGTCAATCGGGACACTTCAAAAGGATTGCAAGTTTAAGAAGAAGGAGGATCCAAAGGCATGGTCCAAAGGATAAATTCTGGGCGGTTGTCATGCAGGGTGTAACATGGTTTAGGATGTCGGGCCCGGTGGATAGACTCAAAGCTACAAAGCATGTTGCATTGATAAGAGGTTTCTTTATCGACTATGAAGTGGTTGATGATGGTTCTTTTTTCTCTACATGGGGAATTGGTATACAGCAGCTCTATCAAAGGCAAGACAAGGAGTGGATTTAAAGTTCACTTCTGGAATATTTTGACTTTAATGATGTTTACCATGTACGAGGAAGTTAAAAAATCTTTTGTATCTAGTAGCACAGCGATAAAGCATGGCTTTAGGCTGAAATGTTTTGAGGTGAACAAATTTGTTACGTCTAAGAATGACACATTTGTTGAGTAAAGTCTATGTTTGTGGCGGCATGTACAAACTCAGCGTTAATAACTGCATTCGCGATTTACGCTTACTTTGCTTGATTCTCTTTCTTTATGGCATAATCGTTTACAACATTATACTACTAGGAAAGATAAATCCCGATGATTAAATTAGATTTAATTTTAAGTATGATATTGATATAGTTGAAATAAGTGCAATGTTAGTGTTCACTTACTAAAATCACTAGAGTTCCATTTTCCTAAAAATGTTAGAACTTCACAACTTTATTTAAGAACTTTTCTTAGTGATGTATGTGACATACACTTACACATACTAAGAAGGTAATCAATACTTTTAGTAACTTTTATAGATGATTTTTTTCTAAGTATCATGTTTTATTTGTTTACTTTCAAAAGATGAGGTTTGAAAAAGTTTATCAACTTTCAAAATTTGAAGTTGAAAATCAATGTGGAAAAACAATAAAACATTTTCAAAAGATGCGATAGGGGTGGTGAATATTATTTTCTGATTAATGTGAGTGAGTTGGCATAATTCATGAGAAAAGCGGCACCCTTATATCCGATAAAATGGAGTGGGTAAAGCGATCCCGGACTTTAACTTGAGATGGTTAATGCTATGCTTAGCAATTGAGGATTAGGCAGTTGTGGGGTGAAGCTATACTTCACCATTTGCTTACATTTTGAATAGGGTACCTACCGAAGTCACAAATAACTCCATGCGAGTTATGGAAAAAGAAAGAAACCTAACCCTAAGTTATTTTAAAACTTGGGATTGTAGAGCAATTATAGAGGTTGCAAAACCGAAAAGGAAGAAATTAGGTGAAAAAAGATTTGAATACATATTTTTTGGTTATGCTTTACATAGTAAGGCATATAGGTTTTCTTGTTTGTGGGACCAAGTGATTGGTAATAGGGTTAATACCATAATTGAATCAAGGGATGTTGTGTTTTATGTGAAAATAGATTTGTTTCTATTCGAAAGAGGTTAATAGAGAATGAATCAATGCTTATGGGCTTGAAAGCTTGATGAGTTTCCCTACAGACGAGGGTTGAACTTAGGAGTAAAAGGGCTGGGGTGGCTAAGTCCTTTTGGGCCCTATTTTGTTATAGTGTATCTAGTTGGAAGGAACTAGAACCTTTACTTGTAATCATACCATGGTTTCATATCATGTGGATAGTCCCTTGACCTTTGGGGATGCTATGAAATTTTAAAGGATGCACTTTTACGGAAGAAACAATCAAGATAAAATGGATTCTATCATGGGTAATGATACTTGGATTCTTGTTGATTTATACGAGGAGTTCCAAAAGCCATTGGTTTGTAAATGAGAGGAAGAACCATGGAATTCTATCAAGCAAACAAAACACGGTAGTATAAACAAACAATGACCACTTTGATACAATCATATTTATAACACCAGAACAAAAAAATGTTTGGATAAAATGGCCTCACATATGCTCTCATAATGTTTTGCATCAGAGGGGAGTTTAAGGCACTATTTTAGAAACCTCAACATTTTGTTTGAGAGAACTCATTAGAAAAATCTCATAGAACTCATGATTTGTAGAAAAAATCTCTTTAAGTATCCTGAGAAAACACCTTAAGCAGAAACGCATAAACGCTAGGGTTTCTGAGAGATAAATCAAAATTCCGCGAGAAAAAGCTGGGATTCTCTTTTCAAAATCAAAACACATTGAGAGAGAGAGAGAGAGAGAGAGAGAGAGAGAGAGAGAGAGAGAGAGAGAGACCTCTCTTAGTGGGTGATTCGATCCCGGATTTAGTCAAAAGATACAAAAATTCGAAAAAAATTAGGTTTTCTTGGTGAATCAGTCAGCGGCGCACACCACTGGCGCTTTACACACACACACATACGGAGACGCGTCGCGGGTGTGGAATTAAGTGACTCAGATGCGTCGGTCGTCGAAATCTGGTAGAGTTCTTCTTTGTCTTGAAATGGGAAAAAAGGGGTTTTGTTTTAGCAATTAAAGGTTTGACCCGGTAAGTGGGTACTACTGGGATTCTGATGACCCATAAGATTCTAACCAAGTCACTCGATGTCGAGAGCGTTGGATGAGATCAATGCATTTCATCAAACAAGGTCGGATTTAGCCTTGTTTCGGGATCCTGAGGAGAAGCGGATCTATAGCTTCACATCGGGACTCCATGATCGAACATTTTCGATGATCCATTATTTAAAGTTTTTGCAAAACTACTTGGATCAAACCACTTCCCTTGTATTTTTTGTGAAGATTTCCCGCAAACCCTTGAAAACACCTTAAACACATTGGGCGGGATTGGATTTTCCAAAAATAATTTACCGCTACAAAAAACCATATTTTCTTATTTAGGGAGAGTGTGGGCCGAGAAAATCCACACACACACACACACACACACACACACCACACATATATATATATATATTAACAAATATCAATAAGGGCTCCCACTTAAACTCCTTGGTCGCGTGATTTTTTTTTGTTTGGGGATGAATTTTGACAATCCAAACGTTAAATGTGTTTAAAAACATCTTTTAGGATTCAACTTACGAGGATTTGTAAATAAAAATACGAAAAAGACTTGATCGAACGTTTTAGGACAAAATGTGTATATGTACATTTTATCAAAAGCTTCTTCGAGGATCAAGCCATGGCCAATTTTTTGTTTAATGGAGAATCGCCCGCGTTTGGGCCTTAAAAACACATTTTAAACATAACTAACAATTGGTCGTTAAAAATTCAATCTCAAATAGAAAATCTAAAATTATTTGTAGTTTATTTATATGAGGAGCCACTTGTAGAAATGACTTACATATGTACATCTATATAAACAAATTAGAGTGGTTTTCAAAAACATTTTGTGTGCATCGGGGCCAGCCACTTCAATCTTGATCCTGATTGATATTGCATAACCCCATATCTCACAGGTAATCCAGTAAATACATTGCACTTTAGGGAAAACTAGCTCCAACAACAAATCATACATTGATGGTGATGATCAGGCAGGTAGAACACTCCAGAAAGCAATTCGAGACCTTGTTGTTTGATATAGGTTTTGTTTTGGGGGTTGGTAATGAGATGGGATTGGGGTGTTGCCAGGTGAGATTAATGAGGAGCCAATCCTTACATGTTTGTTTTACACTGGATTGAATCAGATTGTTAATAAAATGTTGTCTAGAATGATTGGATAAAATATTTTGTTTCCAATTCCACCCCCTTACTTAAATACTCCTTTTTCATTACTTTAAATTTTCTCTATCAGAATGAATGAAATTTTTGTGTCTGATCTTCTTCTTCTTGTACCTCTTTTTTTTTTTGGCAAATAAAAGTAACTCTTGAAAAGTTGAGAGGTAATTATTGGGAAAAATTAGGGTATAAATACTTTGTGTTCCTAAAAAAGGTGAATTAAGTAAAATTGGATAGAAGCAAATTAGGAGAAAGGAATGGCTGAAACAATGGAATCAACGCATTTCTCCTCAATATATATTTTCTGTTAGATTTCTCCTAAATCTGATTCTGACATTTTTTTGGGTCGCTTATCAAAGCATTTGGCATTTTTAGGAAGGAGACAATGAACATGAAATCAAACATAAAAATAAAAAATATTTGCGTTTTTTAAGGAAGAGACGAATGAACTTTGCAATCGAATATAAAGACAAAAAATTTTTGAGCAAGTGTAATTTTTAAATTCAAAATTTGACGTAAAATTTTTAAAATCATGCATACGCCGATGAGCCTTTTATATATAAGGCGACTACTTCGTGATATACAAAATTGTTGAAATATCACTATCTTTTAAAGTCAAATTCGAACATAAAATTGAAAAATCTGCCTTCGGCCCGATTCGTGGCGAAAACACGGTTTGGCTGACTTGACAACAAAATTAGTGAGAATGTCACTAATTTTAAAATTAATTCGAGCGTAAAATTGAAAAATGACACCGCTTACACCTCGGTCGCACCTTTCACACTCTTTGTACGGCTGGCTTACTGTATTAAAAATTAGTGGCATTTACAGCAATTTTTAAAAGTTCAAATTCTAACATAAAGATTCAAAAAAATCCTTGTACTTACCTCACGCTGCGCCACCGCCAGGCCTTATGGCTTAGGCGACCAAAAATTGAGCGGAAGTGTCACTATTTAAAATTTCTAATTTTAAACGCAAATTCAAAAAAATACCCCACCTGCAAAAGCGGACCACTTTGGTGATTAAAAAATTAGTGAAGTTTCACTAATTTTAAAAGTCAAAAAATCACCACCCCACCTCCAAGCCAACCCCACCACCCACCTCTGGGTGCTGGCAGCCAAAATTAGTATGAAGTGTCACTAATTTTGGAAATTCAAAAATGTGCAAAATACCAGGTGACCGCCACCCCTTTCCTGCAATAAAACAGGTGACCAAAAAATAAGTAAAAATTAATCACTAATTTTAAAATTCAAATTTCAAACATAAAATTCAAAAATACAAATACGCTGCTTTTGGCCCAAGCACTTAATGACCCAAAAGAATTAGTGAAGTATCCTTTAATTTTTTAAAAAGTCAAATTTGAACAAAGGCCAAAATCAACACCCCACCTCGGTAGGCCCTGCCTCCCAGGTGTGCTTCACCACGCCTTTCCCCAGCAGCACTTAGGCTAGAAAAAATTAGTGACATTTTACTAACTACCGCAAAATTCGACACTAACACTAAAATTAAAAAATCAGCATGTCAGATTAATCCCACCACTCCACCTTTGGTAAGAACTTTGTGACCAAAGCGTCTCCACAGTTGTATTCTATATGATCTCAAAAATGGACAAATAATGACAAGCTACTTTCGATGGGTAATTATTCCTCCCGAAATACTTTGGAAGCCTTTAACATGCATCACAATCTTACAAATTACTTGACTGGACAATTTAAACCCAAAAAAGTGATGCATTAACGATGGAGAGAATTGCTAGTTTGCTTCCACTGGCGCATTTATTATTGGTGATGGTCACGGTTGGCAGATTTTGTAAAGAACTCAACAAAGGGTACATTGAGAAAAAAACTAACTTTAATGACGGTATGCTCAAAATTTTGAGGGTTATAAACATGACCACGAGTATGATAAAATGTATACCCTGAGGAAAACAATAGGGTAAAATAGTTATTTTTAAATCTTGAAACAAATATTTGACTTAGGTGTAGGCGGACTTAGGGCTTTAAACAAACTAAAGATATTATAGCAAGCAGCACTGGTATAATTAAAGCTGGATTTGCTAATAACGACTGCATTAGCGAGAATCTCTACTACCAACAATTCACTCGGCAATTGATTGCTAATAATTGCCCAATTATCGGCTTGTGGTGGCGGTGGAAATCACATCATCCATTTAGGTAGAATATATAATCTTGTAGATCCTTAGTTTTATAATTATTTGGTTTTAGAGTGCAGACATAGTGCAGAGAAAAAGGAGGAAGAAAAAGGAAGTAAAATTGGTACAAGCGGTATGCTTTATGTTTTATTCGCGGATTAAATTTATGCTTTTATGTTGATTCTGAAATTTTAAATTCTTTATATTTAAATTCTGAAAAGTTTTGTGATTCATTGATAAACGAAAATATTATGTATTACATAGTATAATTTATTCATTACCTTCTTCTTTTTCCTGCCACATTCAAAAAACAACATTCTAACATTGGCAAAGTATTGGCCCATCTTAGCATGTCAAGAAACAAGCGGGGGAGGAAAAACAAACACTGTTTCCCCCAATGCTTGGGATGCTTTAAAAAGAAACTGGTAGACCACCCTTGTTCAGTCTCAGATTCCATAGCTTAAGTTACGCGATACTGAAACCCTTGAGATGGAGTATCATCAATTAAAGTTACATCACGTATCTTCATCACGTCGATTTTATAGTCGCTTTATCTTATTTTCGAATATTTATATCATAATCTACCGTGTTTTGATTTTGATAGATTAAATCAATTATCCAAACGAATCATATTCCATGCCGAATGTATTATCTGGAATGAAGATATATATTTTTTGTCGAAGGTTAGGATAAAAGCGATGACATTTATAAAATGAGACGGAGGTAACAATCGCTTTCATTTCAATCTATAGGTTTTACAAGGTCACAGGATTTTCCAATCAATCATATGCAACCCTTATATCATAGAGGCCAATCAGCCTTCACAACCCGACCTCTCTCCTCCACCCAGTCACCCGACGCTGGGAGATTTCCTCTCATTTGAATCGTTTCTGGGGTTTCGCTCGAACCCATCTACTCACTGTTCTGGGTTCTGCTGCCCTATTTCCCGGTTTCAGAAATGGCTTAAATAACCGAATCTCGACACTGACAATTAAAAAAACAGACTTCTCTCCCTCTTTTCTCTCTCTACAGAAAATATGGGGTTTTTCTGTGACATTCTTCTCTATTTGAAATAACTTTTGTTTATTTTTACAGATGAACTTTGGTTGGGATCACAATCTTGGTTTATCAAGGTTTGGTATTTGGTTCGTTTCTGGGCTGTACGACTCGACAGAAGGAAGAGGCTACTTTGTATCACACGGTTTTACATTGATCATTGAGGTGCTGGGTGGCTGCTCATAATAGAGCAGCAGTTACTGCGGTCGTCTGAGTTCCTAGAGTAAATAGAAGTTCGTGACACTTCCTCTCTCTCAATCTCCTTCCCATACAGGGGCTGCGTCCTGGTGCCGTGAAAAAGAAACTTCCAGTGTTTGAGCATCTTTCCTTGTGCTTTCCCTGGTAGATCTTCTATACATTTGTTCTCCCTTTTGATTTAGGGGTGGTATTTTTCGTTATGAAGATTGACTTGGGTAGCTTCAGTCAGTATAGAACAAGTCATACAGTAGGGTCTATGGGAGGTAGTTTCTTAAGAGCTAGGACCAACACTGGAAAGACAGGGTTTTGAGTTGATCAACGAAAGAAG